>CM026265.1:22213313-22813313 GCA_014851425.1 Senna tora
AAATCCTAAACCCTAAATTGAAAACCCTAAACCTTAAATGCAAAACCATAAACACTAAATGCTTAACCCTAAACCTAAAATCATTAACCCTAAACCCTAAACCCTAAATCCAAAACTTGTAAACCTTAAACTCTAAACCCTATATCATAAACTCTAAAGCCAAAACACTAAGCCCTAGACCCTAAACCATAAACTGTAAATCTTGAAATTTATACCCTAAACTCAATACCTAAACCCTAAATCCTAAGCCCAAAACCCTAAGCCCAAAACCCTAAACCTTATATATGAGTTAAACACTAAACCCTTAACCCTAAACCTTAAACCATTAACTCTAAACCCTAAAGCCTAAATCGTAAACACTAAACCTTAAACCCTAAACCCTAAATCATAAACCCTAAACTCTAAACCCTAAACTTTAAAACCTAAACCCTAAATCCTAACCCCCAAACCCTAAACCCTAAACCAAAAACCCTAACCCTAAACCATAAACCCAATACCCTAAACCCTAAACGCTAAACCATAAACCCAAAACCTTAAAGCTAAAACCTAAACCATAAATCCTATGGCCCAAACCCTAAACTCTAAGCACCAAACCCTAAACCATAAACAATAAAGAATAAACCCCAAATTTGAAAGCACAAACCCTAAAACCCAAACCCTAAACTGTGAACTCCAAACATTAAGACCTTTCCCCATTCCCAAGCCCTAAACCCCAAACCGCAAACCCTAAATGCTAAATTTAAAACCTTAAATCCTAAACCCTAAACACTAAACCCTAAGCCCTAAATCCTAAAGCATAAACCCTTATCTCTAATTGCCAAACCCTAAACCCTAAACCCCAAACCCGAAAACCTAAAATCCTCAACCTTAAACCCGAAACTGTAAGCCCTAAACCCTAAACCCTAAACCATAATCCCAAAGCCCAAAACCCTAAATCCCAAACCCCAAACCCTAAACCCTAAACCCTAAACTCAAAATGCAAAACACAAAACACTAAATCCCAAATCCGAAACGCTAATCCCTAAATCTTAAACCGTAAAACCTAAACCGTAAATCCTAAAACCTAAACCCTATACCTTAAACCCAAATCCCAAACCCTGAATACTAAACCCTAAACACTAATCATTAAACCATAAACCTTAAACCTTAAACCCTAAACCCTAAACTCGAAAATGTAAAGTGTAAAAACTAACCCCAATCCCTAATCCTAAATCCTATATACTAAATCCCAATCTCCAAATCCTAAACTGTAAACACTAAACACTCATTTCTAAACCCGAAAGTCTAAACCCTAAACCCGAAACAGTAATCCCTGAACTCTAATCCCTAAACCTTAAACACTAAACTCTAAATACTAAATCCCAAACCCTAAACACTAAGCCCTAAACCCTAAACCCTAAACCCTAAACCCAAACCATAAACCCTAAACCCTAAACACTAAACTGAAAGCCCTAAACCTTAAATCCCAAACACTAAACCCTAAACCCTAAAACATAAATCGTAAACTCTAAACCCTAAACCCTAAATCCCAAACCCTAAACCCCAAACCCTAAACCCTAAACACTAAGCCCTAAACATCAAACCCAAACCCTAAACAGTGAACTCTAAATCCTAAGCCCTTACCCCAATCCCAAACCCGAAACCTTAAACCATAAAGGCTAAATCCTAAACAATAAACCCAAAATTGTAAACTGTAAACCCTAAACCCTATACCCTAAACCCCAAACCCCAAACCCTAAACCTTAAATCCTTAACCTTAAACCATAAACTCCAAAACCCAAACCCTAAATCCCAAACCCTAATCCTAAAACATCAACCTTAAAACCCCAAACCCTAAACCCTTAATCCCAAACCCTAAACTGTAAATTCTAAAACCCTAAACACTAATTCCCCAATCCGACACCCTAAACCGTAAACCCTAAACCCTAAACCGAAAACCCTAAACCCAAAACATCAAATCGTAAACCCTCAATCTAAAACCCTAAACCCTAAATCCTATGCCCGAAACCCTAAACCCAGAACTCAAATCCTCAAACCCTAGACCTTGAACCCCAAAACCCAAAACCCTAAACACAAAACCCGAAACTGTAAACTGTAAACCCTAAACCCTAAACCCCAAACCCCAAACCCTAAGCCATAAACCCTATTCCTTAAATCCTAAACCCTAAACTCAAAACCCTAAACCCTAAATCCCAAACCCTAAACACAATACTAAAACTGAAACCTTAAACCATAAACCCAAAACCTAAAACTCTAAAACCGAAACCTTAAGCCCAAAATTCTAAACTGTAAACCTTAAACCCTAAACCCTAATCCCCAAATCTTAAACCCGAAACCCCAAAGTTCAAACTTAAAATCCCACTCTAAACCCTGAATCCAAGATTTGAAACTCTAAACCCTAAATAGTAGACCTTCAACCCTAAACCTAAGCCTAAAACCCAAAACCCAAAACCCAAAATCTTAAATCCCAAACCCTAAACCTTAAACCATAAACTTAATACCTTAAACCCTAAATCACAAACCCAAAACCCTAAACTCTAAATCACAAACCCTAAACTCTAAACACTAAACCATAAACCATAAACCCTAAACCCTAAACCCTAAACCCTAAATTTTAAACCCAAAACCTAAATCCTAAACCCGAAACCCAAAAGTAAAGCTAAATAGTAAACCTTAAACCCTATACCCTAAACCTAAAACCCTATACCCTAATCCCCAAACTCTAAACCCTAAACCCCAAACCCCAAACCCTAAACCCTAAACATCAAATCATAAACCCTAAAGCCTAAACCCAAAATCTAAAACCCTGAGCTCTAAATCTTAAACCATAAATCCTAAAGCTTGAACTTCTTTCCCTAAATCCTAGCCCTTAAACCCCAAAATCCAAAACCCTAAGCCCAAAACTCAAAACTGTAATCTGTATACCCTATGTAAAATACTGAAAATTTTAAACAAAACTTTGACTGATTATCTTGTTTTGAGTTTCCTGTTTTATATGGTTGTGCCTCTGTTTGTGTTTATAAATAGGACAAGAAACCCTAGGGAATAAATTGAAAGGAAAACTTAGTTTTTAACCCTTTTTGTTTTAGTGAGTTAAACTGAGTAGGAAATACCTATTTGACCTAAGACAAATAACCTTGAACACTCTAGAGACACCCTTGGATCTAAATAAAGATACCCAAGCCTAAGACAAGTCCTGGATTTCCATATTCCTCCAATAGAAATTCAGGAACTAAACTGAAAGAAATGGAAAATTTCAATTAAGACACCCTATCTCACTTTGAGCTCAAGGAACCCCAATTTAACCACCCAAAGACACTCAAACCCTTCCTATAAAGTACCAACCATATGTCTTAAGTGAGAATTAAGGAGCCTCAATAGGTTACACATCATAAAACAAAAATAATAAGAGTTAAATACCTAATTAAAATCACTAAAGTGTCACATTTCACCTTGTAACCGAAATACCAACTTAAGTGCCCAAATTGAATATCCAAATGTAGGCTTAACCACTGCCAGCACACCTAGGTAGTTGTCAACACGAGAAATAGCCAGAGTTAGAGCTAACACACCTAGTTTAGACATGCCACAACCCAATAAAGGCAATTGACTAGCCAAACACATCCTAATAACCTAATTACTCATCCTAATTGGTGTCTTAAGAAGAATTAGTGTAGGTTGAGGGCTGGACACCTCACCAACACATGCAATCACCATCATTTCATTACACATGCACCCAAGTCCATTTAGAATAGAGGAACCGAGAGAGAGAGACGCAACGACTACCAACCAACCCTGAAAATTAAAGAGAGAGTGAGAGTGAGTTTTAAAGAGAGGCAGAGCAAAAGATTGAAGCTGGAGCTCGAGTTCCAGCAGCTGAAATTGGAAGAGAAAGCTAAAATCCTCAAAGCTCATTCAAAGAAGGGTTTCTTTCTCATCTTCTTGGCTTACCCGAGGCTTGCAGAAGTTCCAATCTGTCTTCTTCCTTTGAAATAGCAAGGTAACGTAAGGTTACCCTTCCTTCTACCCATTTGTTCTAAAAGCATCCATCCAGAGTTGATGGTATAAGGATTTGTGTCCATGTTTTGTTAAATTTCCATTTCTAAACTCTGTTTTGCAAGCAACACTTCAACTGAACATAACTTTCTTGATTCTGAACCAAATTTCACTAATAAGGTGTCAAAAGAAAGCTAATGAAACCCTCTTTAAGAACACCCAAATGCATGTACCATCGATGACTGCCGTATAGCTGTTCATGGCCCTTAAAGCCACTGAAAATGTTGTGAACTCTGTTTCTGAGCAGAAAATTTGTGTGTTTTAAATTCGTGAATTCTGGTAAGCTGTAGTTTGAGGATTTGTATGGTAACTAGCTAGCTAACAAATGAACTAAATCGAATAGGTAGATGAAGACAATAAATGGGTTTGATCACTGAATCAGTCTTATTAACTTGTAGTTTAGAAAATGAATTGGAAGAGCTATTTGTTGTGTTTGAGCTGAGTGTTCTTGCTGTGAATTGTTGTGCTTTGTACCATTGTGGATTATACTGTTATGAAACTAATTGCTTAACATTTGGACAAGTTAAGTCACTGGAAATTGTAGGTTGAAATCTTGTAAAAAGGGTCAAAGGCTTAGAATAGGTAGAATGGAACCTTTAATGTTTTCTGTTTTGAATACCTTGCTGCCAGACTGATAAATTGCTTAGTTGTTGATTAATATACTGTAATTAGGTCGTAAAAGTGAATAGTTGATAAGAAAACTCATATTTCCCTATGAATTTAAATTACAACGGAAGGAAAGAGTGCAAAAAAATGATGAAATTAGGCTAGGGGAGTTGAGTGAATCTGAACTTAAGAGGAGTTCTTCAACTCTCAGAAACTTGGGTAAGTAGAAGGCAGTAAGCTGGGCTGAGACCTTAGTGGTATACTAAACACAGGAAAAACTAAGTGTTTGAATGCATTGAATCCTTGAGATCTTAGGCTTGTTAATGATAGGTAAACCTCCAATTTCAGGATCCTTAGATTTCAATTCTAACTTGTTGAGGGAATAAGGACATTTCTTGCGTTTTAGAGAATCTGAATTAACCTTCTTAGGTTATATAGAGGCACAGAAGATTCAGAACACATTCACTAATTAAAAAGGGCGAAGCTAGGAACCAAAGTGCATTAAACTTAGGAATTGCAATTATAAAAGTTGGGTACTCTGGTTTAGATTTAATAAGGCAACCACCCTGGCTTCCAAACTCCGAAAGGTATGATTTTAGAATATGAGCAAGCTAAGACATGACTTAAATAGACCTTAGTACACTTAGGATTCCATTTCTTGAAAATTCACAAGAAATTGGCATTTTGCTCCAGAAGATCTAATTTTGTACTGATAGGGCTGTTAAACCTTGTGGCACAAGTCATAAATTACCTCACAGTGATTAGGGTAAACTCTTTTAGGTTCAAAAGAAGCCAGAAAAGAAAATGGGCAGTGATAGGGACTACTTTTGGAGAAAATTTAGTATTTTACGCTTCTTAGTAAACAATTGGGCACTATGATCTGAGAATAGGTAAATTGTTTTTTCTTTCTACACCAGATATTATTTGGATACATTTCAAAAGATTAGAAGGGTCTAGAATGGGTTCTAACTGTGTTTTGACATTTTAGGGACTTGTTTATTAGAAATTTCAAAGAAAGAACTATTTGTTCAAAACGTCTTATTTTTTATCTTTCATGACTGTGGAAATTGGTTAATCAAGTTGTATTTGACCTTATGAAGCTTGATGTGACTTTATCTAAAACAGTGAAAGGCCAGAAAGGAAGTTAAGTCTAAATAGGGACCTTTTTGTAATAAAAACTGGAAATGTTTCCAAAATCCTTATTTTGACTCAATTTCTGGTAAACGTCTTTTGAAACCCCTTTTAATGTGTTAGGTGAATTATGAATGTCCAATGTATGTATTTGGAACGGATTGAACTGTTGAAGATGCCCTATAATTGCAATGATTTGAAAAGGGGGACTAATTTCATAAAATTGAGGCAATTGGGGGCCAAGATGTGAATTTCTTACTTGAGAAGTTGAAATTGTAAATTGAACTATATATGTGCTTTTGGTGAAGTTTCATAGTGTTTGGATGCCTGTATAAGAAATTGTGGAAGTTGTTTGCTGTACAAGTAATGTTTGACTTGTGATTGACTTTGTGTTGACTAAGTAACAAAGTTGACTTGAATGATGTAACTTATTGAAGTGAGTGGCATCCAATTCTAGAAATGAGATTTAGCATGCATCTGTGAAAACTGATATGCCTGAGGAGGCAAATGATTTTGGCATGCATTGAAAGTGATTGTTTTGTAACAGAATAAACATTACTTGGGAAAATGTATATTTAATATGATCTGTATGAAAAGGACACACTAGGCTGGTTAGGAATCCGTCCGGGACGTAGCTTTCTAGCAACTAGTGAGGAAATAATTTGGTCCGAGAATGGTGATCCTAAGGTTCTAACTTGTGCGTAAACCGGGGTACGCCTTGGAATGTTAGGTAATTGTCTGTGACTTGTTGGCGGACTTTACTTGAATTGGTAAGTCGATTTTGTCTTGTTTCATTAGATTCCTTTGTGATGGTAAGGTAATGGTTTAGATAAGTTGTACAGGTCCTAGAGCGATTTGGTCTTTGGCATGACTGACCAAAGAGGTATGATGGTTTGATAAACATCCTATTTTATAAAAACTGTGTATTTGGCATGACTGCCCAATATGAAGGAAGGATGGTATGATTATGTTAAATTAGGCATTTCCATTTGTGTTTCACATCATGAACTTATGCATGGAAATATCTTGTAATTGAGAATGGAAAGTTAAGAAATGCACTTATTTCTTGTGTGTGATTGATAACTGTGAAGGAAATTTTCTGTATTCTACGTAAAGCAGCTGAACCACTAATGAGTTTTGAAATCTGGTAATCTATGTTACTGGGATTATATATCACATTACAATAGTGTGTTCAGATACCTAGGTACCACCTAATTCTAGAGATTGAAGTGGAGCTGACAAAAGTGCCACTTCTGGGTCACTTCCAGGTGCTGAAGGCAGTGAACATAATCTTCTTCTTTCCCACGGAAGACCTGATTATCCCATGAACTTAGAAGGGATGATTGATGGGTAGCTAGCAGTTAGTGAACTGACTTTTTGTCTGTGACTTATGAGTCACACTTATCGGATTATGGCCTATGTGCCTGACTGACTACTTGGACCTGCATGCCACTACTTGCCGGATTTGTATATGTATATATATCTACATACTATAGACTTAGTATATATCTGCTAGGTTATGCATGGAGGCTCGGAACTCACCTTATCTGATTAGAGTACATGTATGTGTGCTAGAAATAATTCTGGACAATGCGCGAGTGATCGCACCCATCGCAAGGTTGACCAAATTAACCGAATTAAAAATGCAATATAGTAGCGCAATCCGGATCGTTTTCACTCAGGAGCCTTTATCTAAGATCCTAGGCTAAAGTGAAGTGTTAGGTTTTTAAGCTATCTACTAAATGAGAAAAGCAATAAAAGTAAACTTAAATGTAAATAAAGAGAACCTAAATTACTATTTTTGGTATTTTTCTTGAATAGGCTAATTAAAAAGAGGTTGGAATTAATATTGAAAATGCCCTTGGAAATGGAATTATAGCTATCATAGTTCAAATTAATATGGGAATTAATATTTCACTAAGTCTTTAAATAAAACCTCAAGGTACCACTTGAGTCTTGTGTTCTTTCTTAGTAATTACTCCTACTACCATAGCTAGCAATTACTCCAAAAGACACAATTAAAGGTCACTTAGTCTATGATTAAAATTAAACAAAAGCAACTTGTTCCTCTACTAAAAATTGCTCAACCGAGACAATCAAATACAAGCATAAAAGATTATATCCTCTAGTCATGAACATGATAGAAAATACTTTCTAATTGCATTGTAAATGGAATATTTCTATACAATCATCAAGTTGCCAAAATCAATATAAATCATAATCACTCAATACACATAGACAATGTACCCATAAATCTAAGATTCTAAATTGCATAAAGATAAATCCTAAACCTAGGAAATCAAATATACAATTTAAAATTAGGTATTGAGATAAAATAACTCCCCTTTGTAGAATGAGAACTCAAGCCCTAATCTCCATCTCCAAGAAGCAAGGAAACTAGCCACACATGAAAAGAGAAATGAAGAACTCCATCACTTCTACAATATTGCTAGATGTTGTGATGAGATGCTAAAGTAGATGATGATGATGGAAATGGTGAAATGGTGTTGTAATGGGAGTGAAACAGAGAACAAGAGAAGAATGGATTGGAGGGGTTAGGTGAAGAGGTGGGTTAATTGAAAGGAAGAATATGAGTGTGATGATGCAGGTGATATGTGGCGTGAATATTGAATGAAGAAGAGAGGTGGAAAAATGGCGTGTGATGATGGTGAATTTTCTGCCCAGTGTAGCGCCTAAACAGAGGAAAAAAAATTGGGGAAAAAATGGTGCCTTTTCTCAATTTGTTTCAATTCAAAACCTAACATGTGTTGCCTTCCATTTTTTTTGGCTTAGTGGCGTGAGGTAGGCTTGGCAAAAATTGTGGAAAGTGGATTTGGATTTTAGGTTTAATGGGTTGAATCATAGATTGAATGTTGGGCTTTTCTTGGGTTTCTAATTTTTTTGATTTAATTCTTTTCTTCTTCTACTTTTTGTTTCCTTCAATTTTTCTTTTATAACCTACAAAGCAAAAATAAGCCCAATATAAAATAATCATCCCAAAATATTTTAATTAAAAATCAATCACAAAAATATAACAATTTAACCCTTTTTAATATTATTTTTATGTAATTACTCTTTAACCAAATTTATCATAATTGATGCAATTAAGCCCAATAAAATATAATAAGAACCCTAAAATAAGATAGAAAATATTATACAAAATAGGGACTTATCAAATTCCCTTACACTTGAACTTTTGCACTCCGGGGCAAGAACAAGCAAGTGCAAGCAATCTAAGAATGACATTAAAATAAATGAGGGACTAACATGTTCTGAAATAAGAATGCAACAACTGAATCAATTTTATCCTCAAGCTAGCATAGTTATAGAATGAATTAATGCAAAAGATTAACCCAAATAAACAATTGAGTTGATGGGAATGAACAAAAGAGAATACTCAAGGATCAAAGTGTTTCTCTCATCTCACAAATATGGGTTCTTTCGCTCAAATCCACCTAAACTAAGATCTACCATAAGCTTGTAAAAATTCTACTTTCTCCACCACTAAGTAGCAACTAGACTCATGAATCAAGGGGACTTAAAAGGGTTGTAATGATGGAAAATGGCCAAATGGAATGGACAAAGAAACTAAAATAAGCTTTAAGCATGCTAAAAGAGTTAAGAGAGAGAATTAAACATAGCACTAATGCAATACATTAAATACATATAACATGCTTGGTAACCATAAAAATCCAATGGATGTGTTGCTTTTCATTCTTTTTTTTTTCTTTCACTATTTTTTTCTTCTTTATTTATTATTATTTTTTTTCTTTTGATTTTGCTTTTTTTTAAGTATATGACACTCCATTTCATGTGAATAACTATATTGGTAAACCAAGCTTCACAAAATAAGGTGCTATGAGAAATTCAATGAAATGCACATGCTTAGCTTGTTTAAATATATGGATTTAGGAAAGTGAATGGCTCAAAGGGGGTTAACAATGGATTAATTAGTAATGGGGAGTGTTTGGGTAAATGGCTATGAGAAATGAATGCCCCTTTCATCTTCAATCATCTAAATGCCAATGTGATTTTGAAAAAGAATTCAAACAAGTTCTAGAGATTCATTATAGTATGTGGACAACACTCAATGAGAAAAATGAAAGATAGGCTCAAGAATCCTTCCAACAAAGGTTATTTCTCATAAGTTCATTCACATCATTCAACTGAAAACTAGACCAATCACAATACAACAATTCATCTGTTCCAAATACTAACTCCAAAAATAACAATCAATCAAACCATCACAATCAACTTAGAACATGTATAGCTCTAAAAAACTTTAATGTAAACTAGAAAAGTGCACTTTTAAGGCAAAGAGATGCAAAAATTCAATTGTGGGCTCACTTCTTTTGAAAAATTTTCAAATTTGACCACTAAATCACCTTCAAGCACATTAACAAAATATTCACAACCAAATCCCTTCCCCCACACTTAAACAATTGCTTTGTCCCCAATGCAACAAAATTCATCAAAACAAAAGTGGTGAGCCAAGAGTAAAGCAACAAAGGGGAGAATTAAACTAACTAAACTAACTACCTAAAGTCCTAAACTACTAGAATGGTTTCCCCAACACTTATCTTATGCATTAAAGCTCAAAATATGTAAATAGATAAGGGAAGGAAAGAGATGACCTGAGATTTAAGGAGGCTTGAAATTCTCATGGTATATCTTTAAGAGATGCGCATTGACTTTGATTGTTTGTGCAGTTGCTTCATCAATGACCTCTATCATGCCAAACTTGTGAACTTTGGTGACTTTGTAAGGGCCATCCCACTTAGAGTTGAGCTTACCATGCTTGAATTTGAATCGAGCTCTAAATAGTAACACCTTGTCACCAACTTCAAAACTTTTTCTCATAATGCCCTAATCAAGGAACATTCTTGTCTTTTCTTTGTAGAGACGAGAATTTTCATATGCATCTAGTCTCATCTCTTCCAACTCTTGCAGTTGCAACTTCCTTTCTAAGCCCGAGGATTCCATATCCATATTGCAAGCTTTAACTGCCCAATAGGCTTTCAGTTCAAGCTCCACAGGAATGTGGCAAGATTTGCCATAGATGATGCGATAAGGTGACATTCCTATGGGGGTCTTGAATGCAGTCCTATAGGCCCAAAAAGCTTCTTCCAGTCCTAAGCTCCAGTGTTTCTTAGAAGGTTTTACAATTTTCTCCAAGATGTGCTTGATCTCTCTATTTGACACCTCAGCTTGACCATTGGTTTATGGGCGATAGGCAGTGGAAACTTTGTGGGTAACCCCCAATTTAGGAAATAGGCTATCAAGAATCCTATTGCAAAAATGGGTTCCTCGATCACTTACTATAGCCCTAGGTATTCCAAATCTACAAAAGATATGAGACTTAAGAAATTTGGAAACCGTAGTGGCATCATCCTTACGTGTAGGAATAGCTTCTACCCATCTAGATAGATAATATACTGTAAGAAGGATATAATTAAAACCAAAAGAGGGTGGAAAGGGACCCATAAAGTCTATTCCCCAAATATCAAAAACCTCACAAAACAACATCGGCTGTTGCGGCATCTCATGCCTTTTACTTAACTCTCCAAACCTTTAACACTTATCACAAGCTTTACAGAAGTTATAAGCATCATTAAACAAGGAGGGCCAATAAAAACCAGCATCTAAAACTTTCCTAGAGGTTTTTCTAGCACTAAAGTGTCCACCACAAACTATAGAATGGCAAGCTGAGAGTATGGACTGAAATTCATCTTCTGGAACACATTTTCTGATCACTTGGTCACTGCACATCCTCCATAAATGAGGAGCATCCCATACATAGTGTTGAGCTCCTCTCTTTAGCTTCTGCACCTGAAAAGGAGACATAGAATGTGGAATCAAATTTGTGACCAAGTAATTGACTATGTTTGCAAACCATGGCTCTTTAATAGCTAAAGCAAAGAGAGTAGCATCAGGAAAATTATCAGAAATAAAATCAGAATCATCCACTCCCTTTGATTGATTTGGAAGTTTACTTAAGTGATCAGCTACAAGATTCTCGACTCCAGCTCTATCTTTGATCTCAACATCAAACTCTTGTATAAGTAGCATCCATCTCAATATTGGTTTGGATTGCGGATTCCTGAAATGATATTTAACTGCAGCATGATCTATGAAAATACCAACCTTGGAGTTAATCAAATATGGTCTGAACTTATCTAAAGCAAAAATAATGGCAAATAAGTCCTTTTCAGTGGTTGTGTAGTTCACTTGAGCGGCATCCAAAGTTTTGGAGGCATAAGCAATAACCTTAGAAATCTAACCATCCCTTTGACCAAGCATAGCTCCTACTGCACTATTAGAAGCATCACATGAAGGCTCAAATGGTAAGTCCCAATTGGGGGTAGTTAAAATAGGAGGAGATATGAGCCTTTACTTGAGTTCATTAAATGCATGCTTACAACTATTATCAAAAACAAATTCCATATCTTTTTGCAGCAAATGAGATAACGGCAAAGCAATTTTACTAAAATTCTTAATAAATCTTCTATAAAAGCCAGCATGCCCCAAGAAAGATCTAAGCTCTTTAAGTGTAGTGGGATATGGCAAAGAAGATATTTCAATTTCAGCCTTTTCAACCTCAATTCCATTGCTAGATATTAAATGGCTTAAAACAATTCCTTGATCAAGCATAAAATGGCACTTTTCATAATTTAGCACAAGACCTTTTTCAGAACACCTAACATGGATTTTATCTAAGCTGTCTAAACATGCATCAAATAATTCTCCATAAACTGTAAAATCATCCATAAATACATCCATGCATTGTTCAAGGAAATGAGAAAAAATAGACATCATACAACGCTGAAATGTACCAGGAGCATTACACAAACCGAAAGGCATTCTCCTATATGAAAATGTACCAAAGGGGCAAGTAAAAGTGGTCATTTCTTGATCTTCCGGAGCTATAGGAATACGAAAGTATCCTGAAAAACCATCAAGAAAATAATAATGGGACTTCCCTGCAAGTCTTTCTAACATGAATAAAGGGAAGGGGAAAGTGGTCTCTTCTAGTGGATGCATTCAGTTTCCTATAATCAATGCAAACTCTCCAAGCATTTTGTACCCTAGTTGGAATCAATTCATTCTGTTCATTTTTAACGATAGTGATACCACTCTTTTTAGGAACTACTTGGACTGGACTAACCCACTCACTATCTTGTATAGGATATATAATTCCAACACTAAGGAGTTTAGTGACCTCTTTTTTCACAACATCTAGAATAAGTGGGTTCAATCTCCTCTGAGGTTGTCTAACAGGCTTAGACTCCTCATTAAGCAGTATCCTATGGGTACAAATAGATGGATTATTCCCTGGTATATTAGCTAATGTCCAACCTATAGCTCCTATGTGCTTTTTGAGCACACCAACTAACCTATCCTCTTCATCTAAAGACAATGCATTAGAAATGATCACAGGAAGTTTCTCATTACATTCTAGAAAAACGTACTTTAGATTAGAGGGCAAAGGTTTCAATTCAAGGTCAGGAGGTTGAACATTAGAAGGAATTAAATGAGTGAGTTCTAAGGAGCAAAGAGTACTCCCTTTTTTAGTTTCAGCTTGGGTGCACTGATTTAACTCTTGTGGCACAACAACTTGCTCTTTGGTCTTCCCAAATGTTGAATCAACTCTAGGTTTATCTATGGCAGCAACATACTTGGGGTTCTCCTTCGCACCTGCATCACAACAAGAAATAAGATCATGTAAGTATCTCAAGGTTTGAGGAGAAAAGACAGATTTAGAAAAATTAGCAAGTGGCTTCTCATTTTCAGGTTTAGGCTGCTTTTGATCTTCTTGAAGCGCAAGAGAAAGTGAAGTGGCTAGAATGTGGTCACTTTTATCTTCTTGTGTACTCAAAGATTCACTTTCAAGCACCAATTCAGCTTCCATCAAAGCTTGAGTATCCGCACAATCAGAAAGCAAACCTTTCTCGGAACTAACATCACTTGCTAAAGAAGAAAAATTAAAATCTTTTGGAGTGGAAAGACAGCAATTAATTTCTTGACAAATAATGCATGTCACGTCATCTCCACAAGAACAAAAAGAAGAAGGTGAAGAAAAACAAGAAGAAGACTCGTCAAATCCAAATATATCAAGATCATGCAAATCAATGTTAGCATGCACATTCAATTCATGTTCATCTCTAGCCTCATCAACGATACAATCAATGGCATTGACACCCAATAAAGAATAATCTTCATAAGGGTGTTTCATAGCCTCATACATGTTAAAATAAATTTTCTGGTCCCCTACCTTCATAGTGATGACACCTTGTTTCAAGCTAATCATAGTATTAGCAGTCCTCAAGAAAGGCCTGCCAAGAATCAATGTAGTATCATGTGATACTTCATTAGTCATATCAAGTACATAAAAATCAGCAGGGAATACCAAGTCCTTTACTTTAACAAGTATGCCCTCTAAAATGTCGTGAGGGTGCCTTATAGTCCTATTAGCTAATTGCCACACTACACTAGTGGGTTTAATATTTTTTATACCTAGTGATGCATACATGGACTTAGGCATGACATTTATAGCAGCCCCTAGATCTAACAAAGCTCTATTTATGGTTGCCTTACCTATGGTGTAAGGGATAGTGAAAGATCCAGGGTCTTGGCATTTTATAGGAATTTGAGGTTTGAACAGGGCTGACACATTAGAACTAATTTGCACTCTTTCATTAGGCCTAAATTTTCTCTTATGTGTGCAAAGGTCCTTAAGAAATTTAGCATATTTAGGTACCTTTTTTATTAGTTCTAACAAAGGAATATTGACCTCAAGTTTGCTAAACAATTCTAAGATCTGTTTATCTTGCTTATCATCATGCATTTTCTTGCTTGAAAGATAAGAGTGAGGAAAATGGATATCTTGAATACATACCTCCTTACCTTTATGCTTTGAGGCTCCTTGCTCATCTGCTTTCCCTTGTTCAGGTTGTTTGCTTCCATTGGACTTTGCAAAACCTGCATGAAACTCTAAAGAATGCTTTGCTTCTTCATGAGGATAAGTGTTGTCCTTACTTTGTAGCTCTGACTCTTGTTGGGCAAGTGTGGGATTCTTTTTCAAAAGCAGCTCCTTTTCTTTCAAACTCTCTGATTCCTTCAATGTGTTAGGAACTAATGATGCATCCTCAACTACAACTTCAGCTTGGTCATCATCTTCACCAGGAAACTTCACCTTTTTGCCACTTCTAAGAGTGATGGCATTCAATGATTTAGGGCTGATGACTGTGTTGAAGGGTATTGAACCACTACTCTTTGCTTGCTGCTCACTCATATTGTTGGATAGTTGAGTGACAAAAGAAGTGAGGTTGTTATTCTTCAAATGTAGTTCTTCCAATTCTTTACAAATAGTGGAGAGTTGAGAATTAGTAGCTACTTTATCATCTTTTATCATATTACCCATTTGACTCATCTGAGTCATCAATCCTTTCAACAACTAGTTGGTCTCATCATTTTTGGGAACAGAAAGAGATTTGTGTTGAGAAGTTCCTGCCCCACCACTCTGTTGAAATCTATTTTGGCCTCTGTTGTCTCCATCTCTCCAACTGAACTTGGGATTGTATCTCCACCCTTCAATATATGTATTGGAGTAAGGGTCCCGTCTTTGAGATGTGTTGGAATTTCCTTGATACATAACTGAGACTTCTTCAAATCGGTGTGGACAAACATTGGAGATATGCATAACTGAAGCACAAAATTCACAACTTGGGGCCACAATTGCTTGAGAAGTTGGATGTTGCACATTCAAGTTGTTCATTTGAGCAGACATCTTGGACATTTGAGCAGTTAGTGTTTCCACATGTGAGGAGAGAGAGCTAATTTCTCTTGATTGGCTTGAAGAACCACTCAATGCACTCACAGATCTTGTGTCCCGACAACTATATTGTTGGCCAATTGCAGCCATCTTCTCAATCAACACCCATCCTTCTTGAGCTGTCTTGTCAATCAAAGAACCTCCAGATGCAGCATCAAGTACACTCTTATCATGATTCAAGAGTCCGTCAAAGAAGTATTGGACCAATTGTTCCTCTGGGATTTGATGATGAGGATACTTTGATAGCAAATCTTGAAATCTATTCCAATACTCATAAAATGTCTCTTGATCTATCTGCGTTATTGAATAAATTTCATTTCAAACTGCAAAAGGTCTAGATGCAGGGAAGTACTTTTCTAAGAAAGCCCTCTTCAAATTTGCCCATGAGTTGTATGCATTTGCCATAAGACGAGGAAGTCTCATGTACCAATCCTTGGATTTTCCTTCAAGAGATAGATGAAAGACCATCCATTGAACATCATCTGTGCTGGCTTCGACGGGCTTCATGCTTGCACATACCATGTACAAGGAGTTCAAATGATTATAAGGGTCCTCACCTGCCAAGCCAAAAAATTTTGGTAAAGCATTAACAAGAGGACCTTTCAATTCAAAATTCACGTCAAGATTAGGACAAGCAGCATTAATAGAATTAAAATTAACATCAGAAGTTGTGATTTCCCTAATGCTTCTTCTCACATTTTGCCCATTATTTTCAGCTTCTCTTTCCCTATTGTTCCCATTATCATTTAGTTCATTTTGATCCCTAGGTATATCTTGATCATCCATAGTGAAAGGTAAATCAATATAAAATTCTAAACTAGATTCAGAATCACTAGACACACCGGACTCACTAGATACACTAGTTTCTTGAATTACACTATTGCTACTAGTGCCTCCTGACTTCTTTTCTTTCCTTAACTTCCTCAAGGTTCTTTCAATTTTTGGATCAAATGGTAAAATTTCAGGACTTTGGTTCATACACAGTCAGAATAACAATCAAAAGCAACAATGGAAATTCAGTGAACCTTAATAATGAACAAAGCTATTCCCAAAGAGTCCAAAAGATCTATACACTTGAAAAGTTTAAAGTATGAGCTACACCCTAAAGTATGAGCTGCACTAAAAATAAATAAAACAAAGTAATAAGAGAAATAACAATAATAATAATTGTTAGTTTTGGTTTTTTTTTTATAAACAAAGGGGAAAATTTTAAATAGGAAAAAAATGCAAACTATATATTAATATGTTTTAAACAAGACTAAAACAAGAAGAAAAAAATCTAATAGGGAACACAAGAGAGATTGACACTTAGCTAACCAAAGAACCAAATAAATTGGCTCCCTGGCAACAGCGCCAAAATTTGATCGCACCCGTCGCAAGGTTGACCAAATTAACCGAATTAAAAATGCAATATAGTAGCGCAATCCGGATCGTTTTCACCCAAGGAGCCTTTATCTAAGATCCTAGGCTAAACTAAGTATCCAAAACATGCAATTAACAAACTAAAGTGAAGTGTTGGGTTTTTAAGCTATCTACTAAATGAGAAAAGAAATAAAAGTAAACTTAAATGTAAATAAAGAGAACCTAAATTACTATTTTTTGTATTTTTCTTGAATAGGCTAATTAAAAAGAGGTTGGAATTAATATTGAAAATGCCCTTGGAAATGGAATTATAGCTATCATATTTCAAATTAATATGGGAATTAATATTTCACCAAGTCTTAAAGTAAAACCTCAAAGTACCACTTGAGTCTTGTGTTCTTTCTTAGTAATTACTCCTACTACCATAGCTAGCAATTACTCCAAAAGACACAATTAAAGACCACTTAGTGTATGATTAAAATTAAACAAAAGCAACTTGTTCCTCTACTAAAAATTGCTCAACCGAGACAATCAAATACAAGCATAAAAGATTATATCCTCTAGTGATGAACATGATAGAAAATACTTTCTAATTGCATTGTAAAGGGAATATTTCCATACAATCATCAAGTTGCCAAAATTAATCTAAATCATAATCACTCAATATACATAGACAATGTACTCATAAATCTAAGATTCTAAATTGCATGAAGATAAATCCTAAACCTAGGAAATCAAATATACAAATTAAAATTAGGTATTGAGATTAAATAACTCCCATTTGTAGAATGAGAACTCAAGCCCT
Source organism: Senna tora (assembly GCA_014851425.1). Taxonomy (NCBI): domain Eukaryota; kingdom Viridiplantae; phylum Streptophyta; class Magnoliopsida; order Fabales; family Fabaceae; genus Senna; species Senna tora. Next base: position 22,231,106 of record CM026265.1, read on the forward strand.
AATCTCCATCTCCAAGAAGCAAGGAAACTAGCCACGCATGAAAAGAGAAATGGAGAACTCCGTCACTTCCACAATATTGCTAGATGCTGTGATGAGATGCTAAAGTAGATGATGATGATGGAAATGGTAAAATGTGTTGTAATGGGAGTGAACCAAAGAACAAGAGAAGAATGGATTGAAGGGGTTAGGTGAAGAGGTGGGTTAATTGAAAGGAATAATATGAGTGTGATGATGCAGGTGATATGTGGCGTGAATATTGAATGAAGAAGAGAGGTGGAAAAACGGCATGTGATGATGGTGAATTTTCTGCCCAGTGTAGCGCCGAAACAGAGGAGAATAAATTGGGGTATAATGCTGCCTTTTTTCAATGTGTTTCAATTCAAAACCTAACATGTGTTGCCTTCCTTTTTTTTTTGGCTTAGTGGCGTGAGGTGGGCTTGGCAAAAATTGTGGAAAATGGATTTGGATTTCGGGTTCAATGGGTTGAATCATAGATTGAATGTTAGGCTTTTCTTGGGCTTCTAATTTTTTTGATTGAATTTTTTTCTTCTTCTTCTTTTTCCCTTCAATCGTTCTTTTATAACCTACAAAGCAAAAATAAGCCCAATATAAAATAATCATCCCAAAATATTTTAATTAGAAAGCAATCACAAAAATATAACAATTTAACCATTTTTAATATTATTTTCATGTAATTACTCTTTAACCAAATTTATCATAATTGATGCAATTAAGCCCAAGAAAATATAAAAAAGAACCCTAAAATAAGATAGAAAATATTATAAAAAATATGGACTTATCAGCGAGTGACACACACGTAACTTCTAGTTTCCTAATCATAAATAACTAAATAAGAGTTAAAATCCTTGGGATAGAACTTAACTTTTATCACTTCTAAACCATAGACCCTAAACCCCAAACCCCAAATCCCAAAATCTAAAACCCTAAACCCTAAACCCGAAACTGTAAACTGTCAACTGTAAAGCATAAACCATAATCCCTATGCCCAAAACCATAAACCCCAAACCATAAACCCTAAACCCCAAACCATAACCCTAAACCCCAAACCCCAAACCCTATACCTTAAACCCTAAATCCCAAACTCTAAACCCCAAATCCTAAATCCAAAAACCCTAAAACCCTAAACCCTAATTCCCAAACCCAAAACCCTAAACCCATAACCAAAAACAAAAAACCCGAAACCCTAAACCCTAATTCCCAAACCCAAAACCCTAAACCCATAACCAAAAACAAAAAACCCTAAACCCTAAACCCTAAACCCTAAATTGTAGACCCGAAACCCTAAACCCTAAACTCTAAACACCAAATGCTTAACCCTAAATCTAAAACCCTAAACCCTAAACGCCAAACCCTAAACCCTAAAACTTAAACCCCAAGCCCGAAAACCCAAAACCCAAAACCCAAAACCAGAAACTGTAAACTATAAACCCCAAACCCTAACCCTAAACCAAAAATCCTAATAGCAATACCTTATACCCCAAACCCCAAACCCCAAACACCAAACCCTAAATCTGAAATCCTAAACCCCAAAGTCTAAACCACAAACCACAAACCAAAAATCCTAAACCCTAAACCTGGAACGATAAACCCTAAACCCTAAATCCAAAATCCTACACCCCAAACACTAAACCCTAAATGCTAAACCTTAAACCCTAAACCCAAAACCCTGAACCCTAAATCCTAAACCCAAAAGCCCAAACCCAAAAGCCTAAACCCTAAACCCTAAATCATAAATCCTAAACTCTAAACCTTAAATCCCAACCCCTTAACACTGAACCCTAAACCCTAAACCTTGAAACATAAACTCAAACCCTAAACCCTAAATCCCAAACACTAAACCATAAACCCCAAACCCAAAACCCTAAACTGTAAATCAGAAACCCTAAACTCTACACACAAAACCATAAACCCAAAATCCTTAACCCTAAACCCTAAACCCTAGGCCCTAAACTTTAAACATTAAACCCAACACTTAAATCCTAAATCCTATACCCAAAACCTAAGCATAACCTTTAAACATTAAACCCAAAACCCCAAACCTTAAACCCCAAACCCTAAATCTTAAATTCTAAACCATAAATCCTAATTCCTAAACCCCAGACTCTAAACCCTAAACCCTAACCCTAAACGAAAAACCCTAAACCCAAAGCCCTGAACACTAAACTCTAAACCTAATCCCTAAACCTATAACCCTAAATCCTAAACCCCAAACCCTAAACCCTAAACCCTAAATCCCAAACCCTAAACCCTAAACCCTGAAGCTTAGACCCTAAACCCTAAAAATCAAATACTAAAACCCTAAACCCTGAACTGCAGCCCCCAAACCCAAAACCCCAAACCCCTAAACCCTAAGCCGAAATCCCTAAACCCGAAATCCTAAACCTTAAATCCTAAATCCTAAACCCTAAACCTTGACCTTAAACCCTAAACCGCAAACCCTAAACCCTAAACCCCAAACCCCAAACCCTAAACCCCAATCCTTATACCCTAAACCCTAATTGAAAATTCTAAACCCTAAACCTTAAATCCTAAACACTAAACCCTAAACCCCAAACCCTTAGCCCCTTATCCTAAACCCTAAACATTAAGCCCTAAAGCCCAAACCGAATCCATAAACCCAAGACCCTAATCCCAAAATTCCAAAGCCTAAACTCTAAACCCCAAACCTTAAACCGTGAACTCCAAACCCGAAGCCCTTATCCCAATCGCAAACCCTAAACCCTAAACCTTAAATCTTAAAACGTAAACCGTAAACCTTAAATTGCAAAGCCTAAAACCTAAACCCTAAACCCAAAACTGTAAACTATAAACCCTAAATCGAAAACTCTATACCCTACACCCTAAACCCCAAACCCCAAACCCTAAACGCTAAATCCTAAACACTAAACACTAAACCCTAAACCCTAAACCATATACCGAAAACCTTAAACCCGAAAACCCAAAACCTTAAACCCATGCTATGCTACAGGTACAAAAATATTGCAATGAGCATTGCATTTACAAAGCAAGATGATACGTTCTTCTGAAATTCTTATTGATATTGTAGATGGATACAAGCTTTGAAGACATGGATTTTGCATAAGTCGAAGCAAAACGGAGTATATGAAATGTAAATTTAGTGGTAGGGACGCTGATTCTAGGAGTAAGGTGAAGCTTGGGGATCACCCCATGCGGGAAGTCACAAGTTTTAAGTATGTGGGAACGATAATACAAAATAATGGAGAAATAGAGGAAGATGTAAACCATAGGATCCAAGCAGGATGGATGAAATGGAGGAAGTATCAGATGTTATTTGTGATAAGAAAGTACCGCTTAAGCTTAAGGGGAAATTCTATCGCACCGCGATAAGACCAGCTTACTGTATGGTATTGAATGCTGGGCGATAAAAAGCCAGCATGAGCACAAATTCAACGTGGCAGAAATGAGAATGTTGCGCTGGATGAGTGGTCACACTAGAATGGATTGGATTAGAAATGAGTATATTAGAGAGAAAGTGGGGGTAGCACCTATTGTCGAGAAATTAGTCGAAACACGCCTTAGGTGGTTTGGTTATGTACAATGGCGGCCAGAAGAGGCTCTGGTACGTAGAGTTGACCAAATGGAAGATAACCTAATAACTAGAGGTAGGGGAAGACCAAAGAAAATAATAGGAGAAACGATTAAGAGGGATCTAGCCATAAATAACTTAACCATAGAAATGTGCAAAGACAGAACATGTTGGCGTCGCTTGATCCATATAGCCGACCCCACCTAGTGGGAAAAGGCTTTGTTTGTTGTTGTTGTATTGTATAAGGTTGCATTCAATGTGATATATATCCCTTGACTACATTGAAATCCTTTTTAAAAAAAGTTATTTTTGCAAGACAAAAGATATCGTTAAAAAAGTTAACATTCAAACAATGCACGATAGTGAACAATGTAAGAAATCAAAATTCCTCAAACATACCAAATTACAATTAATGTTGTACTAAATCTGGCTATAACTTTTAGAATCGCAATAATAAAGCATACATGTAATTAAACAGACCAAGGATTTCCAATAAGCTAAAAGAAGAGTACCATGAGTAGTTAAATTAAGATTACCTACGCAACATCTGTAACATCCTAAAAAGTTAAACCTGAGTTTGACCATAAATTTTTTGTTGACTTTTTTGTGACATGTTTGACTTTTTGGATGTGTGATCGATTGAATTTCTTTGCACATGATTTTGCCTGAAAATAGGATTAGAAACTATTGTTAAAGGTCAAGAGACCTAGAAATCAGGGAAAAAGTGCCAGAGGAACCCTAACCCTAACCCTAGGGACTAAACTGAAAGAAAAAACTTAGTTTTAGCCTCTTTTCTTTTATCGAGTATAAAAGAGCAGGAGAGACCTATTTAACCCTAGGACACTCTAGAGACACCCTAAGACTTGATTAAGGGACCCCAACTTCAAGAAAAGTCCTGAATGGTCACATTTTCTCAAGTAGAAATTCAGGGATTAAAAAGATAGAAATGAAAAATTGCAAATAAGGCACCCTAGCTTACTTAAAGCCTAAGAAAGCCCAATTTAACCACCCAGAGACACTCAAAACTATCCTACGAAGAACTATCCACGAGACTTTATGGAAAATTAAAAGAATTGAGCAAGTTACATATTTTTAAAAGTGAGATAAATGAAAATTAAATGTCAAATTAGCCCCTTTAATGCTACCTATGGCTTAGTAACCGAAATTGCCACTTTAAGAGCCAATTAACTACCCAATTATTGCCTTAGATGTAGCAACTAATTTTAGGAAAACATATACAAGGTCAAATAATCAGAATTAAAGCTGGAAAACAAAAATTAACTATGTTACAACTCAACTAAATGGCCACTTAAACCATTTCACCTACGCTAGCTTTACCCGAGGCCTAACTACCCACTAAACCACCCAAACAACCCCTAAGCATCGCCAGAACATGCCATTAGGTGTCCTAATGTTGTTTAACATTCATCAGCAGCTGGACACCTCACCTCCTTCATCATTTCAGCCTCACATGCTTTAGGCTTCTTATAAGGAAGTGAAACCGAGAGAGAGAGGCAGACCAGCTAGAAACTCAAAGAGAAAACTAAGAGCATGTGAGAGTGAGTTTCAGGAAGAAGGCTGAGGCAGTAGGGAAGGCTGGACGCTCGTGGTTAGCTGCTGGAAGGAAAGGGAGAAGCTGAGAACCTTGTACACACACACACACTCTCAAGAGGTGTTGTCTTCACCAAGTTTGCCCAAGCAATTCATAAGCTCATGAGGACACCGAAAAGAATTTGGAGAGTACCACTTAATTGTGAGTAAAGATACTAAAGGGTGAAATAAGGGTAGTTATTTTGTGTTAAATAAAAGGGACTGCCAGTTGAACCCAAGCATGGTTTCTGAGCTTCGAAGGGCTAAAATATTAGGCAGTGAGGATACCAATGAATAAGGAGAGGGATAGTAGGGGTAGAATACCCTTAGGAAGGAAGATAGGCAAGGTAAGCTTGTAGTGGGCAAAGTGGTAAACTATCTAACTCTAAAATTTGGGTACTCAGGTTCTAAAAGGGTAGGCAAATTCCTCCCACCCTCCAGACATCCCAGTATGTATTCCCAGAAAGAAAGGGACCAAGGGTGTCTAGTTTGGCTTTTAGAACCCCAAAACCCCTTAACTAGGAAATTTGGTAAGAAAAGGGCAAAATGGCTACATGAATGAAAATTTATTAGTTGAGACTGTTAGAAATATATTAATGATGCCTCTGGTGAAATTTCATGACTTTTGGACGTCTGTATGAAAATTTATGGATTTTGCTAGCTGTATAACTCATATTTGATGTTGTGGTTGACTTTGTTTGACTTTTGAGTTGACCAAATGCTAAGTTGACTGTTTTTATCAGGCTATTTAAGTGTGGCATCGAAATCTGATATTGAGTTTTAGCATGCATCTGTGAACTGATTGCCTTGAAGGGCAGGTATTTTAGCATGCATATGTGAATAAATGCATTTGCCCTTGGAGGGGTAAAACTGTAATTATACCCTGGAGAGGCAGGTGAATGTTAACTGAGTAAACATTACCTATGGAAGAAAACCTATGTTATACTATTTGATTTGTATGAAAAGGACACACTAGGCTGGCTAGGGATACGTCCGGGACGTAGGTGCTTAGCACTAGTGAGGAGGTAATCCAGTCCGCGACTGGTGATTCTAAGGTTCTAACTTTGTGCGCACACTGGGGGACGCCCTGGAATGTTGGGTAATACATGTTGCCTTATATGGCCGGACTTTACTATATTGGTAAATGGTAAGTCGGTTATTATCCTGTTTCATTAGATTGTTTTTTATTGATGGTAATGGTTTAGCCAGTTGTACAGGTCCTGGAGAGACTTGGGTTTTTGGCATGGCTGATAAGTGCATGTAGTGGTAAACATGCATTACTTTTGAAAGAAAATGGCTATTTCATCTGTTTAAAGTTTTTTCAGCATGATCATATATTCTGAACTCATGTGTGGAAATCTCTTGTGATTGATGTTAATTAATTGATAACTGCATTTAAATTGTGAAGGAAGTTTTCCCTGTATTCTTAGTCATGCAGCTGAACCACTAATTAATTTTTATAAAACTGGTAATCTACGTTACTGGGATGTATATCTCACTACGTTAGTGTGTTCACAGACCAGGTACATCCTACTGTTAGACATTGAGGTGGAGCTACTGGAAGTTCCCCTTCTGGGTTACTTCCAAATTCTAAAGGCCGTCAACATCCTTTTCTTTTTCCCTTCGGTAGAGAATACCCCAGGGACCTAGACAGGGTGTGTGATGGGCAGCTAGCAGGGAGCTGACTCTTCTTTTTGGCAGTGAATTAGAAGTCACTCTATTTTGGATTATGTTACTAACTATTTAGGCCTGCGTGCCACAGACTATGATACTTATGTATGTATATATGTATTGTTGTAGACGTAGCTCATATGCTGATTAGGGTATGTATGAAGGTTTAGTACCTCGTTTTCTCCTGACTATATTTGTATGTATCAAAAATGAATCTTGGGAGTGCACGAGAGTAACAAACTTGTAACTTCTAGTTTCTTAAGTTAAATAACCAAACCGAGAGTAAGCGATCATTATGGTAACGCTTGACTTTTATTACTCCCACATAAAAAGAAAAAGAAAACAAATTGGATCGGGATTTTTAAGGTTAAGTTAAATAACCTAATTCTACGAATAAAATCAATAAAGAAACTAGGACGTTACATTATGGTATTAGAGCAGAGTTATTAGAACTCTACTGATTCGTAGGTATAATAGCCTAACACAAACACTAATTTGAGGAACTCGGGTAGTCATGACAGTTGAAGTGAATTGAGTCGATGTTTGTGCTAGGAACCCTAAATTGTTGCATGTCTACTCTATTTGCTGTTCTTTTCTCTATTTAACAGTATTATTGAGATTGATCACCTTAGTGATATTTTTGTTTTGCAGAAAGCTATGGCAAATACCTGGAGCGGAGCTAACAATAGGCAACCTAAAAGTGACATGATTCGTCAAATGATGCATGCATTTGAGAACATAGCACAAGCTATGAGAGACCAAGTCTCAACAACTACCGAGGTACTCCGCCAGGCCCAGGGTAACCATCACACCCCAAACCATGATCAACATGATAATGGGCACCATGAGGGTAATAAACTGGGGTGGGCTGAATGCCGAAAGTCTAGGCCTCCGGTATTCAGGGGTACCTATGACCCTGTTGTAGCTGAGGAATGGTTGCGGGAACTAGAAAAATTGTTTAATGTACTCCATACGCCTAATCCACAAAGAGTAGCCGCCGCAGTCTATCAACTACAAGGTGAGGCTGAGTACTGGTGGCGAGGAGCCAGACAGCTACTCGAGGGTAGGAATCGCCCCTTGACCTGGGAAACCTTTAGGGAAACTTTTCTAGCAAAATATTATTCGGAGAGTGTTAAAAAGGAGAGGGAGATTGAGTTTCTAGAGTTGAAACAGAGGGGGAGACCCTTTGACGAGTATTTGGCCAAGTTTGAGGGACATGCCAAATTCTCTACCTACATGAAGTTTAGACATGATGAGGGATGGAAGGCAAGCCAGTTTGAGGCCAGGTTAGACCTAAACATAAAAACCGAAGTAGCCTCGCTAGAAATAAAGAACTATGCAGAGCTAGTCAACAAATGCCGTATCATTAGCAAAAACTTGAGTGATAGGGCTGCAGTGAACCAGAGATTCAATCAGAGACCCTAAAATAACCTGAATATGAGGAAACCAAACTTCAAACCTGCCCAGGGAAGTACCAGCAGAACTACCCTTCTGGAGTGAACCGTCCTCGATGCGCCCAATGCAATAGGGAACAATACCCTACTTAGCCCTGTTTCACCTGTTATCGATGCGGGAAACCAGGACATTTTGCCAAGGCGTGCAAGGCCAAGGATCCTGTAGGGAATAGAAACCGAACACCGGCTGTTTGAAGAGTCTTTGCTCTAGCCGGGGTTGTCAATGAACAAACTGATGATCTCATAGAGGGAACGGGTAAGATTCAAAACATTAATTTTAAAATTCTATTTGACTCAGGAGCCACCTATTCTTTCATTTCTGAAGCATGTGTGAAAACCCTAAATTTCTCTACCCAACCCTTATTCTGTGAACTGCATGTTTCTACACCTTTGGGAAAAACACTGATTGCCACCCATACTTGTTTGAACTGTCTCATCACCATTAATTCTAAACTTTTTCATGCAAACCTTATTTGTTTGAATATGTCCACCATAGACATAATCTTAGGAATGGATTGGTTAACTAAGAATCGTGTTGTGTTAGATTGCGTTGCTAAATCTGTGATCTATTTAAAAGTCTGTACTATTAAAGAACCTAGAACTGTAATACCCGGGAAATTTTTTCGAAGTTTAAAATGAAATGAAAGGGAAAGAAAAGAAGTAGAAAATAATTTTTGCACTTAATTCAGGACCTAAGGAATTGGAAACCAGAATTAAATGGGGAAAAAACAGTAGGGAATATTTTTGGGTATTTAAATTTGGGTTATAAAAGAAAATAAAATTTATTGGAAAGAGGAGGGATTTAATTGGGGGATATTTTTCCACCTCTTGTTTATTTAAATCATTATTAGTATTTAGTTATTTAGTAGTTTATTTTAATATGATTAATTATTTAATTATTAATGATTTTATTTAATTATTTCTTTTAGTTAAATTTGGGGTGGGGTGCATGACTCAAAAGGGAAAGGAGAGAAGAAAGAAATAAAAAGAAAGAGGAGGGGGGTTACGGGACGAATAGAAACAAAGAAAAGAAGAAAGAAAGAGAGAGAGAGGAGGAGAGGCGTGAGGAAGAAGAAGAAGAAGGGTTGGGGTTTGCCAGAAACGTGACCGAGGAGAGCTAGCCGACGCCGGAAAAGTCACCAGAGCTCGGGTACGACGTCTCCTACACTTTCCACCAATCAAATCAAAGGTTGGTAACCCTAATTTGATTCGAAACCCCCAATTTCTTCATTTTTAAGGTTGGAGGGTAGATTGAGACCTAGGAAGTGTTCCTGAACACTTAGTTGGGGTAAGAATTGAGGCTATACCCTCCGGTTTAGCCGAATTCGAATTTTGAAGGATTTGGGGTTGAAATTATAATTATTCCTAATTTGGGGAAATTATTGAAAATTAGGATTGAGCTTGGATTTGAGTAAATAAGCTTGGATTCGTATTATTGAAATTATATTGTTGAAATATTAGCTGAACAAGACCCGTAAAGAGCTGGCCCGAGGTTACTATGGTTGAACCTTGACGTTAACGTGCCGGGTCCCTGCTCGATTTGCCCAAATACACTTTAAGGGTGATGTTGAGCGCTCCAAACCTCTTCTTTTCAATCTTAAACACCATAGAAAAATTCTAAATATGGTATCAAGCATCAAGAATTATTTTAGGTACTATGTTGTTTCTCAAGGATGGAAACTTGTGAAACAATAAAGTCCAAATTTTAAAGTAGCAATTTAATTCCTTCGTAATTATTAGGAAACTTTAAGTAGGATAATTTAGAAGCATATCGAGGTTTAGTAACTCAAATCCAAAGCTCCAAAATCAATTCAAGGTGACCAATAATTATACGAAACCAAGTGTGTAGCACTTGAGACTCTCATGGAAGAGAGGGAAGACGGATAAGACCAACGACTCGGTTCTTGGCAATGTCTAGAAGCATTCTTGGCACGAGTCTTGTGGTGGTGATAGCATACTGCCCACCAACTTGCCTGCATAATTTGGAAATATACCCAAATTACCAGCTGTCTTTTGCTTTATCTTCCATCCTTGTCCATCACTGCCTGTCAGTAACTTGTTCTTGGGATTCGCCGATGTCCCGAACTTCTTTCTATTTTCAATTACCCTAGCACAATCAGCAGCCTGTGCTAGAGTTTCAAACTGACCACATTGCGGTAGTAGAACTACGAACAATGGCTCTACCAACCTGTGGATAAACCTCTTGATCAACTCCCTCTCATCGGGAACCAATTCAGGAGCATATTCAGCTAGCTCCGTGAACTGTAGCTCAAACTCATTCACTGACATATTCGGCGTCATCCACAAGTCCTCTAACTGTTGACGCTTGGCATACCTCGTTTCTTCAGATACAAACCGACCTAGGAATTTCCTCTAATAATCTTCCCAGGTCATAGGAGCAACTCTCCTTGCATATCTCTTCTGCACTGATTCAAACCAAACCCTTGCAGCGCCTCTCAACTGAAATGAGGCAAGTTCCACCATCTCTCCTCCTGGAAACCTCAGTAACTGCCCAATTCTGACTATATCACAGAGGAAATGTTGAGGGTCCTCCTTGGTTTCGGTTCCGCAAAAGGTAGGCGGATTCAGCTTCAGGAATTTAGTAATCGACAATTCTCTTGGAACTCCCCTTGGTCGCTGGGGCATGTCCCTTTGTTGCCATTCCCTTCTTGGTTCTTCCTCTCTTTCCTTAACCATTTTAGTTTCCTGTTCAGCCGATATCACTTGCTCCTCTTCCTCGTTGACAACTAAACGGCGAACTTCTTGTTGAATTTGGCAGGTCATTCAAGCTCTCAACTCCTTAAATCCCGCAGTCAGCATCTCAGCCACTGACGGAGCGCCCATCTTAACCTGTGGCTCTGGGGTTTATTGCCTATGCACTTCTCTTTCTTGTGCCCTACCACGACCGCGAGCACAGCCTCTAGCTCGGCCCCTAGGAGGCACTCTCTCCTGCTGAACGGATTCCTGATCAGTACGTGCAGGAACTCTACCGCCCCTCCTAGCCTGCCTCGTAGTCGGCGGCTTCCTGTATTGCACAAAAATGTCACCTGATAAGCATTTGCATAATCTACCATAGATTAAGAAGGAATGAAAGAAAGGCTGACTCAAATTATCCTGGGTACTCCCACAAGTGCCTGTTTAATGCAATGTTGTGCCCGGGTTTCACAAAGAAGCTTAAACCCACACCCAGTTATACCAATGACTTCACATGACTTAAAGAATAACTTGTCTTTGATACCAAGTTTTTCACGACCCCAAATCGGGAGTACGTGACTGGCACGAGAATAGAATTTTACCTCTAAACCCGTAAGCCTTATCTTGTAAACATGACTATAACTACCCTGCTTTACAATCAATATATATATATCATACTAGTGGCTACACCTCACAGGTGCCCTAGTTGGTGGGCAGTATGCTATCACCACCACAAGTTCTGGGAGGAGTAACACCCAAGGTGGGTCGAGGTTCCAAGGCGGTAGGCAGGGCGGTAACCAGAAACCGCAGTGTGGAACGTGTGGAATATTTCATTTTGGAGAGTGCAAAGTTATGAAGGGAGGTTGTTACAACTGTGGTCAGTTCGGGCATATGGCTAAGGAATGTCCGCAGAGGAAGAATAATACAAGTGTCAAGAGTAATCCTACTCCGGGTAGTACCCCAATTGCAATCCCACCAGTTAAAATTATACCACCCCAGGTTAACACTTCAGGTGCGGGCAGAGGTAGAGGAGCAGGAGCAGGAGGTAGAGGTCTAGGTGCACCAGGAGGAGGACAGCCATGGGTGTTTGCTTTGTCTCGTCAGGATGCACATGCCTCAAATGCAGTTGTGACAGGTACACTTTCAGTATGCTCTCTCCTGGCCCTTGTATTATTTGATTCTGGTTCAACTCATTCCAACATCTCACATACATTTGCACGAAAAGTTGAGAGAAGCCCGACTAGGTTGAAGTTGACAGAAATGGTCTCTACTCCTATGGGTGAATCAGTACAAGTCAAATAGGTCTATGAGTCGTGTGTGGTTGTGGTCGAGGGTCATGAAACAGTTGTGGACCTACGACTACTCTATATGGCAGACATGGATGTCATTTTAGGTATGGATTGGTTTGCATCATGTCATGCAGTAGTTGACTACAGGGCGAAGTGTTTAAAATTCAATATGCCAAATGAAGAGCCATTCGTGGTGCGGGGTGATGGTGCCGCACCATATCCGAGTCTAATTTCGACAATGAAGGATTCCAAACTACTTGAGAAAAGGTGTAGAGGATATCTGGCCTTTGTGAGGGATACTACGAAAGAAGTACTACCTACGAACCAGGTACCGGTGATTCGAGAGTTTCTTGATGTATATCCTGACGACTTACTTGGTTGGCCGCTTGATCGGGAAATTGAATTTGAGATCGAGCTTTTACCAGGTACTCAGCCGATTTCCACACCACCCTACAGAATGGCTCCGAAGGAGCTACACACACAGTTACATGAGTTACTTGATAAGGGTTTTATTAGACCCAGCTTTTCACCTTAGAGTGCACCAGTTCTATTCGTGTAGAAGAAGGATGGAACTTTAAGATTGTGTATCGATTACCAAAAGTTGAAAAAGGTAACGGTCCGCAATCAATATCCACTTCCAAGAATCGATAATTTGTTCGACCAGTTGCAAGGTGCTAAGAGGTTTTCAAAGACCGATCTGCGATCAGGGTATCATCAGCTGAAGATTAGAAAAAAAGATGTGCCTAAGACTGCTTTTCGAACCCGATACGGCCATTATGAGATTCTAATCATGTCGTTCTGGCTAACTAATTCACCAACAGCTTTTATGGATATGATGAATCGGGTTTTCAAGCCATTCCTAGACCGATTTGTCATTGTGTTTATTGATGACATTCTAGTCTATTCCAAGAATGTTGAGGAGCATGCATAGCATTTGAGACTAGCATTACAGAAGCTAAGGGAAGAGAATTTGTACACTAAGTTTTCGAAATGTGAGTTTTGGCTTGATAAAGTTGCATTTTTCGGTCACGTGGTATCTTCAGAGGGAATCCACGTTGATCCGAGCAAGGTGGAAGCCGTGAAGAATCGATCCCAGCCTAACTCAGTCATGGAGATCCGTAGTTTTCTAGGTTTGGCTGGATACTATAGAAGGTTTGTGCAGGACTTTTCGAAGGTTACTGTAGCTTTTACAAAGTTAACTCAGAAAGGGGTAAAGTTCGTGTGGGATAAAAAGTGTGAAGAGAGTTTTCAGAAGATGAAGGAAAGTCTCACCACAACACTGGTGTTGGCTCTTCCTGAGGGCCCCGGAGGGTATGTGGTTTACTGTGATCCTTCACGAGTTGGGTTAGGGTGTGTTTTTATCCAACATGGCAAGGCGATTGCTTATGCGTCTAGGCAGCTCTGGAAGCATGAGAAAAACTACCCGACTCACGATCTTGAAATGGCAGCGGTGATATTTGCCTTGAAGATTTGGAGGCAATACCTTTATGGCGAAACATGTGAGGTATACACAGACCACAAGAGCCTTAAGTACATTTTCGAGCAGAAAGATCGGAATCTGAGACAATGCAGGTGGATGGAGTTGTTGAAAGACTATGACTGCACGATTTTGTACCATCCTGCTAAGGCGAATGTGGTGGCAGACGCTCTGAGCCGAAAGTCAATGGGTAGCTTAGCCCATATCAGTGAAGTACGAAGGCCGTTAATCCGGGAAATACATGAGTGGAATTGTCTGGAACTCAGTTTGAAATTGGAAATTCCAACTTGTTTCTAGCCCACATCCAAGCTACGACAGCTCTAATCGAAGAAGTAAAATCCAAGCAAGATCAAGACGCCGACCTCAAGCAGATCAGAGATACAGTGGTTAAGGGGGAGAAGGACGACGTCCGATTCTCCATAGATGACAGTGGCATACTCCAGTTGTAGGGACGACTGTGTGTACCTATGGTGGATGGTTTGAAAGAAAGAATTCTTGACGAGGCACACAAGACAGCGTATATAATCCATCCAGGTAGTAATAAAATGTATCAAGATCTGAGAGAATTATACTGGTGGAATGGTTTGAAGAAAGATGTGGCAAACTACGTATCTAGATTTCTGGTGTAACAGCAGGTTAAGGCTGAACACCAAAAGCCCGCCGGAACACTTCAACAGATAGAAATTCTTGAATGGAAGTGGGAGAGAGTTACTATGGATTTTGGGACAGGATTGCCGCGATCACAGAGGGGATTCGATTCAGTTTGGGTAATCGTTGATCGGATGACCAAGTCCGCCCATTTCCTGCCAATTAAGACCACTTACGGAGTGGGTTAGTACGCCCAGTTGTACCGATCAGAGATAGTGCGGTTACACGGAGTATCGGTGTCGATTATCTCTGATAGGAGCCGCATTTTACCTCTCAATTCTGGAGAGCATTGCTAGAGGCATTGGGGACAAGGGTTGATCTGAGTACAGCATTTCATCCCCAGACAAATCGACAATCTGAGAGGACCATTCAGATTTTAGAGGACATGCTTAGGGCATGTGTTATGGATTTCGGCGAAGGGTGGGAGAAATACCTGCCGTTAGCGGAGTTTACCTATAACAACAGTTACCAATCTAGTATTCAGATGGCACCCTTCGAGGCTTTGTACGATCAGAAGTGCAAGTCCCCGATTGGGTGGTTCGAGGTCGGAGAGGCCAAGTTGGTTGGTCCAGAACTTGTGCAGGATGCATTGGACAAGATAAAGTCCATTAGAGAAAGGCTTGGCACGGCTCAGAGTAGGCAGAAGTCGTATGCCGACAATCGGGTAAGAGAGATGGAGTTGCTGTGCGTGAGCAGGTTTTCTTACAAATTTCACCAATGAGGGGCGTGATGAGATTTGGCAAGAAGGGAAAGCTAAGTCCAAGATACAACGCACCATTTGAAATTCCAACCCCAGGAAGTACAACTAGCTGAGAGTCTAACTTATGAGGAGATGCCAGTGGAAATCCTAGATCGCCAGTCGAAGAAGCTGAGGTCAAAGGAGATACCCTTGGTGAAAGTCCTGTGGCAAAACCATCGGTTGAGGAAGCAACGTGTGAAGTTGAGGCGGAGATGTGTAGGACATATCCTCACCTATTTCAAGACTAAGGTTAGTATGTTAATTGAAATTCGGGGACCGAATTTCTTAAAGGTGGAAGATTGTAATACCCGGGAAATTTTTTCGAAGTTCAAAATGAAATGAAAGGGAAAGAAAAGATATAGAAAATAATTTTTAGACTTAATTCAGGACCTAAGGAATTGGAAACCTGAATTAAATGGGGAAAAGACAGTAGGGAATATTTTTGGGTATTTAAATTTGGGTTATAAGAGAAAATAAAATTTATTGGAAAGAGGAGGGATTTAATTGGGGGATATTTTTGCACCTCTTGTTTATTTAAATCATTATTAGTATTTAGTAGTTTATTTTAATTATAATTAATTATTTAATTATTAATGATTTTATTTAATTATTTCTTTTAGTTTAAAGGGAAAGGAGAGAAGAAAGAAATAAAAAGAAAGAGGAGGGGGTTACAGGAAGAATAGAAACAAAGAAAGAAGAAAGAAAGAAGAGAAGAAGAAGAGAGGAGGAGGAGGTGTGAGGAAAAGAAGAGAGAAGGGGTTGGGTTCGCCGAAACGTGACCGAGGAGAGCTAGCCGATGCGGATAAAAGTCACCGGAGCTCGGTACGACATCTCCTACACTTTCCACTAATCAAATCAAAGGTTGGTAACCCGAATTTCATTCGAAACCCCCAATTTCTTCATTTTTAGGGATTTGTTCGATCCACTTCGATTGGATTGTTTCGAGGGTAGATTGAGACCTAGGAAGTGTTCTTGAACACTTAGTTGGGGTAAGAATCGAGGCTATACCCTCGGGTTTAGCCGAATTCGAATTTTGAAGGATTTGGGGTTGAAATTATAATTATTCCTAATTTGGGGAAATTGTTGAAAATTAGGATTGAGCTTGGATTTGAGTAAATAGCATGGATTGGTATGATTGAAATTTTATTGTTGAAATATTAGCTGAACAAGACCCGTAAAGAGCTGGTCCAAGGTTACAAAGGTTGAACCTTGACGTTAACGTGCCGGGTCCCTGCTCGATTTGCCTAAATACACTTTAAGGGTAATGTTGAGGGCTCCAATCCTCTTCTTCTCAATCTTAAACACCCAAGAAAAATTCTAACGATTGCTATCAAGCCTCAAGAGTTATTTAGGTACTTTCTTGTTTCTCAAGGATGGAAACTTGCGGAACAATAAAGTCCAAAGTTTTAAAGTGTCAATTTAATTCCTTCGTATTATTAGGAAACTTTAAGTAGGCTAATTAGAAGCATATCGCATGTTTATTAACTCAAATCCAAGGCTCCGAAAATCAATTCAAGGTGAGCGATAGTATACAACAACCAAGTGTGTAGCACTTGAGACTCTCATGGAGAGAGGGAAGACGGATAAGACCAAGACTCGGTTCTTGGCACGTCTAGATACTTCTAGGCACGAGCATGAGTATGCAATGAATGCATATCTTTGAGATGTTAACCACTTGAATGCATTCTTTAGTGAAACACGATTCGTTCGGAGCAGGAGGTTACTCCAGGACAAACGCAAGGGAGCCGTCTAGGTGAGGGGTTTCCCATCCTTGCCGTACAGGGTTGATTGAGGATGTGGATATGTGGTTTGCCTATTTGCCTATTTGTAAGAATTGTTTAGTGGTTAACATGCTATTGTTGTTCCTAAACTATTATCCATGAAAGTATTTGTATATGTGTGTCTGACTACAGGTAAAGAGGTACTGAAGGGTATTCATGTGATGACATGAGGTACGCCGAACAGTAGAATCAAAGGGTTAAGTTGTTGATTGAGTTCAAGGTTTTGTTCACCCTATTAATTAGAAACTCATTAAAGAAATCGTATAGAAGTTGTTAGTGAACGTCAACGTTTTATGGTAATTGAACTTAGGGAAGACCTTAGAGCTAGGTTATGATCTAAACCAAGGGTTTGGGAACAATATGAGGATTAATACGATTTCTTAATTGATTAGTGAGTCGTAGGGATGTTCACACTACCTAAGTAAAGTCAGTTCAGGATAGTAATGGGTAATAGAGTCAGGATCCCAGTTGAAAGCTTGGAAAGAGAAACAAATTAAAACAATTGCCCGTTTGAGCCCATTGCTCTAGCCTGGTACTAAGGTCAGTTAAAGAGGTAAAGCATTTTCCCGTTGAGGCCATTCCCCTAGCCTGGGACTAGGGTCAGTAAAAGACTAAAAGATTTGCCCGTTGAGGCCATTGCCCTAGCCTGGCACTAGGGTCAGTCAAAGACTAAAAGATTTTCCCGTTGAGGCCATTGCCCTGGCCTGGCACTAGGGTCAGTAAAAGATTAAAGATTTGCCCGTTGAGGCCATTGCCCTAGCCTGGCACTAGGGTCTGTTAAACATTGAAAGAATTTGCCTGTTGAGGTCATTGCCATAGCCTGGTACTAGGGTCAGTTAAGTGATTTACAATTTTCATATTATATGTTAAAATGTGATTGCTTGTTTACGAGAAGCATGATAGAAAAGCATGATCCGTAGGTTTATCTATGATTTTAATGTTATATTAAATTGCCTGATCGTAATATACATTTGATAAATTGGACTTTCATGCGCATGTGATTGTGGGTGTTTCCCTTTCCCCAGCTGTAGTGGTACCCGCCGCTACGCCGAGGATGGGAAGCTCCTCTTTGAGTTGATTGACTCACTCGCTCTGCTTCAATGTTCAGGTACAGGGATCAGGCAAGCATCGACGTCCGAACAGTGATACGGACCTCAGACCATCCTTACGCTCTTGTTCGCGTGGGTGGACTCCTTTGGTTATTTTGAATTCTCTTGTTGTACATATTTTAAAGTTGTAAGAGTTGTATATGATATATTTACAGCTTTTGATATGTACCTACTCTAGAATTGTCGGCTTCACATGTACTTAAAGACAGGGTCCAATTGGGGATAAACTAGGATATATGTTTTGAGTACATAAACTTTTGCATGTAAATAGGATAGATCGTACGCATTGAGGCGTACGGTCAATATGATATATATATATATAATATGTGCGCTTGCTGCATGTGAATAGGATAGATCGTACGTATTGAGACGTACCGTCAATATGATATTAATATTTACATTATGAGTGCTGATAAATATATCTATACACTAGATTGAGCTGAAGCGGTATTGAGCGAACCGCGGATTGCAGGTTAATTAGGCTACCAGTGAGGTGTGGCCACTAGTATGATATATATATATATTGATTGTATAGCAGGGTAGTTATAGTCATGTTTACAGGATAAGGCTTACGGGTTTAGAGGTAAAAATCTATTCCCGTGCCTATCACGTACTCTCTGATTTTGGGGTCGTGACAAGAACTTTAAGTCTAGAAGAGAGAATTAGTCTGATTCCAGTGGTCAGGGATTTTCGGTGATGTTTTCCCCGATGAAATACATGAGTTGCCTCCCGAGATGAGAAATAGAATTCTCCATAGATCTTATGCCCGTAACTGGACCCATATCTATCACACCTTACCGTATGGCCCCACCTGAATTGCAGGAGCTGAAGGCCCAAATAATGACTTGCTGAGCAAGGAGTTTATTAGACCTAGTGTTTCACCCAAGGGAGCCCTAGTCCTCTTTTTGAAAAAGATGGACGGAAGCCTTAGACTATATATAAACTATAGGCAGTTAAATAAGGTGACTATCAAAACAAATATCCCCTACCCCGCATAGATGTTTTGTTGGACCAGTTGCGAGGAGCGACTGTGTTTTCAAAAATTGACCTTAGATCAGGATACCATCAGATCAGGGTTAAGAAGGAAGATATCCCCAAGACTGCATTCAGAATGCGTTATGGCCACTATGAGTTCCTAGTGATGCCATTCGGGCTAACCAATGCCCCTACGGTGTTTCATGTATAACATGAACCGCATTTCTGACCTTACCTAGACCAATTCGTCGTAGTGTTCATTGATGACATTATAATTTTACTCTCGGAGTGAAGAAGAGCATCAAGAACATCTTGCACTACTTTTGCAAGTACTACGAGAGAAACAACTATACGCCAAGATAGAGAAATGTGAGTTTTGGGTTAGAAGAAGTGAAGTTTTTAGGGCATGTGATCAATAGGCCAGGCGTAGCTGTAGACCCTAGTAAGACGGAGACTGTTAGGAAATGGGAGAGAGACCTCAAAACCATACTGAAATTAGAAGCTTTTTGGGTTTAGTTGGGTACTATAGGAGGTTTTATAAAGGGATTTTCTGAGATAACCCTCCCTATTACTAGATTGGACCCGAAAGAACACACCTTTCAAATGGTTAGCAGAGTGCGAAACAAGCTTTCTAACGCTAAAGGATAGATTGACCACACCCCCTGTGCTTACCATACTTGACCCATCGGAGCCTTTCGAGGTATATGCTGATGCCTCAAAGAAAGGACTTGGCTGTGTGCTTATGCAAAATAAGCAAGTGGTGGCATATGCCTCAAGACAACTTAAGCCAAATGAAGAGAACTACCCGACCCATGGCCTAGAGTTAGCGGCCGTATCTTGTAGTGAAATTTGGAGACACCTATTATACGGAGCTAGGCTTACAATCTTCTGTGACCATAAGAGCCTTAAGTATCTTTTTTATCAAAAGGAGTTGAACATGAGGCAGAGGAGATTGGCTAGATTTATTGAAAGATTATGACTTTGAGCTTAAGTACCACCAAGGGAAAGCCAACGTAGTTGCCGATGCCTTAAGTAGGAAATCCATTAAGGTAGCCCACTTGATGGTTAAGGAGATGAAAATGGTTGAGAAATTTAGAGACATAGGCTTGAAGACTGTGTTGGCTAATGAAAAGTTAGAGATAAGCGAGTATCGAATAGAATGCGACCTGAGGGCTCAAATCAAGGAAGCCCAAATTAAGGATAAAACCCTAGATGCCTTAAGAAAACAATGCGATTTTCACGAATCGGAGGACGGGGTACTGTTGTTTAGGGATAGGATAGTAATTCCTAGTGACCCTGAGCTAAGGAATAAAATATTAGATGAGGCCCATAGGAGCATGTATACCATTCACCCCGGTATGACCAAGATGTACCAAGGCCTGAAAAAGAAATTTTGGTGGCCAGGGATGAAGAAAGACATAGTCGAGCACGTGGGTAAGTGTCTGACTTGACAACAAGTCAAAATAGAACACCAAAAACCGTCGGGAATGCTACAACCTTTAGCTATACCCGAGTGGAAATGGGATCAAATTACCATGGATTTCGTAGTAGGACTGCCTAGAACCCCTTCCAATCATGATTCTTTCGGGGTAATTGTGGATAGACTTACCAAGTCTGCTCACTTTTTACCCATCAAGATCACATTTTCCTAAGAAAAACTAGCCCAACTCTACATTAAGGAAATAGTGAGGCTCCACGGAGTGCCAACTAGCATAGTGTCCGACAGAGATCCCAGATTCACCTCGCGATTCTGGCAAGCTCTACAGAATGCCTTAGGGACGCAGTTGAGGTTTAGCACAGCATACCATCTTCAGACTGATGGCCAGTCCGAGAGAACAATACAAACTCTCGAGGATATGCTCCAATCGTGCGCTCTGGAGCAAGAAGGCACATGGGATGCCTACTTGCCATTGGTAGAATTTGCCTACAACAACAGCTATCACTCTAGTATAGGCATGGCACCATACGCAGCCCTCTACGGAAGTGAGTGTAGGTCCCCACTTTGTTGGACGGAAATCGGTGAGGAAAGAGTATTAGGGCCAGACATAGTTTGCCAGACTACGGAGCAACTCCATATGATTAGGGAAAAGATGAGATTTGCCCAACCGAGGCAAGAAAATTATGCCAATCAAAGGAGGAAACCACTGGAGTTCAATGAGGGAGACCATGTATTCCTCAAAGTAACCCCAATGACAAGCATATGGAGATCACTAAAAGCGCTAAAATTACATCCGCGATTCATAGGTCCCTATCAGATTCATAAGAGGGTCGGTCCAGTGGCATATCAAATAGCCCTACCCCCAAAGTTGTCTCACCTCCACAATGTGTTCCATGTTTCTCAACTCCGTAAATACATTCCTGACCCTTCACCATGTACTCAAAACTGAGCCAGGTAGAATTGAAAGAAAATTTACTACCCCTCAGTCCCTATGAAGAAGTTTGAGAACAGGCAACTTCAGAGCAAGACCGTTCCATTAGTTAAAGTGTTGGGGCAAAATGTTTTTCGACACAGGAAATGACTTGGGAACGCGAGGAGGAGACATGAGACAACATTATCCAGCATTATTTGTAGGTACATTCTTAAATTTTGGGGACAAATTCAAATAAGAAGGGGAAGTATTGTAACATCCTAAAAATTTAAACCTGAATTGACCAGAAATTTTTTGTTGACTTTTCTATGACATGTTTGACTTTTTAGATGTGTGATTGATTGAATTTGTTTGCACATGATTTTGCAATGAAAATAAGGAATGAGAAACGATAGTTTAAAGGTTAGGAGACCCAAAAATTAGGGAAAAAAAAGTGCCATAGGAACCCTAACCCTAACCCTAGGGACTAAACTGAAACAAATACTTAGTTTTAAAAAGAGCAGGAGAGACCTATTTGACCCTAGAAAAGTACCTTAGGACACTCGAGAAACACCCTATGACTTGACTAAGGGACCCCAACCTCAAGAAAAGTCCTGCGTTTTTCCTCTGAAAACTCAAGGTAACATAGGATTAACCCTTCCTTCTTCATTTCTGAGTCAAGAGCATTCATCATGGTGGTGGTATGAGACTCTATGACCCGTCTTCTCGCTGCTGTCATGTAAGTCTCTGTTTTGGGCAGTAGTGCTTTTAGAGAGCATACTCTCTCTTTTCTTAACCAATTTAAGTGTGTGAGTAGTCAAATGAAAGCTAAGAAGATGAACTATAGAAGACAGCCAAATGCATGTCCCATTAGTGGTTGTTGTACAGGTGATCAAAGCCTCGAAAGTTCACTAAAAATTCCTAAAAGCTCTACTTCTGGTGTAGAATGTGTGTTTGCTGTATTCTGTGCTTTTTGGTACATTGGGTTTTGAACTGGACTAGAGCAAGTTAGAACAGGGTAAAGAGATTACAAGATGCTAAAAATCAGAGCAATTTCATTAATTAAACTTCTGCACAGTAGCAAGAAATTTCGAATTTGTACTAAGAAGTTGTTTTGCCAAGTGATGTTCTTTTTATGATTTTTCCTTTTTGCTGTCAAGTTGCTGTCAAACTAGTGTGTAACTACTTTCAAGCTGCAAGATGGTAGCTGGTAGCCTTGAATGGCCTTAGAAATGCTAAATTACAGAATGAAATTGATGGAATAGACTTGTTTTAAAATAAGAAAAGTCATGGAATTGTGATGTTTTCTAAACTTGAATTTTGCGAATGGAACTTGTAAGCTTGTTGTTACTAATATTTGTGCATTCCACATACTTTTGTGAAGCCTCACAATAGCCAAAACTCTTGCAAGATTTTAGTTTAATTAAGGAATCTTATATATGTAAAAATTGACCTTTTTCCATAATTTTCTGCTGAGTATGCATTGCTGACGTTGTGGCTATGGGTTTGTGTTGATGCTGGTATTGTGTGTATGAATTTATTAAGCCTCTAACCACTTTAAAACCTACTGGCATTTTCCTTTGGGCTTGTCCTAAGTACCCTAGGTAGTGAAATTGTAAAAAGAATGAACTTTTGATGTTCTGAGGGGATCTTTCTTGCTGTCAAACATGGTGAAATTTTATTTTGTTGTCTCATTGTTGCCTTAGAGGTTCTAAACCATGTGGACACAGAAAAGAATTTGGAGAGTACCACTTAATTGTGATTAAAGATACTAAAGGGTGAAATAAGGGTAATTATTTTGTGTTAAATAAAGGGACTGCCAATTGATCCCAAGCATGGTTTCTGAGCTTAGGAAGGAAGATAGGCAAGGTAAGCTTGTAGTGGGCAAAGTGTAAGCTATCCAACTCTAAAAGTTGGGTACTGAGGTTTTAAAACGGTAGGCAAATTCCTCCCACCCTCCAGACTTCCCAGTATGTATTCCCAGAAAGAAAAGGGACCAAGGGTGTCTAGTTTGGCTTTTACAACCCCAAAACCCCTTAAATAGGAAATTTGGTAAAAAAGGGCAAAATGGCTGCATAAATTCCATCTCTGATCTGATATGACTGCACACAATTGTTGTGCAAGTCATAATTGACCCTAGTTCGGTGAGGGAAGATTAATTAGGGTCTGATAAAGGCCAGAACAGGAAAGGGTTAGTGAGAGGGACTGAAATGAATTAAAAACATTGTTTATGCCATTTTGTTGAAACCCTAGACACTAAACCCCAATGCCTAAGCTCCAAGCCCTAAACCCTAAACTATAAACCCTAGACCATAAACCCTAAACCCTAAACTTTAGACCCTAAACACAAAAACCCTAAACCCTAAACCCTAAAGCCTAAAGCCTGAAGCTTAAACCCTAAACCTTAGATCCTAAACCTTAAACACTAAGTCCAACACCCTAAACCCTATAACCTAGACCCTAAACCCTAAACACTAAACCCTAAACCCAGAACCTTAAATCCTAAAACCTAAACCTTAAACCCTAGACCCAAGACCCTAAACCCCAGACCTTAAACCCTAAACCGTAAAACCTAAATCCTAAACCCTAAATCCAAACCTGGAAGAATAAATCCTAAACCTTAAACCCTAAACCATAAACCCTAAACCCTAAACCATAAACCTTAAACCCTATACCCTAAACTCTAAACCCTAGACCCTAAACCCTAGACCCTAAAACCCAAATCCTAAATCCTAAACCCAAACAAACCCTACACCATACACCCAAAACCCTAGACAATAAACCCTAAAACCTAAACACTAGACCCTAGACCCTAACCCTAAACCTAGACCCTAGACCCTAAACACTAAACCCTAGACCTTAAATTGTAAACCCTAAACCCTAAAACCTAAACACTAAATGCTAAACCCTAAACCCTAAACCTTAAACTCGAAACCCTAAACACTAGACCCTAAATCCTAAAACCTAAACCCTAGATCCTAGACCCTAAACCCTAGACCCTAACCCTAGACCCGAAACCCTAAACGCTAATCCCTCAACCCTAAGCCCTAAACCTTAGACCCTAAACCTAGTCCCTAGGCCCTAAACCCGAGACCCTAAACCCAAACCCCAACTCTAGACCCTAAACCTTAAACCCTAAAACCCTAATCTCTAAACCTTATACCCTAAACCTAACCCTAACCCTTGACCCTAGACCCTAGAGCCTAAACCCCAAACCGTAGACCCTAAACCCTAAAAACCCTAAACTCAAAACCAAAAACCCCAAACCCAAAATCCTAATCCCTAAATCGTAAACCCTAAAACCTAAACATTAAACCTTAAAACCTAGACCCTCACACGAAACCCGAAACCGTATACCCTCAACCCTAAGCCTCAAACGAGACCGTAAACCTAGTCCCTAGTCCCCAAACCGTAAACCCTAGACCCTAAACTCTAAACCCTAGGCCCCTAAACCTTAAACCCAAACCATAGACCCTAGAGCCTAAACCCTAAACCCTTAAACCTTAAACCCTAAACCCTAAACCCTAAACCCTAAATCCTAACCCTAACCTTAAACAAGAAAATCCCTAGACCCTAGACTCTAAATCCTTGACCCCTAGACCACAAACCTTAGACCCCAGACCCTAGAGCCTAAACCCTAGACCATAGACACTAAACCCTAAACCCCTAAATCGCTAAACCCAAAACCCCAAAACCCAAAACTCTAAACCCTAAAACCCTAAACCCTAAAAACTAAACCCTAGATCCTAACACTAAACCCTAGACCCTAACCCATAAACCCTAAACCCTAAACCCAAACCCCAAACCCAAAACTCTAAACCCTAAACCCTAAACCTGAAACGCCCAAATCCTAAACCCTAAACCCTACACCTAAGCCCTAGACCCTAGACACTAGACCCTAAATTGTTGCCATTAAACCCTAAACCCAAAATCCTAAATAGTAACCCTAACCCCTAAATCCTAAAACCTAGACCCTAAATCCTAAACACTAGACCCTAAATCCTAAACCCAAAACTCTAGACCCTAGACCCTAAACCCTAAACCCCTAGACCCTAAACCCTGAATCCCTAAACACTAAACCCTACACCCTAAACCCTGTACCCTAAACCCTAATCCTAAACACTAGACCCTAAACCCTAGACATTAAACCCTGAACCCTAGACCATAAACCCAAAAACCCTAATCACTAAACCCAAAACCCAAAACCCTAACTGCTAAACCCTAAACCCTAAACCTAAAACCTTAAATCCCAAAACCCTATACCCTACACCCTAACCCCTAGACCCTAGAGCCTAAACCCTAAATGCTAAACCCTAAACCCAGACCCTAAACCCTAAACCTTAGACCCTCAAACCCAAAACTCTAAACCCTAAACCCTAGACCCTAAACCCTAAACTCTGGACCCCTATACACTAAAACCCTGAACCCTAAACCCTTAACCCTAGAACCCTAACCCTAAGCCTAAACCCCGAAACCCTAAACCCTAAACCATAAACACCTACCACTGCAAACCCTAAACCAAAACCTGAAAGACTAAACCCTAAACCCTAAACCTTAAAACCCTAGCCCTATACCCTAAACCCTAAACCCTAAACCGTAAACCCTATACCCTTAACTCTAAACCCTAAACCTTAAACCCTAGACCCGACAACCTTGACCCCAAACCCTAAACCCTAGACCCCAAACCATAAACCCTAGACCCTAACCTAAACACTAAACTCTAAAACCTAACCCTATACCCTAAACTCTAAACTGTAGACACCTAAACCCTAGACACTAAACCCCAGACACTAAACCCTAAAACCCTAAACCCTAATCCCTAGACCCTAGACCCTAGACCCTAGACCCTAGAACCTAGACCTTAGACCCTAAACCCTAAACACTGAACCCTAAACCCTAAACCCTAAACCCTAAATCATAAACCTTAGACCCTAAACCCTAAACCATAAATCTTAAACCTTACACTTTAAACCCTAAACACTAGACCCTAATCCCTAATCCCTAAACCCTAAAACCTAGACCCTAAACCCTAAACCCTAAACTCTAAACCCTAGACCCTAAACCGTAAACTGTAGACTCTAAACCTAAACCCTAAATCCTAAACCCTAAACCCTAAGCACAAACCCTTACACCCAAATCATAAACCCTAGACCCTAGACCCTAACCCTAAACCTAAAACCCTACACTTTAAACCCTAAACCCTACACCCTAAACCCTAAACCCTAAACCTTAAACCCTAGACCCTAGACCCTAAATCCTAAACCCTATACCCTAAACCCCAGACACTAAACCCTACAACCTAAACCCTAGAGCCTAAACCCTAAACCCTATACCCTAAACTCTAACCCCTAAATCGTAGACCCTAAAACCTAAACCCTAAAATCTAGGCCCCAAACCATAAACCATAGACCCTATGCCATAGACACTAAACCCGAAAACCTAAACCATAGACCTTAAACCCTAAACCCTAGACCCTAGACCCTAGACCCTAGACCCTAAACCCTGAACCCTAAACCCTAAACCCTAAACCCGAAACCCTAAGGTATGCTTGGTATGAATGCACGAAAGTAAAGTACTGTAAAGAAAGTACTGTAGCGTAAAGTACTATAGAATAAAGGAATGTACTATTCAAAAAATTGATGAGAGAGATAGAGAGAAAAATTAGGAAAGAGAAAAAGTATGATGAAAAGTGTGATATGTATAAATATCATGTAAGATTTTTTTTGAAAAACTGTGAGAATCCATGATTCTACTATTTCCAATTCTTACCAAACATACCCTAAACACTAGACCCTAAATCCAAACCATAAATCGTAGAACCCTAGACCCTAAACCCTAAACCCTAGACCTTAGATCCTAAACCCTAAAACCCTAGACCCGAAACCCTAAACCCTAACCCCGCAACTCGAAGCCCTAAACCCAATACCCTAAACACTAGTCCCTAGACCCTAAACCCTAAACTCTAGACCCTAGACCGTAAACCTAAACCCTAAATCCTAATCGTCAACCCTAAATCTTAAACCTTAAACCCTAAACCCTAAACCTAAAAACCTAAACCCTAAACCCTAGACACCTAGACTGTAAACCCTAATCCCTAAAACCTTAAACCCTAAAACCTAAACCTAATACCCTATATCTAACCTTAACCTTAAACCATAAAACCCTAAACCTAGAGCCTAGAGCCTAACCCTAGAACCCTACACCCTACACCCTAACCCTAATCTCTAAACCCTAAACCCAAAAAATAAAACCCTAAACTCTAAAACCCTAAACCCTAAACCCTAGACCCTGAAACACCCTATACCCTAAACTCTAAACCCTAGACCCTAACCCCAAACCCTAAACCCTAGACCCTAACACCTAAACCCTAAATCCTAAACCCTAAAGCCTAAACCCTGACCTAACCTACAACAAAACCCTAAACCTAAACCTTAGACCCTAAACCTTATACCCTAAACCCTAAACCCTAGACCCTAAACCCTAAACTGTCGCCCCTAAACCCTAAACCCTAAATCCTAGACCCCAAACCTTAAACCCTATACCCTCAAACCATAACCCTAAACCTAAAACCTAAACCCTAGACCCTAAACCCTGAATCCTAGACCTTAAAACCGTAAACCCAAACCCTAAACCCTAAAACCTAAACACTAAACCTTAAACCCGAAACCCCTAAACACTAGACCCTAAATCGTAAACCCTACTAAACCCTAAACTATAAACCCTATACCTTATACCCTAAACTGTAAAACCCTACACCACTAAACCCTAAACCCTAATCCCAAAACCTTAAACCCTAGACATAAACCCTATACCCTAAACCCTGAACCCTACCTAATCCTTAAACCCTAAATGCTAAACCCTAAATCCCTAAACCGTAAACCCTACACCCTACACCCTAAACCTTAGACCCTAGAGACTAAACCCTAAACCCTACACCCTAAAACCTAAACCCTAAAATGTAGACGCTAAAACCTAAACCCTAGACCCTACTCGCTAACCTCTAAATCCTAAACCCTAATCTCAAAACACTAGACCCTAAACCCTAAACCCTAAGCTCTAAAGCCTAAGCCCTAATCCCTAAACACGAAACCCTAGACCCTAGACCTTTAAACCCCAAAACACTAAACCCTAACCCCAAAATACTAAACCCTGAACCCTAAACCCTAAACTCTAAACCTTAAACCTTAAACCTTGAACCTTAGACCCTAAACTGTAAACCCTAGACCCTAAACCCTAACCCTAAACCCTAGAAAATAAACCCTAAGCCCAAAACCCTAAACCCTAATTATAAACCCTTAGACCCTAAACCCTAACCCTAAATCTTAAATCCTACACTCTAAATCCTAAACCCTAGACTCTAAACCCTAAACCCTAAACCCTAAGCACAAACCTAAAACCCTGAACCCTAAATCATAAACCCTAAAACCCTACACCCTAAACCCTAAACCCTAAACTTTTAAACCCTACACTCTAAACCCTAAACCCTAGACCCTAAACCCTAAACCCTACACCTTAAACCCTAGACCCTAGACCCCAAATCCTAAACCCTAGACCCTAAACCCTAGAGCATAAACCCTAAACCCTAAACTATAGACCCCTAAAACCTCAACCTTAATCCTAGACCCCAAACCTTAAACCCTAGAGCCTAAACCCTAGGACACTGAACTAAAGCCTAAACCCTAGACCTTAAACCCTAAACCCTAGACCGTAGACCCTCGACCCTAAACCCTGAACCCTAAACCCCAACCTTAAATCAATCACCCTAAACCCTAAACACTAAACCCTAGAACCTAAAGTCTAGACCCTAGTATCTAGAACCTAGACCCTAGACCCTAAAAGAAAAAACCCAAGACCCTAAACCATGAACCCTAAACCCTAAGCACAAAACCCAAACCCTAAACCTTAAATCATAAACCCTAGACCCTAGACCCTAAACCCTAAACCCCTAAACCCCTAAACCAGGAAAACCCTACACTGTAAACCCTAAACCCTAAACCTTAAACCCTAGACCCTAGACCCCAGATCCTAAACCCTAGACCCTAAACCCCAGACACTAAACCCTAAAACCTAAACCCTAGAGCCTAAACCCTAAACCCTATAGCCTAGACCCTAAAACCTAAACCCTAAATCCTACACCCTAAACCTTAAACCCTAGACCTAAACCTAGACACTAAAGCCGAAAACCTAAACCCTAGACCCTAGACCCTAGACCCTAAACCCTGAACCCTAAACCCTAATCCCTAAACCCGAAACCTAAGGGTACGCTTGGTATGAATGTACGGAAGTAAGTACTGTAAAGAAAGTACTGTAGCGTTAAAGTACTGTAGAATAAAGGAAAATACTATCAGAAAATTGATGAGAGAGATAAAGAGAAAAATTAGGAAAGAGAAAAAGTATGATGAAAAGTGTGTTCGATATGTATAACTATGATGTAAGATTTTTTTTTTGAAAAATGTGAGAATCCATGATTCTGCTATTTACAATTCTTACCAAACATACACTAAACACTAGATCCTAATCCTAAACCCGAAAACCCTCGACACTCGACCCCTAAACCCTAATGCCTCAACCCGATAGCCCTAAATCCTATACCCTAAACCCTAGTCCCTAGACTGTAAACCCTAAACCCTAGACCCTAGACCGTAAACCCTAAACCCTAAATCCTAAACCTTAAACCCTAAACCCTAAACCCTAAACCTTAAACCTGAAACCTTAAACCCTAGACCCTACACCATAAACCCTAATCCCTAAACCTTAAACCCTAAACCCTTAATCCTAAACCTAACCTTAAACCATAAACCCTAAAACCTAGACCCCAGAGCCTAAACCCTAGACCCTAGACCCTACACCCAAAACCCAAAACCCTAAACTCTGAACCCTAAACCCTAAACCCTAAACCCTAAACCCTAGACCCTAAACCCTATACCCTAAACTCTAAACCCTAGACCCTAAACCCTAAACCTTAAACCCTAGACCCTAAAACCTAAACCCCAAAGCCTAAACTGTAGACCCTAATCCCTACACACTAATCCCTAAAACCTAAACCTTAGACCCTAAACCTTATACCCTAAACACTAAACCCTAGACCCTAAACCCTAAACCCTAAACCGTTGACCTTAAAACCTAAACCCTAAATCCTAGACCCCAAACCCTAAAGCCTAAACCATAAACCATAGACCTAAACCTAAACCCTAGACCCTAACCCTAAACCTAAAACCTAGACCCTAGACCCTCGACCGTAGACCCTAGACCCCAAACCCTAAACCCTAGACCTTAAACTGTAAACCTTTAAACCCTAAACCCTAAAACCTAAACACTAAACCCTTAACCCTAAACCCTAAACCCAAAACCCTAAACACTAACCCTAAACTATAAAACCCTATACCTTATACCATAAACTCTAACCCTACATCCGAAACCCTAAACCCTAAACCCTAAACCCTAATCCAAAATCCCTAAAACCCTATACCCTAAACCCTAGTCCCCTACCTAATCTTAAACCCAAAACCCTAAACCCTAAACCTTAAACCCTAAACCCAAAACCCTACACCCTACACCCTAAACCCTAGACCTAGAGCCTAAACCCTAAACCTTAGACCCTAAAACCTAAACCCTAAACCCTAGATGCTAGACCCTAAACCCTAGACCCTAATCCTTAAACCCTAAATCCTAAACCCTAATCCCAAAACACTAGAACCTAAACCCTAAAGCCTAAGCTCTAAACCCTAAGCCCTAGACCCTAAACTTCTAAACCCTAAACCCTAAACCCTAAACCTTAGACCCTAAATTGTAAACCCTATTCCCTAAACCCTGAACCCTAAACCTTAAACCCTAAAGCCTAAACAATAAACCCTAAACCCAAAACCCTAAAACCCTAAATCATAAACCATAAAAACCCTAAACCAAAAACCCTAAATCTTAAACCCTACACTCTAAATCCTAAACCCTAGACCCTAAACCCTAAACCCTAAGCCTTAAACCCTAGACCCTACACCCTAAACCCTGAATCATCAACCCTAGACCCTAAACCCTAAACCCTAAACCCTAAACTCTTAACCCTAGACCTTAAAACCTAAACCCTAAATCCTAGTCCTCAAAGCCTAAACCCTAGACCCTAAACCCTAGACACTAAACCCTAGACCCTAAACCTTATACCCTAAACTATAAACCGTAGACCCTAAACCCTAAACCGTCAACCCTAAAATCTAACCCTAAATCCTAGACCCTAAACCCTAAACCCTAAAACCTAAACCCTAGACCTAAAACCTAAACCCTAGACCCCTAATAACTAAACCCTAGAGCCTAGAGCCTAGATCCTCGACGCTAGACCCTAGACCCTAAACCCTAATCCCTAGACCTTAAACCATAAACTCAAAACCCAAAACCCTAAAACCTAAACACTGAACCCTAAACCCTAAACCCTAAACCCGAAACTCTGAACACTAGACCCTAAATCGTAAACACTAAACCCTAGACCCTAAACCCTAGACCATAAACTCTAGACATTAAATCATAAACCCTAAAGCTTAGACCTGAACCTTAAACCCTAAATCCTAACCCTCAACCGTAAATCCTAAACCCTAAACCCTAAACCCTAACACTAAACCCTAGACCCTAAACCTTAAACCCCAAACCCTAGACCCTAGACCCTAGACCCTAATCCCTAAACCTTAAACCCTAAACCCTAACCCTAACATTTAACCATAAAACCCTAAACCCTAGACCTTAGAGCCCAAACCTTAGACCGTAGACCCTAGAGCCTAACCCTAGACCTTAAACCCTAAACCCTAAATCCCTAAACCCTAGTCCCAAAACACTAGACCCTAAACACTAAACCCTAAAGCTTAAGCTCTAAACCCTAAGCCCTAATCCCTAAACACGAAACCCTAGACCCTAGACCTTAAACCCAAAACACTAAGCCCTAAATCCCAAACACTAAAACCCTAAACCCTAAACCCTAGACCCTAAACTCTAAACACTTGACCCTAAACCTAGACTCTAGACCCAAAACCCTAAATTCTAAACCCTAAACCTTAAACCCTAAACCCCAAATCCTAAACCCTGAACCATGACCCTAAACCTTGAAACCTAAACCCTAAACCCTAGACCCTAAAGCCTATACCCTAAACGCTAAACGCTAAACCCTAAACCTAAAACCCTAAATCCTAAACCCTAAACCTAAAACCCTAGATCCTAAACCATAAACCTTAGACTCAAACCCTAGACCCTGGAGCCTCAACCCTAAACCCTAAAACCTAAAACCTAAACCCTAAACCGTAGACGCTAAACCCTAAACCCTAGACCCTAAACCCTAAACCCTAAATCCTAAACCCTAAATCCTAAACCTTAATCCCCAAACCCTAGACCCAAGACCCTAAACCCTAAAGCCTAAGCCCTAAACCCTAAACCCAAGACCCTAGAACTTAAACCCAAAACACTAAACCCTAAACCCCAAAACTCTAAACCCTAAACCCTAAACCCTAAACCCTAAACCCTAGACTCTAAACTCTGAACCCTATACCCGAAACCCTAAACCCTAAATCCTAAACCCTGAACCCTAAACCCTAAACTGTAGACCCTAAACACTAGACCCTAAACCCTAAGCCCTAAACCCAAAACCCTAGACCCTAAATCATAGACCCTAAACCCTAAATCTTATACCCTACACTCTAAACCCTAAACCTTAGACCCTAAATCCTAAACCCTAAACCCTAAACTTTAAACCTAAACCCTAGACCCTAAACTATAAACCCTAAACCCTAAACCCTAAACCCTAAACCTTAACCTTAAACCCTAGATGTAGAGTAGAGGGTTGTAGTAAGATGTAATCAGACTTTCCTGGAGAAGTCGTTTACAAGGAATATATCGAGGGAAATACCGGCAGAAGGGTAGCTGCTTGGTAGTAAAGGATACCTAGAAATAGGGACTCCGATGTAGGGGAGTACTTCGTCAGTTAGAGTTTATAGAAATAGAACCTAGTGTGCTATGCAAATAGCTAGTGTCTTGGCGTGTTCCAAGACGGACATAAGAAGTCACTACGAAGGTGTTAGTCAGACAAGTAGATTGAGACAAAGGTAAGCCTCACTAGAGAAGGCAATAACTAACTACTCGGAGAACTAAATTGGAACATGGCATGTGGTACGTGCCAGACACTCCATTGAAAAAAATTAATAGCACGAAGTAAATCGAAACTAGGGAAGTTAGGTATCCTCGAGGAAGGATACGATGACCGATGGAGTCTGTCAGTTAACACCTCGCGGAGGGGTGGTTAACTACGAAACTAGAAATACAAACGATCATAGAAGGAATATGTAGAGACCATAGATGAAATTGAGCCAAGGGAGGGCAACAAGCCAACAACCCCACGAAGGAGATGAAATTTGGGGACCGAATTTCTTAAGGGGGGAGAATGTAATACCCCAGAAAATTTCGAGGATTAAGAATGATTTGTTTAAAATTTTGAGGATTAAAGAATGATTTATTTTCGGGGCTAGGAACTAAAACTTTAAAAAGAATATAGAAAAAATGTGAAAGTTAAAAGAAAAAGGAAAGGATTTTTTTCCAAAGATTCAATGCCCGAGAAAATTTTTCGATGTTTAAAATAAAATAAAAGCGAAGGAAAGAAGTAGAAATAATTTTTAAGACTTTAATTCAGGACCTAAGAAATTGGAAACCTGAATTAAATAGGGAAAGGGATTAATTCAAAATACAAATTTGTTATTATATATTTAATTTTTAATTAATTAATTTTAATAATATTTATTATTTATTATTCAATTATCTAATTATTAATTATTTTATTTTAATTATATTTATTTATTTAGTTTATTATAATTATTTTATTATTATTATTATTATTTAAATTGGGGTGGGGGAATGCCGTGGGCTTATAGAAACAAAGAAGGAGAAAAAAGAAAGAAAAAGAGAGAAGAGAAGGGAGAGAGGCCACGAGAGAGAAGAAGGAAGTGGAAGAAGAGAGAGAGAGGGGGATGCGTGGAGGAAGAAGAAGGGTGAAGGAGGTGGAATTTCGCCGGAAACTCGTCGGAGGAAAGCGGTTCGACGCCGGCCACGACCACTAGAGCTCGACTTCAACATCTTCCACACCTCCCACCAATCGAATCAAGGTTGGTAACCCCAATTTCATTCGAAACCCTCAATTTCTCCATTTTTAGGGATTTCTTCGATTCACCTTCGATTGAGTTGTTTCGAGGGTAGATTGAGACCTAAAAAGTGTTCTTGAACACTTAGTTGGGGTAGGAATCGAGATTTTGTTCTTGGACTTGCCCAAATTCGAATTTAGAAGGATTTGGGGTTGAAATTACAATTATTTCAAATTGGGAAAATTGTTGATAATTAGGATTGAGCTTGGATTTGAGTAAATAGGCTTTTGTCGGTATTATTAAAATTATATGGTTGGAATATTAGCTGAACAAGACCCATGAAGAGCTGGCCCAAGGTTACTAAGATTGAACCTGACATTAACGTACCGAATCGCTGCTCGGGTTGCCCAATACACTTTAAGGGTGACGTTGATAGTTTTAAATCTCCTCTCTTCAATCTTAAACACCCCTAGAACACTCCTAAATATGTTTTTGAGGATTTAAATCACTCCAAGTACCTTCTTGTTTCTCAAGGATGTAAACTTGCGGAACAAATTAAGTGTAACTTCGTGAATTTCAATCTTATTCCTTCACAACCTTTAGGAAACCTTAAGTAGGATAAATTTGAGGTATATTGAGGTTTAGAAACTAGATTTCTAGAACCCAAGTAGGAACACAAGTTGAATCAAAATGCTTATACCTTCCTAAATTAGGATTCCTTCCAACCAAGCTAGATAAGCTTCCTTAGATGCGAATACAGTTGGATAGAGGTCTAATACTCAAATCCAAGTATGTGAAACACTCAACTAGAGTGTTTTATTCGAGTAAGTCAAGTGTTTGAGGAAGGATACGCATAAGTTGGGATAGAAAGTTCAATAAGACAAGAGCTTGACTCTGTGGCAACCATGGACTACATGTGAGAGTAATGTAGAGATAAATAACAAGTTTAAGCTAAGTAATAACTTTAATGAAGTAAATATTTTCTTATAGGGACAACGACGCACAATAGAGTGTAATAGGGACTCGGAGGAGACTAAAGTTACAGGAGATGATTGCATGGAACGTTGGCCAAGGTGAGGGCTCTTTCATCTCTGTTCCTAGGGTTGTATGCTTATGTGGATCACATGAGTATGTATATTCTTTTCTTGTCTGGTATGTGTTAGCTAGAGATATAGAATGCTAAAAGAAGGAAAGAACTAGAAAATAGGTTGTGGAAAGTAGCTTGGATAGGAAGACATAGGAGTAGAGTATAATGTTTGCTATGATTGGTGTGTTACAAATCCAACTCATACACTCCGGAGGCATGATGAGTATTTTATTAAATCTTTTCCACGACGGTGGCAAGAGTCCTTGTACGGAAGGACTAAACTTTTATTTTGAAAACTCGTCACGACGATGACTTAAATTATTATCATGCAAAGGGAGTTGTTGGTGGGTTCGGATTTGGTTATGCTAGCGATGTGAGACATCGACTAGAACAACGCCAGATGGCATTTGAGACCTTCGTTTTATAATCACCATGACGATGGTCATTGCCCTATCTGGAAATAAGGTTAGAAAGGTTTTATATTGCTATGACGATAGCTTGAGCTTAGAGAGTGCATCTGGACGAGTATATGAGTTACATCATGTTAAGGATACTCGTCCATATTAACAAGGAGAAGAATTGTTTATCCTTTGGGAAAGATACAAATAATTCTATTAATACGTGAGACTAATGTAAGGAGACACAGGAGGAACCTACAGGTGAACCGTGAGCCTATCCTAGTAAAATAGAAATCATCCTGTGGAGTTGGCCCTGGGTGCGTCAGTGGCCATGCCTCGAGATGTCATGCGTGCCTGCCATGTCGCCTGGTTGGGTAATGGACGAGTGGGCTCAAGCTTTTGCCCGGCAGCAAGGGGTCAGAACGTGCCACTTGGTAGCTACGAATTAGTTTTTTGATAGATAGAGATTGACTGTGTTTGATTAATAGAGTTCTCACAAGGTGACCAGTACCCAAGTGAATGGGTTAGGTATGTTTTGCCACGTGGTGGCCAGTAGCCCGAGTGCACGGGTTTGAAGTAGAAAAGCCACGTAGTGGCTATTAGATACCCCAGAGTTGGGGAGATTAAGTAGATGTATGTTTAGCATTTGTGTGTATGTACAAATTGTCTGTGTTTGCCTATAACTGTTGATTGTTGCAGCGTAGTGGTAACGTACAGGACTACGTCCCCACACGTCTTGTTTGATTCAGACATGCTGAAACGTGAGAAGACCGGTAAGTAAAAGTGGGAACTATATGTTACATGTTTACTTGCTGACCGTTGACGTGGAATAAATTGTTGCATGTTTACAGTTGTTAAATGCATGTGAGTGCTTGGGTGAAATTTTTGTTGTTGTGTGATCACCAAGAATTTATGCTAACAAGAGTACCTAGTTGTTTTTGCATGTGGTTGTGCATGACTCCCATTCCCACCGCTATGGTACCCGCCTTGCGCCGGGGATGGGAGAGTCCTCACTAAGTCGCGTGGTTAAGACTCACACCTCATTTTTACTACACAGAGACAGGTTAAGTATAGGTGGAAGAAGTCTCGGTGGGACGAGGGACAAGCAAAACTTTCCAAGACCCTCAACTTGTTCATGTGGGTGAATAAATTGTAATTGTAATTCAATTTACTTTATCATTGTAGCATAAAGTAAAGGGTAGACGTACCCAATTAGATTGTATTACTAAATCTAGAACTATCAGCTTCACACACCTTAAAGCCACCGTACAGTAAGGAGTTGTGCTGTGGGTTGGACACCTCGGTCTAGTCCGTGGTGGACACCTAAGACCAGCTAAATTGGTTCCAAGGCTCTATTTAAACCCAATTATATTTTTATATATAATTGAAGAGGTCATAGTTGAACTCTTACTCGGCAAATGCTGGGAAACGATGGAATGATTAAGCTAAGGCCTCCTTTGGAGCCGTGAATTTAATTCTCTTATTAGTTAGAAGTCCTTCTGAACACGTGAAGTGAAAACTTAGTTAAATGAGACTCTCTAACCTAAGCTTCTAAAGGTTCTAAATAGCTCAGAAGTGTGAAAGTCGAATATGAGACATTCTGGACTTTCAGAAAGAGCAAATAGGACGACGTAACGAACTATATATCTAGTTATTGGAAATAGTTAGAGGGTGCATAAGAATTAGCATGACAAGTACATGGTGGAAGCTTCTTTACGCGTTCTAAATTTCTTAAATATATATGTGTATAAGGCACCACAGAGTGATTGGAGCTCCATGCACTCGGACGACTGACTAGGAGGGCCAACGAGGTGAGGGGCTCTCCCATCCCTGCCCCACAGGGTTGGATGACTACGTGGAAATGTGGTTTGCTCTATTTTGTGTAATTATTATATGAAATTTATGTATATGAATAAATTTGTGTTACACGTGTATGATTTGCATGTAAGCAGTCAACGTGCAATAGTATATGTGCTTATATGATTAGTCTCAAGTGTATATGTGCTATTGTGGCTCACTGAGCCTTATATGTTACCATGGGTAGGATTGAGTCATAATTTCATATGTGAGAAGTTCAGTGACATTAGAAACCAATCACATCGATCGTCACTGTTAAGACTTTGTTCGTATGGTTTGTTGAGGAAAATGAACCTAGGTTGTTGAATGTGAGTGAGAGGGTTGCATAATTGAAAAGGGGGAAACTAGGCCTAACTAATACACACGTATAATATTCAGTTAGTTACTAATAGGGCGTCTTTCAAAGTTAAATATGTTAGTTGAACTTTTTTAGGTTAGTTCGGGTAGATCAAATCGGTTATCCTGGTCGGGCAGACAGGATTCTGTTAACAATAAGTATGCCACATTGTGGCCATTACCTTGGTTTAACCGAGGCCAGGCAAGTTACCGGCTATTACTCTAAGCGTGTCTTGCAGTCAGAAAGTTCCTAGTGTGATCAACTAGGTTCGAACAAGAGATTGCCTTCGGGCCAGTATTTCTCTCAGCATAATGCGAGAGACAGAAATTGAATGCCTGCGTGTATAAGTATATGTTAACTATGGAACCATATGATATATGTTTATGATTGGTTTACATGCAGATTATAAATATGTTAGGAGCATGAATTAGGATTTTAATTGTGAATATGACACATTGATTGCCTGATCATGTTAAAGGTCACAATATAAATTTGTTTCATGCGTATGTGGTTGTGGTTGCTCCCTTCCCTCAGCTGTAGTGGTACCTGCTGCTGCGCCAGGGATGGGGGAGCTTCTCACTGAGTAAATATTATTATTTTTAGTAAAATAATAGTATATTCCTAATTGTAGTTAGATTAAGATTTTTCAATGTGACGCCTATAAATAGAGGGTGAGAACACTTAATGTAACTACGAAATATTGCCCCTAGGGACACGTGGCACTGGGCTTCTAGAAGCCTCGCAGTAGCGCACGCCAGTGACACGTGGCACCACTGAGTCACCCCCTACGTGGTTGGTATCCACGTTTCTCTTCTTAGGCTCCCGTCCAAGAGAGGTGGAAAACCTCCAAGTATCTTGGGACGACCCACGATGGGTAGGAACATGGGTCGACCACATCCTCCCCCACACTTGGTATAAAAGGACCTCACCACGTCCTCCCCCCGACTTGGTCCACTGCATCACCAAGCTCCGCCATCAACTGATATATCTCCATCACGGAGATCATCAACAAAGCTCCCAACAGCTGTAAGAGACCCTTATTCTCTCACAACCTAAGGCAACCTCCAGCGAGTGGATCGCCCGCCGGAGTACCTTACACATGTCCTAGCCGCACACGGCCCCATATAAGTAATCACCTTGCCTTACGGCTCTTACGGACGTTAACACAGCGAACAACGTAGTCTTTGATCCCTTCACAAGGGTACGTAGGCACCTAGGTTCACACTTAAGGACAAGTTCCCCAAGGTTACGGCCCCTTGCGGTCCTTATTTTCAACTTAGAATTGTCTGAACCAAAAATGACAGTTACATTGGCGCCCACCGCGATCTTTTTCAGACCACAATGTCTTGCGCACTCTGCCGCTAAACGGCATTTCTTTTTCGGGGAGTAGGAGTAACTGCCTAACACTCAGAAACCCGTACAACCCCTACGGCATTTCTACTCACTCATGGCAATATCACTGGCCCAGCTTTGACTTCCAAGGGAAAGGGAGGCATCCCTACACCCAGCAAGTCATGAACGAACATGTGCCCATGGGTTTCAAGATGCTTTTTTATATAGAACCTTATGGCAGAGAGACTGATCCACATGACCACATCAACACTTTCAACTCGGCTATGTCAATACTCGGCATGACAGACGGTCAGCAATGCCGAGTCTTCTCCTCAACTTTGAATGAAGCGGCTCTATGATGGTTTTCACTACTACCCACAATCTCCATCCACAGCTTTGAGCAGCTGGCACAGAAGTTCCTCACCCAGTTCGCCAACAGGAAAGAATACCAGAAGAACGAGGATTCCTTCATCGGCTTCCACCAAGAAGAAGGGGAAACTTTACAAGCCTTCTTAGCCCGCTTCACCAAACTCTCGCTCCAAGTCAGAGGCCTCCAAGACACCGTTGCAATTTTCGTCGTCAAACAAGGCCTCCGATGCTCACAGTTCTACGAGGAGCTTAACAGATGCCCTGTTTCTACCCTGCAGGAGTTGATGGACCAAGCAGAATGGTTCATCCAGGAGGAGAACACCCAGATTGGCAAAGATAAGATGACAAAATTCCTAATAATTAGGTCCAACTTAAATCTATCTGAGAAAAAGAAAGAGAAGATGGCAACAGACAACCAAAATCCCAAGGAGAAAAATAATAGAAAATGCTTGCCGCTGCGACCTCGAACGCCTTCCAGAGGATGGTTCACCAGCTACACCCCTCTCAACAAGTCACATGTCGGGGTCCTCGAGGAAATTTACCACTCGGACATGCTAAGTTTCCCCCCACAGATGAAGAGGTGCAGGACTGGGAAACTAGTGGATAAATCCAAGTATTGCCAATTCCACAAAGACTACGGACACGAGACTAACGACTGTATTCACTTAAAGGATCAGATCGAACACCTAATCCGCAAAGGACATTTGGGTAGATAAATCAAGTAGCAAAGCAGAGCCAATACAGAACACACGAGGGATACCGGTGACCTAGCACCTACTCGCGGAGTTATTAGCGTCATCGCAGGCAAATTATAGAAGGTAACTACCTCATAACCGCAAAATGTTCCGAGGACTGGTGTCCAACCACCTAGCAGCTCTCTCTCCTATGTCCATAGGAAAGCGCCTGCCCAAAGCCACCAGATCAAAAGGAGGTTCTCCCTTCGGAAGCCCGACAAGCTCAAAAGGGTCAACATCTGACCCCAAAGAAATATCTTCTGTGGCAGTCGTTTGATTCACCACTACACTCCCACCACCAGAGAGGGTCTCGGCCACTCTTGCTGCTTCGCCAGCTTCGACTCCGCCAATTGGAGCCTCAGCCATTGTCTCATCTGCAGTAGCCCTCTCCCCTGCAGATGGGTCACCCGCGGGTTTCTCGACTGCCAGCCGAGCTTTCTTGCTCGCAGGCTCATCAGCACCTCCAACAAAATACGGAGCTGCGGTACGAGATGACAAAACCACCTTCATAGGTGATTGGTGAACAGGCACAGAAGGAGGAAGAGTACCTTCCACCGAAGCCACCACCTTCACATCTACCATGTCCAATTTCCGCTGAGAAACCTGAGACGACAACTTCGAACCCACACTGGAGGGCTTCTTGAACCCCCTTCTTTGATCATAGGGACCACTGCCAAATCAACTTCCCTCCTATTTCTCCCCTTGGAACCTCCGCCGTCACCTCTCCCATCTTTCCTCCTCGTTTTCCCCTTGGAATCCTCTTACCAGCGCACCTTATCAGGAGAAGGCAGAATGTACAACTGGATATCTTTTCAACTTCCACCAGGCATTCTGGCAGAAGCTTCGACAACTGTTCCCCGACTAGGAGAAAGATCCTGCGCAGATTTCTTCCCCTTACTCTGATTGCTGTCTCGAGTATGGCTAAGAGGAGGAGGTAGATCCCCCAGGTCAGTAAAGTCAAAAGGAAAAAGATTGTTGTTGTCACTGGCCATGGTGAAATTTTACAAGGAAGAATGAGTGAGAAGAGTGAAAATTTCACAAAGGAGAAAGGAGCAAGAACCAGAGAGAAAAGCTCTGATGAAGCAAGGAAGCAGAGAAATCGTTGAAAAGAGAAGGAAAAACAACAAACTTCTAAAAACAGGCTATTTATAAGAAGCACGAAGGCGCGACGATTCAAAATCTCTGCCCCTGTCAAAATCCGCAACGGATAAAATTATTATCCAGTGCACTCATCATATGCTGCAGCCACCTGTCCCCAATCGAACATGTGGAAAGAAGGAACGGCCCAGATCCATCAGCCGAGAAACCAGAGGAATAAAGACCGAAAAGCCGCCAGGAACCCAAAAGTCACCCAAAGGGACCAAAGGGCCTTTATGGAAAATCCATTATCAAGGCTAATGATAGCAACCCTCGGAAACACACCTGCATTAAGTGAAAAAAATGGCTACAAGTCACCCGAAGTTATGAAAATTAATTAGGCCATGACAAGTGGTGGTAACAATAGTCCGCTTCTTCAAAAGGCAGCTCCTCACAAAGTCCCCTCCGGCCACAGCCCGCGGACGAGCCTGTTCAGGAAAAGACGTCCCGAATGACCAAAATATCCCTGGCCTTTGAGTTTCCTCCGCACACCCCTAGAGGGCACCTTCGGAAATTCCCCTCAACACAATGATGACTTCTCCTAGGAAAGACGCGTACTTTCTGTAGAGACGGCTCAAAAAACTTGCTGTGGAAGAAGACAAGCACTCAGCCTCCCAGATCAAGACGCGTGGCATGTTCGACATCCCTACTCTCTTAAAGGAAATCAGGAAGAGGCACGCGAAACCCTTTCAACTGAACGACCGATCAAGATGGCTAAACCAAATTGCGGACGAGCTCGTTTGACAAAAGGCAACAAGCGGGAAATTTTCCTTAAGTAACTTGCTAAAAGAAACTTAAGTCCACGGGCGCCCAACACCCGTAGACTTAGGGGACTTATGTAACTACGGAATATTCCCCCTATGGACACGTGGCACCAGGCTTCTAGAAGCCCCGCAGTAGCGCACTCTAGTGAAACGTGGCACCACTCATTCACCCCCTACGTGGCCGGTATTCACGTTTCTCCTCTTAGGCTCTCGTCCAAGAGATGTGGGAAACCTCCAAGTATCGTGGGACGACCCATGACGGGCAGGAACGTGGGTCGACCACGTCCTCCCCCACACTTGGTATAAAAGTCCCTCACCCGGGGGACTCTGGGAACAATCAAGTCAGACGAATTCAAGCCTTACCACGCTTCATCTCCGATATTTCAATTCTTTCTCTCGGTACCTGAGCACCCTCAGATACCTCACGAAACTCCTCTCTGCATCTCGAGCTCTGTCACTGGCCCCCATTCCGGCCAACCTCCGACAGGCTCACCTCCGTCCCGGAGTACATTGTTACAAGGCTTCTAGCAGCCCTTAGAGACCATAGCTCTCTCCCACTAAGGCAACCTCCTAAGAGCGGCTCACCAGCCTGGAGTACCTTAGGCATGTCTTAGCCACACACGGCCCAATACAGGTAACAGCCTTGCCTAACGGCTCCGATAGACGTCACCATGACGAACTACGTGGACTTTGATCCCTCTCGAAGGGTACGTAGGCACCAAGGTGCATCACCTTATGACAAGTCCCCCATGGTTAAGACCCCTTACGGTACTAATTTCAAATTACAATTGTTTGAGCCAAAAACGAAAGTTACAGTTGCGTCCACCGCGGTCTTATTCAGACCACAATGCCTTGCGCACTCTGCCGCTGAACGACATTTCTTTTTCGGGGAGTATGAGCATACACCTAATGCTCAGAAACCCATATTTGTTTTTGTTTTGATCCCCAATATAGATACAGGATATAATACATCATGACCGACTCGAACGTCCCCACAACCACAACTGACGCTAGCGCCATGAGACGCAGCACGAGGAATCGACAGGGAACGGCCGAACCGGTCACAACAGAGGCAGGCAGATTAAGCGCGACCCGGGCTCAAAGCTCCTCAATAACGCAGGTAGCCATCACGGAAACCGTGGTCTAAAACCCGGAATCTAGAGAGAAAACTTGTCCTCAACACCCGTATGGCATTCCGCACATCCCTTGCACCACAACCGGTGGTCAAGTGATGACAGAGCCAACGAGAAACCCGCGGGATGCTGAGATCGCCCGTCTCAAAGCAGAAGTAGAAGCTCTACGCCAACAGCGATGGGAAGAGGACAGGAACCTCGCCCACCAAATGCGAGCACTCAGTTACCCTTAGTGCCACACGGCGCGGCAGCATGGGCCTCCAGTGACCCTACCGGCTTGCCCGCAATTCAATTTGGGACCTTACTAACGGAGTTCGCACAATTGTCACTGACGGCGGCACCACCTCCAATGGTTATCCCACCTGGACCAACCATGGTCGTCGGAGAAGTAGCACGTCCCGTCACGAACTATCCGCGACGACCAGTCCCAAACTACCCTCTAGGATCCTACCTCCATATGCCATGGGCCGCGGCCTACAACCCATACGCAGCCAACGGTGCAAATGCCTACCAGTGGCCCGCGATCGACTTCCAGGGAAAAGGGAGACACCCCTTCACCCAGCAGGTCATGAATGAGCACGTGCCCATCGCTTTCAAAATGCCCTTCCACATAGAATCTTGTGGTGGGAAAACCGACCCGTGGGATCACCTGAACACCTTTAACTCGGTCATGTCGATATTGGGCATGTCAGACGGCCAACAGTGCCGAGTCTTCTCGTCAACCCTAAAAGTGGCCACCCTAAGATGGTTCTCTTTGCTGCCCACTAATTCGATCCACAGCTTCGAACAACTGGTGCAGAACTTCCTCACACAGTTTGCCAGTAACAAAGAGTACCAGAAAAATGAAGACTCCTTCATTGGTTTCCACTAGGAGGAAGGAGAAACCCTGCAAGTCTTCCTGGCCCGCATCACCAAGCTCTCACTTCAAGTCTGAGGCCTCCAGGACGCCGTCGCCATCTTTGTCAAAAAGAAAGGTCTTCTATGCTCACAATTCTACGGGGAACTCA
Organism: Senna tora; assembly: GCA_014851425.1. Lineage (NCBI taxonomy): Eukaryota > Viridiplantae > Streptophyta > Magnoliopsida > Fabales > Fabaceae > Senna > Senna tora. Next base: position 22,275,704 of record CM026265.1, read on the forward strand.
ACAAATGCCCCGTCTCCACCTTACAGGAGCTTATGGACTGTGCAGAGTGGTTCATTCAAGAGGAAAACGCTCAGATTGTCAAGGACAAGATGAGAAAATTCCTAATAAGCCGAGCAGACATAGAACGGGCAGAAAAGAAAAAGGAGAAGACGGGAACCGAGAACCAAGCCCCCAAGGAGAAGAATAGGACGAGGTCACTCCCTCGACCGCGAACACCTCCCACGGGACGGTTCACGAGTTATACTCCCCTCAACAAGTCCCATGTTGGGGTGTCGGAAGAAATTTATCACTCAGACATGCTCAGCTTCCCCCCGCAGGTCAAACGACGTAAGACAGGATGGGCGATGGACAAGTCCATGTATTGTCAATTCCACAGGGATTACGGGCACGAAACCAACGATTGCATCCACCTAAAGGATCAAATCGAGGACCTAATCCAGACGGGACAACTCGGCAGATTTATCAAGGAAAGAAGTAGGGCTAATGCCGAACACCCCCGAGAGGCCGACGACCAAGCGCCTACCCGCGTGGTCATCAACGTCATAGCAGGCAAACTGCAACGAGGGACCTCCTCCCTACCGGAAAACAAGAAGAGGATGGAGCGTTCCATACTCGCCCTCGATTACGCTCCAAAGCACAAAAAGAGAAGCGAAACCAAGGGAGACCCCATCACCTTCGACCTCACTAACCTAGAGGGACCAGTCCATGACAACCCCATGGTAGTGACCGCTATAATCGCCAAATATGAAATCAAGAGAGTCTTGATCGACCAAGGATCTTCAGCAGACGTTCTCTACTTTGATACCTTTAGAAAGCTCGGGTTGAATGAAGCCAGCCTAAGGCCATTCCCCGGTACGCTCATAGGGTTCTCAGGAGCCTAGGTTCCAGCAGAAGGAATCATCACCGCCCGAACAATTATGGGCACCTTACCAAAGGTCGCGAGCCTTGATGTAGATTTCATCATCGTCTCAGCGCCATCAGCATACAATGCAGTCCTAGGGCGACCGTCCCTAAACAAACTCAGAGCTGTAGTGTCTACCGCACAGCTCACAATGAAATTCCCAACACCCCACGGGGTTGGAGAAATCATGGCGGACCAAAAACTGGCGCGAGCATGCTACGCAAAGAGCTTACCCAAGACTGTCAAGGTCTCCCACCTCGGTCCCAAAGAAATACGCGAGGAACCCCCCGAGGCTAAAGAGTCAAGAGGAAGGAAGCCAGAGTCCGCCCGCCCGGACTCTACCTCTGCTTAGACTCCGAACGCACTTTGCACCATTACACCATCTTTAGGTTAGGTCGCATGTCTCTACTTTAAATTTAGGATTTTCAACCTGACTACGGCCTGCCTGACCTAAGCAATCTGAATGTAAACACTTTGCTAAACTTCAGCCTAACTAAGGCTAGCTCGACTGAGGCTGCACGAATGTAATCATTTTGTTTATTATTAAAAGTACTTCTTTTCAGCTAGAGACAAGACTTCAACTTTGCAAAGTACTCGCATAAGTCCTACCACAGGACAATGGGCTCGACCGCCCCAAGAAACGCTAAGCGCCCCCAGGGCCAAGCTAAAATTTCCCCCAATAGCGCGGTAAAAACCCCTTCAGTGCGAAAACAACAAAACGAATGTTCGACAAACCATGCTAGCAACACGCATACAAACCGTCCTGATCACACAGTACTCATGCAAAATCTTTTTACCCAGACGTAAAGAGACAACTACGAAAAGAGAAACTGCACACACGACTTTTTGCCCAGAAGTAAAAAGGAAAGCAGGAGAAAACTCTTCGCAAACAACCATTCTCATTAAATGACAAAAATGAGAGGGCGTCCGCCCATTACAAAGGGTAAACACCCTAAAAATTACATAAACTTAATGTTGGCCATCCCTAAGATTTACAAAGGCCTCAGCCCTAGCAGGCTCCGCATGGCTAGTACCTTCCGACGACCCCCGCCTAGTCGCTTCAGCTAGCTGCTGAGAAGTAGGTCCAATCCCTGGAGCCCGTCCGCCAATTCGAGACAACACCTGGTGTTCCACCAGGCGGTTGGTCAGCTGACAAAGGAAGGCAAGATTCAACGGAGGGTCTGCTTCCATCCGACCGTGAAGCTTACCTTCAAAAAACTCCAAGGAAGGATTCAAGGAAGCAACCCACTCCGCCGGAAATCTCTCCCCGCGGAGACGCTCGAGTTGCTCGACCGCCAAGAGCATGCCATACATACTCTGCGCAGGCAACTCCCCCTATAGATCAGCAATGTCGACCACCTTGTCCTCGACCGCCAGCCAACCACAAAGGTTCTCATTGGCTTGAGCCTCTGCACCCCGCAAAGCTTTGCGAAGTGAGTGCAGCTCCTACTGACACCTCTCAGCGTCATCTCGGCGGGCGGCCAGCTCCCGGTGAGTCCTCTCCAACTCTGAGCGAAGGAGCGCAACCTCGGAAGGGTGACCAGCTTCAGCCCTAAGACGTGCAACCTCCTGAGTCAAGGACTCAACCTCGCGTCCTTGAGCCTCACACTCCAGCTCCTTGGCAGACAGCTGCTCCCGTACGTTCGCCAACCTCTTCTGGGAGACCTCTAGAGCCTGGCTCCTAGAGGATGCAACACCGGCAAAATGGTCCCTGTCACGATGAATCTCCTCCTACGAAAGGTACATATACACGGCTAAGGTCAAAAACACGAGCTAAAGCAAAGGAGGAGAAAAATCAAGACAAGGGAACGTACCACATGCTTCTCCCACTCGAAACCAGCTTGGTGGAAGTCAGCCAACGCTTCGGCCATATGACCAAAGCCTCGGGCATCGAGGTTAAGGGGTGAAGTGTCCAGCCACCGGGCTTCCCTCTCCCGCATCTCCATGGGAAAGCGCCTGCCCAGGGCCACCAGTTCAAAAGACAATCCCCCCTCCGGTGCCCCAAGGGGTTCAGAAGGGCCGACGCTTGACTTAGGAACAAGATCTCTCGTGCCAGCTGGTTGGCTCACCACTACATTCCCTCTATCCGAGGGCGCTCTGGCCTCCACGGCCGCATCACCAGACTCTGCGACCTCTTCAGCCGCAGGTTCACCCGCCGCAGCTTGAGTCGCGGGAAAGTCTCTAACAGACTCCTCAACGACCACCGTGGCCCGCTTGGCAGCAGGCTGATCAACCCCTCAACGGGGCTGAGGATAGAAGGACGAGCAGACAGTATCACCCTCATGGGTGATTCACGGACGGGAGTGGAAGTGGTAACAGAGGTAGGAACAGGGGCTGAAACAGGAACAACATATTCTGCCGGAGCCTCCACCTGTACATCCCCCTGGTCAGTATTCTGCCGCGCAACTTGCGGAGACAACCACAACTCCACACCAGAAAGCCAGTTCTTAAGCCCTCCTTCTCTGCCCTTGGGCAACTCTGCTGCAAGGGTCCTTTCCCCCTCCCGGGGTCCGCTCGCGCCGGCTCTCCCATCTTTCTTCCTCTTCTCCCTCGGAAGAACCTCTTGACGACGCTCCCTCTCGGAAGACAGAGGGACGGGAAGCTGCCCTTCCCTCTCCCCACTAGCAGGCACCGTGGCAGGTACCACAGCAGGGACATCAGCAACTCTCCTCGGAGACAGGCCCTGTTGACCATTCTTCCTCCCCTTGCTCCGACCAGAATCGCGAATTCGAACAAGAGGAGGAAGAGGGGAAGATGAGGGAAAATCCTCCACATCGGTGAAGTCGAAGGGGTAATAGCTATAGTAGTCACCTCCACCGGCCATTGCAAGGATTCGATTCTACAGAAACAAGAATCAGAAACAAGCAAGAACTGATAATACAGAGCCAACAGAGAAAGGCGAATGCAAATGTAAAGTCACAAACTTTCAAACGTTGGGCATTTATAGGGCACCCAGAGGCGCGACGATTCAAAAACTTTGACCCCTCGTATCCCGCAACGGATAAAACCCATTATCCTTTACAATCAAGCACAGCTACAACCGCTTACTTCAGTCGCACACGTGGAAAGAAGCAACGGATGGGATGCACAGCCGAGGCAAAGGAGACACAAAGACCAGAAAGCCCCTGAGAACCCAAGAGTCACCTCGAGACACTTGAGGGTCTTTTCGTGAAACTCTCTACTCGGGCTAATGATGGCCACCCTTGGAAACGAACCTGCATTTAAAGAAGGAGAAACGGCGGCGAAACACTGAAGAAACAGGGGAACCCGTTCAAACTCTGACGCGTGGCACCTGCAACAAAACCCGCTCCTTCAACAATTAACCCTCAGAGGAGAGCCTTACGAAATGACCAAACGGCCCCTGACCTTTGGATTTCCCCCACTAGCTCTCGAAGGGTGTTTCAGGAAATGACCCTTTGAGCAATGATGACTCCGCCTCGGTAAGTCGCGTACTTCCTACAGAGACGACTCAAAAACTTGGTAAGGAAGCCAAGCGTCCAGCCATCCGGTACGAGACACGTGTCCTCTCCAAGACATCTCCTTTTCTATAGAGCAACGTGAGAGAGCCAACTTCGTGAGTCGGACGACCAGCTCCCATAACCACGACTCTAAGCGGACGAGTTATCCCGCGAGTAAAGGCAGCGAAAATTCCTAAGTGTCTTACAGGGAAAGGAACTTAAGTACACGGGAGCCCGACACCTGTAGACTTGGGGGACTTATGTAACTACGGAATATTTCGCCTTGGGACACGTGGCACAGAACATTCTAGAAGCACTGCCTCAGCGCCCATTAGAGAAACGTGGCACCACTCAACTATCAAATAGGTGGCCCTCACCCACGTCACCTCATGGAGTTTCCCCTCAACCAGACGTGGGATCTGGACGTCCCACGAGGTCATGGATCGAGCACGATCTCCCCACATGCAAGTATAAATAGACCATCACTCGGGGGACTATGGAAGCAATCTAGTCTCAACAGAATTGCACTCAACCTGAAAGATTACCACGCTTCATCACTGATATTTCCATTCTTTCTCTCAGTACCTGAGCACCCTCAAATACCTCACGCAGGTCCTCTCAACATCTCGAGCTCCGTCACTGGCCCCTATTTCGGCCAACCTCCGACAAGCTCACCTCCGTCCCGGAGTACATTGTTACAGGGCTTCCAGCAGCCCTCAGACACCATAGCTCTCTCCCACTAAGGCAACCTCCTAAGAGCGGCTCGCCCGCCCGGAGTACCTTAGGCACCTCTTAGCCGCACACAACCCAATATAGGTAACAACCTTGCCTAACGGCTCTGATAGACGTCACCATGACGAACTACGTGGACTTTGATCCATCCCGAAGGGTACGTAGGCACCTAGGTGCATCACCTAAGGACAAGTCCCCCAAGGTTAAGACCCCTTGCGTTCCTAATTTCAAATTACAATTGTCTGAGCCAAAAACGACAGTTACAATTGGTATCCTTATTATTATTTTTATTTTTAGTTTCCTTTTATTTTTTTATCTTTCCCTTTTCTTTCTTCTTTTTTTTTTGTTATTTTGTTTATTTCCGGTACATTTTGGGTGGACAAAAGGCGGTGCTCACACCTGTCAGAAGAGATTTCCTCAGTAATTTTAATTTATTTTTTAGTTGGGTTATTTTGTTATCATTGGTAACTTAGCACCTTTTAATCCCCCTTCAATCTCTCTATGAGTTAGACTACCCAATAGGAGTAGAAGGTTGATATTTTGCTATGAGAACAAAGTTCATCATACAATTATCATGACCAGTAAGCCTTGAGTAAGAGATAAACACTGAGAAGAATTGAAAGAAGGAAACTTCTTCATTTATGGAAGTAACATTTTTACAAGATAAAAACGCTTCTTCTAACATTTATTTCCTATAAGAAGTCATTTATATATTTTTCCTGCTTTTTGAATTACAAAAGTAATCCTATATCTATTTCTTGACGGCTTCCTTCTCAGCTTGCTCCTCAAGATATAGCCTTTGGAGTTTGGCTAGATCTGCCCAGCGGCACATTTCACAGTATGCGTGGTGGATGTTAGATGCCAAGTGCTTATTTTCAAGGTGTTCTTGGCAATACTTATCTGCCTATTTGCGGAATTCTTTTCTCCTTCTTAAGGTGTGCGCGCTTTTGGTCTGCCATTTCTGCCTTGATAACTCTGTTCTCTTCCCTGAGCAATTCCAATTCATGCTTATCCAATGCAATCCTTCTTGCCTGCAGCTGAGCGCGGGCACTTTCTGGCTTTTTGGTCATATGGATTTTGGGTGCCATGTTACTGATATTAACGTAACCCTTATTATTATAAGTTGAATAAAAGCAAAACGTAAATAAAAGACAAAAAACAAAATATTTATTTTATTAATTTATTTGAAATAGCATTTAGAACATCCTTATTCCCGTTCATAAACATAAGATTAAATTACGGGAGAAAGTTGACAAGATACTACGACAGCTATGAGCCTATCGTGCACCTATCTCGGCCTTTTATTAAAGCTATACTACATCTTCAGCATTGCGTTCCAACGGTTAATCAAGATGCGGCCGAATATCAAGAGCTCCTCTAATTCTGGTGGAACTTGCGGTAGATGAATTCGCCATTCTACCTTCTTGAAAGCATCGAAGAAGGAGGGTACAGATAGATTTACCATGTGTGCCATCTATTCAATCTTATCGTGTACCTGAAATGCTTCTTTCTTCCATGGTTCTATCTCTCTTTCCAGTTCTTCTATGACATTTTCCCTTGCTTTGAATTTTTCTTGTAGACTCTCCATCGCCAGGCTCATGGCTTGTACTTGGAGGAGGACCCTGTGCAGTTGTTCTTGAGTGGCTGGGCTATAGTTGACTTATCGAGCCTGAACCCTTGATTCTTTGACTTGGATCTTGGCGGTCATCTGTTCTTTCCACTCTTGTTCTTTCTCAACTAATTTGTCACCCAGGCTTTGGTTCATTTCTTTGAGATTCTTATTTTTGACCAAAAAAGGAGAATTCTTACGAATGTTCTCACTATCTGCTTTCACGCTGACATACTCCTTTTCAGCTCCTCGGATTGCCTTCATCTTCGTACTTCTCTGGGCCTCGAGGTTTTCCAGACCATCTTTGTGTTAATCAATTTTGCGCTTTAGCACCTTTTCGATCTTCACCTTATCGTTACTCTGGAGGGGATTTAAAGGGACAAACTTTTCTACAACCTTCTCAATGTCCCTTTCTTTCAACCAGGCTTTCAAATCTCTAGTTGGTGCGAGTCCCCTACTTCCCAATCGGCCTTTCCTTTAAATAGCATGTGATCCCATGCTCTTGAAATCATTTTTCCCTGTACGGCCTTGGGTCCTTTGAGGGAGTAAAAGAACGGGTGCACCAGTTCTTCTGCGGGCACTTTTTGGCGATGGGTTAACTGTGTCTGTGCAAGGGAAGGGTTGTAATTGATTACGAATCTTGGTCCTACCAGAGGTACATTGAAAAACTGACCACAGCTATATAGTACCTCTTCCTTCAACCACCATACGAGCTACCAGAGTTAAGGGAAGTCACGAAGAGGGTGGTGAATCATATCAAGGATACCTCCAGAAGAGTATCCCTTCTCAAAAATGTGGTTGGCCAACCAGACCATGAGAAGTTGAAGACAACATTTTAGTTTCTTCCCCTTGCCTGCTTGGCAAAAGGTAAGGGACCCCACAGTCTCTGCCAAAATAGCTAGCACAGGGTTTACTCTTTGCCTCTCAACTGCTATGAAGACTCCGATGGATGATAGGCTGACGACATCGAGGGCTATTGGGAAGATAACCAGCCCATAAATTGCTAGAGCAAGGGTCCTTCCAAAAGTCAGCCAGTCCCCTTTCCTCCTCATAGCTTCCATATGATCCAAGAGGAATTTAGAGGATAGGACTGCCCCTTGAGTGTGGTTCTTGATAATGGCTTTCTTTTTAGGCAATCCAAGTAAGTTAGCAACCTCCCCTTGTGAAGGCAAAGACCCTGAGAACCAGTATACCTTGCTTGTTAGGATGAGAGGGTCTCTTAATAGCCCAGCATACTCCTCAAGCACCAGGGACAAGATGAAGTTTGGGAACACAAATGCTCTCAATTGATTGTACCAAAATTGAAGAAAAGCTTGCAATGCATCCTCCATGACCTTCATGTCCAAAAGATCTAGAATATCCCCATAACAACCATGCAACTTTCTCAACTCCTCCCCAGGAAAATGTTCCCTCATTTTGATTAACCCTTCCACAGAATTGGCTTGTATCTTGACCTTGATCCTTCTTCCTGTGAGGGCGAGGCTTGTAGGTGAATAAAAGGCCGTATTATGCTCTGATGCCATTTCAGTTTTTTTTTTTTGTAAAAAAAAATAATGACTTTTGCTAAGCAGAAAAAAGACAAGTGTTAGTGCAACTAATAAAATGGAACAATTTATACATAATGTTGAAAATAATGAAATGCATGCCATGCAATGCGTGCAATGCAGGGGTTTTGCTCCTTGTGTCCTAAAGATTAGGCTCTTAAAGTCTGCTGAAATAGGCTATCCTAGTATAGGTAGGCCCTAAGTCACTCGCATGTGGTTAAGCTTGGTGTCTAGACATCCTAAAAGGCCCTTAGATTGGACCCACCAAATGATGGAGACCTTGACTTAAGAGAAGATCCTGTCACAGAAAAGTCTGCGCGTATCAACCCTTAAGGTAAGTAACAATCTAAGTAGGATATATAGGTCAACCTCTGTAGACCTAAGCCTAACATGGAAAGATTCTCATATCCCATTCTAACTTATTTGGATGCGCTACGGGTATAGGAGCAAATTCTTAGGTGGGTAGAAATTTAAATAGTGCATTTGTGACTTTGGAGCATCCTAGCTACCCTTCCCTTCCATCTTAAGGTGGAAAAACTACAAGAGCAAGAAAAATCACGAATACGCAAGAATATATACAAACAACCAATGTTAGATGCCTAATATTTTGAATATTAATTTTTAATTAAAGGGCTTGACTCTCTAAGTAAAAATCCCCAGTCGCGATGCATAAAATGATGCGTCGTGACCCCTAGCTTCTAAGGCAGAGGGGGAGTCGTGATGGATATAATCGCCTGTCGCGACCCCTACTTCGATTTTTCCTAAAAGCAAATAGCAAGGCCTTTTGGTGCTCAAATCAGCGGAAGGGTTGTAATGCCTACACTCGGGAGTTATAACCCGTTTCGAAATATGTATATAGAAACAAAGAAAAAAAAGAAGATGAGTGAAGTTGAGAAGGATTTAGTTTGAATGTAGGTTGGTAGAGTGTTGAAAAAAATATGATAAGATGGTCTACCTTTTTCTCTGGTTTTCGCAGCCTTTTGGTCCTCTTAATTCCGGTCCCTTCAACTGAAGTGGAACCTTCAATTTATGGGGGCCGAAAAAGGGTCTATTCTAGGAAAGAAATTAGGCCATTTATTACGCTGAGGGTCGTGACGGGTAGGCTTCTACATCGCCAAGAGTACACAATCTTGGATCTGATTAGATCTGTCGATCTGCTCATTTATTGCTAGGGGTCGCGATGTAGAAGTGACAACACTCATTCTAATCATAATATTTTGTACCATTTGGCAAGGTTTTATTGTCTTTATTGTGTCCAAATGCATGCTTTCATGGTATATTGATTCATATGAGTGTTGGATTTAATTCTTGCTAATTCCATGAGTTTATTGCATAAATTGTGTTAATTTCATAACTTTAGCATTTGTCCACATTTAAGTTCATGATTGAAATTTTTACAAGTGTTTTTGGATGTTTTGTAGGTTATCTAGAGGAGGATTGGCAAGAAGATCAACATTTGGGAGCCATAATGCAAGCGAGGGAGAAGAGCCGGGCAAAAACCAAGCAAAAATGACAAGTTTTCAATTTGCTCACCGCAGCGAGCAGAATTGTTGAAATGGCCATGTCTGCTCGCTGCAGCGAGCCACATCAGATAAGACCGCGTTTTTACATTAGAAATTGATTTTTGGGCCGAATTTGTGGGCCCCACTCACCCCAATCTGACCTAATTTGCCCCAATACATTAGGATTAAGTGAGGAGGCTAAGGGACATCATTAACACTTCATCTTTTTCTCCAAGTTCTCACTTTCCTCTCATCTCCAAGCCTCCATTTTCATTCCCTCGTCATCTTCTTCACTCCACCTCCGTTCCCACTGATTTCTTCTGCAACATTCATCATCATCCATGGCTGGGCATGGTTTGGAGAAGCTTGGTGGAGCATTCTTCATCTCCATGAGTGGCTAAACCTCTAGTGCTTTGGAAGGGGATGATTAGGGCTTGAGCTTTGGCACTTACTAGGAAGTTTTTCTTGTTTTCCTTCTACTTCTCTTTATAGATTCATTATTATCTTGTTCATTTTGATGGATTTGTATTGATTGTGGTTTCATGGTTGTGGAACTTAACTTGGTTGTAGTTGGATATTAGGGATTGATATGGACTTGTGATTTGTATTTTCATTCTCTCATTGTGGGTTTTGATTACATTGGATTTGGTTGAATCTTATTGTAATTTTTAATTCATTGTGGAAGTCACTCTAATGACAATGGTAATTGTGGAGTTGAATTCTTGTCTATGTTAAATTCCTCATTTGCTTCATTGATGGTATTTGATTAGGCTTTTTAATTGTCCGATTGGTTAATTGCATCCTCTAATTAATTTACCTAGGTTTAGTGATTACTAAACTACCATATGAAATGGCTTTTCATTGATTAACTCCATACTTTTTGATAGCAAGGATAGCCCTAAGCATACTCCAACAAAGCATATTCATCTCATTTCATTCACCTCAATTTACTTTAGCTTTTAAAATATTGAAAATCCCAAAAAGTGTTAGTTATAGTTTCATTTAGTTGCATTTAATTCCATTTAGTTTCATTGCACACCAAGTTTTTGTTAAATTGCCTTAAAGACATCCTTTTTTGTGTTAATTGTGCATATTTGTCCATAGAGTCCATAGGCTCTGCGAGAGAGAATCGACCTAGGTTGTGCCACTAGCTGCACTTTCTAGTATTAATTGGATTATCACGAATTGGGTTGTTTTCGCGTGATTTCTTTGGGAATCACATAGTTAGATTGTGTTTTGTTATTGTGTTTTGTGTTTTAAGTTGTGTCTTTTCATTTTAGTATTTGTTTCTAGGCTTATTGTGATTTTTAGTAAGTGTTTTTGCTAGTTTTTGTTAAATTTTTCATAGCTGTCCTATTTTCTTTTGGCAAGGAATTGCTTAGTTTAATTGCATTTAATTGTGTTTTTGTTTGTGTTTATTGTTTCTAGGTAGTTTATAGTTGTTTTATCATTTAATTTTAGGCTTGAATAGTCATTTTGAAGCATTATCAGTTGGATTTTTGCTGGTTTTTCGAATCTGCCCTGTTTTTCTGCTGTAACAGTGCAGAGTAGTTACTGTCTCTGACTTACCCGCTGGCAGCGAGTGAACCTACCCGCTGGCAGCGGGTGAAGCAGTAAACTGCACAAAATTTTCATTCTGTGTTGCTCTGTTACTGGTTTTCTGGTCTATTTTATTTGTTTTACTGTTTTTCTGTGTGCTTTCTTTCTTTTGTTGGTTTGTTTAGTGTATGCTAAGAAGTTCTAGAGGAGACCTAATTCCCTTGGATTTAGAAATTGAAAGAACTCTTAGGAGAATAAGAAAACTCAAAAAGGAAGTAATTAAGGCTAACCAAGAAAGAGAACTAGCAATAGAAGAAATGGCCGAAGAGTATAACGTGGATAATAGGATGGACAATAAGGATAGGAATGAAGAAGGTAATAATGGGGTAGATCAACCTAAAAAGTCTATTAAACAATTGAATCAATTTGATGATAATTTTGAATCTTTGGTTGGTGCTACTCCTACTTTTACTACTGATTTTGAAATTAAAGGTTCTCTTGTGCACTCACTTCCAAAATTTCATGGTCTTCCAGGTGAGAACCCGTATACACATCTAAGCTCTCTCCACATGCATTGCATGACGATGAAGCCCGTGGGGGCTAAACTTGAAGAAGTCATGTGGATGGTTTTCCATCTCAGTCTGGAAGGGAAGGCAAAGGTTTGGTAAATGAGTTTGCCAAGGTACACCCCAGATGCTTACCAAACATGGTATAATTTGAAGAAGCACTTTATTGAAAAATATTATCCTTCAAACAAAGTCGCCGCAGCAAGAAAAGAAATTGCATCTTCAAGGCAAGAAGAGGGTGAAACATTCTATGGATATTGGACACGTGTTCAGGATATGATAGCAAAATGTCCAAACCATCAAATACCACTAGAGCACCTGGTCCAAGCTTTTGTTTATGGGTTAACTGATGAAGATGCAAAAATGCTCAATGCAGCTACTAATGGGTCCATAGAAGACATGCCCCCTGATGAAGCAATGGAGTTGATCAAGAAGCTCGCCTTGAGTAGGCAGAACATTACCACGAGGGATACTTGAGCAGTAAAAGAGATATCTCCAACAGATCGAGATCCATTATTGGTGAAAGTGGTGCACGAACTGTCTGCACTAGCCAAGAGGGTGGATGGATTAAGCATCCAATCTCCACAGTCACCAACTCAACAGCTAGCTATGGTAAGCGCTAGTTGTACATTCTGTGATTCCCTTATGCAAATATCAGCAGATTGCCCTGGTCAATATGAAGATGTGAATGCAATGTATCAAGCACGACCTGGGCAATACCAACAAAGGGACCCTTACTCCAATACATACAATCCTGGTTGGAGAGATCACCCTAACTTCAGATATGGGAATAGCGGTAATCAGAATACTCAAGTGTTTAGTAGTGTGCAAAGTCAAGGGAACTATCCTTCTAGAGGAGGAACTTCTTATGGTGGTCAATACTCAAATTTTCAAGGAGCTTCACCTAGCCAAGCACCAAAACAGAACACCACCAATGCCATGGTTCCCATTAGTCAAGGTGCACCCTCTTCAAGCAAGGATGAGATTAAACGGCTTCTAGTAAAAGGGTTCTCAGATATTGGTGCAACATTTGACCAAGAGCGTAGTATCACTGATGATAAAATCAAGGTCGTCGCCTCACACGTTGACTCATGCTTCACCAATATCATGAACAAGTTTGAACAAATGGAAGTAAAGCATGACAACCTGAACTCATTTGTCACTCAGCTGTCTAACAAGAAGAGTGATGAACAAGCTAGATCAAGTGGAGTGACGCCTTCTAGCACAGTGATCAATCCTAAGTCACTGAATGCCATAAGCCTTATAGGCGGCAGAAAGGTCAGATTTGAAGACAAGGAAGATGATGAACAAATTGAAGAAATTGTCTGTGAAAGTCCTCCTTTGTCACCATAAGCTTTCTGAGAGCTCCAAAGAAACTAGGCTGCGGGAACAAGTTGAGGAAAAGAAGAACCAAAAGAAAAAGAGGAACAAAAGGAGAAGGAAGAAACAATTAACAAAGCCATCTCCACCCAAAAAGGTAAGGAGGTAAGTATAAGTGATCTTCCCTTTCCCAATTCATATTTGCTAAGTAAGAAAGTCAAGGAAGTTAAAACTGATGAAGAGGCACTGAATTTATTTACCAAGTTAGAAGTTAATATTCCTTTGTTAGAGTTGGTAAGAAAAGTGCCTAAATATGCAAAAGTTTTGAAAGAGCTTTGTACAAACAAGAGAAGATTTAGACCAAATGAGAGAGTTCTAGTGAGCTCTAATGTTTCTACTCTTTTCAAACCCCAAATCCCGGTCAAGTCTCAAGACCCGGGGTCTTTCGCAATTCCAAGTACTATTGGTAAGGTTACCATAGGGGGTGCATTACTTGATCTAGGGGCTGCTATTAATGTCATGCCTATTGTTTATCAAGCCCTAGGTGTTAACACACCAACACACTACAGTAATCTTACAATTAGCAGATAGGTCTATTAGGCGACCTGATGGGATTATAGAGGACCTTTTGGTCCGAGTGAAAGATTTGCTTATTCCAGCTGATTTCTATGTTCTTGACATGGCTGCAGGAATGCCTCAAGATTCCACTCTCATTTTAGGTTGTCCCTTCTTGAGAACTGCTAACACTTTGATTAGCATGAAAGAAGGAACGATCTCTATGGAAGTGGGAGATCATAAAGTTAATTTTAATATGTATGAGGCCATGAAGCATCTATATGAGGACTATTCTTTACTTGGGGTTAGTGCAATAGATGTAGTCATGGAAGATGAACATGTAGGTTATAAGTTTGATGATGATAATTCTGAATCTACTGTTGATGCATTTTCTGATGGTTATTTTTCATTCACTGAACTTTTGCATGCTGATGATGACACTCTTGCTTCATTGTCTTCTTTATATTCTTTTCCATCTACTTGCTCTTATGGAGGTGATCCCTCATGTCTTAACTGCATGTCAGTTGATTGGACACGTGGTACCCCACAATTTGATACATTTTCTGTGACTAGTTATTCTTTGGATTCTCTTTCTTCTTTGAGCAGTTATGATGGCCCTTTGGGGATGTTATTCATTGAGTTTTCAGGTGAGTCAAGCAATGAAGCTGGGAAGGTGATCCAAAACAAAGTTGAATACATTCTGCCATGTGAAGACCCCCTTTCTTCTTCTCCACCTTCTCACCTATTCCAAGGGCAACATAGTAAAAGAAAGGAGATCGCGGTTGAGGCTGAGTTAACCGAAGGGAACATACTACCAAGGTTTGAATGCATGGAAGTTGAGGCAATTGGTAAAAATGAAATTTTAATGGGAAGTACTCTTGCCACTTTAGATGTTCAAAAATTAGTTCCTTCTGTAACTCAACCTCCCACTCTAGAGCTCAAAAAGCTCCCTTCAAATCTAAAGTATGTTTTCTTAGAGTCAAATAACCAATTACCAGTGATCATTGCTAATGGGTTATCTGACGAGAATGAAGGGAAGCTCTTAAACCTTTTAAGATAACATCAAAGAGCAATAGGGTGGACTTTAGCAGATATACCATGGATTAGTCCTACAATTTGTACACATAGAATTCTGCTAGAGGAGGGGTCGCAGCCCAAGCGGCAACCCCAAAGGAGGTTAAATCCTTTGATTTTAGATGTGGTCAAGAAAGAGGTCACTAAGCTTTTGAGTGCGGGTATTATATAACCAATTTCTCCTAGTAAATGGGTTAGCCCTGTCCAGGTTGTACCAAAGAAGAGTGGGATCACAATATTGAAAAATGAGAAGGATGAGTTGATTCCCACTAGAGTCCAGAATTCGTGGCGCATGTGTATTGACTATAGAAAATTAAATGACGCCACTAGAAAGGACCATTTCCCTTTACCCTTTATTGACCAGATGCTTGAGAGGCTTGCTGGTAAGTCTTATTACTGTTTCCTTGATGGATTCTCTGGTTATTTTCAGGTACCATTTGCTCTAGTGGATCAAGAAAAGACCACTTTTACTTGCCCCTTTGGTACATTTGCATATAGGAGAATGCCCTTCGGTTTGTGTAATACTCCTGGTACATTTCAGCGTTGTATGATGTCTATTTTTTCTGATTTTCTTGAACAATGCATAGATGTCTTTATGGATGATTTTACAGTTTATGGAGAATCATTTGATGCATGTATAGACAGCTTAGATAAAATTCTTGCTAGATGTTCTGAAAAAAGGTCTTGTGCTAAATTTTGAAAAATGCCATTTTATGGTTGATCAAGGAATTGTTTTAGGACATTTAATTTCTGGAAAAGGGATTGAGGTGGATAAAGCAAAAATAGAAGTAATCTCCTCCCTCCCATACCCAACATGTGTTAAAGAGATTAGATCATTTTTAGGTCATGCAGGGTTCTATAGGAGGTTCATTAAGGATTTTAGCAAAATTGCATATCCATTGTCTCAATTACTTCAAAAAGATGCAGAGTTTAACTTTAGTGAAACTTGTAAGGTAGCATTTGATGAACTTAAAGCTAGGCTTGGGACACCACCTATTCTTACTGCGCCTAACTGGAATTTACACTTTGAAATTTCTTGTGATGCATCTAACTTTGCAGTGGGAGCCATGTTAGGGCAAAAGGAGAACAAGATGTCTAGGGTGATTGCTTATGCTTCCAAGACAATGGACTCGGCTCAGATCAATTCACCACTATTGAGAAGGTACTTTTTGCCGTAGTCTTTGCCTTGGAAAAATTTCATCCTTACTTGTTAAATTCTAGAGTTGTTGTGTATTCTGACCATGCAGCAGTTAGGTACCTCTTTTCAAAGCCTCACTCCAAGCCGAGGCTACTTAGGTAGGCCCTTCTACTATAGGAATTTGATATAGAGATAAAAGATAGAGCAGGAGCGAAGAACCACATAGCAGATCATTTGAGCCGTTTGCAAAATGATACTCAGGGAGTTGACAATTCTAATTCCATTTTTGATGCATTCCCTGATTCTTCATTATGTACCATTGCTCGTCGTGAGACTTGGTACGGCCACATTCTTAATTTCATCACTAGTGGAGTAACTCCTCCATCCATGTCTACATTTCAGGTTCAAAAGCTAAAGCACGATGCCAAATTCTATGCTTGGGATGCGCCGCATGTTTGGAGGTTGTGTGATGACCAAGTTATATGAAGATGCATACCAGAAGAAGAGCAAGAAAGCATCCTCTCAGCCTGCCATACCTTGTCTTGTGGAGGGCACTTTAGTGGGAAAAAGATTTCTAGAAAGATCTTAGATAGTGGGTTTTATTGGTCAAACCTAGTCAGGGATTCTATAAACTTTTGTAAAGCATGTGATAGATGCCAACGTTTTGGGGGTATAGGATGGAAACAAGAGATGCCCCAACAACCTATCCTTTTCTGTGAGATTTTTGATGTTTGGGGAATAGATTTTATGGGTCTTTTCCCTCCGTCCAATGGATTTTTATATATTTTGTTGGCTGTGGATTATGTTTCAAAGTGGGTAGAAGCTATCCCAACTAGGAAGTATGATGCCCAAACTGTGTCAAAGTTTATCAAATCCCACATCCTATGTAGGTTTGGAGCACCTAGAGCAATCATCAATGACCAGGGTACCCATTTCTACAACAGGCTTTTCAATAACCTGTTGATAAAACATGGTGTCCAACATAAAGTTTCCACTGCTTACCATCCAGAAACAAATGGACAGGCTGAGGTCTCAAACAGAGAAATCAAGAGAATTTTAGAAAGGATCGTCCAACCTTCAAGAAAAGATTGGAGCTTAAGGCTGGAAAAAGCCTTATGGGCTTACCGAACTGCTTTCAAGACCCCAATTGGTATGTCCCCATACCGGTTGGTTTTTGGGAAGGCATGTCATCTTCCAGTAGAGCTCGAACATAAAGCATACTAGGCGGTCAGAAAGTGCAATTTGGACCTTGAAGCAGCTGGTGACGAGAGAAAGCTCCAGATGCAAGAGCTGGACGAGTTAAGAACTGAGGCATATGAAAACTCGAGACTCTACAAAGAGAAGACATAGAAGATACATGATAGTGCAATCTTGAGGAAGAGTTTCAATGTCAGCGACAAAGTGCTGAAGTTCAAGGCTCGTTACAAGTTTAAACAAGGGAAGCTGCAAACTCAATGGGATGGCCCTTATACTGTGACAAGGGTGTTCCTCTATGGTGCTATTGAGATGAAAGACGATGCGAGTGTGATAACACACCTTGTTAATGGCCATTTGCTGAAATTGTACAAGGAGAGCTTCAAGCCCCCATAAGGGGCCAGGTCGTCTCTTTCCTTTCTCCTGTCTTGTGGTATTTTGATTTTTTTTTGCCATGCATTACTTCAGATAAGTTGGGGAAGAGACATTCCAGTAGTTGGTAGATATAGAATTTGTTTTCCTTATTTAAATTATTTTCCTTATGTGTTTATTTTGTCTTGTATTTTTCGCTCCCTGGATGATGAAATTATGATGTGATCATGTTCGATGTTTGATTGGATCTTTGTGGTTGCCGTGTGATGAGTATTTAGAATGATCTTCGTTGATTAAGATGTTAGAAATTTGGATCAATAGGTTTAGAATGTTTAGGAATTAGTTGTGTTAATGTTTTTAATTATTTTTTTAGCTTATGTGTATCCCATCAATTATGTGTTTAATTATTTTAATTATGTGTTTCCCATCAATTGATTGCACATTCCTTAATGTTTTAAATTCCCCCCCCCCATTTTTCTCTCTGCTCGCTGCAGTGAGCAAAGTGCTCGCTGCAGTGAGCAGCCCCTTCAAATTGGGCATTGCTGCTCGCTATAGCGAGCACTTTGCTCCCTATAGCGAGCAGGCCCAATTAATGGGCCCTGCTGCTCGCTACAGCGAGCAGGCCCTCTAAATAGGGCCTTGCTGCTCGCTATAGCGAGCAGCCTTGGTCGTTATAGTGATGCTTGGCCTTGCACGTAAATGGCCCCAATCATTTTTTTTCTTTAATTAATTAATTTTTTTTTATTTTATAAATTATTTACATATATTATTTTATATATTTTTTTTATTTTCCAAATCTTATCTCTTTCTTCTCTCTCTCAACCCCGTACCCCCCTTCCTCTTCTTCACCTTTCTCCCTCCTCCCCTGCTCCAAACCACAACCCACCACATCCCCTCCTCCAAACCACCACCCACTCCATTTTCTTCCCCAACCTTCAAACCTCCATAACCAACCCCCCCACCACATCCCCTCCTTCAAAGCCACGCGCCCCCACCCTCTCCACTCTTCCATTCTTCCTCTTCCCCTCTCTTTCCTACCCCCCCCCCCCCCACCCCTAAAAAACTGTACCCACCCAACCCCACCCCTACAAATCGTACCCACCCCAACCCCACCCCTCCAAACCGTACACCCCAACCCTCCCACCTCCTTTCCTCTCTCTCAAGGTAATTTTTTTTATTTATTATTTTCTTTTATTTACTTATTATTATTATTATTATTATTTACGATTTTAATTTTATTTTCTTATTTTCTAAAATATCTATTTAGTTAGTTAAATTTTATTAAATTTAGGCATTAGGTCCTATGACTAGCATTAGGTATTTTTGATAAATGGTCTTATTTAGATTTGACTTTGAATTAGTTTTTTTTTTCTTTATTTTCCTATGTTTAATCTAATTTAATTTTCCTATTTATCTGCATATCTTAGTTACTTAGTTAGTTTCTTGTTGTGTTGGTGTGTTAGCTAGATAATTAGGTTCTGGAAACTCTTAAACATAGTTAGCGCTATTTCACTTTTGCTTACTTTTAAAAGTGTCTAAGTTTGTTTAAATTAATTAAGTCCTAGAGCATTGTTAGTTTTGTTTCACTTTCCATCTCTTTTCATTTTTTCTTTTTCTCTAGGTTTGGTAGATTAGTTTGTGTATAACCTAGGACTAGATAGAGCATTTTTTTTCTTTCTTTCTTGACTGTTATGTTTAGCTGATATCCTAGAACTGTTAGTTTGTATTTTGAAATTTCCTTTGCAGCTACCATGCCACCAAAGAAGTTGACCCGTAAACAAGCCAATGACCAAATTTTTATTTGCAATCTGCATCCCGAGCTTGAGCAAGGTGGCCTTGAAAGTTTGATTCGGCATAGAGATTTGGGAAATGAAAGCTTTGTGCGTCACTTTTATACCCATGCCAAGCATTCAAAAGACATGGACATCAAATTCAGGAACGTTCAAGTTAAAACTTTCAATGCTTCTGGGATTAGGTCATATTACAATCTTCCTTGTGTCAACGAGTGCCGCTATGAAGAGCTGAAAGATGACGACAAGAATTTTCCTTCGAATGAAATTGAAGAGGAATTGGGTGCATGTTGGGACCCAAAAGAGGGAAGTAAGCGCTAAATTTTACGTAGTGACATGAATGCCACAGCACAAATCTGGTTAATCTTGGTAGCCAGTAATATCAAACCTTCTAAATATTTGACCAAGATTTCTCGAAAGACAGCGCTTCTTCTTTACCTCCTCATGACAAATCAGCCTGTTAAATTGGAAGCCATCATTAACAAGAGCTTGTGTAAAGTTGCATAAAATGGACGGGCGGGATGTCCTTTAATATTTCCACACATGATAAGTGATTTTTACTTCAATGCTGGTGTCCCCGAAGATGATACTGATGCCAAGTTCAAACCCAAGCACCAATTAGATTATAAGAGGGTTGGCAAAGGCAGGGTTGATCCAGATGACCCGTGCACCAGTGAAGCGCAGGCTCATCCTACTGCTGAGGCATCCGCACAACCGTCTGACAGAGAGCTCTTACTTAGCATATTGGCAAATCAGGAGCAAATTCTGCGGGATCATGATCACTTCAGAGAACAGCTACGCCACATTAATGAGCGACATGATTCCTATCCGCATCCTATGGACATAGACTTTCCACAGGGAACAGTTCGCTTGGATCCAGCTGCCAGTGGGGCCACAATACCTCTCAACCTAGATGAATTCGGGGACAAGAGTTGATTTGCTTTTGGTGGCATAGTTACTTCGGCTTCTCCACTGTTGCTTGGGTTTTGTTTTATTATGAATTTGTAGCTGCAAAATTTTAGTTTTAGTTTTTATCTGCATTGTTTGCTTTCCCTTTTGCTGTTGTGTTGTTTTATTTTTTTTTTCTTGTCTCTGGTAGTCAGTAGGTTTTGGTCCAAATACACTAGCATTGAGTAACTCGAGCTACTGATGGCCTGCTTAGTACTAAATACTCTTGATGACTCCTTTCCACCATATTTCACATGGAAATTCTGAGTTCTGATGGGCTGGTTATATTGATGCATTCTTCTTCCCTTGTGTTGTTTTATTGTTCCTCCCTATCTGTCTTCCCATTTTTGTTCTCCTTTCCGCATTGAGGACAATGCTTAATTCAAGAGTGGCGAGGGATGTTTGCCATGCTTATCATGCTTTTAGATAACAAGAAATAGCTTAAATACATGTTAGACTAAATTTTTTCGATTTTTGTTGGAAGAATTTTGCTTAAGGATCCCTTTTGAGGAATGCATGTAATTCTTCAATTAAATATGATTGATGCATTCGAATAGGGTATTATGCTTGATCTACTTGTATAATGTTCATGAGTTGATTCCTATGTATTTGAGGAATCCATGTTGTAACAACTCATGAAATTTAATTGCAAATACCCAACTAAACCCGTGCTTAATTCTTGCCTCTGAATTAGCTTTTTGATAAAGTGTTTTCAAGGTTTGCTTTAGAGTTCATTGGGTTTCTTGCTTAAGTCTGAATGGTTTGCAACTTCTCAATTAGCTCACTTTCTTTGTTTTACAACTTAAGCAAGTTAACTAAGTTTAGTATCCAATTGGCTTTACAAGTTACCAATTTGAGAGTCAAGCCTTATGGGAAGCTATTTGAGCCAAACACTAGGTGATGACTCCCTATATAGGGGTTCGAAACTCGATCTAAGGTGATGATTTCCTCATGGGGATACCAAGATTCTAGAAAAGTATAATGGCTCGGGACAGACGTGGTCTTAGAATCGTGATTCCCTGATGCAGGCACTAGGATTTCAAGGCAGACACGAGTTAGAAATGATGGTTCCCCAATGAGGGACTAGAACATACCCTAAGACAATATTTACCTGGTATAAGCAATGAGGACTAGACACGTGTAGAGAGGACGTTCCCCAATGCAGGCACTGGGGTCTAAGATATAACCTTATATGGTAGAAAACAAGTACCATGTTGACTTTTTTTGGAAAAGGATGCAACAAAAGGTCCTCATAGATATCTCGATGAAGGTTTCTTTGAAAAATATAGTGGTTACATTTATAATTACTATGAGGATCATTCTCTGGACCCCTCGTCGTCTCCTTGTTAGTCAAAGGATTCTATGAGAGATCAAGATTAGAGTGTAAAAAAAAGGGTTCATACACACGCATTGGGTTTCTTTTACTTTTAGTCGAATGATGGATCGGTAAATTAGATTCTTACAGAAACAGAGATTCCACGAAATGTGAAAGTTCATGTTTTTTTGAAAAAAAATTTTCTTCACGTTAAACATCTCAATTACCAGTCGCAACCTTGAGTCTAGCTCGCGTGAGGCTTGCTAGTAAAAGGCCAAAAGATTCACACTATATTCCCCAATAATTGTACATACAGCCACTGTTTACTAATTTTTCATACACATGAACAAATGTTAATACAATCCTATGACCTAAGAATTAATGTGGGAGAAAAAAGGTCAACGTCACATGTACAAGTTTTTATTCACAAGAGGAAAATAAAAACAAAGGCGGTTTACATTGGAAACAAATGTGTGGTAAAAAAGGGGGAAAATTTTATATACAATGCAAAGAAAATTATAAGAAAAAGGAAATTTTTTTATATATATATACAATGCAAAGAAGAGTTTATATATATATATATACAATGCAAAGAAAAAGTGGTTTCCTTTTCTTTTGTTCACAGTTCAAAACAAACTTATATGCAATGCAAAAGAATTTACAAGAAAAAGGAAAAAAAAAATTATATACAACGTAAAGGATTTTAATTTATATATATATATAGTGCAATGGAAAAATGGATTCCTTTTCTTTTATTCATAATTCAAAAGAAAGTTTTACATGCAATGCAAAAGAAATTACAATAAAAAGAAAATTTTTTTATATACAATGCAAAGGATTTTATATATATATATATATATATAATGCAAGAGGAAATGCATGTGATGAAATGAGGAAAAGATCCTTTTGTCTTAAAGGTTAGGTCCTTAGGGTTTCAAAAACTAGCTGCCTTATATGGGTCGGCCTTATGGTCAACTCATACATGGTTTAACTAGGGATCTAGAAACCTAGAAGGTCCTTAGATTGCCCCCGTCAAAGATGGAGACCCCAACTTTAGAGAGGACCCTGTGACAAAAAAATCTACGCAAATCAACCCTTAAGGAAGGCAACAATCTAAGCGAAGTAGATAAGTTAACGTCTGCAGACCAAAGCCCAAAAGGGAAAGATTCTCATACCCCATCTAACTATTATGGACAGTTTCGGGTATAGAAGCAAGTAAAAGGTAATTAAGTAAATACTAAGTTCACAAGTGTGTAGGAGTCTCCTAACTACCCTTCTCTTCCACATAAGTGGAAACACTGCAAAACAAAAGAGAAAGCAAATATGACAGACAAAATAATATTCATACAAAACGAAAGGCCAAAACAATGTTAACTATTAATTTTAAGAAAGGGGTTTGACTCTCTAATAGTCCCAAGTGGAGTCGCCAACTGTGAGGACTGCACCTTCGGCGGGTTTCGCGGAGTTGCCACAATGGTTTCCATTAAAACTGAAAAGAAAAATAATTTAAAATCTTAACAAAAATGGGTTTTAAAATCATTTGAGTTCGGGAGTCCATTTGAGATGCGGGGAAGGTGTTAGGCACCGCTCTTCCCTCGTCCGAAGACGGTTACCCCAAAATTAATAATCAAATTGTTTTGGCCTTAAAAGTTGAATAAACACATAAACAAATAAAAAAGAGAAAAGGCAGACTTGACCAGGATGAAAGACTAGGGCCTACGTACCCTCCAAGAGGGATCAAAGTCCACGTAGTTCGTGAAGGCACACATGTGTGTGAGTGTGGGATGCACACCAAGCAAATGCTCAGGTGGCATCCATGTGAATGTACCTAAAAGAGCACAAGCTCCTCGGCACCTATCTACCATGCATTTCACAGAACAAATCAAACAAGGTGGGTGTGTAATGCTCATTCGGTGGCATGCCCAAATTGCGTGTAAACCAGTGTTCCTATAGAAGCATAGGCTTCTTGGCGACACCAGTTGAACAGATAAATAAAGACTTGATTAAAATACACGAAAAAAGCGTCTATAATTGGACCGCTTCCGAAGTATGGAAAATTGTCAAAACCTAGGGTAAGAAAGCTCTAGATATCCCCTACACACCCCCGTTAACCTTGCCCCAAAACGCAATAGTAATTTGAAAGATATGGTCTTCGAAAACACAGTTGTCCAGAATCATGCGTTAAAGGCACACTGCCCGAACTCAGAATCAGTTCGGGCAGTGGTTTTCACAAAAATCGTTTGACTCCATTAAAAGACTCCGAAGTTCATGAAAAAAAATTCAGTCCTGCTCTCAAGGTAAGCAAAAAGAAGAGAAAAATTCAAGAAAGCAATTATATATGTCAAAACAACCAAAAACAAAACGGAGAAGGCAAAGTGAAAAGTACTCCCTCAATTGGTTCTTCCACCTTTCATTCTAGGTTTCCCTTCCCATCTCCATGCATTGTTGACTCCTTCCTCTTCTTTCTTCTTGCCTCCTCTTGCTCTTCTCTTTGATCTCCTCTTCTTCTCTTTGACCTAACCACCTCTCTCTTTTTAACCTAGCCACCTCCCTTTTTTAATCTAGGTTTTCTTCTTATTTGTTTTGGGCTTGACCCACTATTACTAGGAGTAGGCTATCTAACATTTTTTTCTTTTCTTATTTGACATAATAATTATATTTTTGTATTTTATTTATTTTTATGCTTCTTCTTTTTTTAAGCCTGGACAAAATAGGGTGTTCACAGTAGCAAATTGATTTATTATATTGGTTCTGGAAGACATATCTACAATAATAAATTCAAAATTATAAATTTATAATACTAAAAATATTTACATAAAACACTAAAATGAATTTATATATAAAATTAATCCACATAAAAATAAATTGTCAATTATTCAATTATATCAATAAAAATATGGCAAAAAAAGTATATCAATAAAAAATGGCTAGATCAAAACATGCTCCTTCTGCCTTCTTCTTAATGGTTTTCTTCAATCAAGATTCAAAACCAAATAAATTAAAAAATGATATAAACAACAAAAAGATGTCAAAATCACGTGATGGCTAAGCTAGAGGACGCACACCTTTTCTCCTTCTTCCTTAAATGAAGAGTCAAAACCAATACAAAATTAATAAAAGCCAAGTATAGTTTGCTAACCTAGAACGCACGCCTTTTCTCCTTCTTCCTTATTTTCTTCTCCTTGCCTTCTTTTCAACTGGTGAAGTAGCTTCAATGGCGGATGGACAAAAATCAGAGAGAGAAAATAGCGACGAAGACAGAGAAAACGTGAAGAAATTATAAACAGATCGGTGAAGAACGAGAAGGAAGAACAAATCAGTAAAGAAGAATGCAAGTGATGAATCAAAATCTGTAAAAAATTTTACTTTGTTCTTGCTTCTATAGTGTTTTTTCTTGGCTTTTTCTCCACGATTTTGTTATATTTTTTTCCCAAATCCTAATAAAAACCTACAATTTTATTATTTTTTTAAAAAAAGACTCAGCATATCTCCCGTATTGATGGCGTATCCATACCAGATACATATCTGGTACAGATATGGCGAGCAAAATGTCGTATTTGTGCAACCTAGCTAGATCCAATAGGTCCCTAATTCGAAACCATCGGCTTATGCCTATATCGGTTTTTCTTGGAAAACCCAAGGGAACTAGCCACTCACGATCAGAAGATATCTTTAACTAAAGGTATGGTTGTGAAAACTGAGATGCGTTTACAATTGAATAGAGGCTCTATTTATAATGCTCCCAGAGATCTCAATTAAACTAGGATACTAATTCTAATCCTAATATAATTCAAACTAATTCTAATTTGAACTTCAATTTAAATGTTATTTTAGTTTAAATCCTTGGATGAAAGGGTCTTCAATTAAATCTCCATATAAGTTGCCTATCTGCATCATCACCACATCAGCATCCACTTGCCATGTCATAACTATTCTTGACATGTGATTAGTGATTTGCCATGTCAACACCACATCATAATTAAGTTGCTACATCATCAGTGGCTTGCCATGTCCTCAGTGGCTTCTCTCGCCGCGACGAACTCCGTTATACTCGTTGCGACGAGTCCTGTAACGTTCGCCGTCGCAAGTCTCTTCTTTTGTTGCATTTTGGTCTTTTCTAATTATGCCCTACTTTCACTTTCTGCCCTCATTCTGGTCCTTGACCCTGACTTGGAGTAATTTCACTAATGATCCCCTGTTATGTCTGCAACACTTAACAAATATTAAACATATATATTCTAATATTTAGCTATATTTCTATTTATTTCCGTACGTCAGGATATTCGACCTACTTAATGTAAAATTATGTATATTTATATAATTAATTTCTCAATTTACACCATAAAGTTAGGTTGATTTTGGGTGCGATCACCAGATACATAAGTTTATTGACATCATTTGCGTGAATCTAGTTAATTTCTCAATTAATTAACTAAGAACAAGTGGTATCCAACCCTAGGACTAAACACAAGGTCCCTCTTCTAAAGAAACTCTCAACTATCCTAATTTCCCTAAGTGGTGATCAAACAACTAGGGCACAATATGAAATAGGCTGAATAAACATTAACAACAATGAATCAAAGTAGTAAGAATAACAAAATCCACAATCTACATGCAAGGGAACCACAACCTTAGGATAGAAAGAGTCTGGACTGGCATATCTAAGTAGAACAACATATCAAAGGCCATGAAAATAGTAAAATGCAAGATGAAAGAACAGAAAGGAAGAAGAAGCTTAGTTTCCGAGCTTGTAGATACCCCATTTTGTCTGGGTCCGTTTTTAGAACGAAAAACAGAATCTAAAACGAAAGTTTGTCTACTATGTCATGACATAGCGACACCAATGTCACGATGGCTATTTCCCACGTCACAATGTATCCAAGGAAATATTCAAATATTCTTGCACAAAAACCCTAATCCATGCCAACATCGCAACGACTAGCCTTCACGTTGCGACATCCCCCCGCATATTTTATGAACTCTGTTATTTTTTTAGCCTATAAATTGCACCTCACTCCACAGGATTCAACACACCAATCAAGTGTGAAATCCTCCATTGACTCCTTTAGAGCTCTCTCTAGCCACACCTTGAGTCCAAAGAGCCTTCTCCTTGACTCCCAAGCAACCTTAAAATATCCTACTGCCCCAGGTACGCATCTAAAAACCCTAGATCCTTAGGTAACTCCAATTATCTCGAAGCACTAGGCTTATCATTGTTATTATTATCAATTATCATTAGAATCATAAATCATATTTAATCATCATCTTGCACCATATCTCTCATTTTAATATCATACTAGGCCTAGTATAGAATTAATAATAGTGAAAATCTTGTCTATAATTAACCCACGTTGATGAACGCCGCGATGTCCCTGATCAATGTCACATTGTTCATACTTAAGTTGTTGTTCAGAGGTATCATGGCTCTGAACGTCACGACGTCTTCCATGAAAGTTGCAACGTTCAACCAGAATTTCACTTTTAAGCTTTTCTTTATTATTTTTAACTGATTTAATCCCTCCACGACCGCCCGTAGGATGTGTGTATGGATAATACATTTTAAATATTTTTTTGATAATGACAAACTGTGTGCTTATTGGACTACAGCAACAGGTCGTGACTTGTGTTATAATAGGTAGGTCGCGACCTATTAGTCATTAGTGGCCAGATCCGACTTTCCTTTTATATGATCCTCCGACAACACTTTAAATAGAAGGCTCCACCACGGTTATGGGGACCGAATTTTGGAGAATGAAACGATGCTAGAATCGCGATTGAACAGTGAGGTACTTTCTTACCTTTTCATGACTTCCCATCTCCTACTCCATAATCATTCTCTACTCCAAATTTTACTTTTCTTCTTTGGATCTATGGGATAAAAGCTAGGCCTTGAGCCACTCCAAGGGTTGACCACGATCCCCTCTGTATCCTAGATCCGGGTTCCAGCACCCCAAAGTTTCTTGTATTCTCTGACTTAACCAACGGGTCACGACCTCCTGGTGTAGAGGCCGCGACCCTTTTCAAAGTTCGGTGCACTGTTTCTCTGTTGTATCCTTCTCTGCTTATTTTTCTGGAATATGATGTATAGGATGTGACCCCTCCCGTAGAAGGTCACGACCTATTAGCTTTTCTCTGCCATCGGGACCCGTGTTCGAGGCAACAGGTCAGAACCTATCCTGTAACAAGTCGCGACCCTCTTTTCAAAACCAGAAAAGCTTTGCTTTTTGCCTCCTCTAAGTTATTTATTTAAATCACTTCATCATAATATATGTTTCACTAGTGCCACCAAGGAGCCTTTGCTTCTATAGGAGAACTAGTTTACACGCCATCTGGGCGTGCCGTTTGATGAGCATCACAAACTCACCCTTTTTCGTTGTTTTGAATGTAAATGCATGGTAGATAGGTGCCGAGGAGCGTTTGTTTCTTTAGGCTTGTTGCACTGGGACGCCATCAGGGCCTTCGCTTGATGAGCGTCCCCCACACGCACACATGTGTGCTTTCACGTAGGCCCTAGGCTCTTATCCTTGGTCAAGTTGTGTTTTCTTCGTTTCTTTAAGTTTTTTTAACTCTTTTAGGCCAAACAATTAAAATATTAGTTTTTGGGGTAACCGTCTTCGGACGGGGGAAGAGGGGTGCCTAACACCTTACCCTTATCTCAAATAAACTCCGGAGGTCAACCAATTTTGAATCCAATTTTTATTAAGATTTGAAATATTTTTCTTTTCCAAGTTTTATAGAAAACTTGGTGGCGATTCCACGAAACCCTCCGAAGGTGCGGTCTTCACAAAGAGAAAGCCCAATTGATTGCTACAAAAATTTTGGTCCATCTAAAGTTATGGACATTAATTAAAATTCTATCTTGGAGTAGTAAGTTTGGGATGCCATGCTGGTTGGCTTAGAAGCAGAGAAATGATTGGTTGTTTAGTAATAACCAGGAGGCAGCAATATACTTAATTCGTTTGATCAACACGTATGTTCAAGACCTTGTGTAACAACTACCTCTTTAAACGGAGTCGCAACCAAGTTTTGTGCCCTCAAACTTGGAAGAGGCTTTTGAAAATCAGTCTAAAAAGTTAAAGTATAGGCTAGGGAGACTGCTTGCGTCAAGGGGGAGGTGTTAGGGACCCCTTGACACCTATCTTATGATGGTTACCTCTTAAAGCTCTAAATCTAAATATGATCATCCTCAATAAGATCTTATCAACCATTCAACAATCGTCTCGAACCAAAGTGAGACTTTGGTGCCTACGTACCCTTTAAGAAAAGGAATAAGAACCACGTAGTTCTTAGACATGCAAGTGTGTATATGCAAAAGGTTTCATCAAGCATCAATACTCAGACGGACCCCCAAGTAAGGTGAGGTTCACCGGACAATTGTCTAGGTGGCCTCGTATCTACTATTCAAACAAACAAGACAAGGTTCGCTAGCTTGTAAATCCATGGAGCCTTGGTGCAAACCTGACAGAACATGGTGTTCCTTGGCGAATGCTATGAATGTTACAATTAAAGAAATGAGAAAACTATAAACACGTGTGAGCCAGGGGAGGTCGCGACCTAAGGGGTCTTAAGTTTTAACCTACACTTACACCCGACAACCAAAGGCGGAAAGCATGATAAAGAAATTTAAGGTTCAGGGCCCTTGCTTGCGATCTACAAGGCTTGAGGTCGCGAGATAGAGTCCCAGAAAGCAAGAACAGAAAACATGAAGGAAATCTAGGATTCGTGACCCCTGGTCGCGACCTAGGGAAATGAGGCCACGACTAAGGGTGGAGGCCCAGCAATCAGCAGGTGAAAATGTAAATAAATTTAGGGTTTATGATCCCTGGTCGCGACCAGGGGTTAGCACCCAACACACAGAAATTGAAAAATGTCGAAGAAAGAAGCGCAATGGCCACAACCGTCGTGATTTGAAATTTAAATTCTCACAATCAAAGCAACAGTGAAGACTTGGATTTAAAATTAAAACATAGCAATCCCAGCACATGAAAGGGCATGATGCCTTGTTCCTTGTTCTATGAGTCGCGACCGAGACTCAAGAGTTTTAGGTCATGACCTAAAGACAAATTGGTCTCGACCTAGGGCTTCTCAAATCTTGGTAAAATTTCCTCTATTCCTAAACTATGCGATTTTCAAAAATTAGGGGTCTCAATGCCCCACCAATCTGAAGGGCGCGATGCCTTGTTCCTTAGATTTAAAATTAGAGGTCTCGATGCCTTTTTCTTTGGTTTTAAATGCCCCTCAAATCCTAAGGGCGCGATGCCTTGTTCTTTGAATTTAAAATCAGGGGTCTCGATGCCCCACCAATCGAAAGGACGCGATGTCTTGTTATTTGGATTTAAAATCAAGGGTCTCGATGCCTCACCAATCCCTAAGTTGCGATGCTTCGTTCCTTAGGATTTGAATCTAATACAATGACTCTGAATCTTACGCACCTGGATAGGCATGAGAAAGGCTCTTTTGATATTTTGTCCAACGACTTATGTGTTCTCTTTCTGTTTTTATGTGATTTCTTTATTGAAACTTTGCTTTTTTTCTTTTTCATTGAACTTTTCCCAAGTATTTGCACAAACGGAGGTATGCTTTTGTTAATCCCACTATGGACTAATTGTGGATTCCCCAGACTCTGTGTGAGTATCTTTTTTAACACTCAAGTTGATTATGTCTGAGGCCACGAGGTCTTAGAGGTTAAATGAGTAAGCTAGAAATTTTAATCCCCTCAGACAGGTGTCTTTTTTACATCTGATCATTCTACTTTACCGATTTACTAGTATTGACTTGAAAGAGTCTTTTACTTCAGTTAGTGGCTACGAGTGCCCGCCCTTGTGGGGTAAGAGCCTGAATCATATCTGACTATGGGAATCTCTTAATAATTTCCACAAATTTTCAACATAATCTTTTACATATATAAGAGGGTTTAAGCACTTGCGATTTTGGGGTAGATGCCCGAATCTTAACTGACTATGGGAATCCCTGTTGCTTTTTACATTTTCTTTTGTCGTTTGGAACAATGCTTTGAATTACTTTACCTACTTTGAGTGAATCAAATTTTCAGCCTGCCCTAATAATCTTGAAACACCTCACACATTAGTTTAATTTTACTTGTTTAATGTTTAGATTGATCATACATGACAAGAGTTTCTTTGTTAGTCCAAGAGTGTTATTGACACATGCATTTTCTCCTTTTTTCCATTACTTGGGAAGAGCTCAACCTTGGTACATCAGTTTTTTTACCACCTGGCGACCCCTCTTTTACCTTTGAGAAATCGGGTTAAACAATGGCCTTTCCTCGTACACGAGCACAAGCCTAGAAACATTTTATTAATATTCAAACGCAAACCACATTTAGTACATACGGAATTCAAACATCTTAAATTCTACCAACATTCTCCCAGGATCATTTGGCTCTTGATTACTCCAAACTTCCATCTATGCTTGGCATGACTAGTGTAACGTCCTAGTTTCTTTATTGATTTTATTTGCGGAATTTGGTTATTTGACTTAACTTTTATAATCCCAGTCCAATTTTTTTCTTTCTTTTTATGTGGGAGTAATAAAAGTCAAGTGTTACCCCAAGGATCGCTTACTAGTTCACAGATGCATGCTAAAATATCTGCCCTCCAAGGCATATCAGTTCACAGATTAATGCTAAAATATCTGCCCTACAAGGCATATCACTTCACAGATGCATGCTAAAACTCAATTTTCAGAGTTGGATGCCACACAGTTAAATAGCCTAATTAAAATAGTCAACTTAGCATTTGGTCAAGACAAAAGTCAAACAAAGTAAACCACAATGTCTAATAAAACTTATACAGCATGTAACATGCATAACTTTGCATAGAGGCATCCAAAAGTCATGAAATTTCACTAAGGACATCTTTAATACATATTAAACAGTTTCAACTGGTTTTCAAGAAAGAAAAGTACATTTTTACCCTCAATTTCACAATTCTTCTCAAAAGGGTCCCTTTTTTTCCAAATTAAGGAAAATCAAGGCAATTTCAATCATTTTAATTACATCCAGCCACCAAATGTAGTCCATTAGGACCTACTACACACATCCAAAAAGATTCCAACATAATTCAACCATAAATTGGGTAAAAATAGAAAATTTCAGATTTTCTCTAGTTTTTCTTACAAAATGGTCGCTATCAAGACCCAATTTCTGTTCTGGATTGTTTCAAGCTGAAAACAAGATGCAACAAGCTTCTAAGGACTATTTGTGACTTGTTGGTAAAGTTTCCATAGTAAAAATCCACTCAGAAACTACACTTTTCCAGCAAAATGCTTTTCTTTGAAAATTTCTCAAGAAAACTGAGTCTAGTGTTTCAATAGGGTTAGAAGCCACTCAGACCACTTCCATGCTTGCACATAGTACCACACTATCCCATAAAACCAGAATGGACAGGTACCTAACCTCAAATTACTTAGCCTACACAGTTTTCAACAAAATGGTAGAAACAGTGTTTTTAATTCACTTTAGTCATTCTCTATAGCTCTTTTCTATTCTGGTCACTGTCATGCTCTACTTAGCATCCCCTAACCAAGCTAAGGTCATTTGTGACTTGAACAGCAAGTGGGTGCAGCCACATCTGTACAGGAATCACATTTATGCAGCAATTTCACACCCTTTTGTCAATTTTTTCTCATTTCTAGTGCTTTGATCTTCTAAAGGCCAAACTAAGTGTCCTTGACTTTTTTCTTCTCTGTAGATGCCCTTATGAGGTCTAGAGGGTGGGAGAATTGGCCTACCCTCTCAGAACCTGAGTACCCAACTTTTGTAGTTGGTTTTTCCATCTTTTTGACTTATTACAAGTTCAACTTGGTTTTCTTGTGTAACAGAAGTGTTCTAACCTTGTCCATTCTTTTGATCCCTTGCTGCCACATGATTTAGACACTACAAACCCATAGGACAATGCTTAGGGTTCAAATAGCAGTTCCTCCACGTAAAAACATGACAATTATCCCTAATTTCTACTTCTTGTGCTTTTTATTACCAATTTGGTGGCACTCAATTGATTTTTCCAGTGTACCCTCATGCTTTGAAATTTCTAGTAACATTAATAAGGTAGAAATATGATTCCCTCATGATTTGACAGAAAGGAAAAACTCCCCAGAATCATGCAAGTTCATTTTCTCCCTAATTACACTACTTATATGATTTTGACAGTATTTAAGGGAAATCTTAGTGGCTTGAAAATTGTCAGAGGTCCAATACTTTCAGAAAAAAATGCTAGTATCAAAACAAAATTTAGAATCAAGACGCAGCAAGTATATCCAACAAAACTTCATGAAAATTCCCATTTTTAATTGTGCAAGCTTCTTGATCAAAACTAGGGTCTTATGGGTAATCGTAAAGCATCTTAATCCCTAAGAAACTGAACAAAACCAGGGGAGAGCACACACATCAGTACATGGCAAACTTAAGGGATTTCTCAGCAAAATTCAAGACAAAAACAACATCACAAGTCCCTATTTCTTTCATTTCAAACACAAGACCTCTCTATCATGTTTTACTCAGAAAAATCATCATCCCTAAGGCCATTCAAAAACTACCAGCCGTCATTAAACAGATTGACAATAGTTAAACATCAGTTTAGCAGCAATTGACAGAATAAGATAAATCAGAAAATAATTTGACGAAGGCAAATTTTCAGCTTTTTACTTAAGAGATTTCTCACTTTTGAAACAGTGGCTTAAGTAGGTGGATAAATCACATTTTCAACTCTTTATAATTCTAATATCATCCACTAAATCATCCTCAATCAGTTCGAAACCCAGACCACCAAAACTCACAGAATTCAGCAACCACATATTTCACACCAAAATAGAATTTTAGAGTTTTTCAGTAAATTTTCAAGGCTTTGATCACCTGTAGAGCAACCTCTAATGAAACATGCATTTGTGGTCTTTTATAGTTCATCTCCTTAGCTTTCTTTTGACTACTCCCACACTTAAATTGGTTAAGAAATGAGAGAGTTATGCTCTTTGAAAGCACAACAGCGAGAAGAAGGGTTATAGAGTCTTAAACCACCACCATTGATGGATGCTCTTGACTCATAAATGAAGAAGGAAGGGTGACCCTACGTTACCTTGAGTTTTAAGAGGAAGAACACATGTTTGAGCTCCTGAGTTGCTTGGGTAAGCTTGGAGAAAACATCAACTCTTGAGTGTGTGTGTGCAAAGTTTTCTGCTTCTTTCTCCACTTCCAGCTGCCAACTTCGAGTCTCCAGCTTCTTCGCTGCCTCAGGCTTCTTCTTGAAGCTCACTCTCACTTGCTCTCAGTTCTCTCTCTCGGTTTTCAGCTGGTGTCCCTCTCCCTCTCGGTTTCACTCCAATATAAGAGGCTCCAAGCATGTGACGCTGAAATGATGAATGCGGTGAGGTGTCCAGCTGCTGGTAACTCTTAAAAAATATTAGAACACCTAATTGGGGTGTGCTGGCGGGGCTTAGGGGCTGTTTGGGTGGAATTATGGGTATTTAGGCCTCGGGTAGGGCTAGCTTAGGTGAAATGGTTTAAGTAACCATTTAGTTAAGTTGTAACATAGCTAATTTCGGTTTTTCCAGCTTCAATTCTGATTATTTGACCTTGTATATGTTTTCTCAAAACTGTTTGTTGCTGCTAATGCCATAATTGGGTATTTAATTTGCCCTAAAAGTGGTAATTTCGGTTACTTAAGCCATAAGTATTAAAGGAGTTAAATTGACATTAAATTCCTATTCATCTCACTTTTTAAAATATGTAACTTACCCAATTCTCTTACTTTTCCTTTAAGTCTCATGGCTGGTACTTGGTAGTGTAGTTTTGAGTATCTTTGGGTGGCTAAATTTGGATTTCTTGTGCCTTAAGTAAGCTAGGGTGCCTTATTTGCAATATTTCATTTCTATCTTTTTAGTCACTAAATTTCTACTGGTGAAAATGTGACAATTTAGGACTTGTCTTGAGATTGGGGTCCCTTAGTCAAGTCCTAGGGTGTCTCTAGAGTGTCCTAGGGTACTTTTATAGGGTCAAATAGGTCTCCTTTACCCGTTTAAACTCATAAAAGAAAAGAGACTAAAACTAAGTTTTTCTTTCAATTAATGCCTAGGGTTAGGGTTAGGGTTCCTCTGGCACTATTTCTATGATTTTTGGGTCTCTTATCACACATCCAAAAATTCAAACATATCACAAAAAAGTAAACAAAAAATTTATGGTCAAAGTTGGGTTCAAATTTTCAGGATGTTACAACCAGCGTGATATTTTTGAGTTCCAGGACTGCTGCACTCTTGTACCTTTTCACTGGCTTGATAGTCTGCCTATCTTCACTTAATGCCTGGTGCAGAGCCATGCATTGATTTCCTAGGGATTCCACATTGATCATTAACTCCCCCAGCTAGGAATGGTGGTTCTCATAAATATGCTTTATCTCAGTTTACAAACGCTTGTTTTTCTCCCTTAAGCTTAAATTTTCTTCTTTTACCTTCAAATTTTCTTATCGGAGTTTCAAATTGTGCCTTATTAGGTTCGCCCCTTCTAACACCTCTTTGCTAATTCTTCTTTGGTCTTCTTTCTTCATTTAAGTACTAAAGTCTATCCAAATTAAATCGATCAATGCCAATACATTTTCCGTGAATGAGTTGCGGGTTTCAATAGAGTTTCCCAGAGTATCTTGATGGTAAATGCAACGCAGATCTGCCTTGTACTAGCTTGGGAATGGTGCCACCCATACCCTTCTTGGCCTTTTATGTATGAGTCCCTTGTCATTCAAAGTTTCAAAGACCTCCACCCTTGTCATCCCGAAGTCAAGTAAGGGTCGGCCACGGGTACCCTTCATTTGCCCTGGTAAGTTACTCTTTAGCTATAGTGGAAGGGCAACAGTGACAGGATCTGAGGCCATTGTTTATGTGGATACCAAAAAAAAACTGCCAAAGAAATTATAAATTAAATGACACGAATGATGCCGGTTAAACATAATTGCACTGGGATGTCATTGGGTTATACTAAAGAACCTAATGGGTCATGGACCAGTAACACGCTATGAAAGCGCATGCTCATTGTGCATGTACCAAGACCTTTTCGGGTATGGGGTACACTCGATCTTCGAAGCAGATTCAACGGCTTGCATTCCCTTAAGTTTTGTCCAACGACTCCTCTTCCTCAGGAGAGGTCGTGAGGGTTGATGTCTTTTGTTGAACACCCTTGTCGTTGGTGTAGGTATTGAAATTGGGTCTGGTTCAAGCATATGAGCTCAAGAGTTCGAGATAGGCGTGGCCTAAGGGGCTCGGCTTACCATCACGCTACTAGGCTTTATAGGCATAAGGATCTAGGATGAATGTAATAGCAACCTGGACAACGATTTCTAGGTGCAAGAATTAAAGTTCAGTCACGTGCCAGGAGTGTTACTTTCTATGTGGAAATTGATTGCTCCCTATTGCAGGCCTAATGCAAAGGTTTCCTAGAGCTGACCTAATGCAAAGGTTTCCTAGAGCAGACACTGGGACTTGCTCGAGATAATTTCCCCGCGCGAGCATTGTAATGGTGATCACCGATGTGGTTTATCATTTCCGCTGATAGGGGTGTTTTGAGAAGGCGAAGGTTCCTAATCAATTTTCCCAACGTTTAGCAAGCCCTAGTGTCAAAACTTCTCTCGCCTGCATCAGATCAGTTTAGCTTCTTTCAACTCGTTCCCCCAAACCCGTCCTTCAGGCCAAGTGACTCTCAAATGCCATCCCAAGTGCAAGTTTAATTTGTGAATGAAAAATGCAGAGAGAAAAGGAAATGCACATGAACCCTCTTTCGCCTGCATCAGATCAGGTTGGCTTCTTTGACTTGATGATTGGGTTCAATTCTGATTTTAACCTTACTCAAATGCAGTGCTCCATGCTATGCAAGGGATTTTACTTCGTGTGACCTAGAGGCTGGTTCCCTGGGTTAAATCTGGCTACCTTATAACAGGTGGTTGCTAGTGTCTACTATCATGTGTGGTTAGGTTAAGCTCTAGATCCTATAAAGGCCCCTATATTGCCATAACCATTTAACAAGCAAAGAACCCACTGTGAAAGCAAAACCTGCCACAGCATAAGCTAGTGCGAATTAACCCTCAACATTGAGTAACTATCTAAGCGAGATTGAGCAATCTTCTTTCACAGGCCAAGGCCCAATGGGGAAGTCACTCAGACCCCTTCTAACTAACAAGGTGTGCTCAGGGTATAGAAGAAATTTATTTAAGGGATGATGTCATGTATGAAGTGACTATGTGAATTGGAGCCCTAGGGACTACCCTCCCTCATCCACAAGGTGGATTCATTGCATAATAAAAGTTAGATATGAACAGAAAGGACAAACAATCATGTTATCTATCCTAATCCAAACAAGAATCTAATCACAGGCCAAACAAATTTAAATTTAAGATTTAAAAAATATAGTGGGGCTAGTCTCTCGTTGGTTCCCCAGCGGAGTTGCCAACTGTAACGACTGCCTCTTTCCATGGAGTTGCCACCAAGTTTCTTGCCCTCAAACTTGGAAGAGGTTTTCGAAAATCAGTCATAAAAGGTAAACTATGGGCTCGGGAGATCGCTTGCATCAAGGGGAAGGTATTAGGCACCCTTCGACACCCATCTTATGATGGTTACCCCTTAAAGCTCTAAATTTAAATATATCCGGCAACAATAAGATCCTATGAACTCTTCCACAATTGTCTCGAACCAAGAAAAGGGATCAGAGCCACGTAGTTCTTATACATTAAGGTGTGTGTGTCTGTAAAAACAGTTTCATCAAGTATCAATACTCAGACGAACCCCCAAGTGAGGTAAGGTTCACCGAACGATTGTCTAGGTGGCCTCCTATCTACCATTCATACAAAGAAGACAAGGTTCGCCAGCTTGTAAATCCATGTGAGCTTGGTGCAAACCTGAAGGAACATGGTTTTCCTCGGTGAATGACGTGGATGTTACAATTAAAGAAATAAGAAAATGATAAACATGCGTGAGTCTCAAGGAAGGTCGTGCCCTAATGCATCTTAGTTT
Source organism: Senna tora (assembly GCA_014851425.1). Classification (NCBI taxonomy): domain Eukaryota; kingdom Viridiplantae; phylum Streptophyta; class Magnoliopsida; order Fabales; family Fabaceae; genus Senna; species Senna tora. Next base: position 22,313,266 of record CM026265.1, read on the forward strand.
GCAACCTACATTTACACCCGACAACCAGAGGTGGAAAACATGAAGAAAAATTTGTGGTTTATGACCCCTGGTTGCGACCTATGGAATTGAGGTTGCGACCAGGGGTTAGCACCCAGCACACAAAGGTAGAAAACACAAAAGGAATCTAGGGTTCAGGGCCCCTGGTCGCGACTAGTGGTTAGCAGCCAGGACATAGAAGCAGAAAAACATAAAAGAAAGAAGCGTAAGGGCGACGACCTCAACACATATGGGTTGCGACCTGAAATTTAAATTCTCATAATCATAACAGCGAGGAAACATGGATCCAAAATTAAAACTTAGCAATCCCAACCCATGAAAGTGGTCAACGAATTTTAATGAAAAAGAGCCCAACATACCTTCCATGAGATTTGCAAAATAGTTTAGAGTATTTTGGTCTGTTTCTCTATTTCCCACCTCCCCGAATCTCTCTCTGATTTCAGCTCTGATTTATAGCCGAGAACCAGCCATATTTTAGGAAAGAAGTATCCCCGAAGATTCGGGAATGTAATTAACTTCGAATCACTGGGGATTTGATAGCAATCAACGGGATGGTCGCAACCTAGAAAGTTGTGGGTCGCGACCCATGTTTTCCCTTTTAAAAAACCCTAATTATCCACGTGGGTCACGACCTAATCGTCATTTTTCCTAGAGGAGGATCGCGACCTGCATGATTTTAGGTCGCAACCTCTCCCTAGGCCGAGGCCATTTTTTGGGAATGACGAAATTTGGTGTCCACACCTTAGCATGGCAAAAAATTTAAATCTCAAATGGAATATGAACATTTATTGGGAAGATAACATTAGTTGGAAGAAATCGATCGATGAGTGGATTAAGATTAATACTAACAGAGCTCACAACCCAAGAACCAATAAAATTTCATGTGGTGGTTTGGCCAAAAATAGTAAGGGTTTGTTTGGAAATTAAGAGGGGCAAGGAAGTTAAGTGATTAGAGGAGAAGGGAGGGTAGTGGAAGTGATGTTTAACCTTTTATATGTCCTCCCCTTCTTTGGGTGTTGATACCTACTCCAAAATACCCCAATTTCAAGTAACTTAAATTTGTGAAGGGGAAAGATAATGAAGGATTAAGGATTGGTCTTCCATTATCTTCCCCTCCAATTTTCATCTTTCCAAACAAGGAGAAGATATTATGATTCTCTCCCTTTCCTTTCCCTTCTCCTCCTTCATCCCAATCCAAACATACCCCAAAGGAGAATGGCTGTTTGGCTTTGCTAATAAACTTGGAAAAGGAATCACTGACCCAAGTTGAAGTCTGGGTTATTCTAATGGGGCTTTAGTTTGCTAGAGATCACAATCTCCAAAAGGTTATTATTGATTCGGATTCAAGCTTAGCCCTCTAATTTGCTGACTTAGATTATGAAGACTCTCACCTGCTAAGGCATTTTGCTAATACAATCAAAAAGCTTGTCAATCAAGACTGGCAAATTAGTTTTTACCCTACTCATCGTGAAGAAAATAAGGCAACCAATAGCTTTGCTAGATTAGCTTTGAATTCTGATCATGGGGTGTGTTTGCTTTATGAGCCCCCATATGTTTGTAAGGATGTCCTTAAGGTATGTTTAGAATGGGAATTAAGGAGGAGAATAGGAGGGAAGGGGAAGAGAAGAAAAGTAACATAGCTCCCCCTTGTTTGAAAGTTGAGAATTGGAGAAGATAATAAAGAATTAATTCCTAATCCTCCATTATCTTTCTCCTTCATAAATTCAAGATACCTCAAATTGGGGTATTTTGGAAGAGCTACCAACATCTAAACAAGGAGGAGAGAAAGTGAAGATTAGTCTCCCCTCCCCTTCCCTTCTCCTTCAATATTTTTCCCTCCCTTCCCCTCAAAATTGTCAAAGTTTGGGAATTCAGAAGGGAAGGGAACGGGAGTGATTAGAAGAGATGGGAGGCGAGGAGAAGGGAAGGTTAACCTTCCATATTTCCTCCCCTAGTTTGGTTGTTGATAATTGCTTCAATACACTCCAATTTGAGGTATCTTGAATTTGTTAAGGGGAAGGTTAATGAAGGATTAATGATTAATCTTCCATTATCTTCCCCTCCAATTTTCATTTTCCCAACCAAGGGGAAGATATCTTGATTCTCTCCCCTTCCCTTCCATTCTACTCATTAATCCCCAATCCAAACATACCCTTATGGTTTGTTTGTGAATTAAGAGGGGAAGGGAAGTAATTAGAGGAAAGAGAAGATTAACCTTCTAAGTGTCCTCCGCTTGTTTGGATGTTGATACCTCCTCCAAAATACTCTAATTTGGGGTATCTTGAATTTGTTTAGGGGAAAGATAATGGAGGATTAAGGATTGATCTTCCATTCCAATTTTTATCTTCCAAAACAAGGGAAAGAGTAAAATATACTGAACATACTCTTAAGGATGAAGCCATAGGCATTTGACTTATGCACTGTTTTGTTTGCTAGTGAATATTAGCTTCTTTCTTGATAATATATATATAATATTTAAAGAGTAAAAAGAAAAAATAATAAAAAATGTCAATAATAACAAATTCTCTTTTATTATATTTTTAAAATAATATATTTTGATCACAAAGGACAAAGGAATTTTTTTTTTAAACACGGAGCCTTTTTTATGTTTAAGAGTGAGATTTGAATCCCCTAGTTAAGAGACCAAATGAAAAACCACCAAGCCACGCCCACGTGGTTACTAAGGAAATATTTAATTCATTTAGTATGTTGCTTTGTGTCAGTGTTTTAATTTAAATTAATTACATTCTTTAATGTTCTTTAATTAAAATGCACCACTTAATGGTAATAATAATATATGTGAAAACAAATAAATGTGGCCAATCCACTATAAATGGTGATTATTCTTCACATAATTTCTAAGTTCAATCCAAAAATGGTTAACGCAAGTAAGAAGAAGGGGTTGATCAAGACTTCAGAGCCAAAAATTTCACCTTCTCAAACCACCGGACTGAAATTTTTAAAAAAGCCAACAAGCTTTCTAACCTTTCGACCTTATTCAGAGCTGAGCTAGTTATTATCCTCTTTTCTCCTACGGGTAAATTTTATGCCTTTCACAACTCTTCTATATAGATTATTATTGTTAGGATAGCAGATCTGGTACTTGGGCTTAGTATACCAAATTAGATAAGAGCCAAATATCGGATCTGCTCTCCATTGGTAGGTATTGAATTGATTTATGAAAAGTTTATGTTCTATTGGCTGTCTAAACAATCTAAGTCAAATTAAACTCTAATTGATTCTAATAGAGGTAGGTTACAAGGTTTTCACAAGCAATACTATGGCATTGTTAGAGCATTTTAAACAATTTCAAGATTAAAAAAATATAGATATTAACCAATAAATAAGTGTGAGGTGTTTATTTACTTTCAATATCAAATTTAATGTCTGTGTTGAAATTTTTGTTTGTCTCTTCTTCATATATATGTATATATATATATATATATATATATATATATATATATTATGTGTATGAGTTTGGAAATATAAAATTAATACTAGACTATAATTTAATTATGTCTCACAAATTTTTAATATAAAGTACAAAAATAAAATATGAAATGTAAGGAGATGTAAAAAAAAGTAGAGATTATAACTAGTAATTAACAAAGAGCAAGAAAGAAATTAAAATAACTTTCTATTATTTAATTTATTATTTTAAAATTTAATAATGATAATTTATATTATACTAAAACTGTAGAAAAATTATGTGGGAAACTTACAATATATAGTAGTTGTTTGCAACTTTATGAGTGATTGATTATTTATTGTGTGGCTTCAACTTTGAGATTCTACTCATACTTGTCTTCTTCCTCAACTTTCATCTCATCTCTCTATTTTCCTTTCCTTTTTTTCCTACACGTCATTCTTGACCTTGTATACTTTGATTTTTTGCCATATCAGCTATTTATTTTCCAAAAAATAAATTTTATTTTACGTTATTAAATTTAGGAGACATATTCAATTTATTTGTGAAAATTTGTATTTTGTTTTAATTGGCCAAGAGACCAAATGTGTTTTTTAATATGGAACTACATACACTATATATTTTGGCTTAATTAGTTAGTCTTGTTTACTCTACCTGATAACTAAAAAAGAGGATTTTGTTAACCAATGCTATAGGTGAGATTTTTATCTGATTTGTTAATGAAGTTTTTAAATATTAGATATTATATTTTTGTTCGTTTTTAAATTTTAAATCATTAAATGCTTTATCAACCAATTTGAAAAAATTTGAAGCAGTATCGTTAGTGAATGGGTTAACAAATCCTTAGAAAAATGTTTAGTAACATATTTTGATCTTTTCTCAAATAAGAATAATCAGTTTTGGTAACGTTAAGTAAACATCTAAATTTAAATTAATTCCTTCTTAATTAGTACTCAAGAGTGAAACACCAACTTTGGTAGATAAAACATCTATGAAACTACAAGTTATGCTCTCTAATTTCTTCATTAAATATCTTGATTCAATCCAAGCAAATTAGTATAATCACCAATGCTATTTGGCATCCTTGCAGCTACAACAATGGTGAAGGCAAGGGACAACTCAAAAGTAAAAAAAATTGATCCAAGACGACATCAAAGTCAAAAATGTTTATACCTTGTTTGGTAAAATTCATTCAGTAATCCTTCTCTTAATGGAAATACAAATTTTGATGTTGATGTTGCTTGGTGTGGCAAGGAAGTTGTGTTGGAGAGCTTTACATGGGATTCTTAGAAGAAGTGCTAGCTAGGACTACAAGGTTGCGAAGGAGGTTAGTGTGACTGGAGGTTTTGTGATAAGTTGAAAAAAGTGTTGCAAGGTATTGAGCATGCAAGTAGTTCTGAGTAGTTGTTCTATTTTGTGAGTCTCCTTGACGTAGTTGAGAGGAGTTAATAAATGTAGTTTAGAAAGAGTAGTGAGGCAAGTGACCAATTGTATTGATATTTCTATAGTCAACTTCGATTGAAGAAGGTCATATATCTTTGTATTTATTTAGTTTTTGTTTCACCCTTGGGAATTGGATGTAAAATGTAACACCTCGGAAAATTTCAAGGATTAGAGAATGATTTATTTAAAATTTCGAGGATTTAAGAATGATTTATTCCTGGGCTAGGAATTAAAACCTTAAAAAGAATATAGGAAGAAAAAATATGAAAGTTAAAAGAAACCGGAAAGGAAATTTTTTTCAAAGACTGTAATACCGAAATTTTTTTTTTGAAGTTTAAAATAAAATAAAAGGGAAAGAAAAGAAGTAGAAAATAATTTTTGGGAATTAATTTCGAACCTAAAAAATTGGAAACCTGCATTAAATAGGGAAAGGGAGTAAATTTAAAATACATATTAGTTATTATTTAATTAATTATTAATTACTTTATTTTTAATTACATTTATTTATTTATTAGCTATTTTATTAATTAATTATTTTATTTTAATTATTTATTTATTTTATATAAAATTGGGGTGGGGGTGCGTAGCGTAGGTTAGATAGAAAATAAGAAAGAAAAAAAAAGAAAGAGAAAGAAAAAAAAGGAGTCGAGAGGGAAAGAAGGAAAATAGGAAGAAGAGAGAAAGAGGGGGGTGCGTGGAGAAGAGAAAGGGGAGGGGGAAGGAGGAGGTTCAATGGAAACCGGCCGGAGGAGAGTGGTCCGACGCCGGCCACAACCACCGGAGCTCGACTCCAACGTCTTCCACACCTCCCACCAATCGAATCAAGGTTGGTAACCCCAATTTCATTCGAAACCCTCAATTTCTCCATTTTAAGGGATTTCTTCGTTTCACCTTCGATTGAGTTGTTTCGAGGGTAGGTTGAGACCTAGAAAGTGTTATTGTACACTTAGTTGGGGTAGGAATCGAAATTATATTCTCGGATTTACCCAAATTCGAATTTGGAAGGGTTTGGGGGTTAAAATTCTAATTATTCATAAATTGGAGAAAATTGTTGATAATTAGGATTGAGCTTGGATTTGAGTAAATAGGATTGGATTGATATTATTAAAATTATATAGTTGAAATATTAGCTGAACAAGACCCGAGAAGAGGTGGCCCGAGATTACTAAGGTTAACGTTATTAACGTGCCGGGTCCGCGCTCGGTTTGCCCAAGTACACTTAAGTAGGATGAATTAGAGGTGTATTAAGGTTTAGGAACTAGATTTCTTAGAACCCAAGTAGGAACACAAGTTGAATTAAAGTGCTTAGACCTTCCTAGAATTTGGATCCCTTCAAACCAAGCTAGATAAGCTTCCTTAGATGCAAATACAAATTAGATAGAGGTCTAATACTCAAATCCAAGTATTTGAAACACTCAAGTAGAGTGTAATATTCAAGTAAGTCAACTGTCCGAGCAAGGATACGCATAAGTCGAGATAGAGAAGTCCGATAAGACCAAGAGCTTGACTCTGTGGCAGCCATGGACTACATGTGAAAGTAATGGAAAGATAAATAACGAGTTAAGTAACAACTTTAATGAAGTAAATGTTGTTCTTATAGGAACAACGGTACGCAATTGAGTGCAACAGGAACTCCGAGGAGACTAAAGTTACAGAAGATGATTGCATGGAAGGTTGCCCAAGGTGAGGGTTCTTCCATCTCTGCTTCTAGAGTTGTATGCCTATGTGGATTACATGAGTATTGTCACGACCCCCGTTTAGAGGACTGTGACCGGCACGGACACAGGGAATATCCCTATGCCTGTAAGCCTTATCACCTAATTGACATAATAGCTATTATTAAAAAATATATTCACATGCATTATAATACCATGGCTACACCAAAATGGTGGCCTATCCTAGGCAAGCAAATTCACGGCCAGTGCCGCTTCAGGATATAGATATAGGAAAACACACATAATGTATATAACATGTGTACTGGCTACACATCCGAAGATGCTGCCTATCCTATTCACATGCAACAGATATTAGTATATATATGTATATTTTGAAAGCAAACTTTCCCTGTATCGCAGTAAAATAAATCCTGATCTTTAAGGGGTGTGAAGCTGACAGTTGTAGATTTAGTAATACAACCTAATTGGGTACGTCTACCCTTTACTTTATGATACAATAATAAAGTAAATTAAATTACAGTTATAATTTATTCACCCACATGAACAAGTTGTGGGTCTTGGAAAGTTTTGCTCGTCCCTCGTTCCACCGAGACTTCTTCCACCTGTACTTAACCTGTCTCTGTGTAGTAAAAATGAGGTGTGAGTCTTAACCACGTGACTCAGTGAGGACTCTCCCATCCCCGGCGCAAGGTGGGTACCATAGCGCTGGGTTTGGGAGTCATACACAACCACATGCACAAACAACTAATTACTGTGAGTTAGCATGCATTCTTGGTGATCACACAATAACAGAAGTTTCACCCCAAACACTCACATGCATTTAGCAAATATAAGCATGCAGCAATTTATTCCACGTCATCAATCAGCAAGTAACATGTAACACATAATGCCGGCTTTTACCTACCAGTCTTCTCATGTTTCAGCATGTGTGAATCAAACAAGACGTGTGGTTGCGTAATCCTGTACGTTACCACTACGCTGCACAATCAGCAATTATATGCAAACACAGATAATTTATACATACACAAAGATGCTAAACATACATCGACTTAATCTCCCCATCTTTGGGGTATCTACTAGCCACTACGTGGCTTTTCTAGTTCAAACCCGTACACTTGGGCTACTGGCCACCACGTGGCAAAGCATACTTAACCCTCACTTGGGTACTGGTCACCTCGTGACAATTCTGTTAATCAAACACAATCAACTTCTATCTATCAAGCAACTGACGCATAGCCACCACGTGGCACGTCCTGACCCCTTGCTGCAGGGAAATAGCTTGAGCCCACTCATCCATTACCAAACCAGGGCACATGGCGGGCACGGTACGACGTCTCAAAGCATGGCCACTGACACACCCTGGACCAACTCCACAGGATGGTTTCTCTTTTACTAGGTTAGGCTCACGGTTCACCCGTAGGTTCCTCCCGTGTCTCCTTTCCTTAGTCTCACATATTAATAGGATTCTTTGTATCTTTCCCGAAGGATCAACAATTCTTCCCCTTATTATATGTACAAGTATCCTCAACAGGATCTAACGCATATACCCGTCCAGATGCACTCTCTGAGCCTTAAGCTATCGTCATAGCAATATAAAACCTTTCTGACCCTATTGCCAGGATAGGGCAATGACCATCGTCATGGTGATTATAAAACTGAGGTCTCAAGTGCCATCTGACGTTGTTCTAGTTGATGTCTCACATCGCTAGCATAATCAAATCCGAAACCCACCAATAACTCCCTTTGCATGATTATAATTTAAGTCACCTTTGTGACGAGTTTTCAAAATAAAAGGTTAGTCCTTCTGTACAAGGACTCTTGCCACCGTTGTGGAAAAAGATTTATTAAAATACTCATCATGCCTCCGGAGTGTATGAGTTGGATTTGTAACACACCAATCATAGCAAACAGTTGTACTCTACTCTTATGTTTTCCTATCCAAGTTACTTTCCACAACCTATTGCTAGTTCTTTCATTCTTTTAGCCTTCTATACCTCTTGCTAACACATACCAGACAAGCAGAGAATGTACATACTCATGTAATCCACATAAGCATACAACCCTAGGAGCAGAGATGGAAGAACCCTCACCTTGGCCAACCTTCCATGCAATCCTCTCCTGTGACTTTAGTCTCCTCGGAGTTCCTATTGCACTCTATTTCATGTCGTTGTTCCTATAAGAACAACATGTACTTCATTAAGGTTATTACTAAGCTTAACTTGTTATTTATCTCTCCATTACTCTCACGTGTAGTCCATGGTTGCCACAGAGTCAAGCTCTTGGTCTTATTGGACTTCTCTATCCCGACTTATGTGTATCCTTCCTCGGACACTTTACTTACTCGCATATAACACTCTACTTGAGTGTTTCACATACTTGGATTTGAGTATTAGACATCTATCTAACTTGTATTTGCATCCAAGGAAGCTTATCTAGCTTGGTTGGATAGAATCCTAATTTTAGGAAGGTCTAAGCATTTTGATTCAACTTGTGTTCCTACTTGGTTTCTAAGAAATCTAGTTTCTAAACCTCAATATACCTCCAATTTATCCCACTTAAGGTTGCCTAAAGGTTGTGACAGTTTAAGGTTGAAATTCAAGAAGTTGGACTTAGTTTACTCCGGAAGTTTTTATTCTTGAGGGAGAAGAAGACATTTGGAATGATTTTGATCCTTAAAAACATGGTTGGTGGTGTTCTAAGAAGTTTAGGATTTAAAGTACGAGGTTCAGACGCCCCGGATCTGCAAAAAATGAATTTTAGTCATGCTGGGCAGAGGTCTGGCGCTATAGCGCCGATTGTGGCGCTATAGCGCTGAGCTGCTGCCCAGCAGCTCATGGCACACCCGAGAGATGGCGCTATAGCGCCGGCTCGCAGCGCATCAATTTGTTTGCTGTGTTGTGGGCTGGTTTGGGCTCGTTCCGGCCCCCTTCCGCCCCCGGCTTCGACTCCACACCCCACGGGTTTTGTTCACCTACATATATACTACATTTAGAAACATTATTCTACCCTCGAATCCGCCCAAACTCGGATTCTCAACTCAATTCCAAAAATGAAGAAAAATGAAGAAAATGGGGACTTGGAGAGAATCGGGCGTTATACCAACCTTAACTCGAGAGATTGAGACGAGGAAGATGACGAAGATGATCTCCGACTCCTCCTCCAACTCCGGCTCGCCGGATTCCGGCGAGATTCCCGCCACTATATGTTACATGTTTTCTTACTGATTGATGACGTGGAATAAACTGCTGCATGTTTACAGTTATTAAATGCATTAGAGTGTTTGGGTGAAATTTTTGTTGTTGTGTGATCACTAAAATGTATGCTAACAACAGTAACTAGTTGTTTTTGCATGTGGTTGTGTATGACTCCCAAAGCCAGCGCTATGGTACCCACCTTGTGCCGGGGATGGGAGAGTCCTCACTGAGTCGCGTGGTTAAGACTCACACCTCATTTATACGACAAAGAGACAGGTTAAGTACAGGTGGAAGAAGTCACGATGGAACGAGGGACAAGCAAAACTTTCCAAGACCCACAACTTGTTCATGTGGGTGAATAAATTGTAATTGTAATTTAATTTACCTTTTCATTGTATCATAAAGTAAAGGGTAAACGTACACAATTAGATTGTATTACTAGATCTAGAACTGTCAGCTTCACACACCTTAAAGCTCAGGATAAATTATTCTGTGACACAGGGAAAATTTGTTTTCAAAATATATATATATACATATATATTTTGCATGTGAATAGGATAGACAACATCTTTGGATGTGTAGCCAGTACACAGGTTATATATATTATGTGTGTTTTCCTATATCTATATCCTGAAGCGGCACTGGCCGTGGATTTCTTGCCTAGGATAGGCCACAATTTCGTTGTACCCATGGTATTATACTGCATGTGGATGTATTTTCAATAGTAGATATTCTGTCAGTTAGGTGATAAGTCTTACAGGCACAGGGATATTCCCAGTGTCTGTGCCGGTCACAGTCCTCTAAACGGGGGTCGTGACAAACTTGGTATCAGAGCCTGGATATTCTTTAAGGGTGTGAAGCTAACTAGTAGTCTCGGGTGTCAGTTGGGCTAGCGATTATGAATCCGGACATAACGGTGGTTCCGACGGGCACTTATAAGGTTGCTCAGGATGTTGAGTCATAAATTCTTTCGAGTCATCGCTTGAGGCATAGAATTTGTATGTGAAATTCTATGCAAAGCATATAACCTGTACAGTACACAAGTGCCGATGAGCACTAAGGCGTACGGTGGGGTGGCAGTGACCCCAGGAACCTTAGGACGCCATAATAGGGAAAGGAGACATTCATGGAGGATGCTACCTAGACACAGACATATTTGGTTGAATTGTAGGCAGGAATGCGCTACAATGTGTGGTTGTTTTGTAGGTGTTAAATGAGACGATGCGTCAGCTCTGTTAGCGGCGCATTGTGCACTATGCTTTAGGCGCAAGTTGTTTGATTATAGTATGGAATGCAAGTAGAATAGAAATATGCGGTGCATGGTAGTTCAAGGTAGGAATGGTTTGTAAAGTGAAAGGAAAGACAAGCTTGGCATGTAGAAAAGAAGGTACGCCCATGGGGCGATTGAAATGGAAAGTTTACAGAGAAGAATAAACAGGGCCATGAGGCATGAGACCGACAGGAAGATGACCACGTGAATGGATCACGACTGTGCGGTGTGCTATGGTTGAAGGAAGTGAGTTGTCCTTCCTAGAAAGTAAACAGAAAAGAGGTGGTGTATGCCACAATATAGAAGTAGAAGTCTATGGACTAGAAAATCAGAATACGGTATATGGAATGGCAAAGTGGCCGAACCATATGCCTTAGAGATAGATGTTAAGAAGTAGAGGCCTATGTAAACGTGTAGAGCGTGTCCATATGCCAATCAGGAAACAGAGTAAATGGCAAGGCACAGGGAATGAGCCTAGTCCAACCCTGCGCTCGATCCACGAGCTGGTAGTTCCTTAAGCAAACAAGGGGGCAAAGAAGGGATGAAGCCCAACCAAACTCTCTTGAGTTGCTTAAGGAAGAGCATAAAGAATAGGATATTGATCACATGAGAAATTTTTTGTAAAAATCTTTTTGGTCGTTCCGGATGAGAGATTCTGAAGGACCCTCAAACTTTTCTTGAAAATACTAGGGATAACCATTGGAAGGCAAATTTTCATGAAAAAGTTTTCTCCATTTGTGTCATTCCAATTGGTTAAACCCTAACCATTTACGAAAACCATAGGCGTCATTTTCTATGAAATAAACTTGAATTAATTTTAAAACCGTAGGGTGCCTAAGAAAACTAACTCGTGACCAATACCTTACCAAACAATAATCCTTTTCTAGGTAAGCTATATAAGGATGGTAGCTGTAGTTGAGAAATCACTCGCTTGGGGTGATTAAAGTTAAGTAGACATCGAAAAGCACTAGAGAGTGCTAAGGTGCCAAGGGAGTGTACAGGTAAACCTAAGGGTTACCAATTTAGGGGGCCAAAGGGTGATTATGGACCCGAAAGTATTAGACCGGAGCAGGTCTAGAAGTGAAAATGGGCATAGACCTTTGGGTACCGTCCAGAGATAGGAAAATGACTGCTATTGCGGTAGATAGCTCTCGAACGAAATAACGTGAGAGATAAACCCCAAAGGGACTAGTGGAGGCCCGAGGGGAGAGAAAGTAGACAAGGATAAGTAGTCTAATAAGGGGGAAAGAGCGGAAGCCTATAGGACCCCATAAGTTAAGAGTCAAGTAGGAGGTGGAGAACCAACTACTACCGTAAGTGTATGTATAGCACACAGATTGTAGTGTACATAGCTAGGTAAGCTAGTTCCACAGGTTGGTGAACCGTAAATCCGTTAGTCGGAAGCCCGTGTATGGGTGGAGACTGAGTGGACAAACCAAACGTATAAATGGCCATGTGGGTGCCATAAAGGGAAAATTAACTGTAAGGACGGTTAATCGAGAAGGAGAATTTAGTGAGTAACGAGTATTGAGAAATACTTGAAGAAAGAGTACCACGTAGGTACGAAATGGAAAAGAAGAGAGTGAACACGGGAATGGAGTCGGGTAAGCATCTGGGGATGCCAGCCAAAATGATAAGACAGGTATGCTACTGTTGGGGGCGATTGGAACCCAACGGGCAACACGAGAGGCGGTATATGTTCATGAACATACGCCACACCGTAAGAAAGGAAAGACTCAAATCGTGGGAGCAGATCCCGTTTAGTCAAGGGGAGTAGAGCATGTCCAGAAAGATTCATGTTGGAGTTAACAGGTCAAGTATTCCAAGTAGGAATACAGAATTTAAGTGAGTTGAGGAGTCCAAGTGGGACAAGTTGGGGTAAAAGCCAACGAAAATCCAATGAGTAGAGTTAGCAAAGGATGTGCAACTCTAAGTGGACTAACCTGAGGATGGTATAGATCCACAGTCATAGTCGTTTTAAGCGAGGTCTTTGGATGAGAAGAACGAACTGAGCTTGACGCAGAGTAATGAGTATGATGCTAAGGAGGAGACTGACGAGTTTCCATTATGAACAGAAATGACTACAGTAGTAGTCAGAGAAGAGTCTAAGACAGTCAGACATAGGATGTTGAAAGGGAGTAACCTGAGGTGGTTATGGAAACCACTAATGGTAAGTGTAGAAGTCCGAAAAAGAAAGGGAAACACGAGTAATAAATGTAAGATCCTTTGCCGTTTGGTGGAGAAATGGTAAGTGTAATACATAGTTGTGCTAGTGTCATGGCCTTTAGCTTCGTTAGGACACGAGTAGGGTAAACCGAGTCGGTAATGAGTGTAACAACCTCGGAAGGGTTGGGTACACTGATGGCACAAAGTATAAACAACTACGTAGGGTGTATGCTGTGTAACCGGTAAGTCTAGATGTAGAGTAGAGGGTCTAATAAGCTGTAAACAGACTTTTCTGGAGAAGTCGTTTACAAAGAATATATCGGGGGAATACCGGCAGAAGGGTAACTGCTTGGTAGTGGAGGATAATTAAGTACGAGGACTCTGATGTAGGGGAGTACTTCGTCAGTTAGAGTTTATAGAAATAGAACCTAGTGTGCTATGCAAATAGCTAGTGTCTTGGTGTGTTCCAAGACTGATATAAGAAGTCACTACGAAGGTAGCTAGTCGGACAAGCAGATTTAGTCAAGGTAAGCCTCACTAGAGAAGGCAATAGTTAACTTCTCGGAGAACTAAATTGGAGCATGGCATGTGGTACGTTAGGTATCCTTAGTAGCACAAAGTGAATTGAAACTAGGAAAGTTAGGTATCCTCAGGGAAGGATATGACGACATATGGAGTCTGTCGGTTAACACCTCATGGAGGGGTGGTTAACTACGAAACTAGAAATACAAACGATCACAGAAAGAATATGTAGAAACTAGATAGAGACCTTGAACCTCTAGGAAGGAAAAATGAACCGTAGGGTAAAACGGTAAAACCTCCACATTGAGGGAAGGATATTCGAATGGGAATAGGATAGGCAGCATATTCGAATAGGATAGGCAGCATATTCGAATATGTGAATAGGATAGGCAGCATATTCGAATGTGTAGCCAATACACAAATTATATATATTATGTATGTTTTCCTATATCTATATCCTGAAGCGGCACTAGCCGTGGATTTGCTTGCCTAGGATAGACCACCATTTCGGTGTAGACATGGTATTATAATGCATGTGGATGTATTTTCAAAAATAGAGATTCTGTCAATTAGGTGATAAGGCTTACAGGCACAGGGATATTCCCGGTGGCTGTGCCGGTCATGATCCTCTAAACGGGGGTTGTGACAAAAAATTCATCGATTTTCTTCATTTATGATCTTTAATATTTAGATTCTTCAAGTTGGAAGGTGGTTCGTTAGACATGAGGTTGTACTTGAATACTTTGTCACTCCGAAGTATTCTTCCAGCTTTAGTTGCGTCTCGGGATCCACGTGACACACTCCGTTAAGTGTGTACCTAAGCTTGCCTTCGTTCCTGCTAAGGGAGTTTACCAGCAAGACCATCAAGCTGTAGCTTGATGGTCATGTTGATGGGAATGCTTCCGTATTTGTATGAGCCTTGTGGGTTGGAATTGGCTGCACTGGCGGTTAGGTTCCAACGGAATGTATGGAAATGGTGGAGAGAACAAGCCCAGCCCACGGGTGCCTCGGGAAGCTCTGGTGAGGCAGGTCCTTTCCCGTTCTTGTAGCGGATGATGAATTTACTAGTGACGGTAGACTTGTAGAAGTGTGTGGAAGCCACAAGGTAGTAGTCCTTGGGTTCCTTGTTTGCGGTGATAAGTACAGTGAAGCATTGGCTAACGTGGATGTCAAGAGAGTCGTAGTTGTTTTGGACGGTGTGAGATCCTTTTATTTCTACAAGCTTCATTGGATGGTTTTGGAATCTGACGTTGATGGAATTCTTAATTCCAACATTAGTAATCTATACTTGTAGGTCTTCCCTGCCTTCATGGTGTAGACAACCTCATCCTTGCCATCGCTTTTGCGTTTTTGCCATTGATGAGGACACCAATGAGCATGCCGAGAGATCGGCCACTGTCCAACTACTTCTTGAGAGTGGAGTAGAACTTGGTGTACCAGTCACCCACAAGAACATTGGACTCTATTGCTTCGAGTGTGAAAAACATTATGCAGCCACTGATAGTTCCACTACTCCTAAGTTTGAGCTAAGATGACCACCGATTTTTGATACAGTGTGTACTATATCTATCCTTAGCTCTGTTGCGAGTTGCTCAAGATCCTAATAGTAATGGAGAATTTATGAAATGAATTAATGTGGTAGTGGCAATGGAAGTTGGGTATTGAATAATATAATGATTGTGTTGCGTTGAGTCACCTGAGAAGAGAGGTTTTTAATATGAGGATGATAATTGACGGTATCTAGCAATGGCGTTGCCGGTTTGTGGGTATAGTAATTGATGTTCCACCCATCTCTTTCTTTGCTTATCATGTTCCTTTCCTCCTCATCTGAACATCTCACACACAACTGCCATATACCCATGCAATCAAGTCAAGAAAAGCAACCAATATTATATTCTTTAATAATGGTTGGGAATTCATTTGACAAACCTGTTATCTGCAAGCACGAATTTCCCTTGCCAATCGAGAAGTATATTGCCCTTTCCAATTAAATACCCTTGCTTCCATATAGTATTGCTTTGTCTATTATAACTTTGAAACGTAAAATTAGATAGCTCATCCCCAATCCAGTATATCTCATACCACTTCCTGTTCCTGATGATTAGCTTCTCATACATATAATTGTCTTCTTCTTCGTCTTCAAGTGAGAAAAGTCCAAGACTCGGATCTTCTTCGTTTTTCCATGATCTTAATGACCAACTCATTCCTGATGTGAAGTCAATTCCTACGTTCATTCCAGGGAGAAGTGTATCTGTGAGATAGTCGAAACTTTGCCGTAAAATGTTCAAATTGGAGCTGTTGAGAAGCAGAAGATTACCTGAATCCAACAAAATTACATGGATATTGCTGATATTCACGATATCGGTCACCAAGTACACCATTTCATCATCCTTAATTATAAGGTTTCCACAATCTACATGCAAGGGAACCACAACCCTAGGATAGAAAGAGTCTAGACTAGCATATCTTAGTAGAGCAACATATCAAAGGCCATGAAATTAGTAAAATACAATATGAATGAAAAGAAAGGAAGAAGAAACTTTGTTTCCGGACATTTAGACACCCTATTTTGTTTTGGTCCGTTTTTGAAACTAAAAACTTACTCAGAAAGGAAAGTTTGTCTACTGACGTCACGACATAGCGGCACCAATGTCGCAATGGCTATTTCCCATGTCACAACGTATCCAAGGAAATATTCAAATATTCTTGCCCAAAATCCAAATGCTCAAAAACCCTAATCCATGCCAACATCGCAACGACCAGCCCTCACATTGCAACATCCTCTGCATATTTTACGAACTCTGTTATTTTTTTAACCTGTAAATAGCACCTGACTCTACAGTATTCAACACACCAATCAAGTGCAAAAATCCTCCCTTTACTCCTCTAGAGCACTCTATAGCCACACGAGTCCAAAGAGCCGCCTCTTTGACTCCCAAGCAATCATAAAATATCCCACTGCCCCAGGTACGAATCTAAAATCCCTAGATCCTTAGGTAAATCCAATTATCTCGAAGCCCTAAGCTTATCATTGTTATTATCATCTATTATCATTAGCATCATAAATCATATTTGTCATCATCTTACACCATATATGTCATTTTAATATCATACTAAGCCTAGTCTAGAATTACTAATAGGGTAAATCTTTTTTATAATTAACCCTGTAGGCTAGGGCTTCATACAAGGTCTAAATCTATAGTCTTCGATCAAGCTTTAGTCGGGGTCTAAATCTATAGTCTTCGATCAATTGCTAAAACGTCCAAATATTCTCTGTTATTGTCCCTAACAGGTCAAAAGGCCTAGGAAACACTTGTGATTCAAATCGAATGAATCGTAGGGAGCAAAAACAAGCAAAAAAACATTGAAGATTGGATCTAAGTTGATGAACGTCGCGACGTCCCTGATGAAAGTCACGATGTTCTTATTTAAGTTGTTATTCAGAAGTATGATGGCTCTGAACATCACGACGTCTACCATGAAAATTGCAACGCTCAACCAAAATTCATACTTTTAAGCTTTTCTTGATTATTTTTAATTGATTTAATCCCTGCGACCGCCCATAGGATGCATGATTCAAATAATACGTTTTAAATATTTTTTTATAATGACAAAATGTGAGCTTATTGGGCTAAGTCTTCAAAAATATTTTTTTTCCATCAAAAGGGCCTATTATGAAGTTTGAAAGAGAAAGCCCAATTGTTTGCTACAAAAATTTTGGTCCATCTAAAGTTATGGACATTAATTAAAATTCTATCTTGGAGTAGTAAGTTTGGGATGCCATGCTAGTTGACTTAGAAGCAGAGAAATGATTGTGTGTTTAGTAATAAGCAGGACGCAGCAATATTCTTAATTCCTTTAGTCAACACGTATGTTCAAGACCTTGGCATGGCAAAAAATTTAAATCTCAAAGGGAATATTAACATTTATCTAGAAGATAACGTTAGTTGGAAGAAACCGACGGATGAGTGGATTAAGATTAATACTGACAGAGCTCACAACCCAAACACCAATGACATTTCATGTGGTGGTATGGCCAGAAACAGTAAGGGTTTGTTTGAAATTTAAGAGGGGAAGAAAAGGAAAGTGATTAGAGGAGAAGGGAGGGGAGGGGAAGGGAAGGTTAACCTTCCATATGTCCTCCCATTATTTGGGTGTTGATAACTCATCCAAAATACCTCAATTTAAGGTATCTTAAATTTGTGAAGGGGAAGGATAATGAAGGATTAAGGATTGATCTTCCATTATCTTCCCCTCCAATTTTTATCTTCCCAAACGAGGGGAAGATATCTTGATTCTCTCGCCTTGCATTCCATTCTCCTCCTTAATCTCAATCCAAGCATACCCTAAAAGAGAATGCGTTGTTTTATTTGCTAGTGATTATTAGCTCCTTTCTTGACTGGACTTAATTTTTTCCACATCAGCAATCAATAGTACTAAGTTTTTAGAGTCCATTTTACTGATGTAATGAGTATTTTGCTGTACTAGATTTACTGATGTACTAAGTTTTTGGGGTCCATTGTACCCCTAAAAAATATTGCTGATGTGAAAAAATGAAGTACAGTTTGAACTGTTGGCCATATAGGATGCCACGTCATCAAAAACCGTCCAAAAATTGACAGTGTTAGCCAAAAGCCTAACATTGGGAGAAACACAAAACATTAGGGTACAATTGACAGCGAACATACATTAAGAGCGAAAGTGACAGGACACCTAAACGTTGGGGGTAGGAAAGGTACTTTTGCCATTTTTGTTTTATTATGTTTTAAGAATAATAAATTTTGATTACAGTGGACTAAGGAATTTTTTTTCATTAAGCACGGAATGTTTTTAATGTTTAAGGGTGGCATATGATTCCCTTGGTTAAGAGACCAAAAGAAAAACCACCAAGCCACGCTCACGTGGTTACTAAGGAAATATTTAATTCATTTAGTTGGTTGTTTTGTGTCAGTGTTTTAATTTAAACTTTATTACATTATTTAATTTTCTTTAATTAAAATGCACTACTTAAAGGTAATAATAATATATTTGAAAACAAATAAATGTGGCCAATCAACTATAAATGGTGAGTATTCTTGACAAAATTTCTCAGTTCAATCGAAAAATGGTTAACGCAAGTAAGAAGAAATGGTTGATCCAAGATTTCGGAGCCAAAAATTTCACCTTCTCAAACCATCGCATTGAAATTTTTAAAAAAGCCAACAAGCTTTCTACCTTATGCAGAGACGAGCTAGCAATTATCCTCTTTTCTCCTAGGGGTAAATTTTATGCCTTTGATAACTCTTCTATAGAGACAATTATTGTTAGGAGAATAGATCCAGAACTTGGGCTTAGCATACTAAATTACATAAGAGTCAAACATCGTATATGATCTCCATTGTTAGTTATTGTTTTGTGAAACCTTAATGTTCTATTGGCTAGCTAAACAATCTAAGTCAAATTAAACTCTAAGTGATTCTAATAGGGGTAGGTTACAAGGTTTTCACAAGCAAAACTATGGCATTGTTAGAGCATTTTAAACAATTTCAAGATTAAAAATATATAGATATTAACCAATAAATAAGTCTGAGGTGTTTATTTCGTTTAAATATCCGATTTAATGTCTATGTTGAAATTTGTGTTTGTCTCGTCTTTATATATACATACATACATATATATATATATATATATATATATATATATATATATATATATATATATATATATATTATATGTAGGAGTTTGAAAATCTAATACTAGACTATAATTTAATTACATCCCACAAATTTCTAATATAAAATACAAAATAAATTATGTAATGTGAGGAGAGGAGATGTAAAAAAAAAGTAGAGATAATAAATAGCAATTAACAAAGAGTAAGAAAGAAATTAAAATAACTTTACATTATTTAATTCATTATTTTAAATATAATAATGATAATTTTTATTATACTAAAATTATAGAAATATTATATGGGCAACTTAAAATATATATATTTATTTATATAGTTGTTTGCAAGTTTTATGAGTGATTCATTATTTATTATGTGACTCTCCTATACTGGACAAGGTATAATTACATATTAGATATTAGGTTTAATTTTTCAAACTCTAATTTTTTTTGTTTAAAATATATTTAAAATTTCATATTGGTCTTTTAAAGAAAGTATTGTACCAAATAAATCTATAAATTTCATATATGTTCTAAATAAATCCAAAATTGTAACTCCCTTAAATTTAAGTATGACATAACAATCTGATTTGGTTAATTTTAGATAGATGTGACATCAACTTGAGATTCTACTCATACTTCTATTCTTCCTCAACTTTTATCTCATCGGTCTTTTTTTCTTTCCTTTTTTTCCCTTTTGTTTCGTTATCCATTATTCTTGACCTTGTATACTTTGATTTGATTGCCACATCCGCTATTTATTTTTCAAAAAAATAAACTTCATTTTACATGATTAAATTTAGGAGACATTCAATTTATTTGTGAAAATTTGTATTTTGTTTTAATTGGCCGAGAGACCAAATATTTTTTTAATATAGAACTACATACATGGTTGAATTTATTAGTCTTATGTACTTGGAATAATCACCAGTAAATCATACTTGTTATTTACTTATATATATATATATATATATATATATATATATATATATATATATATATATATATATACACTATATTTTTTTGTTGAATTAATTAGTCATGTTTACTCTAGTTAAGATTTTTATATGATTGGTTAATGAAGTTTTTAAATATTTGAGACTATATTTTTTTTTCTTTTTAAAATTTTAAATCATTAAATGCTCTATCAACCAATTAGAAAAAAACATTTAATCAGTATCGTTAGAGAATGGGTTAACAAATCCTTAAAAAAAATATTAGTTACATATTTTGATCTTTTCTCCTATAAGTGTAATATCCGAGATATTTAGATTTAATTATTTTCATTATTATTAAATTTATTTTTCTTTCAAAAAAAAATAAATTAAATTAAAGAATTATAGGGTTAAAAATAGAATAAAGAAGGAAGTAATAGGGAATATGTATAAATTTTCTAGGACCTAAAAGAAATGGGGATTTAAAAGAAGAAAAGAGGATAAAGTAACTAAATAAAATATATTTATTTTATTATTTGTTATTAATTAAAAGGGGGGCCAAACCGTGACCCCCTTTCACTAAAACACAAAAGAAAAAAATAATAAATATATATATAATAAGATATATGGGGGGCCAACCGTGACCCCCATCCACTTCATTTAAAAACAAAAAATATATATATATATATAATAAAATATATGGCGGGTGCCAACCGTGACCCCCTCCCATTACACACACACACACAAATAAAAAAGAAAACAATAGAGAAAGCTGAGAAAGACGCATGTACGAGAGCAACCAAACCGAGAAGAGAGAAGAGGCCACGGACGGAGGAAACGACCGGAATCAAGCCGGAATTTGCATTCCGCCGCCGGTGAGGGCCACCGGAGTCCATCTTTCATCACCACCAAGTTCCCCATCCGATTGAATCATGGTATGGAAGCCCCAATCCTTCAAAACCCCAATTTCTCCAATTTTGGGTATTTTAGAAATTCTTCATATACTTCCAATCGGGGCATTTCGGGGTTAAATTTTAGCTTAGTGGGTGTTATTGAAAGCTTAGTAAGGTTCAGAATCGAAGTTAAACCGTAGGATTTGACCGGGTATGGAAATTAGGAAAATTTAGTTAGAAAATTCCTATAAATTGAATTATTGCTAGTTGGATGCATGTATAGGGTTGGATTGGAGTAGTATATGTGTTCTAATTGCAGGAAACATAGAAGGGAATAAAGCCCGATTATTTACCATTTCAACCGAAACCCAATCCGGTGAAAAAGAGGCGATATACTAAGCCACCGTACAATAAGGAGTTGTGCGGTGGGTTGGACACCTTGGTCTAGTCCGTGGTGGACACCTAAGACCCGTTAAATTGGTTCCAAGGCTCTAATTATACCCAATTATATTTTTATATATAATTAAAGAGGTAGTAACTAAGCTTTTAGTCGGTGAATAAGGGAGACGGTGGAATGAGTAAGCTAAAGCCTCTTTTTAGCCGTGAAATTATTCTTTTATTAGTTAAATAGGCATATGAGCACATGAAGTGAATTTTAGACAAGTGGAAATCTCTAACCTAAGCATTTAGAAGTTCTAAATGGTCCGAATGTGTGAAGGTCGATATAAGACAATATAGACTTTCAAAAAGAGCAATTTAGGCGACGTAACGAACTAAATAATTAGTTCTTGGAAAATATCTAGAGGGTGCATGAGCATTAGCATGACACGTGCATGGTAGATGCTTAGTTATGCATTTCTAAATTGCTTAAGTACATGTGTATAGGGCACCATAGAGTGATTGGAGCTTCAGGCACTCCGAGGATTGATCAGGAGGGCCAACGAGGTGAGGGGCTCTCCCATCCTTGTCCCACAGGGTTGGATGACAACGTGCAAATGTGGTTTGCCTTATTTATTGCAGTTATTATATGAAATATACTTATCTGTATGAGTTTGCGCTACATGTGTATGTTTAGTAAGTAAATGGTGGAAATGCAAACCAATTATTTGTCCTTATATGTTACCGTGGGTAGGATTGACTTATGATTTTATATGTGAGATTTCAGTAACATTAGAAACCAATCATATTTATCGTCACTTAAAGATCTCGTTTGTATTGTTTATTGACGAAAACTGAAATTAGGATTGTTGAATGTGAGTGAGAGTGGTACAGAATTGGAACGGGGGAATCTAGGCCTAACTAATGAACACGTATAATATTCAGTAGTTACTAATATGGCGTCGTTCAAGGTTAAATATATTAGTTGAACATTTTTAGGATAGTTTGGGTAGATCGAGTCGATTATCCTGGTCGAACAGAAAGGATTCAGTTAACAGTAAGCACGCCACATGGTGGCCGTTACCTTGGTTTAACTGAGGTCAGACAAGTTGCCGGCTATTACTCTAAGCCTGCCTTGGAGTCAGAAAGTTCCTGGTGTGATCAAGCAGGTATGTACATGAAATTGCCTTCGGGCCAGTATTTCTCTCAACGTAATGCAAGAGACAGAAAGTGAATGCCTACGAGCATAACTATGTGTTACTTATGAAAGTATAGGATATATATTTTGTGATTTATATTCGTGCGGATTAATAAATATGTTAGGAGCATGAATTAGGATTTTAGTTGTGAATATGATACACAGATTGCCTTATCATGCTAAAGGTCACAATATAAATATGTTTCATGCGCATGTGGTTGTGGTTGCTCCCTTTCCCCAGCTGTAGTGGTACCCGCTGCTACGCCAGGGATGAGGGGCTTCTCACTGAGTCTTTTCGACTCACCCTCCTGTTTACATGTTTCAGATACAGGTGGTTCAGGCGTCGGGAACGCGTCCACTTCTTCTCAGGGAGGCGGACAACTCTGAAGACCACATGCATACTCCGCGAGGGTAGCGTAATTTGGTTTATGTAAATAAATCAGGATGTATATGTATATATGATTCCTTTTTGGATGTAGCTTTTGTACATATACAACTGCTGTATATATATGTCCAACTCTAGTATTGTCGGCTTCATACAGATTAAGGTTAGGTCTTGGTATTGAGGCTTTAGGCTATGATATAGCATATATCATGTATTTATATATATATGACTTCTGCATGCGATTAGTATAGATCACACGCTTTGAGGGGTGTGATCAATATGTAAATTATATATATATGTGTGGCGGAATATCTGATTGTATGAAAATATGGCTTCCGCATGCGACTAGGATAGATCACACGACTTGAGGGGTGTGATCAATAAGTAAATTATATATATATGCGTGGCTGAATATTTGATTGTATGAAAATATACTTTCCGCATGTGAATAGGATAGATCACACGCATTGAGGCGTGTGATCAATATGTAAACTATATGCAAGTGTGTGATTGGATATATGTATGACTGTATACAGGGCTTCTGCATGCGAATAGGATAGATCACTCGTACTGAAGCGCGTGATCAATATGTATACTATATGTATGTGTGAATGATTATGTGTATATATATAGATCGAAGCAGCGCTGAGCGAGCCGTGGATTGCACGCTACTTAGGTCACCGGAAATGGATGACCATATGTATCATATATTGTTTCTATTAGCAATTGGTAGTTATGAACATGTGAAAATGTCAATTAGGGATTAGAGGCTTACGGGATAGGAGAAATCCTACTTCCCGTGCCGGTCACGGACGTCCGATAGGGGGTCTTGAAAAACATGGTATGAGAGCCTGGTTTACTTTAAACTGTATGAAGCCATAGGTATGACCGGGTGTCGGTTTACGTCTCGTTGTGAACCCGAGCGCAACGTTGGAGTAAAAAGGCACTTGTGGAAGTACCCAAGAAATTGAGTCAGCCCTTTCTTTCTACTCTCTTTGATATGAAATATCATTGATATACGTGTACTTACTAGGTGTGGTCCTTGTGCAGTATAGGGATGCCACCGATCACGAGACAGGCTAAGGGTGGAGGGAGAACTCCTGTTGAAATTGATCGAGAGTCAGTTCGGGAGGAGGGAATGCCCACCCGAGGCCGAGGTAGAGGTCGTGCTCGTGGTCAAGGTAGAGCATAAGTCAGAGGAGATGAGAGAAGACAGTCACCGAAACCTCAAGTAGAGACAGGTGCACCCTCTGTGGCAGAAATGGTCATGGCAGGGTTTCAAGAACTAAGAGAAGAGATGACGAGGCAAATACAGAGGGAGGTACGACGGTTAGTAGTTGGCGAGGAAGAAGAAGAGAGAGTTTCGAGCAATCAAGAGATGGAGGTTGTTGAGGAAGAGGACAGAGAATGGCAACAACCATAGGAAATGCCTCGTGAACCGCGGATAGCACCCAGAGAGCTGCCAATTTCAAAATTTCTGAAGCTTCATCCACCCACTTTCTATGGAACTAGTGAGAAAGAGGATCCGCAGTACTTTGTGAGAGATGTGCTCAGAATTGGGCACATGCTGAGTTGCTCAGGGCATGAGTTAATGGAATTAGCTTCATTCTAGCTGAGGGGAGCTGCCAGAGTATGGATAGAGTTCGTACAGACCAGGTATTCGAGAAGGGTGGCACCGATGACCTGGGAAGATTTTCAGAGGGAATTCCTAGGTCTGTTTTTATCTGAAGGCACCAAAGATGCAAAGCGTCAGCAATTCGAGGAGTTGTGGATGATGCCTAACATGACTGTGACGGAGAATGAATTACTTTTTACAAAACTGGCTCAATTCTCACCTGAGTTGGTTCCTGATGAAGAGGCAAGGAACAAGAGGTTCATACACTGTCTCACGGAGCTGTTATTTACTGTTTTGCTACCCCAGAGGAGACAATTTGAGACTTTAGCTCAAGCAGCAGACTGTGCCAGAATGATTGAAACCAGGAAGAGGTACAGGACTTCTATTGATCCCAAAGTCAAGTTA
The DNA here is from genome assembly GCA_014851425.1 of Senna tora. Classification (NCBI taxonomy): domain Eukaryota; kingdom Viridiplantae; phylum Streptophyta; class Magnoliopsida; order Fabales; family Fabaceae; genus Senna; species Senna tora. Next base: position 22,338,440 of record CM026265.1, read on the forward strand.
ATTATAGGCAGTGATAACCAAGGAGGTGGAAGTAAGAAGAGGAAAACAACAGGTGGAGGTGTAGGATATTCAGGGTCCGCAGGAGGACAATCCTCAGCTACTGCCCATGAAGCAGGTACAAGAGGTAACAGTCCAAGGGGACAAAGAGTACAAGGGGGTGGAAATGCTGCTAAGACAAGGCCCTAGTGTGCGACTTGCGGCTGATTTCAAATTGGAATATGTCAGAGACTGATAGGTGGATGTTATAACTGCGGTTAGGTGGGCCACATGGCTAGAGAGTGTCCAAAGGGGAAAGAGGGTACAAGTGTGAGAAGTAATCCGACGCCACGGGGTACACCTATTTCATCCCCACCGGTGAGAACCGTACCACCACATACAACGAGTACAGGTGCAGCTAGAGGTCGTGGTGCAGGACCTAGTGGTAGAGGACCAGGGGCAGTAGGTGGAGGACAAGCGCGGGTATTTGCACTTTCTCAGTAGGACGCTCATACATCGAATGCGGTGGTGACAGGTACCCTTATTGTTTGCTCTCTTGAAGCAGGAGTCTTATTTGATTCCGGCTCCACTAATTCCTATGTGTCGCATGCATTTGCCTCTAAATTCAACAAAAGTCCGTCTAGAATGGAAGAAACAGTACTGGTTTCTACTCCAATGGGAGAATCGGTACAAGTAGATTATGTGCAGAAGTCTTGCGTTGTGGAGGTCGATGGTCATGAGACTGTGGTAGACCTTCGGTTGTTGTGTATGGTCGATCTTGTTGTGATCCTCGGAATGGATTGGTTGTCATCTTGCCATGTGGTTGTGGACTGCATGGCTAAATGTTTGAAATTCAATATGCCAAACGAGGAGCCTTTTGTGATACGGGGTGACGGAGCTGCACCGTATCCATGCTTAATCTCGGTGTTGAAAGTATCCAAATTACTTGCAAAGGGATGTAAATGGTATTTGGCTTTGGTCAGGGATACCACGAAAGCAGTACTTTCACCAACTCAAGTACCGGTGGTGCGAGAATTCTTGGATGTGTTTCCAGAAGAATTATCGGGGTTTCTGCCCAATCGTAAGATTGAATTTGAAATTGAGCTGCAACCTGGCACCCAGCCTATCTCCACACCCCCTTACCGGATGGCTCCGAAAGAGTTGAAGGAGTTACATACGCAGTTGCAAGAATTGCTTGACAAGGCTTTTATAAGACCCAATTTCTCTCCTTGGGGTGCACCGGTCCTTTTTGTGAAGAAGAAGGACGGATCTTTACGGTTGTGTATCGATTACTGAACGTTAAATAAGGTGACGATCCGCAATCAATACCCACTGCCGAGGATAGATGACCTATTTGATCAGTTGTAGGGCGCAAAGCGGTTTTCCAAGATTGATTTGCGATCTGGGTATCATCAACTAAAGATTCGAGAATCAGATATACCTAAGACCGCATTCCGGACCTTATACAAACATTACGAGTTCTTGGTGATGTCTTTCGTATTAACCAATGCTCCTCCAGTGTTCATGGACATGATGAACAGGGTCTTTAAACCATTTCTAGACCGATTTTTCATTGTCTTCATTGATGACATCTTGGTTTATTCTAAGAATTCTGAAGAACATGCAGAACACTTGAGATTAGCCTTGCAGAAGTTGAGAGAAGAGAAATTGTATGCCATGTTCTCCAAGTGTGAATTCTGGCTTGACAAAGTTGCCTTTTTGGGTCACGTGGTATTATCAGAGGGAATCCACGTTGATCCAAGTAAGGTAGAGGCGATGAAGAATTGGTCCCAGCCTACCTCAATTACTGAAATTCACAGTTTCTTGGGCTTGGCTGGATATTACAGAAGATTTGTGCAGGATTTCTCTAAGGTTGCTGCACCTATGACTAGCTGACTCAAAAGGTAGTGAAGTTCATATGGGATGACAAGTGTGAGCAAAGTTTTCAGAAGCTGAAAGACAGCCTCACTACCGCTCCGGTGCTAGCATTACCTGAAGGCACATGAGGGTATGTGGTATACTGTGATGCATCGAGGATCGGTTAGGGTGTGTCTTGATGCAGCACGGCAAAGTGATTGCGTATGCGTCGCGAAAATTGAGGAAACATGAGAAGAATTACCCGACTCACGACCTTGAGATGGTTGTCGTAGTGTTCGCTTTGAAAATATGGACACATTACCTGTACGGTGAGACGTGTGAAATTTATACAGACCACAAAAGCCTCAAATACATTTTCGAGCAGAAAGACTGGAACTTGAGACGACATCGATGGTTAGAGTTGCTGAAAGACTACGACCGCACGATCTTGTATCATCCAGGAAAGGCTAATGTGGCAGCCAATGCTCTGAGCCAGAAATCCATGGGCAGTCTTGCTCATATAAGTGAACAAAGGAGACCTTTGATTAGAGAACTGCACGAGCTAGAACAAACGGGAAATCAGTTTGAGATTGGGGATTCTAACTCACTTCTAGCTCATTTGCAAGCTAAGTCCTCTCTGGTAGAAGAGGTGAAGTCTAGACAGGATGAAGATACCGACCTCAAGAAAATCATTGATACTGTAACTAAAGAGAAGGGAGACGATGTCCGATTCTCTTTTGATGATTTCGGAGTACTTCGGTTGGAGGGACGGTTGTGTGTCCCTTAGGTTGATGACTTGAAAGAAAGAATCCTTGAAGATGCACACCGGACAGCTTATACAATCCATCTGAGAGATAATAAAATGTATCAGGGCCTAAAACAACTATATTTGTTGAATGGCATGAAGAGGGATGTTGCAAACTATGTAGCCAGATGTTTAGTGTGTCAGCAAGTCAAGGCTGAACACCAGAAGCCCGCCGGAACATTACAACATATAGAAATACTTGAGTGGAAATGGGAAAGGATAACTATGGATTTTGTAACAGGGTTGGCAAGATCACAACGTGGATTTGATTCGGTTTGGGTGATAGTGGATTGCGTCACTAAGTCCGCGCACTTTCTGCCAATTAAGACCACTTACGGATTGAGTCAATATGCACAAATTTATCTATCAGAAATCGTCAGATTGCATGGTGTGCCAGTGTCCATAATATCTGATAGAGGGCCACAGTTCACTTCTAGGTTTTGGAAGTCATTGCTGGAAATGTTGGGAACGAGTGTTGATTTGAGTACTGCGTTCCACCCATAGACTGACGAGCAATCAGAAAGAACCATTCAGATCCTTGAAGACATGCTTCGGGCGTGTATTATGGATTTCGGTGGAAGTTGGGAAAGGTATCTACCTTTGGCTGAGTTTGCATACAATAACAGTTATCTAGCGAGTATCCAAATGGCACCTTTCAAGGCTCTGTACGGTCGTAGGTGCATATCCCCAATTGGGTGGTTATAGGTCGGAGAGGCTAGTCTAATTGGCCTAGAATTTTTACAAGATGCCTTGCAGAAGGTGAAGTGCATTAGGGAAAGATTGTTAACGGCTTAAAGTTGGCAGAAATCCTACGCAGACAATCGAAGGAGAGAACTGGAGTTTGCCATTGGTGAACAGGTGTTTTTGAGGATATCACCGATGAGAAGCGTAATGTAGTTCGGTAAAAAGGGGAAGTTAAGTCCTCGGTATATTGGACTTTTTGAAATCCTGGAACAAGTTGGGAATGTAGCATATCGGTTAGAATTGCCTACGGAATTGGAGGAAGTACATCCTGTCTTTTATGTATCAATGCTTCGGAAATATCTTCTCGATCCCTTGCACGTGATTCAATTGCAAGACGTGCAACTAACCGAAAATCTGACATATGAAGAGGAGCCAGTGGAAATCTTAGATCGGCAATTGAAGAAACTCAAAATGAAAGAGATTCCATTGGTTAAAGTTCTGTGGAGAAATCACTCGACCGAAGTAGCCACATGGGAGGTTGAGGATGAAATGCGCAGGACATATCCTCATCTGTTTCAAGACTAAGGTTAGTATTTTGTTCGAAATTCAGGGACCGAATTTCTTAAGGGGGGAAGATTGTAATATCCAAGATATTTAGATTTAATTATTTTCATTATTATTAAATTTATTTTTCTTGCAGAAAGAAAAATAAATTAAATTAAAGAATTATAGGGTTAAAAATAGAATAAAGAAGAAAGTAATAGGGAATATGTATAAATTTTCTAGGACCTAAAAGAAATGGGGATTTTTAAAAAAAAAAAGAGGATAAAGTAACTAAATAAAATATATTTATTTTATTATTTATTATTAATTAAAAGGGTGGCCAAACCGTGACCCCCCTTTCACTAAAACACAAAAGAAAAAAATAAATATACATGTATAATAAGATATATGGGGGGGGGGGGGCAACCGTGACCCCCCATCCACTTCATTTAAATATATATATATATATATATATATATATATATATATATATATATATAAAATAAAATATATGGGGGGGCAACCGTGACCCCCTCCCATTAGACGACGTAACAAACTAAATAATTAGTTCTTGGAAAATATCTAGATGGTGCATGAGCATTAGCATGACACGTTCATGGTAGATGCTTTGTTACGCATTTCTAAATTGCTTAAGTACATGTGTATAGGGCACCACAGAGTGATTGGAGCTTCAGGCACTCCGAGGACTGATCAGGAGGGCCAACGAGGTGAGGGGCTCTCCCATCCCTGCCCCACAGGGTTGGATGACAACGTGCAAATGTGGTTTTCCTTATTTTTTGCAGTTATTATATGAAATTTACTTATCTGTATGAGTTTGCGCTACATGTGTATGTTTAGTAAGTAAATGGTGGAAATGCAAACCGATTATCTGTATATGTGATAATGTGGCTCATCGAGCCTTATATGTTACCGTGGGTAGGATTGAGTCGTGATTTTATATGTGAGAGTTCAGTAACATTAGAAACCAATCATACGATAATCGTTTGTATGGTTTATTGAGGAAAACTAAACTTAGGATTGTTGAATGTGAGTGAGAGTGGTACATAATTGGAACGGGGGAATCTAGGCCTAACTAATGAACACGTATAATATCCAGTAGTTACTAATAGGGCGTCGTTCAAGGTTAAATATATTAGTTGAACTTGTTTAGGTTAGTTCGGGTAGATCGAGTCGATTATCCTGGTCGGACAGACAGGATTCAGTTAACAGTAAGCACGCCACATGGTGGCCATTACCTTGGTTTAACCGAGGTTAGACATGTTGCCGGCTATTACTCTAAGCGTGCCTTGGAGTCAGAAAGTTCCTGGTGAGATTAACCAGGTACGTACATGAAATTGCCTTCGGGCCAATATTTCTCTTAGCGTAATGCAGGAGACAGAAAGTGAATGCATATGAGCATAACTATGTGTGACTTATGAAGGTATAGGATATATATGTTGTGATTTATATTCGTGCTGATTAATAAATATGTTAGGAGCATGAATTAGGATTTTAATTGTGAATATGATACACTGATTGCCTGATCATGTTAAATGTCACATTATAAATCCGTTTCATGCGCATGTGGTTGTGGTTGCTCCCTTTCCCCAGCTGTAGTGGTACCCGCTGCTACGCCAGGGATGGGGGAGCTTCTCACTGAGTCTTTGCGACTCACCCCCTATTTACATGTTTCAGATACAGGTGGTTCAGGCGTTGGGAACGCGTCCACTTCTTCTCATGGAGGCGGACAACTCTGAAGACCGCACGCATAGTCCGCATGGGTAGCGTATTTTGGTTTATGTAAATAAATCAGGATGTATATGTATATATGGTTCCTTTTTGGATGTAGCTTTTGTACATATAAAACTTCTGCATATATATGTGGAACTCTAGTATTGTCGGCTTCATACAGATTAAGGTTAGGTCTTGGTATTGAGACTTTAGGCTATGATATAGCATATATCATGTATATATATATATATATATATATATATATATATGACTTCCGCATGCGACTAGGATAGATCACACGCCTTGAGGGTGTGATCAATAAGTAAATTATATATATATGCGTGGCTGAATATTTGATTGTATGAAAATATGGCTTCCGCATGTGAATAGGATAGATCACACGCATTGAGGCGTGTGATCAATATGTAAACTATATGCAAGTGTGTGATTGGATATATGTATGACTGTATATAGGGCTTTTGCATGCGAATAGGATAGATCACCCGTACTATATGTATGTGTGAATGATTATGTGTATATATATAGATCAAAGCAGCGCTGAGCGAGCCGTGGATTGCACGCTACTTAGGTCACCGGAAATGGATGACCATATGTATCATATATTATTTCTATTAGCAATTGGTAGTTATGAACATGTGAAAATGTCAATCAGTGATTAGAGGCTTACGAGATAGGAGAAATCTTACTTCCCGTGCCGGTCACGGACGTCCGATAGGGGGTCGTGACAATAAGAATAATTAGTTTCGGTAACGTTAAGTAGACAACTAAATTTAAATTAATTCCTTCTTAATTAGTAATCAAGAGTGAAACTCCAAATTTAGTAGATAAAACATCAATGAAACTACAAATTATGCTCTTTAATATCTTCATTAAACATCTTGATTCAATCCAAGAAAATTAGTATAATCGCCAATGCTATTTGGCATTCGCGCAACTACAATAATGGTGAAGGCAAATGACGACTCAAAAGTAAAAAACAACGATCCATGACGACGTCAAAGCCAAAAATGCTATACGTTGTTTCGTAAAATTCATTCGGTAATCCTTCTCTTAATGGAAATACATGTTTTGATTTTGATGTTGCTAGGTGTGGCACAAAAGTTGTGTTGGAGAGCTTTACAAGGGATGGTTAGAGGAAGTGCTAGCTATGATTGCAAGGTTGCGAAGGAGGTTGCTATTGAGCATGCAATTAGTTATGAGTAGTTGTTCTATTTTGTGAATCTCCAAAATATAGTTGAGAAGAGTTAATAAATGTAGTTTAGAAAGAGTATTCAGGCAAGTGATCAATTGTATAGATATTTCTAAAACCACCTTCGATTGAAGAAGGCCATATATCGTCTTTGTATTTTTTTTGTTCCCCTTTTGTAATTTGATGTAAAATTCATCCATTTTCTTCATTTATGATCTTTATTATTTTCTGTTTTCTTCTACTCCTATTAGTTGGTGCTTTTACCAAGTGTGCAGGCAGGATTTTCTTTAAGGGGGGGCCAAAATTTTCAATTTTCAATTATAATATTAATTAAAATTATATATATATATATATATATATATATATAAGTTAGCACATAATATCATAAGAAAACAATAAAAAATGCATAAAAAATTGAGTATATATAATTAATCAATATCATCAAAATACAAAAGGCGAGTATTGTTTAAATAAATATTAAATATGCACATTCATTTTTTGAGTTGTGCACGACGTTGCTTCAAGAAGTAAAAATCATCTATAACTGTGTCTGTAGTAAATCTTTCAATAATTTTTTTTTCAATATAAACAATCATTAAATCTTTGAGAAAATCATCTTCCATCTTATTTCTGAGTCTTGTTTTAATGATTTTTATGGCTGAGAAAGCACGTTCACTTGTTGCTGTTGAATCAGGAAGAGTCAAAATAAGACCAAGCAACCTATCAATAAGAGGATAAATTTCAGACTTCCCAATTTTCACCAACCCTTGACATAACTCAACAATCGTAGACAAATTTTCTTCTCTAGGCTTTCCAATTTTCACGAATCTTGGGAGGAGGTTGTTTTAAAGCGACTATCGTAGGTGGCTCAACAACAATTTCTTCTCTTGGCTTCGAATTTGAATTTGTTGGTGCTTCAAGTTGTATGTCATCTCTTTTCTCTTGAAAAACATGTCAATAGTGGTATTCTTAGGCATTGTTCAACCTCAAAAAAATTAAATACAAAGAAGAAGAAGAAGAAGAAGAAGAAGAAGAAGAAGAAGAAGAAGAAGAAGAAGAAGAAGAAGGAGGAGGAGGAGGAGGAGGAGGAGGAGGAGGAGGAGGTGGAGGAGAAGAATGATGATGAAAAATTGAAAATTGGAAATTGGAAATAGGAAATAAGAATGTGATTGAAAAATTGGAAACGTGAAATTGGAAAATTGGAAATAGGAAATAAGAATTAAGAATGTGATTATGTGAAATTGGGTTATAGTTTTTCTATGTTTTCTTTAATTCTTTTATTGTAGGGAAAGGCCCGGATCCACATGATCCGACCCGACCCAAGGACCGAAAAGAAAAATCGAAAAATAAACCAGGCAAAAATTAAATATTGCGAAAGCTACTAACCTGGACGCCATTCCTAAAACCTTGGATCCTGCTAGTGCCTCTGCTCCACCAGGGCTAACCTCGAATCGATGATCTCTGAAAAGGGCCGCACCAAACGGAGGACTCTACCTACGAGAGGTAGAGCCACATGTCCACGACTGATGCGCGGAAGATGACTCAAGGGAGAGAGAAATATTATTCTGTGTGGGGTTTCCCAAACGGGACTCCCCTTTCCAACACATGGAATGAGCCCCTAGAAAGTGTGGAGTCACTACTATTTGTAGGAGGATGAGAGAGCTCCCATCATTGATTTAAGCAATGTGGGACATGGAATATGAACAAAATATCATGCTTCCATCATGATCACCTAGCCCAATTTGGGCCACGAGTGCGGGCTCGTGTGACCTCCGATGAGTGTCATCTTGGTGTCGTTTTGTTCGTCTCTCAGCAAGCTTTCCAATGGATTCTCACTCAACCCGATCAGACTCCTACATGGGTGGATATTTAGTCTCGAAGACCCCAATATATCCAACATACTACCAATCGCACATGCTGGGATTGCTTGGCACGATATGTGGGAGCCTCATAATAGAAGCCTGTTAGGGCCCAGCTATAAGTGATGCTACAACCCAAGTGTCTAATGATGTGACCACATGTCTCACCGAAACATAGTGCCATGGTTTCCCTATACGTGTTCATATACATGGCTAGTCCAATCCCTCTAAGTCAACAATAAGACTAGGACTTCGGCCACACTCAGTTGCGATAGGTATCCACATCCATGAGAAACTCAAAGGGATCACATAATGGGTTGACCTCAGGATACTATCACACATGCATATGTCAACACAATCCTCCTTTCGACCTCTTAGCAGTTGAATCAAAGATAGCTGCTTTCCTGACAGTCTTCCATCGGGCCGTATTTTTCCGTAGCCTCTTGGAAAGATATCAAAGTAGCATGCACTACCTTTTCTCTTCATGACAGAGTCAAAGTCCATAAGGGTACCCTTTGAAAGGATCGGTGCATCCTTTCAGGGACTCACAAAGCATTAAGCAAGGATTCATTCAGATGCTTCCCTTGCGGTTCTTAAAGCACATGCGGTATGAAACGCACGTTGTGGTGTTCTCGAGCGTATGTCAATTTTGATCCTCAATCACTTACACCACACAAACCTTAGTCAAGACTCACTTAGAATTTGACTTGAGTTTGCTACCATACTTTGCTCGCTTCACATAGCGCCAAGTGGAGCACTCACGTTTGGCTACAGGCATTATGAATAGCGGGAATTCATAATTCGATCATAAGACATCGTCATCTTAGCTGATCTCATCCTAGTACACTTACTAGGGCGACTTATCAGTTCTCAGTGGTGTTTTCCTGTAGAACACTCGGCGCTTTTTAGCTGCCTCTAGATATTCACATTATATCCCATTTTGGTGTACAATGAAAAAGCTCCCAAGTCTCATCTTGGCCCACACCACCTGCGTGTCCAAGGCGGTTGCTCGTGTGAGAGAGCCAACCTCGAAAGCCTGTACGACATACTTTATATATTGTGTAATATGTACTTCTATTTCTTGATCGACACAAAATAAAGGTATGCCTAGGCCTCATACTTTGCTTATGATTAGGAAATAGAGCTCTCACAAAGCTTGTCCTCATGAAAGAAATTATGTTAAATCACCCTGGTTCTAAGCAATCATGTGTATCTAAAACACTAGTTTTATGGCTTGTATCTCTATACAGCCAACCCACCAATGCGGGTCCGTGAGGCTATAGAGCCAAAGCTCTATCACAGGTCATATTGTGAGGCCTTCTCTCCGGTCACTTGATGCTTAGACCTAGACAACAGGGTAGTTAACTACTGTGTAACGATTTCTCATACAAAGTTGTGTTGCGTTCTCTAGTGGTACTTAGGATTTCTTTGGTGTAAACCATAGCTGTTTGACTTTATGAGATCAATGTCACTAGGTCAACATCTCTGTCTATGATCTATAAGTGACTTTAGATCTTCTAATCCAAACTGCCCTGTACTACTGATGATTATGCAATGAACTCCATGTCCCTAGTGGACAGAGAAATGCATAATCCTTACTTGCCTCTCTGCAAGATGGTTTTAGTGCTTAGCAAAGCACATCAAGACGTCGATGACCTCTCGTCCAAGTCTCTTACCGAATCGGCATCAATGTATGGATCGTCGTTTGCGGGTCACTAATATGACGAAAACAACCGATTGTCAACTGTGCCCTACAAGTACACCAGAACACTCTAAACAGTGTGTCTGACCTAGGCTTGACTGGCAACGACTCACAAAGCCGACTACAAAATGCACGTTGGAGCGTGTACAATCCTCATTGTACTTCAAGCTACCAACTACATGTTTCAAAATACTATCCAATGACTCCACCTCAAACTTAGTCTAAAATTGTGTAGCAAGACTCAAACTCTTGCTACTAGCACATCACTCGGGTTCAGGTCCCCTCAAATGGGATCCGCCAAGAATCTTTTCTTCATAGGATTCTTATGACAAAGTGAGTCGATTCTTGGAGCATTCTCCATGAATCTTGACTCCCACTGTCTAAACCATTTCCTTTATTTTCTACATATCGCGTGAGGTAATGAAATACTCACAGCTTTCTTGAAATGGATTAAGTGGTTAATTATCACAAGTCTAGAAGAATATGTGAGATCTTGACAAAGCCCTGAAGACGGCATACTCTGTGCTCCTGGCCTTTTGCCATGAGACCTATTTGCTTTTGCACATAGATCCCTTCACCTAGTTTTCCATATAGGAAAGCAGTCTTGACTCTTGACATCCTAATCGATATACCCCCAGACTTAAATTGGTGACTAAACCTAGAATCAAACTTTGACCACACAACAAATGAGAAGGCTTCGTCACAGTCGATACCTTCTTGTTGTGTGTACCTATTCAATGCTTAATGTGCCTAGTAGTGGTCGATTGACCCATCTACCTCCCCTAACTTTTGAGAGCACACTTGTTCTCAAAATGCCTTGTGACGCGGGGCAGATACACCAAGTCTTATACTTGATATGTCCATATAGACTTCATCTTTTCTTCTTCCATCATTTTAGTCCACCTTTTACTAGTAGGGCCGGAGAGAGCCTTTTGAACTATCTAAGGCTCTACTTGATCATTTAGTACTCATCTAGTACTCCTCTTGGATGGTGCTTCATGGAAGATATGCTCCTCATAAGCATTACTCCCACTGGACTCAGCAACTGGAGATGCGCGTCTACACGTTCCTCTCAATGTATTGTAAGTCCGACTCCTTTCAATACAGATACACATCCCACTATGTAAGCGTTCAAGATGGACATCGAGTCGCCACGGGCACGACCTCAAACTTCCACTTGATTAAAACACGTACAATCATTTAAACAGTCACTTACTATTTTAATTCCCACGTGGATAAGCATTTTAATTCCCCTAGCTCCCACTCGAGTAAAACGCTTAAGGTAATTTAAATGATCACAAACTGCTTAAATCTTCTCTCTCGTTGTGTATGTGAATGAGTCAAGAGATGGTTCTATCCGCTCTTTAAACTCCAATTCACCCTAATTTCTACCCATATTTGGATTTTTCTTGCTAAAACGAGAAAAACGACACAGAAGATGTCGAAATCAGAGCTAAAACGGAGAAATTATGCGCTACAGAAGACGGTGCGACGCTGGTCAACGGTCAGCGTTGAGTAGTCAGCAGTCAACCAATGACATATGGTGGTCGTCGACGGTCAACGGCCACGCCGACGCCGGACCACTACCGGCCGACCACGGCGGCGAAGGTTGCCAGTTACTGGAGAACCTCTGACCGGCGACCCACGACGGTGGAGATCGCCATCATCGACAACTCGTGGTAGTGAATGTCACCGAACCTCCGCCGGCACCGCCGACCCGCGGGCGGCGGCGGTCGCCGGACTCAGCCGTTAACCGCACTGGTCGCCGGTGAACCACTGCCGACCACCGTCGGCGATGGCTAGACCTTAGCCGGTCGGCCACCGTCGACAGCCAATTTTGCCAGTCAACGTCAGTCAACCTCTTCAGTAAATGTTCCCCCTCCCGAAAGCAGTAGCAGATATGGACATATATATATAGGGTACACATACCTTAAAATAATATTTATATATATGTGAATTGTGGTCTCTAATAAGAAAGGGGAACCTAAACATGTTTCTAGGTTTAGGGTTTTGTTGTGAATCAACATTGAATTTAAAAATATCATATATTAAATTAAAATTAAAATACTAATTCATAGGACCCTACCCTACAATGTATGATCTAATACATATTTTAAATCAAAATTAAAACATTTAAATAAAACTGGGAACCTAAGCATGTTCCTAAGTTTTAAATCATACAAGCCCTAAGTATGTGCCTAACACTTTTCGGTTCATCAATCCCTGGAGAACAGACCTCTAGCATAACCTGCCTCTGATAATAATGTAGGGAAAGGCTCGGATCCTCATGATCTGACCCGACCCAGGTACCGAAAAGAAAAACTGAAAAATAAACCAGGCAAAAATTAAATATTGCGGAAGCTACTAACCTGGACGCCATTGCTAAAACCTTGGATCTTGCTAGTGCCTCTGCTCCACCAGGGCTGACCTCCAATCGACGAGCTCCGAAAAGGGTCGCACCAAAAGGAGGACTCTACCTACGACAAGTAGAGCCACATGTCCACGACTGATGCGCGGAAGATGACTCAAGGGAGAGAGAAATATTATACTATGAGGGGTTTCCCAAACAGGACTCCCCTTTCCAACACATGGAATGAGCCCCTAGAAAGATGTGGAGTCACTCCTATTTATATGAGGATGAGAGAGCTTCCATCATTGATTTAAGCAATGCGGGACTTGGAATATGAACAAAATATCATGCTTCCATCATGATCACCTAGCTCACTTTGGGCCACGAGTGCGGGCTCGTGTGACCTTCGATGAGTGTCATCTTGGTGTCATTTTGTTCATCTCTCAGCACGCTTTCCAACTAATCCTCAATCGACCCGATCGGACTCCAACATTTATTGTTTTTCTAAGTTTCTTCTTATGACTTATTTCCTTTTTTATTTATTGCATCACACACACACACTCTCTTTATGACTTGATAGATCATTATATTTAATATTTATTGTTATAATGCTATATACTAATGGTAAACCAGCAACTTCTAAATTTCAAAGACTGCCACAATCTTAGCCAACAGGATAAGAGCATCAGTTTATATATTTTTTTTCTAAGGGGGGCCAATAATTTTTTTTTACTATGTACTACATAAAAAATACTAAAAGTTTAGGGGGGACCATGCCCCTCCCTCCACAATTGGCTTTTACTGTAACAAAATGGATTTCTAGTGACGACAAAGACTTCACCATTAAAAGTCCCCTTACACGGCGCGATGACGGGGACCTCCAGCGTCCCGACCAACCTGTCCGCAATACAGTTCGGGACCTTACCAATGGACTTCGCTCGACTGTCGCTAGCAGCACCAGCACCTCCAGCAGTGATCCCACCTGCACCAGCTATGATCGTCGGACAAGCACCACGACCTACTACAAGCTATGCGCGACAACCAGTCCCTAACTACCCTTCGGGATCCTATCGCCACATGTCGTGGGCAACAACCTACAACCCATACGCTGCCTCCGGCGCAAATGCTTACCAGTGGCCCGCGTTTAACTTCCAGGGAATGGGAAGATATCCTTTTACCCAGCAAATCATGAACGAGCACGTGCCCATGGGCTTCAAGATGCCCTTCCACATAGAACCTTATGGCGGAGAAACCGATCAATGGGATCACCTGAACACCTTCAACTCGGCTATGTCGATATTAGATATGACGGACGGCCAATAGTGTCGGGTCTTCTCATCAACCCTGAAAGAGGCCGCCCTAAGGTGGTTTTCGCTGCTACCTACCAATTCAATCCACAGCTTCGAACAACTGGCGCAAACCTTCCTTACACAGTTTGCCAGTAGCAAAGAGTATCAGAAAAATGAAGATTCCTTCATTGGTTTCCACCAAGAGGAAGGAGAAACCCTGCAAGCCTTTCTGTCCCGTTTTACCAAACTCTCGCTCCAAGTCCAAGGCCTCCAGGATGTCGTCGCCATCTTCGTCATAAAACAAGGTCTTCAATGCTCGCAGTTGTGCGGGGAACTCAACAGATGCCCTGTCTCCACCTTACAGGAGCTGATGGACCGCGCAGAATGATTCATCCAGGAGGAAAATGCACAAATCGCCAAAGACAAGATGAGGAAGTTCTTGATAAGCAGAGCCGACATGGAACGACCAGAAAAGAAGTAAAAAATGGCGACAGAAAGTCAAGCTCCCAAGGAGAAAAACAACAGGAAGAGATCACCTCCTCAACCACGAACGCCTCCTAGAGGACGGTTCACAAGCTACACTCCCCTCAACAAATTCCACATTGAGGTACTGGAAGAGATTTATCACTCGGACATGCTCAGTTTTCCCCCTCAGGTCAAGAGGCGAAAAATGGGAAAACCTGTAGACAAGTCCAAATACAGTCAATTCCATAAGAATTACGGACACGAAACTAACGACTGCATCCACCTAAAGGATCAGATCGAAGACCTAATCCGAAAGGGACAGCTCGGTAGATTCATCAATAAAGAAAGCAGGGCTAACGCAGAACAGCCACGAGAGGCCAATGATCAGACACCTACTCGTGGGGTTAACGACGTTATTGCAGGCGGTCTGCAGAGAGGAACTTCCTCGTCGCCTCAAAGCAAGAAAAGAGTGGAACGCTCCATTCTGGGCCTTGACTACGCCCCGAAACACAAAAAGAGGAGCGAGCCCAAGGGAGACCCATCACATTCAATCTCACCAACCTAGAGGGACTAGTCCATGACGACCCCATGGTGGTGACGACCATAATCACCAACTACGAGGTCAAGAGAGTCTTGATCGACCAAGGGTCCTCGGCAGACATCCTCTACTTCGACACTTTCAAAAGACTCGGGCAGGACGAAGCGAGCATGAGGCCATTCCCGACACACTCATAGGGTCCTTAGGAGCCCAGGTTCCATCCAAAGGAATCATCACTGCCCAAACAACCGTGGGCACCCTACCAAAGGTCGTTAGCCTTGATGTAGATTTCATCATCATCTCAGCACCTTTAACGTACAATGCAAATTTAGGGCAACCGTCCCTAAACAAACTTAGGGCTGTAGTGTCCACCACACAGCGCACAATGAAATTCCCAACACCCCACGGGATTGGAGAAATTATGGCCGACCAGAAACTGGCGCGAGCATGCTACGTAGCAAGCCTAACCAAGACCGTTAAGGTCACCCACCTTGGTCCCCGAGAAACACGTGAGGAACCCCCTGAGGGTAGAGAGTCAGGAGGGAAGAAACTAGAGTCCGCCCGACCGGACCAGTCCTCCGCCTAAAAACTCCAAACACACTTTGCGTCATCACGCTACTTTTAAGTCGAAGTCATGCACGTCTTTTTATTTCGAATTTAGGATTTACTTCAGCCTGAAGAAGGCCCGCTTGACCTAGGCAATCCGAATGTAATCATCTTGTTTACTTTCAGCCTGACTAAGGTTAGCTCGACTGAGGCTGCACGAATGTAACCATTTTGTCTATTACTATTGAAGTATTCCTTTTCCACAAGAGACAAGGCTTCCAATTTGCAAAGTACTCGCGTAAGTCCTACCACAGGATAATGGGCCAACCGCCCTAAGAAACGCTAAGTGCCCCCAGGTCCAAGGTGAGATTTCCCCCAGCAGCGCGGTAAAAACCCCTTGGGTGCGAAAAACACAAAATGAACGTTCGACAAACCATGCTAGCAAAACGCATACAAACCGTCCTGATCACACGGTACTCATATCTTTTTACCCAAACGTAAAGAGATAACCACGAAAAGAGAGACTGCAATCATGCACAACTTTTTGCCCAGAAGTAAAAAGGGTGGGAGTAAAAACTCTTTACAAAAAATCATTCTCATTAGATGCCAAAAAATGAGAGGGCGTCCGCCCATTACAATGGGTAAACACTCTGAAAACTACATAAACCTATTCTTGGGTATCCCCAAGATCTACGAAGGCCTTAGCCCCAGCAGGCTCCGCATGGCCAACACCTTTCGACGACCCCCGCCTGGTCGTCTCAGCTAGCTGTTGAGAAGTAGGTCCAATCCCTGGAGCTCGCTTGCCGATTCGAGACAACACCTGGTGCTCCACCAGGAGGCCGGTCAGCTGACGAAGATAAGCAAGATACAACGAAGGATCTGTTTCCATTCGACCGGGAAGCTCACCTTTAAAAATCTCCAGGGAAGGATGCAAGGAAGCCACCCACTCTGTCGAAACCCTCTCCCCACGGAGACGCTCGAGTTGCTCGACAGCCAGGAGCATGTCATACATCCTCTGCGCTGACAACTCCCCCTGGAGATCGGCGACATCAGCAACTTTATCCTCGGCTGCCAGCCAGCAAAAAAGGTTCTCAAAAGCACGAGACTCCGCACTCCAGAAAGCATCGCAGAGAGAATGCAGCTCCCACTGACGCCTCTTAGCGTCATCTCGTCGGACGGCCAGCTCCTTGTGAGTCTTCTCCAACTCCGAGCGAAGGTGCGTAACCTCAGAAGAACATCCAGCTTCGGCCTTGAGACGGGCAACCTCTTGAGTCAAGGACTTAACCTCGTATCCTTGATCCTCACACTCCAGCTTCTTGATGGACAGCTGCCCACGCACGTCCGCCAATCTGTTCTGGGAGACCTCCAGAGCCTAACTGTTGGAGGACGTAACGCCGGCAAACTGATCCTGGTCGCGACGGATCTCCCCCTATAAAAATTAAAGTCAGGAACAGAAGTTAAAACAAAATGAGGAGAACACCAGGATAAGGGAGCTCACCACACGCTTCTCCCACTCAAAACCAGCTTGGTGGAAGTCAACTAAGGCCTCAGCAACCCGGCTGATGCCTCGAACAGCAAGATTCAGGGGAGAAGTGTCCAGCCCCCTAGCTTCCCTCTCCCGCATCTCCAAGGGGAAGCGCGTGCCTAACACCACCGGTTCGAAAAGTGATCCCCCCCTCCGGTGGCCCAAGGGGTTCAGAAGGGCCGATGCTCGACCCCGGGACAAGATCTTTTGTGGCAGCCGCTTGACTCGCCACTACATTGCCTCTATTTGAGAGGGCTCCGGCCTCCTCGGCTGCATCACCACACTCTGTAACTTCCTCAGCCGCAAGTTCGCCCGTGGTGATCTGAGGCACGGGAGAGTGTCCAACAGATTCCTCAACGACTATCCTGGCCCTCTTAGCAGCAGGCTGATCGACCTCCTGAACGGGGCTAAGGACGGAAGGATGAGTTCATAGAATCACCCTCATGGGTGATTGACGAAAAGGAGCGAAAGTGGGAACAGAGGTAGGAACAGAGGCAGGAGCAGTAGCTGGGACAGAAGATGGAACAACACCCTCCGCCGGAGCCTCCACCTGTACATCTCCCCGGTCAGAACTCCACCGTGCCACCTGCGAAGATAACCGCAACTCCACATCGGAAGGCCGCTTCTTGAGCCCTCCTTTTCTGCCCTTGGACAAGTCCGCCATAGAGGTTCCTTTCTTTTCCCCCTCCCGAGGTCCGCTCGCACTACCTCTTCCATCCTTCTTCCTCTTCTCCCTTTGAAGACCTTCCTGCCGGCAGTCTCTCTCGGAAGACGGAAGTACGTGAAACCAGCTTTCCCTCTCACCACCAGCAGGTACCACAGTAGGGACATCGGCTGCTACCACCGGAGAAAAACTCTGTTGACCGTTTTTCTTCCCTCTACTCCGATCGACGTTGCGAGTACGGCTATGAGGGGGAGGAGGAGGAAGAGGAGAAGGAAGATCCTCCAAATCAGTAAAGTCGAAGGGGTAGAAGCTATAATCATGACCACCAGCCATTGCAAAAGCTTGATAAAAGTAAGAATCAGAAAGAACAAAGCAAAGGCAGGGAAAACAGAGGCAACCGAGAAAGGTGAATGCAAATGTAAATTCACAAACTTTCAAACGCTAGACATTTATAGGATACCCAGAGGCGCGACGTTTCAAAAACCATTGCCCCCTCGTATCCCGCAACGGGTAGAATTTTTTATCCTCTACAATCAGGCCCAACTACAACCGTTCGCTTCGACCGAACACATGTAGATGAAGGACGACTGAGATTCACAATCGAGGTAACAGAAAACCGAAGACTGAAAACCCCTCGGAAATCCAAGAGTCACTTAGAGACACCTGGGGGCCTTATCGGAAAACCATCTGCGCAGGCTAATGATGGCTACCCTCGGAAACGAACCCATATTTAATGAAGGAGAAACGGCGGCAAACCACCCAATGCCAATGGCACCCGTCCAAGCTCTGACGTGTGGCACCTGCAACAAGCCAACTCCTTCAACAGACAACTCTCAGCAAGGAATCCTTAGTCAGCCACCGGTTACGGACGAACGTAGCCAGAGGAGAGCCCTTCGAAATGACCAAAACGGCCCCTAACCTTTGGATTTCTTCCACTAGCCCACAAAGGGTATATCGGGAATTGCCCCTCTGAGCAATGTTGACTGCCCCTCGGTAAGACACGTACTTTCTGCAGAGACGGCTCGAAAACTTGATGAGGAAGTCAAGCAGCCAGCCATCCGGAACAAGACGTGTGTCCTCTCCAAAACGTCTCCTTTTCCATGAAACGATACGAGGGAACCTAATAAGCGAGTCGGACGACCAGCTCCAATAATCGTGACTTCGCACGGACGAGCCCTCCCACGAGCAAAAGCAGCAAAAATTCCTAAGTATCTACAGACAAGGGAACTTAAGTCCACGGGCGCCCGACACTCGTAGACTTGGGGGACTTATGTAACTACGGAATATTCCACTTTGGGACACGTGGCACTAACTTTCTAGAAGCCCGGCCTCAGCACCCGCTAGAGACACGTGGTACCACTCATCTGCTAGTTTCATGGCCCTTGCCCACGTCACTTCATAGAACATCCCATTAATCAGACGTGGGAACTCCTCAAGCCTCGTGGCATGACCCACGCCCCACGAGATCGTGAGTCGAGCACGACCTCCCCACACTCAGTATAAATAGACCCTCACCCGGGGGACTAAGAGATACGCAACACGAAGGATTAGAACACCTTATCTCATATCCTTCACATACTCTCGGTAACCTGAGCACTCTCAGACACCTGACACGAATCCTCTTAAGCTCCGCCGCAGGTCCCGCCATGGCAAACCTCCGACAAGCTCACCTCCATCCCGGAAACTACTCCATATTGGGCTTCTAGCAGCCCTAAGAGACTCGAGCCCTCTCTCACTAAGGCAACCTCCTAAGCGCGGCTCGCCCACCAGGAGTACCTTAGACACGTCTTAGCCGCACACGGCCTGATACAGGTAAACTACCTTGCCTAACAGCTCCTATTGACGTCACCATGACAAACTACGTGGACTTTGATCCCTTCCGAAGGGTACGTAGGCACCTAGGTGCATCACGTAAGGAAAAGTCCCCCATGGTTAAGACCCCATGCGGTCCTAATTGTAAATTACAATTGTTTGAGCCAAAAACTATAGTTACATCAGGTATTATTATAATATTTTGAGTTGATTTCAAGTCAAAATTCGAGTTGGTGTCAACACTAGGTGTTGCTCGCCGTGGCGAGCAGGCAATAATTTCGGGAAGATGAGGTTTCGAATTCAAATATAAATGGGAAGCAGATGGACAATTTAAAAGGGATTTGAATCGAAAGATTCAAGCTTTAAATTTCAAATAAATTCGAATATATCACTACAAAAAACTTGTCATTTACTGACAATTATTTAATGATGAGTCCTTTAAACTGCCAGAAAATTACATAATTTTTGGCAGTTACAGACCTGTTAGTAAATAAATTCAATTTCTAATGATTTTTTGTAAATTTCTAGCAGTCAAACCGCCAAAAAAGAAATATTTTTTTATATTTTTGCATACACTAACGGGTTACAGGCATAAGAAAATACCGTAGCCGAACCTCATACGCGCGAACCATTTTCAGTTCCCTCCATTTTCCCTCTTTTGATCGATCTGTTCCTTATTTCTCCATTTTTAGTTCAATACGCATCCTTATCTTCAAGTCGCGAGCCTCTTCTTCTCCATTTTCATTTTTAGTTCCCTCATTCGTGCGAGAAGCCATTAACGGCTTTGTTGACGACGACAGTGGTTCGTACTTTGGTGCTCATATTCGATTCTTCGGTGCTACTCTCACTCTGTATCACTCCGTTTCGCCATCGTCATCAGCTCCGTAGGCGCATCGGTAGCTTCTTGCTCTGTCTTTTTTAATTTCGTTGAATCCTTTTTACAGATAAGTTTGATTAAATAACTGATGGATAAAATTCAGTAAATAGCCTTCTATAATTGTGTTCTACTGAATATTTTGATTAGTTGATCTGTTGCCACAATTTTAGTCCCAAATTATAGAGAAGAAAGAGATCAAATCAGTAATAATAGTATTATTTGTGTTTTCAATTGTCTCTATGCACTTTAGGTGTTTGTTGTTTTGCCTGTGAGAGTGTTGTGTTGGATAGCTATGCTAATGTTATTTTAAAACTGATGTGTTACTGTCTTATATGCATTTTACTTTTTATTAATTTTTTTTCAAAACAATTTGGCACTAATGCTAATGGTAGAAGTAGTAGTAAATAGTAATAGTTTAATTTTTATTAATTTTATATCTGCCTTGATTTTTATGCTATTAGTATTTTGAGCCTCAGATCAAAACTTTCGAATTCTTTTTCTTATGTATATTACTTCTATTAATGCTAATCACAAGAGATACTCGAATGTGTATGAAGTCACAGGCTCAAGATATAAAGATTGCTCTATCTTCTCAATTCTCTACATACTAGTCTCTGCTTCTTCTTCTTCTTCTTTTTTCTATTGTGGATTCTTTAATATGGTTGTGAAAGGTGAATGTAACATGAGTTGTTTGTAACTATATTGCAAATAGAATTTAGATGAAATTATGATGTGCACAGAATTTTGGAATAAAGTGAGCACCAAGGTTTGATCATGTTTATAAATTATAGGCAAGTTCCTGCCAACTTAATTATATTGGCATCTACATTTATATAAATACCATACCAAAATAAGAGAAGCAAGACTGTTAGAAAAGATATTAATTTATAATTATAGCTTCCAAAGATATATATATAAATTGACCAGTCTTATTAGTCGGATTGAAAAGTGGTGCAAGAGTTAGAAACTACACTAACTGCTTCTTTTTTCTTGCAGGTTCTAATTATATATAATATATTTGAATATGAATTGTGTATGTGTGAGAAGATAGACGTAAATGATTGGGCCATGCCAAGCATATTGTGTGTGATATCTTGCCATGCTATGCATTTGAATTTTGAATTCTTGATAAGGGATAAAAAATGCAATCTATTGAATGTCTACTAATCTGGGATTTTGTTCTACTTTGACTTCCCACTGAACAAAAGTGTTAAGGTGGCAAAAGCTTGTTGTAGTGAGATCCACAATGCATGTTCTGGGATGTTTCCATGTTGCTAATGCTATGTTGATATGTATGTCCTGAAATATTAATTAATTATAATTTCGTAGACCATTGCTATTTTTGTTTCTTCTTTTAGCGGTATACGTTTAAATCTCCTCCCTTGTGGTTAATTAAAATTATAAACTCCTTCCCTCTTATCCACGTGACTATCAATCCCCGAAATGTTTGTGAAGCAAGTGTCAAGATTTTCAATTTTCATACTGACATTGCAATTCTGCAATAGAAGCAGGGTAGAAGCAGTAGTAGATAGGTCTATGTAGTTATATATATTTTTCTTGTTTTGTTTTCTCCTTAGGTAATCTTGAATGGTTACACATATGTAATATAATGTAACAAGTCTTGAATATTCTTTGAATTTAGACCAAAATGAAGTCATGTAATATTCAGTGATTGGCAAATGTATTATCTAGACTCTGCAGAATGACTCCCTTCCATTCATTTCATAACTATATCATAAATTCATAACTATTTATTGCCAAAACATTAAATAATACATACAGATTAGACGAGTGATCTAATATGTGGGTCAAACACGATCTAATTAACACGCACAAATTGAAGCCACAAATTCCGCATTATCTCATCCTTAATCAGCCTTGAACGAAGTTAGGTTCATGAAATGCTCACACGTATTGAATTTCACCATATTTGCCTGAATCAGAATTTTTGTTTTTCTTGTTGGGAAAGTTAACATGTTTGATGTCTCCTTCCTAGAATTGGTTATTTATTTCTATTATTGCTTAATGTATTACTTTTCAGATTGTTAATAAAAGTGCAATGTGCTTGCTTTTTGTTTTACTTTCCTTCATAAGGAAAGACACCAATTATATTTCCTTTTTATTTCCAGCAGCCAAAGATATGCAATATCTTTAGATATTGATACATATTGTTCTCTATTTTAGATATATTGGTTTAAGGGAATGGATAAATCATAGATTACAAAGTCACGAGTTAGTTCTGAATACGTAGAAGGCTTGAACAAATTTCTAGATTTTGCATTTGCAAACACAATTACCAAGGGTTTGATCAAATGTCCTTGTATTCGTTGTGGGTTTAGGAGATGGCAAACTAGATAAACCGTATATGACCACTTAATTTGTATTCAATTCCCAAAAGGGAACACTGTTTGGGTTTGGCATGGAGAGTCAGCACTCAGAGATGCAAATGACATATCAAATATACCAAAGGGTACAGATATTGGTGAGGGTGGTTTGTCTAATCAAGATTTAATGCAAGATATTGTAATACCCGGGAAAAAAAATTTTCAAAGCTTGGAATAAAATAGAAAGAGGTAGAAAAGAGAGTAGTAAATATTTTTTGGTGTCTAAATTGGGATATAAGAGAAAATAAAAATTTAATTGTAAAGAGGAGGATTTAATTGGGGATATTTTCCATCTTTTCTTTATTAGAATTATTATTATTATTATTGGGTTATTAATTAATTATTTTATTATTTTTTTGGGTTGGAAACCGTGGGGTGTAAGAAGCGGTTGGTAGAAGAAAGAAAATTAAAGAGGAAAGAAAGAGGAAGGAAGGTCACGTGAGGAAGGTTAGAAGTAGAAGAAAGAAATTAAAAGGAAGGAATAAGAGGAAAGAAAATAGAGAGAGGAGGGCTACGGGGTTAGAAAGAAAGAAGAAGAAAGAAAGAGAAAGAGAGAGAGAGAGGAGAAAGAGGTGTGGAGGAGAAGAAGAAGAAGGGTTGGGGTTTGCCAGAATAGTGACCGGGGAGAGCTAGCCGACGCTAGAAAAAATCACCGGAGCTCGGGTACGACGTCTCCTATGCCTTCCACCAATCGAATCAAAGGTTGGTAACCCCAATTTCATTTGACACCCTCAATTTCTCTACTTTTATGGATTTCTTTGATCCACCTTCGATTGCGTTGTTTTGAAGGTAGATTGAGACCTAGGAAGTGTTCTTGAACACTTAGTTGGGGTAAGAATCGAGCCTATACCCTAGGGTTTAGACGAATTCAAATTTGAAAGGGTTTGGGGTTGGAAATTCTACATATTCCCATTTGGGGATTCGTTGATAAGTTTGGAATCGGGCTTGGATTTGAGTCGTTAGTATTGGAATTTATGTTGTTGGAATGTAGGTGAACAAAACCTGTGAGGTGCGGAGTCGAAGCCGGGGTCGGAAGGGGGCCGAAATAGGCTCGAACCAGCCCACAGCACAACAATACTGGTGGTGCAGCGCCAACTCTCGGGTAACCAAGGGCTGCTTGGGCAACAACATGGTACCGCAGCGCCAGAATGGGCGCTCCAGCGCCAGGTCTCTACCCAGCATGCCCAAAGCCCATTTTTAAGCCAATCTGGGGTGTCCGAACCTCCTATTTTGAATCCTAAACATCTTAGGACACCCCCAACCATGTTTTTAAGGATCAAAATCATTTCAAATGTCTTCTTGTTCCTCAAGAATAGAAACTTACGGAATAAGCTAAGTCCAACTTCTTGAATTTCTAAATTCCTTATACACCGTGATTGGGTAACCTTAAGTAGGATAGCTTAGGAGCACGTTGATGTTTAGTAACTCAAATCCAAGGGTCCAAAAGCAACTCAAGGAGAACGATAGTTGTATGAAACCAAGTGCGATGCACTTGAGACTTTCATAGAAAAGAGGGAAGATGGATAAGACCAAGGACTCGGTTCTTAGCAACGTCTATATGCATTTTAGGCACGAGCATGTCGTATGCATATGAATTGCATATAGTTTGAGATGTTAACCATTTGAATGCATTCGTTAGGAAACCACGACTTGTTTGGAGCGGGAGTTACTCTAGGACAAGCACAAGGGAGCCATCGAGGTGAGGGGTTTCCAATCCTTGCTCTACAGGGTTGACTGAGGATCTGGATATGTGGTTTGCCTACTTGCCTATTTGTAAGAATTATTTAGTGGTTAACATGCTGTTTTTGTTCCTAAACTTTTATATATGAAAGTATTTGTATATGTGTGTGTGAGTACAGGTAAAGAGGTACTGGAGGATATCCATGTGATGACATGAGATACGCCGAAAAGTACAAGCAACGGGGTAAGTTGTTGATTGAGAACAAGGTTTGGTTTGCCCTATTAAATTAGAAACTCATTAAAGAAATCGTATAGAAGTTGTTAGTAAACGTCAACATTTTATGGTAATTGAACTTAGGGAAGACCTTAGAACTAGGTTATGATCTAACCAAGGGTTTAGGTACTATATGAGGATTAATATGATCTCATAATTGATTAGTGAGTCATAGGGATGTTCACACTACCTAAGTAAATTCAGTTTAGGATAGTAATGGGTAGATAGAGTCAGGATCCCAGCTGAAAGCTTGGGAAAAGAAACAAGATTAAAACGTTTGCCCGTTGAGGCCATTGCCCTCGCTTGGCACTAGGGTTAGTTATATATTAAAAGATTTGCCCGTTGAGGCCATTGCCCTAGCCTGGCATTAGGGTCAGTTATACATTAAAAGATTTGCCCGTTGAGGCCATTGCCCTAGCTTGGCACTAGGGTCAGTTAAAAGATTTAAAGATTTGCCCGATGAGGCCATTGCCCTAGCCTGGCACTAGGGTCAATTAAAGGTTTAAAACATTTGCCCTAGCCTAGCACTAAGGTCAGTTAAAGATTTGAAAGAATTTGTCCGTTGAGGCCATTGCCCTAGCATGGCACTAGGGCCAGTTAAGTGATTTACAGTTTTCAAATGATATGTTAAAAGTGTTTGCTTGATTATGAGAAGCATGATAGTAAAGCATGATCCGTAGGTGTATTATTGATTTTAATGTTATATTACTATTGCTTGATCGTAATATATCATTTGACAAACTGGATTTTCATGCGCATGTGATTGTGGGTGTTTCCCTTTCCCCAGCTGTAGTGGTACCCACCACTACGCCGAGGATGGGAAGCTTCTCACTTAGTCTATTTGACTCACTCCCTCTGCTTCAATATTTCAAATACAGGGATCGGGCAGACATCGACGTCCGGACAGTGATACGGACATCAGACCATCCTTACGCACTTGTTCACGTGGGTGGACACCTCTTGGTTATGTTGATTTCTTGTGTTCTACATATTTTAAAGTTGTAAGTGTTGTAAATATTTACAGCTTTTGATGTACGTTCACTCTAGACTTGTCGGCTTCACATGTATTTAAAGACAGGGTCCACTTTGTAGAAAACTAGGATATATGTATGAGTATATAAATTTCTGCATGTGAATAGGATAGATCGTACGCATTGAGGCGTACGGTCAATATGATATGGATATATATATATATATATATATATTATGTGTGCTTGCTGCATGTGAATAGGATAGATCATACGTATTGAGACGTACGGTCAATATGATATGAATATTTACCTTATGAGTGCTGATATATAATCTATACACTGAGTTAAGTTGAAGCTGTATTGAGCGAACCGCGGATTGTAGGTTAATTAGGCCACCAGTGAGGTGTGGCTACTACGATGATATATACATATTGATTGTATAGCAGGGTAGTTATATTTATATTTACAGGGTAAGGCTTACGGGTTAGAGGTAAAAGTCTAATCCCGTGCCGATCACGTACTCCCGATTTGGGGTCATGACAGATATGGTCAAGGACGCATTTGGATTTAGTAGGAATGTTGGGGTGGATGCACATGAATCTGTAGATGAAGTTGAGAGTGGAGTGCATGGGTTGCATCGACAATATAGCAGGGGTGATACATACTATGATGAATTAATTAAGGAATGCAATGAGGAGTTGTATCCAGGGTGTACAAAGTACTCAAGGCTGTCATTTTTTATTAACTTGTATCATATTAAGTGTTATTGTCGGATGACTGATAAAGCTATGTTCATGATACTTGAATTATTGAATGACGTCTTTGAGTATGCGAAAATTCCTAATTCGTTATATGAGGCCAAGAAAATAATCAACAAACTTGGTCTTAATTATACTAAAATTGATGCATGTCAAAATGACTGCATGCTATATTGGGGAGATGATGCAAATAAAGAATCGTGCAAAGTATGTCATACATCTAGATGGAATGTTAAGGAACCTGGGAGTAAAAAGAAGAAGCAGCCTGCAAAAAGTTTTGCGTTATTTTCCCTTGAAGCCTCGATTGCAAAGGTTATATATGTCCTCTAAAACTGCTGATCATATGAGGTGGCATGCAAAAAATTTGAAAACTGATGGGCTAATGAGGCATCCAAGAAGCCGTACACGTTATGCAGCAATAATACAAAGGACTGTTCATAGGGAATTTGCTACATGGTTTTATAAAAGAGTGAGTAAAATTGCACATGGCATATCTTATGCTTGACATCTTATATAACCACTCAAATTATGTCTAATACAATTTGATGTCAAACTTGTAGATTATGAATGATGAAAATGGAACCTATTCAAATGATATCTTAAATCTTGCAAAAGGTTCATTGTCACAAGTCAGAAGGTTCACTGCATATAACATTCACGGTTTCAAATTTCGAACAGTGGATAGAGATCAATGGCTGAAAACTCAAAACAGTGGTGTATTTGGCTCATTTGGCACAAATAGTTATGCAAGCAGCAATGATAATCAACCTAAATTTGGAGGTGTTCCTTATTATGGAAAATTGGTAGACATTATTCAGTTCAATTATCATGGCCGATTTATGGTTACAATGTTCAAGTGTAAATGGGCGAACACAACAACCACACTTGGAATGAAAAAGGATACTCTTTGATTTGACTTAATTAATTTTTCTCGGTTGATTCACACAGGTGAACATGAAGATGATGAACCGTATATTAAAGCATCTGAAGCTCAATCGGTCTATTATGTAAATGATGCAGTCGATAAAGAGTGGTGCATTCCTTTTCACATAAAGCCCCGAGACTTATATGATATGGGAGAATACAAACAAAATATTTATGAGAGTGAGGCATACCCACAATAACAATTTGATTTGTTCTTTACAGATGATGGAGATACTATATCATTAGCTAAAGAAGTTGAAGAAGATGAATCCCCTGTTATGGACATTGAAGCTAGTGCAGTTAACAATGAGGATGATCATATGATAGTGTAGCATGTGATTGGTTTTTTGTTGACAATGTGATGTGAAAAAGATTTGGATGGTTTTTTTTATTATTTAAATGTGAAAAAGACCGTATGTAGTGGTTTCTTTTCTTATATGTATTATTTTTTTCTTTTACTTTTTCCCTATTTTTATATTTTTTATTTATATCCTTATGTAGTGTTTTTTCAATCAACTTTATGATTTCTTATTTGTTGGTTCTTATCTTTATCCGATGTTTTTTTCCATTTAATTCCTGATTTCTATCTTTATATTGCAGGCATGGGTAGACCGAAGAGAATCAAAGTCAGCCAAGGTGCTTTTTCCACAAAGTCAGTTCCTATCCCAATCCCCACCCCTAACCCGACTCCATCCCTACCTACACATCCATCTCCTGCACCGACTCCACCTTTCACTTCAAACCCAACCCCACGTCCCCCTATGCCAACTCCATCGTTATCTAAAGATGCACCTCCTGCACCGACTCCACCTTTCACTTCAAACCCAACCCCACGTCCCCCCTATCCCAACTCCATCCCTATCTACACATCCACCTCCTGCACCGATTCCACCTTTCACTTCAAACCCAACCCCACGTCCCCCTATCCCAACTCCATCCCTATCTACACATCCACCTCCTGCACCGACTCCACCTTTCACTTCAAACTCAACCCCACGTCCCCTTATCCCAACTCCATCCTTATCTACAAATCCACCTCCTGCACCGACTCCACCTCTCACTTATGACCCAAACACACGTCAAGTCCCACCATATGTTGCCAAAAGATGTAATAGATATTGGACTGTTGATATTGAACATAAGTATGACTTCATAGTGGATTATCCAAATAAATGAAATTTTTAATAATGCATTTTCCATCTACACATTCACATGGTGTTAAGAGGGAAGGACGTCTGAAGACTAATGGAGTATGGACACTCCCAGCTAGGCAATGGGTAGTTGTTCCTTTTAATAGGCAAGGACAACCAATAGGGGAAGCTGCTGGCCTATTAAGTGGATTTCTTGGAATCATTGGAACGGATTTGACTATATTTCCTATCAGGTATTATTCTTGGAATAAAGTGCCTAGTAACTATAAAGACACCGCTTTTAGCAATATCCAGGTTAGATGGCCTTATATAATTTAAATATAGTAACATCTCTATTGGCATATACTTTAATTTAACTAATGTGTGTTATTGTCCTTTCAAGGCTAAGTTTTGCTTGGATAATGAAATTGCAAAGTGCTTTGTGTTGAAGAAGCTTGGCAACAATTGGAGAAATTATCCAGGCTGGTTATTCCACACATTTTATGAGGTCCAAATGAGTAGAGAACATAACTTAGACAATCATCCAGACTTTATTCCATATGACATATGGGCAAGTTTTGTTGATTACCGATTAAATCCAAGAACTCAGGTAGCATAAAAAATGTGTTTTTAGATAAAATCAAATTGTTTGCAACCTAACTTTTTTTTTCCTTGGTCTTGGCAGGAAATAAGCAAAAAAATTTGCATAAATCGAAAAAAGCTTAAGATGCCACATACTTGTGGATCTAAAAGCATTGCTAGGAAGATACATGAGATGGTAATAGTTTATATGCATGTTTTTAAACATCTAGTAGAATGATACTAATATTGTCTAATTGACATAGTTTAGGAAATGGAGAGTAGAGGACCTGTGAGTAGGGGAGCAGTATTTGTCGCGACTCACGAGAAGCGTGATGGTTCCTTTGTTAACGACGAGGCTGAGAATGTTTGTGTAAGTACTTATATAACTTTGAGTCTTCTTTTTTGAAAGTTGGATTTGTTCCTCTCTTTTTGAAAGTTAGTGATATAGTAGTGACTAGTGAGTGAATAATGAAGGGTGCTTTGAGAATGGAGGAGGATGAGAGGGGTATATATAGTTGTTTGGAAGTGATAGCAGCTCACAGGAAAATAAGGGAGCGAGTGATGTATGGTTTTGTGAAGAGATAAGATATATAGGAAAATTGAAGGCAGTGTAGTATATTTATAGGTAGCAGATCGCTAGTGGTTTAGTGGTGTGAGGATACTTTTAGCAAATGGTTTTGCAAGGTAGAATTGATGTAGATGCAAAATTCATCCATGAATGCGACGTGGAGGCCATTCAGATATATGTATATGCTTCCCTTGGGATGACAGAGTGGACGCGTGAAGATGTATAAATGTGTCTTTCTGCAGCCAATTAGAAGAGATCAGTAAAATGTTCTATATATATATATATTATGACCCTACCCACCACGTCACAGACCCTGATCGATGTCTTGCATATATAGTGGCTATTGGCTAAGTGCACATGATTTTTGGTTCTGTTACACTTACAATAGTCTGTCTTATTTTGTCTTTCTAATGAATTATCTAGGTGTATACGGTAATAGTTAATTAGAGTGAATTGAACAAGATGTTACGAGACAGTAGGGGTTTTTACTTTAACTTTAGCTCATAATCTCTCATCATTAATTACTAAATTAATGTATGTTCTTGAAATGACGAGTGGAATTTTACACTATGACGCTTTTATGATATTACACTGCTTGTTTATGTGTATGTGGGTTACCTCTATTTTGCACTTTCTTTTACTCTCTGCGAATTAAAGTTGGATTTCTTCCTCTCTTTCTAATAGAGAATACTTCTTGCTGAAAAGCTGCTTTTTTAAAGGAATTTTCCATTTGTCTTGTATCATTTAATTGAATTATTTATTTTTATTTATCAAATACTATTATCATTTAATTGTATCACACTGTTTGTTTATGTGTATATTTATTTTTCTTTATAGGAAAAAATTATTGAACTTGAAAATCAAGGGACAATATCCGCTCAAATTAGTGAGCAACATTCTCTTGGGCAAGTGCTTGGAAAGGAACATCCCGGGAGAGTTCGCGGTTTAGGGTTTGGCCCTAACCTTACTCAAGTATTTGGATTATCTACCACTCGACTTGGTAGGATATCATTGAATTATAGTAATGGAGACACTACAAATGCTCTTCAACAAGAAATTGTTCGGTTGCAATCAGAGTTGGAATCTTCAAATGCCCTATTTGAATCTTCAAATGCATAATTGGAAGCTTTCAATGCGCAATTTGAAGCATCAAATGCACAGTTAAAATTAGAGATGCGAGGTGTCTTCAACATTCTCAAAAATATTATGGGAAATGTACCGTCTGAGTTTGCACATTTGATAAATTATGAGGTATAAATCTTTTTCTTTATATTTTTTAAATTTTGTTCTCTATAATATAATCAAATATATATAAATTTGTTATTCTCTTAGGTACCTGAAGCAAGTAATGGACAATCGTCATCAGCAGGACATTCATTCTCAACTAGTGAAGATCATCCCAATACATAGATGAGATTGACTTACTTTGCAATATTTAGTAAGTATATAAAATTTAAATATGTATATTGTTTATTACTTAATTATTTGTGATATTTATGGTACATTGCTATAATAATACTCATAAATTTTATTTTTTCAATATTGCAGGAGCCTAGGTAGAGCTTTTGGAGGTTGTTTTAAAAGCTTTTCTCATTTTGTAATGAACTAATTTTTTGGTTTACAAACAAATATTTTTTTTTTTGAGAACTTCAAACAAATACTTTAGTTTTATCTATTTTGAGTATTATATATAAGTACTTCTATGAGTATTTGTATCTTTTTTTAGCATTAATTTAATCAATTATATATTTTTTCTAAAAATATATGTGACATTTTAAAAAAAAGTAAAATAGACAATTAGTGACGGTTTAAAGCCGTCGGAAATTTATAGGTCATTTTGTGGCAGGCACTAAGTGTCGCAAATTTACCAAACATTTTCTGGCAATTAGTAACCGCAACAAATTTAGCTTTCATTTTGTGATGGTTATAAACCGTGAGAAAATTACTTGGAATTTTCTGACGGTTATAAACCGCCACGATTTTACTTTTCATTTTTAGGCAGGCCCAAACCGTCAGAAAAGAACATTTTCTAGCATTTATTCCAGCAGTTGGCTAGAACCGTCAGAAAATTACTTTGCGACATGTCCATTTGTGGCATGTCCATTAGTAAAATAATACTATATTCCTAATTGTAGTTAGATTAAGATTTTTCAATGTAACGCCTATAAATAGAGGGTGAGAACACTTAGGTTTGTATCCTAGCTTTCTTTTAAACTTAGCCTCGTGTTCTTCTATAACATGAGTACCTAAGCTTGCTAGGTTGTTCTTATGGTAGTCTATGTAATTTCTTGAGCTATGAGCTCTAATTTTAGAGAAGTTCTTTAGAAGTTTATTACAGTTTATCATCATCCGGTCATGACTCTATATCCTATCGGTCGACAGATTTAGGATTCATGATTGAATTAAATAAACTTAGCGGTTGCAGGTCTAGATTGATTGGCTCAAACTAGATACTGCCTTTTATCATTTATTTTTATTAATATAATTTATTTTTCGAAATTAAATGTATTCCTCTAGTTTGCATACACCATTTTAATGTGGATGCGACATCCTCGATTTGATGTGTACTTGTGAAGACCGCGCCTTCGGCGGGTTTCTTGGAGTCACCACCAAGTTTTCCATTAAAACTTGGAAAAGAAAAATAATTCGAAATCTTAATAAAAATGGGTTTTAAAATCATCTGAGTTCGAGAGTCCATTTGAGATGAGAGGAAGGTGTTAGGCACCCCTCTTCCCCTGTCTGAAGACGGTTACCCCAAAATTAATAATCAAATTGTTTTGACCTTAAAAGTGGAATAAATAGACAAACAAATAAAATAGAGAAAAGGCGGACTTGACCTATGATGAAAGCCTAGCCCTACGTACCCTCCAAGAGGGATCAAAGTTCACATAGTTCGTGAAGGAACACATGTGTGTGAGTGTGGGGATGCTCACCAAGCAAAGGCTCAGGTGGCTTTCCTGTGCAATGTACCTAAAAGAGCACAGGCTCCTCGGCACCTATCTACCATGCATTTCACAGAAGAAATCAAACAAGGTGGGTGTGTAATGCTCATCAGGCGGCATGATCAGATGGCGTGTAAACCAGTGTTCCTATAGAAGCACAGGCTTCTTGGAGACACCAGTTAAACAGATAAATAAAGACTTGATTAAAAGACACGAACAAAGCATCTATAATATTTTGGAATTTTCCCTTTAAGAAACACAAAGAAAAATTTTCGATGCGTATTTTCCTGATTCTAGACAATAAATAAAAAAAATCAAATTGGACCTCTTCTGAAGTACGAAAAATTGTCAAAACCTAGGATAAGAAAGCTCTAGATATCCCCTACACACCCACGTTGACCTTACCCCAAAAAGCAATAGTAATTTGTAAGATATGGTCTTTCAAAACACGATTGCCCAGAAACTATTTGAAATGATACTTCGAGATAAATAAATATGCCATAAATAATTCTAGATGGATTAGGTCATGAAATTTAGATCGTTTGTTCCAGAGACCAAGAAGAAGATTTAGGGACAACCATCAATGAAAACAGACTTGTGTAGAGGGAGAAACATTTTCACGAAATAGAGCGACGTTCAGGACGTCACTCTACCACGTGATTTGAAAAATTGATTTTATAAAAATTTTTGCAAGTAAAATACCCAATAGAATTTGACAAAAGACCTATGGTTAGAAAGCTATGGATGTCAATTATCAAAAAAAAAAAAGAAATCTATGGATGTCTTGTTTCGGGAAGAAAATAGATCACTGCATTTGGAGATAAATTGAAATCAGAATATTGCGTTAAAGGCACACTGCCCGAACTTAGAATCAATTGGGGCAGAGGCTTTCACAAAAATCGTTTGACTCCATTAAAAGACTCCAAAATTCATAAAAAATTCAAAGATGCTTCCAAAGTATGCACACAGAAGAGAAAAAATCACGAAAGCAATTATATATGTCGAAACAACAAGAAAAAAACGGAGAAGGCAAGCAATCACATTCAACCAAAATAGAAAAGTGTCAAAGTGAAGAGTACTCCCTCAATTGGTTCTTCCACCTTTCATTCTTGGTTTCCCTTCCCATCTCCATGCATTCTTGACTCCTTCCTCTTATTTCTTCTTGCCTCCTCTTGCTCTCCTCCTTGATCTCCTCTTCTTCTCTTTGACCTACCCACCTCTCTCTTTTTAACCTAGCCACCTCCCTTTTTATAAGCTAGGTTTTCTTCTTAATTGTTTTGGGCTTGGTCCACTAGTACTAGGAGTAGGCTATCTAACATTGTTCTCTTTTCTTATTTTTGACAAAATATTGATATTTTTTTATTTTTGTATTTTATTTATTTTTATGCTTCTTTTTTTTTTTTAAACCTGGACAAAATAGGGTGTCCACAAAGTCCCCTCTTTACTTGTCTTTGTCCAAAATGGACTTGAGAATGATGTCCAGAATTGTTGGAGGAAGCAAGTAAAGACAAAACGATGCCCCATTCATCCGAGCTTTGACGAGTGCGTTAGACAAAACCAAATTTAAAAACCTAATAAGAATAACTATGAACAAACAGAAGCAAAACCTAAAGAAAATCTAGCACACATCTTAAAAAAAATAGTTCTAAACCAACAATGCTATGGCTCCCTCATCTTGGGGTTTTCAATTGCTTCACAGTGGTGAGCAATGATTGGTTGTTGCACCCTGCTGTGGCAAAACTCCTAGCTTTTATAGGTGTTCTTCCAATTGAGAAGGGTCCATGCTTGCGAGCAGCCATAGCGCTGTTGGCTGGAGGAGTAGCTAATTGGTGCTAAAACACTAAGAAAATCTTCCCGACTATGCACCCCAAAACTTAAATTAAATGTGGAAAACAATGTGAAAATAATGAGGGGAAATGGAATTCTCAAGTTTGCACCAAGGGAAAAATTAATAAGAGCCAAGGGTATTGGAAGCAAGTTCCTACCCCTAGGCCATGCTCGAGAGTGATTATTCTTTCAGAGTTTAAATGAGACTCAAGACATTGGAGTCTTGAGAGTTTAGGGAATGACCCTTTACGAGAGCAGATGGAAATTTGAGAATAACCCTCAGCGGAGGCACAAAAATGAACTTAGAGTAAGGCTTAAGGCGACAATCAAGGCAGTCATGAGTCTCAAGTAAAAGTGATTGGCGATTGGTACTCGCGGCATGCAGGTGTACCTAACGCTGATATCAATAGGGCTCAAGGCAAGCAAGATTCCCCAGTAAAAAGTGATAGGTGGTTGGTACTCAAGGTAGGCAAAAGTACCTAATGCTGACATCAATAAAGCTCAAGGTAAGCAAGAGTCCCTAGTATATGGGTTTGGATAAACACTTGGTACTTTCAGGAGTACCATAGACCAATCATGGTTAGACTCTCGGGGTTCAAGGCGGGCAAGAATTCCTGAAGGATGAGTTAGTAATAGGCGTTGGGTACTTTCAGGAGCACCTCTGGCCAATTAAGACTTTCCACTTCCAAGGCAGGCATGGATCCTTGAAAGAGAGAGTTAGTGATAAGACTATCAACATCCAACGCAGGCATGGATCCATGAAAGAGAGAGTTAGTGATAAGAAATTCAACATCCAAGGCAAGCATGGATCCTCGAAAAAAAATAAGTTAGTGATGAGACTCTCTACATCAAAGGCAGGCATGGATCCCCGAAAGAGAGAGTTAGTGAGGTGATTCTCGACATCCAAGACGGGCATGGATCCCCGAGAGATGTTCCTGCTTTCTAGCTTGCCTGGACTTCACAGGTGATTAAAAAGGTCTTCCTGTTCTCCTGCTTGCCTAGACTTCACAAGTGATTTAAAAGTATTTTTCTGTTGTTCTTGGGTTTCACAGGTTATTAAAAGACTTCCATGCTTTCTAGTTTTCCTGGGTATCACAGATTCTTGGGAAGCAGGTCCTAATTGTGAGAAATAGGTCTCTTTTAGTTCCTAAATTTTGGTCCAATCCCAAGGTTGCGGTGCCTTGTTCCTTGGATTTTGAAATCAGAGGTCTCGATGCCTCACCAATCCCAAAGGCATGATGCCTTGTTCCTTGGATTTCAAATTTCAGGGATCTCGATGCCCTACCAATCGCTAGGTCTCATTGCCTGGTTCCTTAAAATTTCAAGGATCTCGATGCCCTGCCAATCCCCTGGTCTCGATCCTTGGTTCCTTGGATTTAAAATTTCAGGGACCTCTATACCCTGCCAATCCCCAGGTCTCAATGTTGGTTCCTTGGATTTAAAATTTCAAGGATCTCGATGCCCTACCATTCCCCAGGTCTCGATGCTTGGTTTCTTGGATTCAAAATTTTAGGGATCTCGATGCCCTCCCAAACCCCAGGTCTCGATGCCCTGCCAATGCCCAGGTCTCGATGCCTGGTTCCTTAGATTTAAAATTTTAGGGGTCTTGATGCCCAGCCAATCCCCAGGTCTCGATGCATGGTTCCTTGGATTTAAAATTTCTAGGGTTTCGACGCCCTCCCAATCCCCAGGTCTAGATGTCTGGTTCCATGGATTTAAAATTTTAGGGATCTCGATGCTCTCCCAATTTCTTTGGATTTAAAATTTCAAGGATCTCGATGCCCTGCCAATCCCTAGGTGTCGATGCTTGGTTCCTTGGATTTAAAATTTCAGCGATCTCGATGCCCTGCCAATCCCTAGGTCTCGATGGTTGGTTCCTTGGATATAAAATTTTAGGGATCTCGATGCCCTGCCAATCCCTAGGTCTCGATGCCTAGTTCCTTGGATATAAAATTTTAGGGGTCTCGATGCCCTGCCAATCGTCAGGTCTCGATGCCTAGTTCTTTGAATTTAAAATTTCAGGGGTCTCAATGTGATGCCTGGTTCTTTGGATTTAAAATTTCTAGGTTTCCCTTCCTATCTCCATGCATTCTTGACGCCTTCGTCTTCTTTCTTCTTGCCTCCTCTTGCTCTTCTCCTTGATCTCCTCCTGTTCTCGTTGACCTAGCCACCTCTCTCTTTTTAACCTAGCCACCTCCATTTTTTAATCTAGGTTTTCTTCTTAATTGTTTTGGGCTTGGCCCACTAGTACTAGGAGTAGGCTATCTAACATTTTTTTTCTTTTCTTATTTTTGACAAAATAATGATATTTTTGTATTTTATTTATTTTTATGCTTCTCTTTTTTTTTTAAAACCTGGACAAAATAGGGAGTCCACAGTAGCAAATTGATTTATTATATTGGTTGTGGAAGATATATCTACAATAATAAATTCAAAATTATAAATTTATAATACTAAAAATATTTACATAAAACATTAAAATGAATTATTAAATAAAATTAATCCACATAAAAATAAAATGTCAATTATTCAATTATATCAATAAAAATATGGCAAAAAAAAGTATATCAATAAAAAATGGCTAGGTCAAAACTTGCTTCTTCTGCGTTCTTTTTAATGGTTTTCTTAAATCAAAATTTAAAACCAAATAAATAAAAAATGATATAAACTGTAACTATGGTATATTCCACTTTGTGACAGGTGGCATTAAGCTTCTAGAAACTTGGCCTCCGCGCATGCTAGCGACACGTGGCACTGCTCATCTACCACTTACGTGGCCCTCACCCACGTCACTTCACGAAGCACCCACTTAACCAGACGTGGGAGCTCCCCAAGCATCGTGGGGCGACCCACGATACACGAGATCGTGGGTCTAGCACGACCTCCCCACACTCAGTATAAATAGACCGTCACCCGAGGGACTAAGAGAAACGCAACATGAAGGACTACAACACCTAATGTAAGATCCGTCACGTACTCACGGTAACCTAAGAACTCTCAGACATCCCATAGAATCCTTCACACATCCTGAGCTCCCCCGTAGGTTCCATTAAAGCCAATCTCCGGCATGCTCACCTCCATCCCGAAGTCTACAACTTACAGGGCTTCCAGCAGCTTTCAGAGACTCGAGCTCTCTCCCAGTAAGGCAACCTCCTAAGAGCGGCTCGCCCGCCCGGAGTCCCTTAGACACATCTTAGCCGCACACGGCCCGATACAGGTAATCACCTTACCTAACAGCTCCTATAGACGTCACCATGACGAACTACGTGGACTTTGATCCCTTCCCAAGGGTAAGTAGGCACCTAGGTGCATCACCTAAGGACAAGTCCCCCATGGTTAAGACCCCCTGTGGTCCTAATTACAAATTACAATTGTCTGAGCCAAAAACGACAGTTTCAGTGGTGCCCACCGTGGTCTTATTTAGACCACAGTGCCTTGCGTACTCTGCCGCTGAACGGCATTTCTTTTTCGGGGAGTAGGAGTACATACCTAAGGCTCAGAAACTCACATTTTTTCCATTATGTGTACAGGTTATAACAGGGCAATACACGCATGACTAGTACCTGCCCCCCAAAGTCCTTGCATGTCCGACCGGATGACATCCGAACTGACCGAACCAAGCGACATAAAACACAGTTCGTGATCTTTGATGACGCCGACAGCACAACCGAGACAAATGAGCCACTAGTCGTCGCTGACATACTCTTCGCAAAAACCCTGGAAGAAATGACCTACTACAAGGATCGGCTGATGTCTGACGAAGAAACTCTCGTTGACTTCTCTGGACAGGTCGTTGAAACACAAGGAACCCTCATGGCATGGCTCGCCCTGGGCGCGCCACCAAGGGTCGCCTGCACCAGCGTGAGGTTCACCATATCAACAGCCGCATCAGCAAACAACGCAATTTTCGGACCACCGACCCTCAGTAAGCTAAGAGTCATCATATCCATAGCTTTCATGGCGATGAAATTTCCCACGCCAGCCGGCATCGGAGAAATACGAGCGAGCCAAGGAACCCATGTATGCTATGCGACCGACCGCCCCGTTGCAGGTAGGGCCAGGAGCGATGCTGAAAGCCCCCTGAGATAGTGGACCTGTGCGACGAAATCCCCAGAGCCAGGCCACAACCTACGGAGGATTTCGTAAGCATCTGCATAGACCAGGCAAATAACCGAGAAATCTGCATGGGAGCCCTTCTCAGCCAAACAACCCATAGAAAGTTCCAAGAACTGCTTACCTGGTACAGGGACGTATTCGCCTGGAGCACAGCAGACATGCTCGAAGTAGACCCTGCGCTAATATGCCACTCCCTCAATATGAGAGACGAACCCGACGTAATCTAGAAAAAGTGACACTTCGGCGAAGAAAGGCAGCAAGCGATCAACGAAAAAGTGCAAAAGCTCCTCGACGCCGGCTTCATACGTGAGTCGCAGTACCCTGACTGGCTGTGGAACGTAGTAATGGTGAAAAAGGCAAATGGGAAATGGCGAATGTGCGTAGACTTCACGAATCTGAACAAAGCCTGCTCGAAGGATGCCTACCCGCTCCCGAACATAGACAAGCTAGTTGATGGGACGGCCGGACACCGGATGCTGAGATTCCTAGATGCTTTCTCGGGATACAATCAGATCCAGATGAACCCAAAGGACCAGGAAAAGACCTCCTTTACCATGGATAGAGGCGTCTACTGCTACAAAGTCATGCCCTTTGGACTGAAAAACCCAGGCGCAACCTATCAGAGGATAATGGACATCATTTTGAGAGAACAGATAGGCCGGAACCTTGAGGTTTACGTCAACGACATGGTAGTCAAATCAATGGAACTCGTACAACACCTGGCGCATCTAGAGGAACTCTTCTTGGTTTTGCGAAAGCACCAAATGTAGCTGAACCCAACCAAATGTGCCTTTGGCGTGTCAACATGAAACTTCCTAGGATTCATGATCACGCAACGAGGAATCGAGGCCAACAACAAGAAATGCGTAGCCATTCTCAACATGGAACCGCCACGAACAGTGAAAGAAGTGCAGGGGTTAAACGGGAGGTTAGCGACCCTCAATCGATTCTTATAAAGGATGGCTGACCGATGCCTTCCTTCCTACAAAATTCTGAAGATAGCACCCGCGTTCCAATGGATCGAGCAATGTGAAATGTCCTTCCAGGACCTTAAGGCTTACCTAGCCAAACCCCTAGTGTTAGCCAAAGCGGTCAAAGGAGAAACCCTCATACTTTACCTAGCTACCACCAATCACGCTATGAGCTCAACGTTGATAAGGGAAGAAGGGGTCGAGCAATTCCCTGTTTACTACACAAGCCATGCCTTGCAAGGAGCCCAACTCATGTACCAACGTATAGAGAAACTCGTTCTCACCCTCGTCCACTCGGCTAGAAGGCTCCGACCCTACTTCCAACAGCATACAATCATGGTCTGAACTGACCAACCCCTGCGATAAATACTGCAAAAGCCAAACTTAGCAGGGCGAATGACAAACTGGGCGGTCGAGCTATCAGAATTCGACATCCAATAAGATCCTCGACGGGCGATCAAAGCCCAAGCCTTGGCAAACTTCGCCGCCGAAATAACTCCGTCTGAACGCCTCTAGGGGAACGCCTCTAGGGGGACGCCCCGGCTTCGAAACACGACGAGACCATCGAGCTACAGAGAAAAATCCCCAAGGCTAGTCTACGTAGACGGCTCCTCGATCGTGAAATCTGCGAGTGCCAGCATTATCGCCGAAAGCCCCGACGAAATCAAAATGGAACAAGCCCTGCGCTTCACGTTCCCAGCCTCCAAGAACCAAGCTGAATTTGAAGCTCTCAAAGCTGGACTAGCACTAGCTTACCACCTGGGCGCCTCAAAGGTCAAGCTATTCAGCGATTCACAATTAGTGGTCGAACAACTAAATGGAGACTTTGAGGCAAAGGACGCCACTATCGTCAAATATGTGGAGCGTGCCAAACAAGAAATCAACAGGTTCGAATCCGTGTTGATCACACGGATCCCACGGAAGCAAAACACCCAAGCTGACGCCCTCTGCAATTTAGCCACCACACCGAGCCAATCAGGGCTTAAAACGGTCTTGCTAACCACGCTTCGCACTCCTAGCATAAACCCGGACGTATTGCCGATTACAATCGACAACTCCCGGATGGCCCCCATCAGGGCATACATAACGGCGAGCACCCTGCCTACAGACAAAGAACTCGCTCGGAAAATCAAGAGGCAAGCAGCTCGATACTTTGTCTGGGGAAATGACATATACAGAAAGGGATTCTCATCCCCGCATCTCCGGTGTATCTCGACCGAAGAAGCAAGCTACGTGCTGCAGGAAATCCACGAAGGCATATGCAGCACACACCAGTCTGCAGGAGCCCTCCGAAAGTGAGCCCTGCGCTCCGGATTCTACTGGCCGACGATGAGAGCCGACTTAGAGGCCTTAGTCCCCCACTACGACTAATGTGAATGCCACGCCGCGTTCATACACTAGCCGCCCGGTGAACTGAAGCCCATAGAATCCCCATGGCCCGTCGACACGTGGGGCTTGGACATCCTGGGCCCTCTCCCTCAAGGTACGCTCCAGCAAAAATTCCTCATATTGGCCGTCGACTATTTCACCAAGTGGATCAAGGCCGAACCCCTGGCCACCATCGACTCATAAAACGTCCAAAACTTCCTCTGGCGGAACATCATTACTCGTTTCAGTCCCTCCCACACACTAATCACCGACAACGAACGACAATTCGTCAGCGAGAGGTTCGATGTTTTCTGCAAAGAGTGGAGTATCGACCATAGAACAACTTCAGTCGAGTACCCAACGACCAACGGGCAGACGGAAAGAGTGAACCGCAACATCCTCGAAGGACTGCGAAAACGTTTGACGGACGCGAAGGAAGGATGGGCGAGCGAACTCCCATCAGTCTTATTGTCTTACAGAACAACAATACACACGGCCACAGGAGAAACCCCTTTTGCTCTGACATATGGGCAGGAACCAATCATCCCCGCCAACATCGGGGTCCCCTCGGACCGCATGCTCTACTACTCCGAATCAAACCCAGAAAGAGGTGACTTGGTCATGCGCACAGCGATAAACAATAGGCACGACCGCCTACACGGCAAGCACGCCCCCAAATGGGAAGGCCCATACAGGGTTATTGGCATCTCTTCGCACAACGCATACAAGTTAGCACTCTTAACGGGAGAACACGTCCCAAACACTTGGAACGCCAGCAGCCTCAAGAAATATTTTATTATATCTTAGTCAATAATGTTTCTTTATGCCTTAGTCCAAAGGCTAAGCTCGCAGGCACATCACTACGCCTTAGTCCTAAGGTGAATGCCTCTTACCTTGTCTTAGTCCCAAGACAAATGTACTACTAACTCGTCTTTGTCCCAAGACAGTTACGATGAATATTTAAAAGAATATGAAATACAATACGATTGATCAACTCTCGTGCTCAAAATAATTTTCCTTATATTATTTACATACGGGGACTAACGCCCCAAAGTTACAAAAACTCGAACAGCACGAAATAGAAGTCTAGAGGCATCCTCCTCTAATGGGTCTGACAGCTCGACTGACCGAGGCGGATCCGTCCGAGTATTCGGGGCCACGTCATAACTCTTGATCCTCAACGGAGAGTCCCCTTGAGCGTGAACGCGGAACTCCCGACCAATGTTTTCCCACGAAGGATGCATCTTCGCCCTAACCTCCAGAGGGACGGAGATACCCATCAAATCCTCCAGCTACGTTATGCCATTTTGCATTCCATAACTCGCGAAACGCAGAAAGTCCTGGCGACGAACCCGCAAGGCATTGGCTTTACCCTCCAACAGCTCGCTCTCCAATTCCTCCACCCGTGCAGCCAGTGGAGCGTTCTCGTCCAGCAATCCCTCCACAACTTCCTGCACAAAATCACGAAGGGATCAGCCACCACACTCGGAGAACATTGAAGGTAAGGGAAAAACATCCTACCCCCTCGAAAAGCATCCTACATTGTCATATAAAATAGGTCACTATATAAAAGAGACCATATTTTTCCCAATAACAAATTATATTATGAAAAGATATTATATTCTTACTGGGAAATTAAGTTGTCCTATCTCTATAATATATTTTGGTATACCATAACCCATTCCTTAAATGAATTTTAAATTTGTGAGTCATCAAGACAAAATATAAATATATTAATATTTATATATAACCTCACAAAAATTATATACCAAAATATTGATATTTATCTATTTGAGTTATTTTATCAACTAGAACTCAAATGACAAACACTCAATCCCATTATTCTTATTTTTCTTTTGTTTCTTTATGGGGATTAGACATGAATTACCTTAAACTTATTGGAGCAGCAACCTAAAATTAAGGATAAACACCAAAAACAGGGAAATGTAATTTTGTTAGAGAAGTAATAAAATGCGTGGTACCGGACTGAGGCACGGGTATCTCGTTATCTTTAAGGTAATTCACGCCTCCCACAGGTTAATTTTGCTATATCACCCGGTGTAGTGGGTACTCAGATGCGTTACCTCCAGGATAGAACAACCCAGTACTCACTTGTTTGTCTACAACCTCTGCACGTAGAATGTAGATAGGACTCTGTTGTAATACACCAGAAAATTTCGACGATTAAAGAATGGTTTATTTAAAAATTTTGAGGATTAAAGAATGATTTATTTCGGGGTTAGGAATTTAAAACTTTAAGAAAAAAGAATCTAGAAAAAATATATATATGAAATTTAAAAGAAACCGGAAAGGAATTTTTTTTCGAAGATTGTAACACCCGAGAAATTTTTTTTTAGGTTTAAAATAAAATAAAAGGGAGAGAAAAGAAGTAGAAAATAATTTTTGGGATTTAATTCAGGACTAAGAAATTGGAAACCTGAATTAAATAGGGAAAGGAAATTAAATTAAAAATATATATTTAATATTTTTAAGTGATTATTATTTATCTTATTATCTATTTAAAAAAAAGAAAAAGAAAAGAAAATAATTATTAGTTGTGTTTTAATTTAATTATTAATTAATTAATTTTTAATTATATTTATTTACTATTTAATTATTTAATTTTTTTAATTATTTTAATAATAGTATTTTATTTATTTGTTTTATTAAATTGGAGTGGGGTGCCGTGGGAAAACAAATAAGAAAGGAAGAAAAAAGCAAAGATAGAAAAAGAAAGAGAAAAAGAGAGAAGAGAAAGAGAGAGAGGGCGAAGACGAGAGATAGAGAGAAAGAGGGAGGACTGGACGGAGATGAAGAAGGGGGAGGAAGGAGGAAGCTCGCCGGAATACTCGCCGGAGGATAGCGGTCCGACGCCGGTCACGACCACCGGAGCTCGACTCCAACATCTTCCACACCTCCAACCAATCGAATCAAGGTTGGTAACCCCAATTTAATTCAAAACCCTCAATTTCTACATTTTTAGGGATTTCTTCGATTCAC
This sequence comes from Senna tora, assembly GCA_014851425.1. Taxonomy (NCBI): domain Eukaryota; kingdom Viridiplantae; phylum Streptophyta; class Magnoliopsida; order Fabales; family Fabaceae; genus Senna; species Senna tora. Next base: position 22,382,368 of record CM026265.1, read on the forward strand.
CTTCGATTGAGTTATTTCGAGGGTAGATTGAGACCTAGAAAGTGTTCTTGAACACTTAGTTGGGGTAGGAATCGAGATTTTGTTCTCGAATTTGCCAAAATTCGAATTTGGAAGGATTTGGGGTTGAAATTATAATTATTTTCAAATTGGTGAAAATTGTTGATAATTAGGATTGAGCTTGGATTTGAGTAAATAGGTTTGGATTGGTATTATTAAAATTATATGGTTGGAATATTAGCTGCACAAGACCTGTGAAGAGCTGGCCCGAGGTTACTAAGGCCAGACCTTGGCATTAACATGTCGGGTCCTTGCTCGGTTTGCCCAAATATGCTTTAAGGGTGACGTTGAGAGTTCTAAACCTCCTCTTTTCGATCTCAAACACCCGAGAATAATTCCAAATATGCTATCAAGCATCAAGAATTATTTTAGGCGCCATCTTGCTCCTCAAGGATGGAAACCTGTGGAACAATGAAGTCCAAATTCTAAAATGGTAATTTTATTTCTTCATAATTATTAGGAAGCCTTAAGTAGGATGAATTAGAGGTGTATTGAGGTTTAGAAACTATTTCTTAGAACCTGAATAAGAACACAAGTTGAATTAAAAATGCTTAGACCTTCCTAAAATTAGGATTCCTTCCAACCAAGCTAGATAAGCTTCCTTAGATGCGAATACAAGTTAGATAGAGGTCTAATACTCAAATCCAAGTAGGTGAAACACTCAAGTAGAGTGTTATATTCGAGTAAGTCAAGTGTCCGAGGAAGGATACGCATAAGTCGGGATAGATAAGTCCAATAAGACCAAGAGCTTTACTCTGTGGCAACCATGGACTACATGAGAGAGTAATGGAGATATAAATAACAAGTTAAGCTAAGTATAACCTTACTAAAGTAAATGTTCTTATAGGAACAACGTCATGCAATAGAGTGCAACAGGAACTCCGAGGAGACTAAAGTTATAGGAGAGGATTGCGATGAAGGTTGGCCAAGGTGAGGGCTCTTTCATCTCTGCTCCTAGGGTTGTATGCCTATGTGGATTACATGAGTCTGTATATTCTCTGCTTGTCTGGTATGTGTTAGCTAGAGATATCGAATGCTAAAAGTATGAAAGAATTAGAAAATAGGTTGTGGAAAGTAGCTTGGATAGGAAGACATAGGGGTAGAGTATAATTGTTTGCTATAATCAGTGTGTTACAAATCCAACTCACACACTTCGGAGGCATGATGAGTATTTTATTAAATCTTTTCCCACGACGGTGGCAAGAGTCCTTGTACGGAGGGACTAGGCTTTTATTTTGAAAACTCGTCACGATGGTGACTTAAATTATAATCAAGCAAACGGAGTTATTGGTGGGTTTCGGATTTGGTTATGCTAGCGATGTGAGACATCGACTAGAACAACGTCAGATGGCACTTGAGACCTCAGTTTTTTATAATCACCATGACAATGGTCATTGCCCTATCCTAGGAATAGGGTCAGAAAGGTTTTATATTGCTTTGACGATAGCTTGAGGCTCAGAGAGTGCATCTGGACAGGTATATGGGTTATATCCTGTTGAGGATATTCGACCATATTAATAAGGAGAAGAATTGTTGATCCTTCGGGAAAGATATAAAGAATCCTATTAATATGTGAGACATCGACTAGAACAACGTCAGATGGCACTTGACACCTCAGATTTATAATCACCATGACGATGGTCATTGCCGTATCTTGGCAATACGGTCAGAAAGGTTTTATATTGCTATGACGATAGCTTGAGGCTCAGAGAGTGAATCTAGACGGGTATATAAGTTATATCCGGATGAGGATACTTGTACATATTAATAAGGAGAGGAATTGTTGAACCTTAGGGAAAGATACAAAGAATCCTATTAATATGTGAGACCAAGATAAGGAGACACGGGAGGAACCTACGGGTGAACCGTGAGCCTGATTTTGCAGAAAAGAAATCATCCTGTTGAGATGGTCCAGGGTGTATCAGTGGCCAGGCTTTGAGACGTCGTGCCGTGCCCGCCATTGTGGCCTGGTTGGGTAATGGATGAGTGGGCTCAAGCTATTGCCGCGCAGTAAAGGGGTCAGGACGTGCCACTTGGTGGCTATGCGTCAGTTGTTTGATAGATAGAAGTTGATTGTGTTTGGTTAACAGAATTGTCACGAGGTGACCAGTACCCAAGTGAATAAAGTGTAATTTTGATTTTATTTACTTTATTATTGTATCATAAAGTAAAGGATAGACGTACCTAATTAGATTGTATTACCCAAGTGAACTGTCAGCTTCACACACCTTAAAGATCATGATTTATTTTACTGCGATACAGGGAAAATTTGTTTTCAAAAATGTATATATATACATATATTTGTTGCATGTGAATAGGATAGGCAGCATCTTCGGATGTGTAGCCAGAACACAGGTTATATATATTATGTGTGTTTTCCTATATCTATATCCTGAAGCGTCACTGGCCGTGGATTTGCTTGCCTAGGATAGGCCACCATTTCGGTGTAGCCATGGTATTATACTGTATGTGGATGTATTTTCAATAATAGATATTCTGTCAATTAGGTGATAAGGTTTACAGGTACAGGGATATTCCCTGTGTCTGTGCCGGTTACGGTCCTCTAAACGGGGGTCGTGACATCTGTCACCCTCACCTTTCTCTACCCAAAGAACACATATTTTATATATATTTTTAGTGTTTTTCACACATACTCACTCACATTTCCGGTGGATATTTTTCTTATACTCAAATTATGTTTAGACATCCTTCAAATAACTTGAGTCTCATGTTTATAGATAAACAAATTGAGTAACGTTGCTAGGTAGCTTTAAAATAATTGAATATATGAATTAGTGCTATCCGTTGCAAGCATAAATTCATCATCCTCAACGTTCTTTATATTAATTTGGTTGAAGACTTGATACATCCAGCAACGCATCACCTAGCATTAATTATTTTAATTGTAATATTTATTTATTTAATTAATTTTATAATAATATTCCAACAAGAAATAGCGTAGCCAATAGCTTTGCTAGATTAGCTTTGAATTCTGATCATGGGGTGTGTTTGCTTTATGAGACCCTATATGTCTGTAATGATATCCTTAAGGTATGTTTAGAATGGGAATTAAGGAGGAGAATAGGAGTGAAGGGGAAGAGAAGATAAGTAACATATCTCCCCCTTGTTTGGAAAGTTGAGAATTGGAGAAGATAAAAAAGGATTAATTCTTAATCCTCCATTATCTTTCTCCTTCATAAATTCAAGATACCTCAAATTGGGGTATTTTGGAAGAGCTATCAACATCTAAACAAGGAGGAGAGAAAGAGAAGATTAGTCTCTCCTCCCATTCCCTTCTCCTTCAATATTTTTCCCTCCCTTCCCCTCCAAATTGTCAAAGTTTGGGAATTAAGAAGGGAAGGGAATGGAGTGATTAGAAGAGAAGGGAGGCGAGGAGAAGGGAAGGTTAACCTTCCATATTTCCTCCCCTAGTTTGGGTGTTGATAACTCCTTCAAAACACTCCAATTTGAGGTATCTTGAATTTGTGTAGAGGAAGGATAATGAAGGATTAATGATTAATCTTCCATTATCTTCCCCTCCAATTTTCATTTTCCCAAACAAGGGGAAGATATCTTGATTCTCTCCCCTTCCCTTCCATTCTACTCCTTAATCCCCAATCCAAACATACCATTAGGGTTTGTTTATGAATTAAGAGGGGAAGGAAAGGGAAGTAATTACAGGAAAAGAGAAGATTAACCTTCTAAGTGTGCTCCACTTGTTTGGATGTTGATAACTCCTCCAAAATACTCTAATTTGGGGTATCTTGAATTTGTGAAGGGGAAGGATAATGGAGGATTAAGGATTGATCTTCCATTCCAATTTTTATCTTCCAAAACAAGGGAAAGATATCTTGAAAGTCCCCTATTCCCTCCCTTCCTTAATTCCCAATCTGAACATACTCTTAGGGATGAAGCCATAGGCATTTGACTTATGCGCTGTTTTGTTTGCTAATGAATATTAGCTTCTTTCTTGATAAAAATATATATATAATATTTAAAGAGTAAAAAGAAAAAAATAAAAAAATGTCAATAATAACAATGTTTGTTTTATTATATTTTAAAAATAATATATTTTGATGATAGTGGACAAAGGAAAATTTTTTTGTTTAAACATGGAACGTTTTTTATGTTTAAGGGTGAGATTTGAATCCCCTAGTTAAGAGACCAAAGGAAAAACCACCAAGCCACGCCCACATGGTTACTAAGGAAATATTTAATTCATTTAGTATGTTGCTTTGTGTCACTGTTTTAATTTAAATTAATTACATTATTTAATGTTCTTTAATTAAAATGCACCACTTAATGGTAATAATAATATATGTGAAAACAAATAAATGTGGTCAATCCACTATAAATGGTGATTATTCTTCACATAATTTCTCAGCTCAATCCAAAAATGGTTAACACAAGTAAGAAGAAGGGGTTGATTCAAGACTTGAAAGCCAAAAATTTCACCTTCTCAAACCACCGGGCTGAAATTTTTAAAAAAGGCAACAAGCTTTCTAACCTTTCTACCTTATGCGGAGCTGAGCTAGTTATTATCCTCTTTTCAACTACGGGTAAATTTTGTGCCTTTGACAACTCTTCTATAGAGATTATTATTGTTAGGATAGCAGATCTGGTACTTGGGCTTAGTATACCAAATGACATAAGAGCCAAACATCGGATCTGCTCTCCAGTGTTAGGTATTGAATTGTTTTGTGAAAAATTTATATTCTATTAGCTGGCAAAACAATCTAAGTCAAATTAAACTCTAACTGATTCTAATATAGATAGGTTACGAGGTTTTCACAAGCAATACTATTGCATTGTTAGAGCATTTTAAACAATTTCAAGATTAAAAAAATATAGATAATAACCAATAAATAAGTGTGAGGTGTTTATTTGCTTTCAATATCAAATTTAATGTCTGTGGTTAAATTTGTGTTTGTCTTTTCTTCATATATATATACTAGAGGCTTCGCATGCACCTACGTGCATGCAATTTATTTTTAATTTTATAAAATATAATTATGATACTTTAAAGCAATAAAAAAATTAAATTTCTTTATGAAATAAAAAAATAAATTTTTTTATGAAATAAAAAATTAAATTAGATATTTGATAGTGTTTAAATTTTTAGATTAGAATTATTATCATAATTTAAAATAATTAATTAAATGATGAGAAGTTATTTACTTGTCGACTTTTCAAGTAACTACCCATCATATATTTTTTCTCTCTCCCACTACTTCCCATTATATATTTTTCTTGTATTTTTAATTAATAAATATCTATTTTGTGACACCAATGACCAGAAGGGTCCAAAGCCATATATATATATAGATATATATTATGTGTATGAGTTTGGAAATCTAAAAATAATACTAGACTATAATTTAAGGAAAAAACTAAGGTAAAGTTCATTAGGTGCTTGCTATAAAGTTCACCAATCATAAATTGTATTTTTACTCTCTCTCTTCTTTGATTGTTTGTGTAATTTCTTGTCTTTTATATTCTCTCTCTATAATGATTGGTTATACAAAATTTTTTTGCCACATGTGTAATTTTTATTGGAGAACTTGAAAGCAAGCACCTAATGAACTTTACCTTAGTTTAGTCCATAATTTAATTACGTCTCACAAATTTTTAATATGAAATACAAAATAAAATATGTAATGCATGGAGATGTAAAAAAAAGTAGAGATAATAACTAGTAATTAACCAAGAGCAAGAAAGAAATTAAAATAACTTTCTATTATTTAATTTTCTATTTTAAAATTTAATAATGATAATTTATATTATACTAAAATTGTAGAAAAATTATATGGGAAACCTACAATATATAGTAGTTGTTTGCAACTTTATGAGTGATTGATTATTTATTGTGTGACTCTCTTATACTGGACAAGGTATAATTACATATTAGATATTAGGTTTAGAACTCTAAATTTGACTTTAAAATATATTTAATTAAGAATTCATATTGGTCTTTAAAAAAAGTTTTGTCCCAAATTAATCAATAAATTTCATAAATGTTCCAAATAAATCCAAAATTGTAACTCCTTAAATTTAAGTATGACATAACAAAATAATTTGGTTCATTTTAGATAGATGTGGCTTCAACTTTGAGATTCTACTCATACTTGTCTTCTTCCTCAACTTTCATCTCATCTCTCTATTTTCCTTTCCTTTTTTCTTTCCTTTTGTTTCCTACACGTGTCATTCTTGACCTTCTACACTTTGATTTTTTGCCACATCAGCTATTTATTTTCCAAAAAAATAAACTTTATTTTGCGCTATTAAATTTAGGAGACATATTCAATTTATTTGTGAAAATTTGTATTTTGTTTTAATTGGCCGAGAGATCAAATGTTTTTTTTAATAAAGAACTACATACACAGTTGAATTTATTTGTCTTATGTACTTGGAATAATCAGCAGTAAACCATACTTGTTATTTACTTATATATATATATATATATATATATATATTTTTGTTTAATTAATTAGTCTTGTTTACTCTACCTTATAACTAAAAAAGAGGGTTTTATTAACCAATGCTCTAGTTAAGATTTTTATCTGGTTGGCTAATGAAGTTTTTAAATATTAGAGATTATATTTTTGTTCTTTTTTAAATTTTAAATCATTAAATGCTTTATCAACCAATTAGAAAAAAATTCAAGCACTATCGTTAGAGAATGGGTTAACAAATCCTTAGAAAAATGCTTAGTAACATATTTTGATCTTTTCTCCAATAAGAATAATCAGTTTTGGTAACGTTAAGTAAACATCTAAATTTAAATTAATTCCTTCTTAATTAGTTATCAAGAGCGAAACACCAACTTTGGTAAATAAAACATCTTTGAAACTTCAAGTTATGCTCTCTAATTTGTTGATTAAATATCTTGATTCAATCCAAGAAAATTAGTATAATCACCAATACTATTTGGCATCCTTGCAGCTACAGCAATGGTGAAGGCAAGTGACAACTCAAAGTAAAAAAAAAAATTGATCCAAGACGACACCAAAGCCAAAAATGTTATACCTTGTTTGGTAAAATTCATTGGTAATCCTTCTCTTAATGGAAATACAAATTTTGATGATGATGTTGCTTGGTGTGGCAAGGAAGTTTTGTTGGAGAGCTTTACAAGGGATGGTTAGAGGAAGTGTTAGCTAAGACTGCAAGGTTGCGAAGGAGGCTAGTATTGAGCATGCAAGTAGTTATGAGTAGTTGTTCTATTTTGTGAATCTCCAAGAGGTAGTTGAGAAGAGTTAATAAATGTAGTTTAGAAAGAGTAGTTAGGCAAGTGATCAATTGTATAGATATTTCAATAGTCACCTTAGATTGAAGAAGGCCATATATTGTCTTTGTATTTTTTTAACTTCCGCCTTTGGTAATTTGATGTAAAATTCATCCATTTTCTTCATTTATGATCTTTATTATTTTCTGTTTTCTTCTACTACTATTAATTGGTGCTTTTACCAAGGGTGGAGGCAGGATTTTCTTTAAGGGGGCCAAAATTTTAAATTTTAAATTATAATATTAAATAAAGTATTATATATATATATAAGTTAGCACATCATATCATAAGAAACTGTCACGACCCCCTATCGGGCGTCCGTGACCGGCACGGGAGGTAGGATTTCTCCTATCCCGTAAGCCTCTAATCCCTGATTGACATTTTTATATATGCATAACTACCCATTTCTAATACAAACAATATATAGTATATATGGCCATCCCTATCCGGTGACCTAAGTAGCACGCAATCCACGGCTCGCTCAACGCCGCTTCAGTCTATACATATACACATAATCAATCACACGTACATATAATATACATATTGATCACGCGCTTCAGGGCCGGTGATCTATCCTATTCACATACAGAATTTCCTGTGTACAGTCAAGTATATATATTCAATCACACACCTGCATATAATTTACATATTGATCAGACGCCTCAATGCGTGTGATCTATCCTATTCGCATGCGGAAGCCGTACTTTCACACAACCAAGTATTCAGTCACACATATATATAAATTTACATATTGACCACACGCTCAGTGCGTGTGATCTATCCTATTCACATGCGGAAGTCACATTCATATATATATACACATGATATTCATCATATCATAACCTATATTCCCAACAACAGGACCAATCTTTAATCTGTATGAAGCCGACAATTCTAGAGTGTGACATATACATATACATATATAGCAACTGTACAAAACAATGCTATACCAAAATGAATCATATACATATATATCCTGACAAAATACATATATCAATACTACCCACGCGAACAATGCGTGCGGTCTCTAAGTATGTCCGCCTCCCTGAGATGACGTGGAAGCGCTCCCGATCCCTATACCACCTGTGTCTGTAACATTAACATTGGGGTGAGTCAAACGGACTCAGTGAGAGGCTCTCCCATCCCTGGTGTAGTAGCAGGTACCACTACAACTGGGGGAAGGGAGCCAATCACAATCACATACGCATGTAACAGATTTTGAATTTCCATATATTTAGTGGTCAGGCAATTAGCATATATCATGTTCATAATAAACAATTTAATGCATGGTTTTACATACGTTCAAATTCATACATTCATCATATCATAGTTCAACATATAACTTCATGTGGATATCCATGTTCAAATAACCGTAATCAGAAACTGGCCCGAAGGCATATCTCCGTTAGGAGAGAATCTGGCCCGAAGGCATATCTCACGTGAGCGATATAGGAACCTAGTTGATCATTCTAGGAACCCCTGGCCCCAAGACTTTACTTGGAACATTAATCTGACCCCAAGACTTCACTTGGAGCATAGTCGGCGACTCATCTGACCTCGGTTTACCCAAGGCAATAGCCACGATGTGGTGTACTCATATACTCTGTATTTCTGTGGGTTTGACTCAAGACAAACAGACTCAATCTACCTGGACTATCCGTGATAGACTCGGTTCCCACGTTGTACCATAAATGACCCCTATCGACCACTACTTACTCATTTCTCCTCCTCTTAGGCAACTCTAAATTTCCAAGTGGTTTTCTAATTCGGAATCTCTCGGTTTGAAACAAAGTCACCTATGTTCATTTTCTTTAAGAATTTACATACACAACCACCCTTTTCAGATAATCTTCAATGAGGTTGGCTTCTAGTAGCACAAGACCCTCACAAATAAAATTAACTCGATCCTACCCCCGATATCATCTAGGTCCTGAGGACCTTGTTTTCATATAAGGCTTCGTGAACCACCATCACTTTTACAATTGACCTACACACATATAGCACGATTTCACATATATTGTAATTTAGGAACAACAATAGCATGTTATCTAATATATAATTCCTACAAATAGGCAAGAAGGCAAACCATATATCCATATCTGCAGTCAACCTTATAGGACAAGGATGGGAAAGCCCCTCACCTGGTTGGCCCCTCTGATTGGCTCTCGCTGTGCCCGAAGGACCACTCACTGTATGGTGCCCTATACACATATACTTGAGAGATTCAGAAACTTGAAAATTCAACCACTATCGTGTACATGTAACGCTAATGCTCATGTTCTCTCTAATTAATTCAATAGACTAGTTGTTGGCTTGGAATGCCCTCAACTAGTTTTCGGAACACCTAGCATGCTTCTATTCGTGTCCAACCCTTGCCTAATCACACTATTCGAAAGACTTGATTTGGGAATGCCAAGTTACCCCAATTCCACCTCTATGTGTCCATGTGAAGTTTCCATTACCCAAGTCTTGAATTTATGGCTCAAGAGAGTCATAAAGCCTACTTGTCCAAGATTTCCATTTACCAAAATAACCTTCAACACTTTACTTACACATGAATACACATATCCGGATACGCGTACAATTGGAAAATTGTATCTTTTTCCCCGAACCGGGTTCCGGGTGAGACGGTGATTACTCGGGTTTTAATCCCTCGTACATTCCAATAATTTTAACAATTATATAAATCACAATTCCCCCTATTAATGCACCCCCAATCAGTCCACAACACCCTTAAACCTTACCAACCACATTTTCCTACAATTTTTCCAACCCGGATAAATTCCATCAAATTAGTTCCGGTTCCTAAGCTTCGAATTCACTTCCTAACATGCAAATAATTCAATTTAGGTCCCAGAATACTCTGATTGAATCAAATGGGGTTTTTCCAAAAATCCCTAAAATTGATAAAAATGGGGTTTGAGAGTTTCGGGACTTCTCACCTCCATTCAACTGGTTAGAAGGACGATATGGAGTAGAGGAGACTCCCAGCCACCTTCCCCGACGAAGAGACGGCATTTTCCGGCGAGTTTCCGCCGAGAAACTCTCTCCATCTTGTTTTCTCTCTCTAGCCCGTCACTCTCTCTCTCCTCCAGCAACAACGACGGTGAGAGCTCCGGCGGACGGTGACTCCGGCCTCCTCTCGCGTTGCTCAGCTTGGACGGTGCCTCACGCCTCTCCCGTTTCAGCCCTTCCTTCCTCCGTTCCCTTCCGTGCGTTGTTCCCCTCTTTTCCTCTCTCACGGTTTCTTCCCTCTGTTTCTTTCGTTCACGTTGCTTTTCCTTTCTATTTCTTTATTCCATTCTTATATTATATTATATATATATATATATATATATATATGTAATAAATTAATATATATACATATCACAAAAAAAAAACAAATATGGTATAATAATAATAAATAAGAAAAAGAAATATTAAAAAAAATTAGGATTTAAAAACAAATAAGTAGTAGGATAGTGTGTGATTCTATCCATTTTCAACTTTTAAATTAATTAATTTAATTTAATTAATGATGCTAGTTAAAATATTCTCGGGTATTACAATCTTCCCCCCTTAAGAAATTCGGTCCCTGAATTTCAAACAAAATACTAACCTTAGTCTCGAAATAGATGAGGATATGTCCTGCGCATTTCACCCTCGACCTCCGATGTAGCTTCTTCGGTCGAGTGGTTTCTCCACAGAACTTTAACCAATGGAATCTCTTTCGTTCTGAGTTTCTTCAACTGCCGATCTAAGATTTCCACTGGCTCCTCTTCATACGTCATATTTTCGGTTAGTTGCACGTCTTGCGATTGGATTACGTGCGAGGGATCGGGAAGATACTTCCGAAGCATTGATACATGAAAGACAGGGTGTACCCCCTCCAATTCCGTAGGCAAGTCCAACCTATGCGCTACATTCCCAACTCGTTCTAAAATTTCAAACGGTCTGATGTACCGAGGACTCAACTTCCCCTTCTTACCGAACTGCATTACGCCCTTCATCGGTGATATTCTCAAGAACACCTGTTCACCAACGGCAAACTCCAGTTCTCTCCTTCGATTGTCTGCGTAAGACTTTTGCCTACTCTTAGCCGTCAGCAGTCTCTCCCTTATACACTTTACTTTTTGCAAGGCATCTTGTAACAATACCGGGCCGACTAGGCTAGCTTCTCCGACCTCAAACCACCCAATCGGGTATCTGCATCTACGTCCGTATAGAGCCTCGAAAGGTGCCATTTGAATACTTGCTTGATAACTGTTATTGTACGCAAACTCAGCCAAGGGTAAATACCTTTCCCAACTTCCGCCGAAATCCATAATACACGCCCGAAGCATGTCCTCAAGAATCTGAATGGTTCTTTTTGATTGCCCGTCGGTCTGTGGGTGGAACACAGTACTCAGATCAACTCTAGTTCCCAACACTTCCTACAATGACTTCCAAAACCTTGAAGTGAACTGTGGACCTCTATCAGATATTATGGACACTGGCACACCGTGCAATCTAACGATTTCTGATAGGTAAATCTGTGCATATTGACTCACTCCGTAAGTGGTCTTAACTGGCAGAAAGTGTGCGGACTTAGTCATGCGATCCACTATTACCCAAACCGAATCAAATCCCCGTTGTGATCTTGGCAACCCTGTTACAAAATCCATCGTTATCCTCTCCCTTTTCCACTCAGGTATCTCTATCTGTTGTAATGTTTTGGCGGGCTTCTGGTGTTCAGCCTTGACTTGCTGGCACACAAAACACCTGGCTACATAGTTTGCGACATCCTTTTTCATGCCATTCCACCAATACAATTGTTTCAGGTCATGATACATCTTATTAGCTCCCGGATGGATTGTATACGCTGTCCGGTGTGCTTCTTCAAGAATTCTTTCTTTCAAGTTATCAACCATAGGGACACACAACCGTCCCTCCAACCGAAGTATCCCAAAATCATCTATAGAGAATCGGACGTTGTCCCCTTTCCCTTTAGTTACGGTATCCCTGATTTGCTTGAGGTCGGTATCCTCATCTTGCCTAGCCTTTACCTCTTCTACCAAAGAGGACTTAGCTTGCAAATGGGCTAAAAGTGAGTTAGAACTTCCAATCTCAAACTGACTTCCCGTTTGCTCTAGCTCGTCCAGTTCTCTAATTAACGGTCTCCTTTCTTCACTTATATGAGCAAGACTGCCCATGGATTTCCGACTCAGAGCATCGGCTACCACATTAGCCTTTCCTGGATGATACAAGATCGTGCAGTCGTAGTCTTTCAACAACTCCAACCATCGACGTTGTCTCAAGTTCAAGTCTTTCTGCTCGAAAATGTATTTGAGGCTTTTGTGGTCTGTATAAATTTCACAAGTCTCACCATATAAGTAGTGTCTCCATATTTTCAAAGCGAATACTACAGCCGCCATTTTGAGGTCGTGAGTCAGGTAGTTCTTCTCATGCTTCCTCAGTTGTCACGATGCATACGCAATCACCTTGCCATGTTGGATCAAGACACACCCTAACCCGATCCTTGACGCATCACAGTATAACACATACCCTCCTGTGCCTTCAGCCAATGCCACCACCGGAGCGGTAGTGAGGCTGTCCTTCAGCTTCTGAAAACTCTGCTCACACTTGTCATCCCATACAAACTTCACTCCTTTCTGAGTCAATCTAGTCATAGGTGCAGCAACCTTAGAGAAGTCCTGCACAAATCTTCTATAATATCCCGCCAAATCCAAGAAACTGCGAATCGCAGTAACAGAGGTAGGTTGGGACCAATTCTTCACTGCCTCGACCTTACTTGGATCAACGTGGATTCCCTCTGATGATACCACATGACCCAGAAAGGCAACTTTGTCAAGCTAGAATTCCCACTTAGAGAACTTGGCATACAGTTTTTCCTCTCTCAACCTCTGCAATGCTAATCTCAAGTGTTCACTATGTTCCTGAGAATTCTTTGAATAAACCAATATGTCGTCAATGAAGACAATGACAAATCGGTCCATAAATGGTTTAAAGACCCTGTTCATCATGTCCATGAACGCTACAGGAGCATTAGTTAATCCGAAAGACATCACCAAGAACTCGTAATGTCCATATCAGCTCCGGAATGCGGTCTTAGGTATGTCTGATTGCCGAATCTTTAATTGATGGTACCCATATCGTAAATCAATTTTGGAAAACAACTTCACACCCTGCAATTGATCAAATAGGTCATATATCCTCGACAGTGGATATTGATTGCGAATCGTCACCTTGTTTAACTTTCGGTAATCGATACACAACCGCAAAGATCCGTCCTTCTTCTTTACAAAAAGGACTGGTGCACCCCAAGGAGAGGAACTGGGTCTTATAAAACCCTTGTCAAGCAACTCTTGCAATTGCGTATGTAACTCCTTCAACTCTTTCGGAGCCATCCGGTAAGGTGGTGTGGAGATAGGCTGGGTGCCAGGTTGCAGCTCAATTTCAAATTCAATCTCACGATCGGGCGGCAACCCCGGCAATTCTTCTGGGAATACATCCAAGAACTCTCGCACTACCAGTACTTGAGTCGGTGAAAGTACTGCTTTCGTATTATCTAGGACGTATGCCAAATACCCTTTGCATCCCTTTGCAAGTAACTTGGATGCCTTCAAAGCCGAGATCAAGCTTAGATACGGTGAAGCTCCGTCACCCTGTATCACAAAGGGCTCCTCGTTAGGCATATTGAATTTAAAGCATTTAGCCCTGCAGTCCACAACCGCATGGCAAGATGACAACCAATCCATCCCGAGGATCACATCAAGATCAACCTTACACAACAACCGAAGGTCTACCACAGTCTCATGACCATCGACCTCCACAATGCAAGACTTGTGCACATACTTTACTTGTACCGATTCTCCCATTGGTGTAGAGACCAGTACCGTTTCTTCCATTCTAGATGGACTTTTGTTGAATTTAGAGGCAAATGCATGTGACACATAGGAATGAGTGGAGCCGGAATCAAAAAAGACTCGTGCTTCAAGAGAGCAGACAATAAGAGTACCTGTCGCAACTGCATTTGATGCATGAGCATCCTGCTGAGAGAGTGCAGATACCCGCGCTTGTCCTCCACCTACCGCCCCTGGCCCTCGACCACTAGATCCTGCACCACGGCCTCTAGCTGCACCTGTAGTTGCTGCCTGTGGTGGTACAGTTCTCACTGGTGGAGTTGGAATAGGTGTACTCCTCGGCGTCATATTGCTTCTCACACTTGTACCCTCTTTTTTCTTTGGACACTCTCTAGCCATATGGCCCATCTGGCCGCAGTGGTAGCATCCACCTGTCAGTCTCCGACAGATACCAAAATGAAATCTGCCGCAAGTCGCACACTGGGGCTTTGTCTTACCGGCATTTCCACCCCATTGCTCTCTCTGTCCCCCTTGAAAATTACCTCTTGTACCTGTTTCATGGGTGGTAGTTGAGGATTGTCCTCCTGCGGACCCTGAATGTCCTGCACCTCCACCTGTTGTCTTCCTTTTCTTACTTCCACCTCCTTGGTTGTCACTGCCTGTAATTAACTTCACCTTGGGATCAACAGATGTCCCATACCTCTTCCTGGTTTCAATCATTCTAGCACAGTCTGCTGCTTGAGCTAAAGTCTCAAACTGTCTCCTCTGAGGTAGCAAAGTAGTAAACAACGGCTCCGTGAGTCGGTGTATGAATCTCTTGATCCTCGCCTCTTCATCAGGAACTAACTCAGGTGAGAATTGAACCAGTTCAGTAAAAAGTAATTCATACTCCTTCACGGTCATGTTAGGCGTCATACACAACTCCTCGAATTGCTGACGCTTTGCATCTTTGGTGCCTTCAGGTAGAAACGGACCTAGGAATTCCCTCTGAAAATCTTCCCAGGTCATCGGTGCCACTCTACGTGAATACCTCGTCTGTACGGACTCTATCCATACCCTAGTCGCTCCCCTCAGCTGGAATGAAGCTAATTCCACTAACTCATGCCCTGAGCACCTCAGCATGTGCCCAATTCTAACCACATCTCTGATAAAATGCTGCGGATCCTCTTTCTCACTAGTACCGCAAAATGTGGGTGGATGAAGCTTCAGAAATTTTGAAATTGGCAGCTCTCTGGGTGCTAGCCGTGGCTCACGAGGCATTCCCTATGGTTGTTGTCATTCCCTATCCCCTTCCTCAACAACCTGCATCTCTTGATTGCTAGGAACTCTCTCTTGTTCTTCCTCGCCGACTACTAACCGGCGTACTTCCCTTTGTATTTGTCTGGTCATCTCTTCTCTTAGTTCCTTAAATCCTACCGTGAGCATTTCCGCCACGGAAGGTGCACCTGTCTCTACTTGAGGTTGAGGTTCCGGTGACTGTCTCCTCTCTTCCCCTCTCACTTGTGCTCTACCTCGACCTCGAGCACGACCTCTACCTCGGTCTCGGGTACGGCCTCTACCTTGGCCTCGGGTGGGCATTCCCTCCTCCCGAACTGATTCTCGATCAATTTCAGCAGGAGTTCTCCCTCCACCCCTAGTCCGTCTCGTGATAGGTGGCATCCCTATACTCCACAAGGACCACACCTAATAAGTACACGTATATTAATGATATTTCATATCAAAGAGAGTAGAAAGAAAGGCTGACACAATTTCCTGGGTACTTCCACAAGTGCCTTTTTACTCCCACGTTGTGCCCGGGTACACAAAGAGGGGTAAACCGACACCCGGTCATACCTATGGCTTCATACAGTTTAAAGTAACCAGGCTCTGATACCAAGTTTGTCACGACCCCCTATCGGGCGTCCGTGACCGGCACGGGAGGTAGAATTTCTCCTATCCCATAAGCCTCTAATCCCTGATTGACATTTTTATATATGCATAACTACCCATTTCTAATACAAACAATATATTGTATATATGGCCATCCCTATCCGGTGACCTTAGTAGCACGCAATCCACGGCTCGCTCAACGCCGCTTCAGCCTATACATATACAAATAATCAATCACACGTACATATAATATACATATTGATCACGCGCTTCAGGGCGTGTGCTCTATCCTATTCACATGCAGAATTTCATGTGTACAGTTAAGTATATATATTCATTCACACACCTGCATATAATTTACATATTGATCACACGCCTCAATGCGTGTGATCTATCCTATTCGCATGCGGAAGCCGTATTTTCACACAACCAAGTATTCAGTCACACATATATATAAATTTACATATTGACCACACGCTCAGTGCGTGTGATCTATCCTATTCACATGTGGAAGTCACATTCATATATATATACACATGATATTCATCATATCATAATCTATATTCCCAACAACAGAACCAATCTTTGATCTGTATGAAGCTGACAATTCTAGAGTGTGACATATACATATACATATATAGCAACTGTACAAAACAATGCTATACCAAAATGAATCATATACATATATATCCTGACAAAATACATATATCAATACTACCCACGCGAACAATGCGTGTGGTCTCTAAGTATGTCCGCCTCCCTGAGATGAAGTGGAAGGGCTCCCGATGCCTATACCACCTGTGTCTGTAACATTAACATTGGGGTGAGTCAAACGGACTCAGTGAGAGGCTCTCCCATCCCTGGTGTAGTAGCGGGTACCACTACAAATAGGGGAAGGGAGCCAATCACAAACACATACGCATGTAACAGATTTTGAATTTCCATATATTTAGTGATCAGGCAATTAGCATATATCATGTTCACAATAAAGAATTTAAAGCATGGTTTTACATACGTTCAAATTCATACATTCATCATATCATAGTTCAACATATAACTTCATGTGGATATCCATGTTCAAATAACCGTAATCAGAAACTGGCCCGAAGGCATATCTCTGTTAGGATAGAATCTGGCCCGAAGGCATATCTCACGTGAGCGATATAGGAACCCGGTTGATCATTCTAGGAACCCCTGGCCCCAAGACTTTACTTGGAACATTAATCTGACCCCAAGACTTCACTTGGAGCATAGCCGGCGACTCATCTGACCTCGATTTACCCAAGGCAATCCACGATGTGGTGTACTCATATACTCTGTATTTCTGTGGGTTTGACTCAAGACAAACATACTCAATCTACCCGGACTATCCGTGATAGACTCGGTTCCCACGTTGTACCATAAATGACCCCTATGGACCACTACTTACACATTTCTCCTCTTCTTAGGAAGCTCTAAATTTCCAAGTGGTTTTCTAATTCACAATCTCTCGGTTTGAAACAAAGTCACCTATGTTCATTTTCTTTAAGAATTTACATACACAACCACCCTTTTCAGATAATCTTCAATGAGGTTGGGTTCTAGTAGCACAAGACCCTCACAAATAAAATTTACTCAATCCTACCCCCGATATCATCTAGGTCCCGAGGACCTTCTTTTCATGTAAGGCTCCTTGAGCCACCATCGCTTTTACAATTCACAAACACACATATAGGACGATTTCACATATATTGTAATTTAGGAACAACAATAGCATGTTATCTAATATATAATTCCTACAAATAGGCAAGAAGGCAAACCATATATCCATATCCGCAGTCAACCCTATAGGACAAGGATGGGAAAGCCCCTCACCTGGTTGGCCCCTCTGATCGGCTCTCGATGTGCCCGAAGGTCCACTCACTGTATGGTGCCCTATACACATATACTTGAGAGATTCAAAAACTTGAAAATTCAACCACTATCGTGGTGTAACGCTAATGCTCATGTTCTCTCTAATTAATTCCATAGACTAGTTGTTGGCTTGGAATGCCCTTAACTAGTTTTCGGAACACCTAGCATGCTTCTATTCGTGTGCAACCCTTGCCTAATCACACTATTCGGAAGCCTTGATTTGGGAATGCCAAGTTACCCCAATTCCACCTCTATGTGTCCATGTGAAGTTTCCATTACCCAAGCCTTGAATTTATGGCTCAAGATAGTCATAAATCCTACTTGTCCAAGATTTCCAGTTACCAAAATAACCTTCAACACTTTACCTACATATGAATACACATATCCGGATACTCGTAAAATTAGAAAATTTTCTCTTTTTCCCCGAACCGGGTTCCGGGTGACACGGTGATTACTCGGGTTTTAATCCTTCGTACATTCCAATAATTTTAACAATTATATAATCACAATTCCACCTATTAATGCACGCCCAATTAGTCCACAACACCCTTAAACCTTACCAATCACATTTTCCAACAATTTTTCCAACCCGGATAAATTCCATCAAATTAGTTCCGGTTCCTAAGCTTCCAATTCACTTCCTAACATGCAAATACTTCAATTTAGGTCCCAGAATACTCAGATTGAATCAAATGGGGTTTTTCCAAAAATCCCTAAAATTGATAAAATTGGGGTTTGAGAGTTTCGGGACTTCTCACCTCGATTCAACCGGTAAGAAGGACGATATGGAGTAGAGGAGACTCCCAGCCACTTTCCCCGACGAAGAGGCGGTGTTTTCCGGCGAGTTTCCGGCAAGAAACTCTCTACCTCTTGTTTTCTCTCTCTAGCCCGTCACTCTCTCTCTCCTCCAGCAACAACGACGGCGAGAGCTCCGGCGGACGACGACTCTGGCCTCCTCTCGCGTTGCTCAGCTCGGACGGTGCCTCACGCCTCTCCCGTTTCAGCCCTTCCTTCCTCCGTTCCCTACCGTGTGTTCTTCCCCTCTTTTCCTCTCTTACGGTTTCTTCCCTCTGTTTCTTTCGTTCACGTTGCTTTTCCTTTCTATTCCTTTATTCCATTCTTATATACATATATATATATATAAAATAAATTAATATATATACATATCACAAAAAAAACAAATCTGGTATAATAATAATAAATAAGAAAAAGAAATATAAAAAAAAATAATTAGGATTTAAACAAATTTGCATTTAAAAAAAATTAGTAGGATAGTGTGTGCTTCTATCCATATTCAACTTTTAAATTAATTAATTTAATTTAATTAATGATGCTAGTTAAAATGTTCTCGGGTAATACAAAAACAGTAAAAAATACATAAAAATTGAGTATATATAATTAATCAATATCATCAAAATTCAAAAGGAGAATATTGTTTAAATAAATATTAAATATGCACCTTCATTTTTTGAGTTGTGCACGACGTTGCTTCAAGAAGTAAAAATCATCTATAATTGTGTCTCTAGTAAATCTTTCAACAATTTCTTTTTCAATATAAACAATCATTAAATCTTTGAGAAACTCATCTTCCATCTTATTTCTGAGTCTTGTTTTAATGATTTTTATGGCTGAGAAAGCACATTCACTTGTTGCTGTTGAATCAGGAAGAGTCAAAATAAGACGAAGCAACCTATCAATAAGAGGATAAATTTCAGACTTTCCAATTTTCACCAATCCTTGACATAACTCAGCAATTGTAGACAAATTTTCTTCTCTAGGCTTTCCAGTTTTCACCAATCCTTGGGAGGAGGTTGTTGTAAAGCGACTATCGTAGGTGGCTCAACAACAACTTCTTCTCTTGGCTTCAAATTTGAATTTGTTGGTGCTTCAAGTTGTATGTCATCTCTTTTCTCTTGAAAAACATGTCAATAGTGGTATTCTTAGGCATTGTTCAATCTCAAAAAAATTAAATACAAAGAAGAAGAAGAAGAAGAAGAAGAAGAAGGAGGAGGAGGAGAAGAATGATGATGGAAAATTGGAAATAGGAAATAAGAATGTGATTGAAAAATTGGAAACGTGAAATTGGAAAATTGGAAAATTGGAAATAGGAAATGTAATAACCGAGGGGTATTTTTAGATTCAGATCAATTGTGTATAGTAAGACTTAGCATGGTCATCATTTGGAGTTGGAATGTAAGGACAAAATAAATAAATAAATGAACAGTAGAAATAAATAATAATTTTGTTTATACATATAGATAAATAAAATTAAATAGGAATTGATGGGATAATATGAAATTGATAAAAATTGTGAAATTGAAGTTAAGCATTTTGGCTAAAGAAAATAAAAATAAATTTTTTTGAGTGAAATAAAATTTTTGGGATATAAATAAGGTTTTAATTGTTTTAGAGTTGAGAATTTAAGAAATTAAAATAAATATGAAAATTAGGTAGAAAAATTATAATTTTGTTTAAAAGTGGTCATATGAATTATTCAAAGCTTATAGTTTAAATTTGAGAATTTTTGGAAAATAAAAATTTTCCTGGGTAGGAAATTTTCATCTGCATGACATTCAATGACAGATATTTTTAATAGGCTTATTATTAGCCAAAAATTTCAAAATTTTCCTTCTTACCTACAAATAAATATAGTTAAGAAAATCCAATCAAAACTCTATTTCACCATACCCCAAAAGTTGCCAATTGCCCAAACTACCCTTAAATGCTCAAACCCACTTTATAAGCAAAGCTCTAGGCAGAAGCACGCAACACTCGTTCTTTCTCTTCCTCTTCTTATTCTTTTCTCTTTTTCATTCTTATGTGATAGGCAAAGGGAGAAATCCCAAAATCTCCCACTTCCCACCACTTCCTTTGCTTCCAATCATCATTCTTAAGTTTCTTCAAGCCTCCTCCACCATTGATGAGCCTCAAGGAGCTTGGGCAACTTCCCCAAACTTCCATTTTCGAATTTCCTTAAGGTAATCTCCAAAAATCATGCCTCCACCTCTTAAATCATGATTTTCTTGTTGCTAATGGATAGTATATCAACCTAGGACTCTTTTGGAACATAGAAAACACCCCAATAAGGATTTCTTTGGAGGATTTCAACCTAGGGTTTATGTTGGACGAACTTATGTGAAAATTTTTGGAAATTTTGATTTCTTTTAAATTGTTGATATGTATGAACTCTATATGATACTTTTAGTTATTTTAAATGATTTGTTAGAATGCCCAATGATTGGTATGGTGATTTATGAATTTTGTAGAAATGAGTAAAATTACTATATTTGGCAAAAACTCTCCATTGATGGAGCTAGATGGTGTGCAAACTTTTGAATATGATTTCTTAAAGTAAAATTTATTTTTTGAACTAAAACCAACTCCCAAATGATGACCATATCTTAGGTAGTGGAATTTAGGCATTGATATGTGTAGAAGTGGAAAATTGGTTAATATGGAGTTTATGGAAAATTAGCTTCACACATGTGTAGATAAGTAGTTTAATTTGTGTGGTTCTATTTGTTAGGACTCAAGTACTTCCTTGGAGACAAGAGTGCTCAAGGGTTTCTAAGTAAAGCGGCCAAGGTGAGGAACCCTTCCATCCTAGCCCCAAGGGTTGTATGATAACCTTGATTTGTGGGCTTGCTTATACGTGAATGTTTGTAAATATTTAATTTTATACTTGCTAGTAATACTCTGTCATAATGTTGGCGATTGCTGGAATTTTGTACAATGAATTGTTTGTGATTGGTAAACTGGAAATATGGTGGATCAAGTACACATGGGTGACGATGAAGAATTCGCCCACATATGTTCTTGACCCGAGAATTATGGCAAAAACATGTATGCTACCAAGGGTAAGGGCTTGCCGTCGGGTCAGGCTCGGAAAGTGCCTTCATGTTGGCATTTCGTCGGGTAAGGTTCGAAATTTCCTCCATGTATATGTACACTTGTGGATACTCTGTTGAGCCGGTCCGGAGTATGCCACCATTACTAGTTGATTAATCCGTTGAGTTGGTTCGGATTGAACCAAGCAGGCTTCTCGAGACGATGGTCCGGAAAGTTCCGATGTAGATGGACACCTCGGCGTGTTGGTGCCGGGGTGCGCCACTGAACACAACATTCCGTGTAGACGGTCCCAGAATGGGTCGTGTGCCTTTGTGTATCGATGTAAGATACCGAGCGTATAGGTACTCAACATTAGTGTAAACCCTTAATGTCCTTGGTATGCACTATGACTAGATTTCCTTTTCTTCGAACATGCCATGAGGATGGTCGGTATCCTCACGTGACGTCAAGACAAAGTTATTTTCATAAAAAGAAGGTCATGACGTCGATTGTTGTCTTGATGTGGCGTTGAGGAAACCATGTTTTTAAATTACTATATTTCAAATCCAACCGACCATGACGATGGGTTAAGTCTTATAGTGCATCGGGATAGATAGGGAGGACCAACACGTCACGGCGGCAACAAGGTAACAAAAGGTACATAAGTTTGGCGGGTGAACCGCACTTGAATGTTAATCTATGTGTTCGGTGCTTCTCGATACACGTATGTCAGTATGCATGATTAATGTATGTTGTGGTACGGTTAAAGTTGAGTTTGTACATGTTCTATTGCTTGAGAACAATTATATAATTATCAAAGATGAATTGAAGTGTATGCGTATGTGAATGTGGTTTCTCCCCTTCCCGGTCGTAGTGGTACCCGCTACTACGCCTAGGATGGGAGAGTCACTCACTGAGTCGTTGACTCACCCTCTAGTGGTTTACTTTTTCAGATACAGGTACCGATCAGGCTTCCAAGTCGCCTGAGTGAAGGCGACATTTTGCTAGCGCTCACATTCTGTCTCCGTGGTGGCTTTGATTTTATTTTGGATATTGTAATGAATTGATTACACTTTTTGGTTATTATACTCTAGACTTGTCAGCTCCACATACTTAAAGACATGATTATTTTGGGGGACTTATTATTATTATGTATACGAATTTGCATGTGAATAGGATATGTCACACGCCGAAGTGTGTGGCAACGTATATGACAGATATATATATTATGTGTGTTTGAGTATACATATAAACTGAAGCAGCACTTGGCTGTGGATTGCAGGTGTAAGATAGGCCACATAGGAGATGTGAGCCATATATATTGATAATGTGTGTATGCGAATGGGAATGATAGTTAAATGAAATAGGTGTTAAGGCTAACAGACTCAGGGTTAGGCCCTCTGTCTGTGCCGGTCACGTGCCTCCGAGTGGGGGTCGTGACAGGAAATAAGAATTGAGAATGTGATTATGTGAAATTGGTTTATAGATTTTCTATTTTTTGTTTAATTCACTTATTGTCTTTCTAAGTTTCTTATATCACTTATTTCCTTTTTTATTTATTGCATCACACACACTCTCTCTTTATGACTTGATAGATCATTATATTTAATATTTATTGCTATAATGCTATTTCCTAATGGTAGACAAGCAACTTCTAAATTTCAAAGACTACCACCAATCTTAGCCAATAGGATAAGAGCATCATTTTATATATATTTTTTCTAAGGGGGCCACAATCTTTTATTAAGGGGGGCCAATAAATTTTTTTTTACTATGTACTACATAAAAAAGACTTAAATTTTAGTGGGGACCATGGCACCTGCAAGCCCCCCTCCCTCCGCAATTGGCTTTTACTGTAAGAAAATGGATTTCTAGTGACGACAAAAAATTCGCCATTAAGTCTTCGGTTGCAACATTTTTGTCCTCACCGAAGGACCATGGTGGCAACTATGATTTTGTTGCCACCAAAAGCCCACAAAAAACACTTTGGTGGCGACATTTTAAAAGATGCAACGAAAGGTCTCTACAGGGCAGACATTACATATTGCCACCAAAGATGCTTCTGTGGCTACATTTTCAATTGCAGCTGAAGGGATTTTGTGGAGACTTCATAAAAGTCGCCACCAAAGACATTTCTGTGGTGATAAAAAAATGCCATCGTCATAGACCTTTGGTGGCGATCTTTAAAATGTCGCCAGCAAAGGTAGGAAATTTTAATTAGTTATAATTTTTTTAGTTTAAAAATATTTATGGGAGACATAATATGCTTTCAAAAAGCTTATTTTTGAAGTTTTAGATAGAATTAGTCTTATATACAACTTCTATAAGTGTGGAATTGAGGCTACCGATGACACCAAAATTAGACATGTTAATAGGTGTCATTTTACATGATATTGTAGATAGTAATTAGTAATATTACAGTAAAAGGCGCTAATCCAAGTACATAGGTTTTAATATGAAGAAAGTGACAAAAATGACTATTTATATTTAATACATCTTTTGTGATAAAACTGTGATTTTAATTATCTATTAAATATCAGGTATTATTATAATATTTTGAGTTGATTTCAGGTCAAACCAGAGACATTTAGTGGAATTCGAGTTGGAGTCAACACTAGGTGTTGCTCGCCGTGGCGAGCAGGCAACAATTTCGGGAAGATGACGTTTCAGATTCAAAATTAAAATGGAAGCATATGGAGAATTTAAAAGGGATTTGGATCGGAAGATTCAAGCTTTAAATTTCAAATAAATTCGAAGATATTATTATTTTACGAGAAATATTATTATTTGTAGTAAAATAATAGTATATTCCTAATTGTAGTTAGATTAAGATTTTTCAATATAACGCCTATAAATAGAGGGTGAGAACAGTTAGTGTAACTACGGAATATTGCCCCTAGGGACACGTGGCACTGGGCTTCTAGAAGCCCCGCAGTAGCGCACGCCAGTGACACGTGGCACCACTCATTCACTCCCTACGTGGCTGGTATCCACGTTTCTCCTCTTAGGCTCCCGTCTAAGAGATGTGGAAAATCTCCAAGTATCGTGGGACGACCCACGACGGGCAGGAACATGGGTCGACCACGTCCTCCCCCACACTTGGTATAAAAGGCCCTCACGCGGGGGACTCCGGAAACAATCAAGTCAGACGGATTCAAGGCAAACTCTAAATACACAGAAGTTAGACTTAGCCTTACGAATACAATATACCTCCTCATTAACCTTAGAGCTTGGTCCACTGCATCACGAAGCTCCGCCATCAACTGATATATCTTTGCCCTAGAGATCTTCATCAGGAAAGCTCCCACCAGCTCTAATAGACCCTTATTCTCTCACAACCTAAGGCAACCTCCAGCGAGTAGCTCGCCAGCCCAGGGTACCTTACACACGTCCTAGCCGCACATGGCCCCATACAGTTAATCACCTTGCCTAACGGCTCTTATGGACGTTAACACAACGAACTACGTGGACTTTGATCCCTTCACAAGGGTAAGTAGGCACCTAGGTTCACACTTAAGGACAAGTCCCCTAAGGATACGACCGCCTGCGGTCCTTTTTAACTTAGAATTGTCTAAACCAAAAATGACAGTTACACATAGTTTAGTATCCTAGCTGTCTTATAAAATTAGCCTTGTGTTCTTCTATAACATGAGTAGCTAAGCTTACTAGGTTGTTCTTATGGTAGTCTATGTAATTTCTTGAGCTATGAGCTCTAAAATTAGAGTAGTTTTGTAGAACTTTATTACAATTTATCAACCCCCGGTCGTGATTCTACATCCTATCGGTTGACAGATTTTGGTATCATGATTGGATTAAATAGACTTAGCGGTTGCAGGTCTGGATTGATTCGCTCAAACTAGAAACCGCCTTTTTATCATTTATTTTGATAAATATAATTTAATTTTTTGAAATTAAATGTGTTCCTCTAGTTTGCATACACCATTTTAATGCGGATGCGATATCCTCGATTTGATGTGTACCTATGAAGACCGCGCCTTCGGCGGGTTTCGTGGAGTCGCCACCAAGTTTTCCATTAAAACTTGGAAAAGAAAAATAATTTAAAATCTTAATAAAAATGGGTTTTAAAATCATTTGAGTTCCGGAGTCCATTTGAGATGAGGGGAAGGTGTTAAACACCCCTCTTCCCTCGTCCGAAGACGGTTACTCCAAAATTAATAATCAAATTGTTTTGTCCATAAAATTGGAATAAACAAACAAAAAATATAAAACAGTGAAAAGGCGGACTTGACCTAGGATAAAAGCCTGGGCCTACCTACCCTCCAAGAGGGATCAAAGTTCACGTAGTTTGTTACGACACACATATGTGTGAGTGTGGGGATGCTCACCAAGCAAAGGCTCAGGTGGAATCCCTGTGCAATGTACCTAAAAGAGCACTGGCTCCTCGGCACCTATCTACCATGCATTTTTCTGAACAAATCAAACAAGGTGGGTGTGTAATGCTCATCAGGCGGCATGCCCAGATGGCATGTAAACCAATGTTCCTATAGAAGTATAGGCATCTTGGTGGCACCAGTTAAACAGATAAATAAAGACTTGATTAAAATACACGAACAAAGCGTCTATAATTGTCACGACCCCCTATCGGACGTCCATGACTGGCACGGGAAGTAGGATTTCTCCTATCCCGTAAGCCTCTAATCCCTTATTGACCTTTTCACATGTTTATAATTACCCATTTCTAATACAAACAATATATATTATATATGGTCATCCATTTCCGGTGACCTAATTAGTTTGCAATCCACGGCTCGCTCAACACCGCTTCAGTCTATACATATACACATATTCTCGCACACGTACATATAGTTTACATATTGATCATGCGCTTCAGTGCGGGTGATCTATCCTATTCACATGCAAAAGCCCTGTATACAGTCATACATATACTCAATCACACACTTGCATATAGTTTACATATTGATCACACGCCTCAATGCGTGTGATCTATCCTATTCGTATACGAAAGCCATATTTTCACACAAACAGGTATTCAGCCACACATACATATAATTTAAGTATTGATCACACTCCTCAATTCGTGTGATCTATCCTAGTCACATGCAGAAGTCATTATGTATATACATGATATATGCTATATCATAACCTAAATTCCCAACACCAAGACCTAACTTTAATCTGCATGAAGCCGACAATACTAGAGTTCGACATATATATACAACAATTGTATATGTACAAAAGCTACATCAGAAAAGGAGTCATATATACATATACATCCTGATTTATTTACATAAACCAAAATACGCTACGCACGCGGACTATGCGTGCGGTCTTCAGAGTTGTCCGCCTCCTTGAGAAGAAGTGGACGCGTTCCCAACACCTGAACCACCTATATCTGAAACATGTAAACAGGGGGGTGAGTCGAACAGACTCAGTGAGGAACTCCCCCATCCCTGGCATAGCAGCGGGTACCACTACCGCTGGGGAAAGGGAGCAACCACAACCACATATTCTTGAAACGGATTTATATTGTGACCTTTAACATGATCAGACAATCAATCTATCATATTCACAATGAAAATCCTAACTCATGCCCCTAACATATTTATTAATCCACATGTAAAACAATCATAAACATATATCATATGGTTCCATAGTTAACATATACTTATACACGTAGGCATTCAATTTCTGTCTCCCGCATTATGCTGAGAGAAATACTGGCCCAAAGGCAATCTCTTGTTCGAACCTAGTTGATCACACTAGGAACTTTCTGACTCCAAGGCACGCTTAGAGTAATAGCCGGCAACATGTCTGACCACGGTTAAACCAAGGTAATGACCACTATGTGGCTTACTTACTATTAACAAAATCCTGTTTGTCCGACCAGGATGACCGACTCAATCAACCCGGACTAACCTAAACAAGTTCAACTAACATGTTTAACCTTGAAAGACGTCCTATGAGAAACTAACTAAATATTATACGTGTTTATTAGTTAGGCCTAGTTTTCCCCTTTTCAATTATGCAACACTCTCATTCACACTTAACAACCTAGGTTCATTTTCCTCAATGTACCATATGGTCAAAATCTTTACAACGATGATCAATTTAAATGGGTTTCTAATATTAATGAACCCTCACATATGAGATTCCAACTCAATCCTACCCACGGTAACATATAAGGCTCGGTGAACCACAATATCGCATATTCACTTAAAAACAAACATATAAGAACATAAACAGTTTGCACGTCTACTGTTTAATTGCTAATCATATACGCGTAACGTTAATACGTTCAGATAGACATATTTCATATAACAATTTGCAGAAAATAGAGCAAACCACAATTCCACGTAGTCATCCAACACTGTGGGGCAAGAATGGGAGAGCCCCTCACCACGTTGGCCTTTCTGATCTGTCCTCGGAGTGCCTGAAGTTCCAATCACTCTGTGGTGCCCTATACACATGTACTTAAGCAATTTAGAAACGTGTAACTAAGCATCTACCATGCACGTGTCATGTTAATGCTCATGCGCCCTCTAGATATTTCCAAGAATAACTATTTAGTTCGTTATGTCTTCTTATTTGCTCTTTTTGAAAGTCCATACTGTCTTATATCGGCTTTCACACCTTCGAGCCACCTAGAACCTCTAAATGCTTAAGTTAGAGATTCCCACTTGTCTAAACTTCACTTCACGTGTTCATATGGACTTCTAACTAATAAAGGAATTTCTTTATGGTTCAAAAGAGACCTTAGCTTACCCATTCCTCCGTCTCCCTTATTTCTTGGGTAAAAGCTTAAATACTACCTCTTTAATTATATATATAATTATAATCGGGTATAAGTAGAGCCTTGGGACCAATTTAGTTGGTCTTAGGTGTCCACCAAGGAATAGACCGAGGTGTTCAACCTACCGCACGGCTCCCAACTACACTGTGGCTTGGTATATCGCCTCTTTTTCACCGGATTGGGTTCTGGTTGAGACAGTAAATACTCGGGCTTTATTCTGTTGTCTATTTCCAGCAACTATAACACCTATACTACTCCAATCCAAGCCTATTCATGCATTAAACCAGCAAAATTCGAATTTAGCACAATTTCCTAACCCAATTTCCATGATTTCCATACCCGGTCAATTACTATGCTTTCACTTCGATTCTGAACCTCACTAAGCCTTCAATAACACCCACTAAGCTCAAATTTAACCCCGGAATGCCCCGATTGGAAGAAATCGACGAATTCCTAGAAAAATTATAATTATTCCCTATTTTTCCCTTCCTCCTTTTCTTTCAACTTTTTAATTTAATTTATTTTTCTTTCCCAAAGAAAAATAAATTAATAATAATGATAATAATAAAAATTAATATTTCGGATATTACAATAATATTTTGGAATTTTCTCTTTAAGAAAAACAAAGGAAAATTTCCATCGCGTATTTTCCTGATTCTAGACATTAAATAAAAAAATCAAATTGGAACATTTTTGAAGTACGGAAAATTGTCAAAACCTAGGATAAGAAACCACTAGATATCCCCTACACACCCCCATTGACCTTGCCCCAAAAAGCAATAGTAATTTGTAAGATATGGTATTTCAAAACACAGTTGCCCAGAAACTGTTTGAAATGATACTTCGGGATAAATAAATATGTCATAAATCATTCTAGATGAATTAGGTCATTAAATTTTTATCCTTTGTTCCAGAGACCAAGAAGAAGATTTAGGGACAAAAATCATTGAAAACGGAGTTGTGTAGAGGGAGAAATGTTTTCATGAAATGACATCACTCTACCACGTGTTTTGAAAAATTGATTTTATAAAAATTTCTGCAAGTAAAATACCCAATAGAATTTGACAAAAGACCTATGGTCAGAAAGCTATGGATGTCTAGTTTTGGGGAAAAAAGATCATTCCATTTGTCGTGAAATTGAATCAGAATCTTGTGTTAAAGGAACACTGCCTGAATTCAGAATAAAATCGGGCAGAGGATTTCACAAAAATCGTTTGACTCCATTAAAAGACTCCGAAATTCAAGGACAAATTTAAAGATGCTCTTAAGGTATGCAAAAAGAAGAGAAAAATTCAAGAAAACAATTATATATGTCGAAACAAAAAAAAAACGGAGAAGGCAAGCAATCACATTCAACAAAAACAGAAAAGTGTCAAAGTGAAGAGTACTCCCTCAATTGGTTCTTCCACCTTTCATTCTAGGTTTCCCTTCCCATTTCTATGCATTCTTGCTTCCTTCCTCTTCTTTCTTCTTGCCTCCTCTTGCTCTGCTCCTTCATCTCCTCTTCTTCTCTTTGACCTAGCCACCTCTCTCTTTTTAACCAAGCCACCTCCCTTTTTATAAGCTAGGTTTTCTTCTTAATTGTTTTGGGCTTGGGCCACTAGTACTAGGAGTACGCTATCTAAAATTGTTTTCTTTTCTTATTTTTGACATAATAATGATATTTTTGTATTTTTGTATTTTATTTATTTTTGTGCTTCTAATTTTTTTAAAACCTGGACAAAATAGGGTGTCCAGAGAGTCCCCTCTTTACTTGTCTTTGTCCAAAAGGGACTTGAGAATGATGTCCAGAATTGGCGGAGGAAGCAAGTAAAGACAAAAGGATGCCCTATTCGTCCGCGCTTTGACGAGTGCATTAGACAAAACCAAATTTAAAAACCTAATAAGAATAACTATGAACAAACACAAGCAAAACCTAAGGAAAATCTAGCACAAATCCTAAAAAAAAATAGTTCTAAACCAACAATGCTATGGCTCCCTCATCTTGGGGTTTTCAATTGCTTCACAATGGTGAGCAATGATTGGCTGCTACACCCTGCTGTGGCAAAACTCCTAGCTTTTATATGTGTTCTTCCAATTGAGGAGGGTCCATGCTTGCGAGCAGCCAAAGCGTTGTTGGCTAGAGTAGCTAATTGGTGCTGAAACACTAAGAAAATCTACCAGACTATGCACCCCAAAACATAAATTAAATGTCGAAAACAGTGTGAAAATAATGAGGGGAAATGGTAATCCCAAGTTTGCACCAAGGGAAAAATGAATAACAGCCAAGGGTATTGGAACCGAGTTCCTACCCCTAGGCCATGCCCAAAAGTGATTATTCTTTCAGAGTCTAAATGAAACTCAAGACATTAGAGTCTCGAGACCTGAGGGAATGACCCTTCATGAGAGCAGATGGAAATTTGAGAATAGCCCTTAGCGTAAGCACAAAAATGAACTTAGAGTAAGGCTTCAAGCGGCAATCAAGGCAGTCATGAGTCTCTAGTAAAAGTGATAGGCGATTGGTACTCACGGCAGGCAGGATTACCTAACGATGACATCAATAAAGCTCAAGGCAGGCAAGAGTCCCTAGTATATGGGTTGTGATAAACACTTGGTACTTTCAGGAGTACCATAAGCCAATCATGGTTAAACTCTCGGGGTTTAAGCCGAGCAGGAATTCCCGAAGGGTGAGTTAGTGATAGGCGCTGGGTACTTTCAGGAGCACGTCGGGCCAATTAAGACTTTCCACATCCAAGGCAGGCATGGATCACCGAAAGAGAGAGTTCGTGATAAGACTTTCAACATCCAAGGCAGGCATGGATCCACGAAAGAGAGAGTCAGTGATAAGACTTTCGACATCCAAGCCAAGCATGGATCCCCAAAAAAAATAAGTTAGTGATGAGACTCTACATCCAAGGCAGGCATGGATCCCCAAAAGAGAGTTAGTGATGAGATTCTCGACATCCAAGACGGGCATGGATCCTCGAGAGATGTTCCTGCTTCCTAGCTTGCCTGGACATCACAGGTGATTAAAAAGGTCTTCTTGCTTCCCAGCTTGCTTGGACATCACAATTGATTTAAAAGGATTTTTCTGCTGTTCCAACTTACTTGAGTTTCACAGGATATTAAAAGACTTCCATGCTTCCTAGTTTGCTTTGGTATCACAAATTCTTGGGAAGCAAGTCCTAATTGTGAGAAATAGGTCCCTTTTATATCCTAAATTTTTGTCCAATACCAAGGTTGTAGTGCCTTGATCATTGGATTTTGAAATCAAAGGTCTCGATGCGTCACCAATCCCAAAGGTATGATGCCTAGTTCCTTGGATTTAAAATTTCAAGGACCTCAATGCCCTACCAATCGCCGGGTCTCGTTGCCTGGTTCCTTAAAATTTTTTGGGATCTCGATGCCCTTCCAATCCCCAGGTCTCGATCCTTGGTTCTTTGGATTTAAAATTTCAGGGACCTATATGCCCTGCCAACCCCATGTCTTGATGTGTAATACCCGAGAAATTTTTCGAAGTTTAAAATAAAATAAAAGGCGAAGAAAAGAAGTAGAAAATAATTTTTAGGATTTAATTCAGGACCTAAGAAATTGGAAACCTGAATTAAATAGGGAAAGGAAATTAAGTTAAAAATATATCTTTATTAGTTTTAATCTGAGAAAGACTAAGTGGGGTTTGCTCCAAGATTCCCAAGATTCTGATTAATCATGGCTGACCCAATCCCTGGTCAAGTACGACCAGGACAAGGCGAAGACCACCATCGTCCATCGGATGATAATGGAGGCCCAGACCAGTCCAAGAAAAAGGCTCGGAAAGAACCTGGTTCCTTCTCGGGAATTGAGAGCAGGAAGTCAAGGGAGGAAGAATGGATGGAAGGTAATCAAGGGGAAAAGGATGGAGCTGGATCGAAGAAATCATATAGAGATGCAGTTAGAAATCCAAACAGATCTCTGAATTTTGATGAAGAAGAGAAGAACGATAATCACGAAGCTACACAAGAGGACGAAGCCGAGGATGAAAAGCAAGAGGATTCAGATGCTTCGAGTGAAGAATCAATAGATCCAGTAGATCCTACTGGGAATAATAACATTACAATTGACAGGGATGTTTTCAATCGCCTCAATTTCACCCTAAGTGATAAAGAATGGAAACGACTCTGCAAACCCTTCAAGAAGTTGCTAATAATCAAGCTTTTGGGCAAAACTATTGGTTTCAAGTTCCTTCTACGAAAGGTAAATCAACTCTGGGGCAGAACGGGTGAAATAGAATTAGTTGATTTAGGCAATGACTATTTTCTTGCAAAGTTTGACACATATACTGATTAGGATTTTGCTCTTACGGGGGATCCTTGGATAATACTAGATCATTACCTAATTATACGACCTTGGACTAGCCTATTTGATCCGGAGGAAAAAATACAAAAACTAGCTGCCTGGGTACACTTACCTGATCTCCCTATTGAATAATATGACATAACATTTTTATATACTCTAGGTAGTCACATAGGCAAAGTCCTAAAAATTGATGTTAATACCACACACCAATTAAGGGGTAAGTATGCTAGACTTTGTGTAGAATTAGACCTGGAAAAACCTCTTTTATCTCAGTATTGTGTGCATGGTCGGGCAAGAAAAATAGAGTATGAAGGTCTACACTTAATCTATTTTGAGTGCGGAATCTATGGGCATGATCTTGAGCATTGCCCCATTCACAAAGCGAGACAGGAGAGGGAAAAAAGAGAGAAAGAAATGAATAGCGAGAAGGGCTTGAATTTTGAAGAAAGAACAGACAAACCAATGAGTGAGGTTATCGATAGGTATGGTGCCTGGATGTCGGCCCAGAAACCCATAAGAGCTAGGAGGCCAAGATTTACAATATTGGAGGAAAGTGACCATGAAAAACAAGATAACGGTAATACCAACCCCATAAACAAGGAGAATTCAGAAAGTGAGAGTAAAGTCTGGACCAAACCCAGGAAGAACCCAATTTTTCAAGATCAAGAAAACATGGAGAAGAGCCCTCCTATAAACCTAGATATGATGGTACTCGTTTCTCCAATAAAGAGTGATAATAAGGAGGCGGAGCTAACTGAAATGCAACCGGATGATGGCGGGGGAAGTGTAGCAATGGTCATATCTCCTATCAAAAATAAGGAGCAGAACAGCAAGGGAACCAAGGATGACAGAGTTGAGTCTAATCAAAACCAAAATCGAAAGGACAAACCGCCTGATATGGGGAAGAAAAAACCAGTGTACAGTAAAGGACAGAATGCAGGCAAAATGCAGAGTAAAGGGAGTAGAAGGGAGTCTCCTTCCTCTACTACCCCTAGTTAAATTTATTGTTTCCTTTTGTTTCATTACATAACCTAATTTAGTTTTTTATGAAGATTTTATTCTGGAGTTGTAGGGGTGCAGCTGGTAGGAAGTTTGCACTCAGCTTTAAAGAGCTAAAGAGGATATATAAGCCTGATATGGTCTTCTTGTTTGAGACTCGTTACAGTGGGAAAAAAGCTGAGAACTCAATAAAGAATTGTGGCTTTACACATAATGATATTAGTGATGCCCGTGGTTTCTCGGGTTGAATTTGGGCTATGTGGAATCAAGACCTTAATACTAAATGCATTCAAAAAAATGACCAATTCATGTTTTTTGAATTTGAAAACCAAAAAAATGAGAAGTGGGATGTTATTGCTGTATATGCTAACCCCCATTCTAGATTTAGAAGTAATTTATGGCCTGAAATTGAGAGTATCTGCACTAACAACCAATATCCATTGATTGTTGCAGGTGATTTTAACGAGATTGCCGAAATCTCATAACAGAGAGGTGGTTGCAGCCCTGATGTGAATCGCTACAATAACTTCAAGGAATGGATTAATAGATGCAATCTTATTGACCTTAAGCCTGAAGGGCCGTTCTTCACTTGGGAAGGCCCAAAAAGATCAAACCAAGAGAAGCTTTTTAAAAGACTTGATAGAGTCCTTTGCACACCTGAATGGAACTCTTTATTCGGTGATGCCTCCACAAAAAGTCCTACAAAAATGCATTCTGACCACCATCCTATTCTACTGGATACAGATAAAGTGGAAGGAAATGCTCAAAACAAGCCTTTTCGATTTGATATCTATTGGATGCAACATAAAGAGTTTACTGACTTTCTTTTGAAGGAGTGGGACAAGGACATTAATCATCACCAAATGTTGAACCTGCTGACAAGTAAACTGAAGGATTGGAACCAAAACACTTTCGGGGATATAAAACAGAGGAAGAATAAAATTACAAGGAGGCTCCAAGGTATACATGCTGCCATTGACAAGAAATACAATCCGTTCTTAGAAAAATTGGGTAAAGAGTTGGATTAGAGACGGTGATAGGAACACAAAGTACTATCACACAAAAGTAATAACTAGGAGAAGGAAAAACAAAATTACCATGATTAAGAACAGAAATGGGGACTGGACCGAGAGCAAAGAGGAAGTTAAATCCATTATTGTTGACTTTTATAAGGAACTATTTAAGGAAGATCAACCTATTAGAGATGTTGAATCCTTCACTCCTTGCTGGCCACATGTTGATCAAAGTACTTGGGACAGACTTAGTTCCCCATTTTTGGAAGAAGAAGTAAAGAGAGCAGTGTTCAACATTGGAGGCACAAAAGCCCCTGGAAGTGATGGGTTCCCAGCTAGTTTTTATCATCAGAATTGGAGCACTATTTCAGGGAGTATTCTAAATCTTGTTAACTCTATTCGGTCCAACCCTCATAACTTGGCTGAGATAAATAAAACTCTTATTGTCCTTATTCCAAAAGTTGTCAACCCTGAATATATTAACCAATTTAGACCTATATCCCTATGTAATGTATCATATAAGATAATCTCTAAACTAATTGTTAATAGGCTTAAAGAAATTCTTCCTATCCTAATATCCCCTTTTCAAGCAAGTTTTGTGCCTGGTAGGAATATACATGATAACATTATCATAACCCAGGAGATTATCCACTATATTGATAGATCAAAGATAAAGAAAGGTTACATGGTGATTAAAATTGACTTAGAGAAAGCATATGATAGACTTAACTGGGAGTGTATAAATAAATCTCTTGAAAATATAGGTTGTCCCCAAGAGATGCGTCTACTAATTATGCAGTGTGTCACATCTACAAGCTTAAATATTCTTTGGAACGGGGCAAAACTGAGGAGTTTAACCCTACTTGGGGTATCCGATAGGGTGATCCTATTTCCCCTTACATATTTCTTATTTCCATGGATATCCTATCTCATACATTAATATTGAAATTACTGATAAAAACTGGAATGGTGTCAAAATGGGTAAAGATAACATCTCTATCTCTCATTTAATGTTTTCCGATGACTTATTATTATTTGGGGAAGCTACTAGGGACCAAGCTGATTGCATCATGAACTGTTTAAATTTATTTTGCTCATTCACTGGTCATAAAATTAGTGTTGCTAAGTCAAGTGTTTATTTTTCAAAAAATACAAAGGATGAGGATATTACTGATGTATTGAACATTACTGGTTTTAGGAGATCTCAAACTATTGGGCGGTGTCTTGGAGCTGAAATCACTCATGGAAGACAAAAGAGGTCGAATTTTAGACATATCATTGATAAAGTTCAGACGCGTCTGGCTAGCTAGAAAACAAACTCTCTCTCCTTGGCTGGGAGTGCTACCTTAGCCCAAACAGTGATTTCAACCATTCCATTCTACAATATGCAACACAGTATGCTACCCAAAGGAATTTTGGCAGAAATTCAGAAGATTGAAAGGGGGTTTTTGTGGGGGGATTAGGCAGAAAAAAGAAAACTCCACCAAGTTAGTTGGAACAAAGTTTGTTTACCAAAAAGCCTGGGAGGTCTTGGCATTCGATCGTTGCAGGAAATGAATAAAGCATTTATATTTAAAGTAGCATGGCAGCTGATTAATAACAAAGATACCCTGTGGGTGAAGATATTAAAGAATAAATATAGGTGCAATACGAAGCCTGGTGCTATGGTGAAGGCAAAAGATTCGGATTCAAGACTGTGGAGAGAAATTTCCAAGGTTTGGCAAGATTTCTACCAGAATGTAGCCTGGGAAGTGGGTAATGGCCTGGATATTGACATGTGGCTTGATCAGTGGGTTCTTAATATTCGTCAACTCGAAGAAGTCAAAATGGGAACGATACTACTGGCTGCTATAGTAATAATTTAATTCAGTTTGTTGATAACCAAGGCCAGTGGAACTATGATATGCTCTCGAGCCTCTTGCCTAATGATGTCATCTATAAAATTAATGTTAACCCTCCCAATGAGTCTCATGGCCCGGATCTACCAATTTGGTGCCCTGAAGCTAATGGGAAGTTCTCAACATGCAGTGCTTATTACTCTACCAAGGGTTTAAGACTAAAGAAGAGCCCTACCTCTTGGGATGTGATATGGAAGAGTAAAATTCAGCAAAGAAACAAATTCTTGTTCTAGATATTGGCCCACAATAGTCTCCCTACAAGAAGCCGAACGGCTTTGTGGAGCAATCAGAGCTCCTCTTGTCCCAGATGCAACATGAGTAGGGAAACTAATATCCACATGATTAGAGATTGCCAAAAATCTGCTAGGATTTGGAAGCTTTTTATTAATCCAAGGGACAGACCCCTTTTCTTCACTCTTGACACAACTGATTGGATCATTTGGAATCTGAAACGGAATAATTCCTTCTGCAACATACCTTGGCCTTGAGTGATCTTATCATCTGCAAAAACTCAACATACAACATGGGAGAGGTCAGAGTTACACAGTTCTTTGTAGCCATTGCAGAATTACAGATGGTCTAAGCCTGATTTAGGTTGGGTCAAAGTCAACACTGATGGTGCTGTAGGCAGTACTGGAAATATTGCCGGCTGTGGGGGGCTGATTCGGGATCACCAAGGTAACTTGATTAAAGGATTTATTAAAAATTTGGGCATCTCATCTCCTGAGGGGGCGGAAGCCTGGGGTATCGTATGTGGTTTAAATCTTGCATGGGATTTGGGGTTCCAAAAAGTTGTGTTGGAGAATGATTGCTTGAGAATTATCAAACAGATTAACAATGTAAACAACTTGGCCCAGCAGATGCATTCAACCATTCCAGCCATCAGAAGCATGATTAGTAGAGATTGGGATGTAAAGTTAGTTCACTGCTACAAGAATGTTAACGCCTGTGCGGATATTCTTGCAAAATTTAGTTTGAACAATAGTGGAGGGCTTAATATGTTAGATGCTCCTCCTGTTTGTATTGCTTCTTTGGTCCAGCGGGATGCTGCTGGTCTAAATGCTCCTAGGGACCCTGGTGGTTAGCTGTTCTCGATTCCTTGTTCCCATTTTGGGCCTTCAGGCCCCGACTTGTACCAAAAAAAAAGATATATATATATATATATATATATATATATATATATATATCTATTATTTTTAAATGATTATTATTTATCTTAATATCTATTTTAAAAAGAAAGAAAAGAAAAGAAAAGAAAATATATATTAGTTGTGTTTTAATTTATTTTTAATTATTATATTTATTTTTAATTATTTAAGTTGGGCTGGGGGAATGTCGTGGGTTAAATTAGAATAGAAAAAGAAAGAGAAAGAGAGAAAGGGATGCGTGAGAAGGAGAGAGAGAGAGAAGACGAGAGATAGAGAGAGAGACAGAGAGAGGGAGGAGTGGACAAAGAAGAAGAAGGGAGAAGAGGGAGGTAACGTCACCGGAAAACTCGCCGGAGGAGAGCTAGTCGACGCCAGAAAAGCTCACCGGATCTCGACTACAACATCTTCCATACCTCCCACCGATCGAATCAAGGTTGGTAACCCCAATATCATTCGAAACCCTTAATTTCTCCATTTTCAGGGATTTCTTCGATTCACCTTCGATTGAGTTGTTTCAAGGGTTGATTGAGACCTAAGAAGTGTTCTTGAACACTTAGTTGGGGTAGGAACCGTTACTATATCCTCGGGTTTCACTGAATTCGAATTTTGAAGGATTTGGTGTTGAAATTCTGAATATTCATAAATTAGGGAAATTATTGATAATTATTGATAACAAGACCCGTGAAGAGCTGGCCTGAGGTTACTAAGGTTGAACCTTGACGTTAACGTGTTGGGTCCCTGGTCGGATTGCCCAAATACACTTTAAGAGTGATGTTGAGGGCTCCAAACCTCTTCTTTTCAATCTTAAACACCCTAGAATAATTCTAAATATGCTATCAAGCATCAAGAATTATTTTAGGTACTTTCTTGTTTCTCAAGGATGGAAACTTGCTGAACAATAAAGTCCAAATTTTAAAGTGGCAATTTAATTCCTTCGTAATTATTAGGAAACCTTAAGTAGGATAATTTAGAAGCATATCGAGGTTTAGTAACTCAAATCCAAGGCTCCAAAATCAATTCAAGGTGAGCGATAATTATACGAAACCAAGTGTGTAGCACTTGAGACTCTCATGGAAGAGAGGGAAGACGGATAAGACCAAGAACTCGGTTCTTGCCGATGTTTAGGTGCATAAAGTTAAGATTGTTAACCACCTGAATGCAATTGTTAGGTAACCACGATTCGTCTGTAGCGGGAGTTACTCTAAGACAAACACAAGGAAGCCGTCTAGGTGAGGGGTCTCCCGTCCTTGCCCTATAGGGTTGATTGAGGATGTGGATATGTGGTTTTCCTGCTTGCCTATTTGTAAGAATTATTTAGTGGTTAACATGCTATTGTTGTTCCTAAATTGAATTATATGAAAGTACTTGTTTATGTGTGTTTTATTACAGGTAAAGAGGTACTGGAGGGTATCCATGTGATGACATGAGATACACCGAACAGTACAAACAAGGGGGTACGTTATTGATTGAGTCCAAGGTTTGGTTTATACTATGTATTAGAAACTCACTAAATTGATTGCAAAGGACTTTTTCTAAACGTCGACGTTTTATGGTAATCAAACTTAGGAAAGACCTTAGAGCTAGGTTATGATCAAATCAAGGGTTTGGGTATTAAATAAGGATTAAGAAGATCTCATAATTGATTAGTGAGTCATAGGGAGGTTCACACTACCTAGGCAAAGTCAATTTAGGATAATAATGGGTAGATAGAGTCAGAATCACAGCTGAAAGCTTGGGAGGAGAAACAAGTCAGAGAAAGTCGCCCGTGGAGGCAATTGCTCTAGCCTGTTCTAGGGCCAGTTGATTTAATTGCCCGTGGAGGCCATTGCCCTAGCCTGGTACTAGGGTCAGTTAAAGATTAAAAGAAATTGCCCGTTGAGGCCATTGCCCTAGCCTGGCACTGGGGTCAGTTAAAGATTAAAAGATTTGCCCGTTGAGGCCATTGTCCATTGTGAGAGACATGGACCAGTTGAGTGATTTATAACTTTCAGATGACATGTTAAAAGTGATTTCTTGTTTATGAGAAGCATGATAGAAGAGGATGATTTGTAGGTTTGTCTTAGACTTTATATTATATTAATATTGCCTGATCGTAATATAACATTTGATAAATTGGATTTTCATGCGCATGTAATTGTGGGTGTTTCCCTTTCCCCAGCTGTAGTGGTACCCGCCGCTACGCCGAGGATGGGAAGCTTCTCACTGAGTCTGTTTGACTCACTCCCTCTGCTTCAATGTTTCAGATACAGGTATCGGGCAAGCATCAAGGTCCAGACAGTGATACGGACATCAAACCATCCCTAACGCACTTGTTCGCGTGGGTGGATATTTTGTTATATTTTGATTATGTTGTACATATTCTAAGTTGTAGATATTGTGTATATATTGGCAGAGTTCTTTCTCCTGCTTCAGCTGCGCAGGCTTTTGGTCTACCATTTCTGCCTTGATAACTCTGTTCTCTTCCCTCAGCAATTCCAATTCCTGCTTATCCAACGCACTCCTTCTTGCCTGCAGCTGAGCGCGAGCACTTTTTGGCTTTTTGGTCATATGGATTTTGGGTGCCATGTTACTAATATTAACGTAACCCTTTTTATTATAAGTTGAATAAAAGTAAAACGTAAATAAAAGACAAAAAACCTAATATTTATTTTATTAATTTATTTGAAATAGCATTCAGAACATCCTTATTCCCATTCATAGACATAAGATTCAATTACGGGAGAAAGTTGACAAGCTACTACGAAAGCTGTGAGCCTATCGTGCACCTATCTCGGCCTTTTATTCCACCTATACTACATCTTCAGCATTGCGTTCCAATGGTTGATCAAGATGCGGCCAAATATCAAGAGCTCCTCTAATTCTAGCGGAACTTGTGGTAGATGAATTCGCCATTCCACCTTATTGAAAGCATCAATGAATGAGGGTACAGATAGATTTATCAAGCGCGCCATCTATTCGATCTTATCGTGTACCCGAATTTCTTACTTCTTCCATGGTTCTATCTCACTTTCCATTTCTTATATGACTTTTTCCCTTGCTTTGAATTTTTCTTATAGACTCTCCATCGCCAGGCTCATGGCTTGTAATTGGAGAAGGGCCCTGTCCAGTTGTTCTTGAGTGGCTGGGCTATAGTTGACTAATTAAGCCTGCATCTCTCGATTATGGGCTTCTAACTACCTGATACGGGCTTCCAGTGCCTGAACCCTTGATTCTTTGACTTGGATCTCGGCGGTCATCTGTTCTTTCCACTCTTGTTCTTTCTCAACCAATTTGTCACTCAAGCTTTGGTTCATTTCTTTGAGATTCTTATTTTTGACCAAAATAGGAGAATTCTTACGAATGTTCTCACTATCTGCTTTCACGCTGACATACTCCTTTTCAGCTTCTCAGATTACCTTCATCTTCCTACTTCTCTAGGGCTCGAGGTTTTCCAGACCATCTTTATGTTAATCAATTTTGCGCTTTAGCGCCATTTCGATCTCCAGCTTATCGTTACTCTGGAGGGGATTTAAAGGGACGAACTTTTCTACAACCTTGTCATTGACCCTTTCTTTCAACCAGGTTTTGAAATCACTAGTTGGTGTGAGTCCCTTGCTTCCCAATTCGGCCCTTCCTTTAAATAGCATGTGATCCCATGCTCTTGAAATCATTATTCCCTGTACGGCCTCGGGTCCTTTGAGGGAATTAAAGAACGGGCGCACCAGTTCTTCTGCGGGTACATTTTGGCGATAGGTTAACTGTGTCTGTGCTAGGGATGGGTTGTAATTGATTACGAATCTTGTTCCTACCAGAGGTACATTGAGAAACTGACCACAGCTATATAGTACCTCTTCCTTCAACCACCATACGAGCTTCCAGAGTACGTCTTTTTCTTCAATTTGTGTAAGAAAGTTCACCCAACCTTCTAATTCCATGGGGTCTTGTAGGTTGGGATTGTACAATCGAAGGCCCTCACGGCAGGGGAAGTCACGAAGAGGGTGGTGAATGATATCAAGGATACCTCCAGAAGATTATTCCTTCTAAAAATTGTGGTTGGCCAACCAGGCCATGAGAAGTTGAAGACAACATTCTAGTTTCTTCCCCTTGCCTGCTTGGCCAAAGGTAAGGGACCCCACAGTCTCTGCCAAAATAGCTGGTACAGGGTTTACTCTATGCCTCTCAACTGCTATGAAGACTCCGATGGATGATAGGTTGACAACATCGAGGGCTATTGGGAAGATAACCAGCCCATAAATTGCCAGAGCAAGGGTCCTTCCAAAAGTCAGCCAGTCCCCTTTCCTTCTCATAGCTTCCATATGATCCAAGAGGAATTTAGAGGATAGGACTCCCCCTTGAGTGTGGTTCTTGATAATGGCTTTCTTTTTAGGCATTCCAAGTAAGTTAGCAACCTCCCCTTGTGAAGGCAAAGACCATGAGAACCGGTATACGTGGCTTGATGGGATGAGAGGGTCTCTTAATAGCCCAGCATACTCCTCAAGCACCAGGGACAGGATGAAGTTTAGGAACACAAATGCTCTCAATTAATTGTGCCAAAATTGAAGAAGAGCTTGCAATGCATCCTTGATGACCTTTATGTCCAAAAGATCTAGAATATCCCCATAACGACCATGGAACTTTCTCAACTCCTCCCCACGCAAATGTCCCTCATTCTAATTAACCCTTCCACAAAATTGGCTTGTATCTTGACCTTGATCCTTCATCCCGTGAGGGCGAGGCTTGTAGGTGAATAAAAGGCCGTATTATGCTCTAATGCCATTTCAGATTTTTTTTAAAACAAAAATAATGACTTTTGCTAAGCAAAAAAAAAAGAGAAGTGTTAGTGCAACTAATAAAAAGGAACAATTTATACGCAAAATTGAAAACAATGAAATGCATGCCATGCAATGCGTGCATTGCAGGGGTTTTGCTCCTTGTGTCCTAAAGGTTAGGCTCTTAAAGTCTGCTGAAATAGGCTATCCTAGTATAGGTAGGCCCTAAGTCACTCGCATGTGGTTAAGCTTGGTGTCTAGACATCCTAAAAGGCCCTTAGATTTCCCACAGCAAATGAAAAACCACCAAGCCATGCCCACGTGGTTACTAAGGAAATATTTAATTCATTTAGTATGTTTCTTTGTGTCAGTGTTTTAATTTAAATTAATTACATTCTTTAATGTTCTTTAATTGAAATGCACCACTTAATGGTAATAATAATATATGTGAAAACAAATAAATGTGGCCAATCCACTATAAATGGTGATTATTCTTCACATAATTTCTCAGTTCAATCCAAAAATGGTTAACGCAAGTAAGAAGAAGAGGTTGATTCAAGACTTCAGAGCCAAAAATTTCACCTTCTCAAATCTCTGGACTGAAATTTTTTAAAAAGCCAACAAGCTTTCTAACCTTTCTACGTTATTCAGAACTGAGCTAGTCTTTATCCTCTTTTGTCCTACGGGTAAATTTTATGCCTTTCACAACTCTTCTATAGAGATTATTATTGTTAGGATAGCAGATCTGGTACTTGGTCTTAGTATACCAAATTACATAAGTGCCAAATATCGGATCTGCTCTCCATTGTTAGGTATTGAATTGTTCTGTGAAAAGTTTATGTTCTATTGGCTGGCTAAACGATCTAAGTCAAATTAAACTCTAATTGATTCTAATAGAGGTAGGTTACATGGTTTTCACAAGCAATACTATGGCATTGTTAGAGCATTTTAAACAATTTCAAGACTAAAAAAATATAGATATTAACCAATAAATAAGTTTGAGGTGTTTATTTGC
The DNA here is from genome assembly GCA_014851425.1 of Senna tora. Taxonomy (NCBI): domain Eukaryota; kingdom Viridiplantae; phylum Streptophyta; class Magnoliopsida; order Fabales; family Fabaceae; genus Senna; species Senna tora. The sequence continues at coordinate 22,426,046 of CM026265.1, forward strand.
TTTCAATATCAAATTTAACGTCTGTGTTGAAATTTGTGTTTGTCTATTCTTCATATATATATATATATATATATATATATATATATATATATATATATATATATTATGTGTATGAGTTTGGAAATCTATAATTAATACTAGACTATAATTTAATTATGTCTCACAAATTTTTAATATAAAATACAAAAATAAATATGAAATGTAAGGAGATGTAAAAAAAAAAGTAGAGATAATAACTAGTAATTAACAAAGAGCAAGAAAGAAATTAAAATAACTTTCTATTATTTAATTTATTATTTTAAAACTTAATAATGATAATTTATATTATACTAAAACTGTAGAAAAATTATATGGCAAACTTACAATATATAGTAGTTGTTTGCAACTTTATGAGTGATTGATTATTTATTGTGTGGCTTGAACTTTGAGATTCTACTCATACTTGCCTTCTTTCTCAACTTTCATCTCATCTCTCTATTTTCCTTTCCTTTTTTCTTTCCTTTTGTTTCCTACACGTCATTCTTGACCTTGTATACTTTGATTTTTTGCCACATCGGCTATTTATTTTCCAAAAAATAAACTTTATTTTACGTTATTAAATTTAGGAGACATATTCAATTTATTTGTGAAAATTTGTATTTTGTTTTAATTGGCCAAGAGACCAAATGTTTTTTTTTTAAATATGGAACTACATACACAGTTAAATTTACTAGTCTTATGTACTTGGAATAATCACCAGTAAACCATACATGTTATTTACTTTTATATATATATATACTATATATTTTGGTTTAATTAATTAGTCTTGTTTACTCTACCTGATAACTAAAAAAGAGGGTTTTGTTAACCAATGCTATAGTTAAGATTTTTATCTGATTTGTTAATGAAGTTTTTAAATATTAGACATTATATTTTTGTTCGTTTTTAAATTTTAAATCACTAAGTGCTTTATCAACCAATTAGAAAAAATTTCAAGCAGTATCTTTAGTGAATGGGTTAACAAATTCTTAGAAAAACATCTAAATTTAAATTAATTCCTTCTTAATTAATACTCAATAGTGAAACACCAACTTTGGTAGATAAAACATCTATGAAACTACAAGTTATGCTCTCTAATTTCTTCATTAAATATGTTGATTCAATCCGAGAAAATTAGTATAACCACCAATGCTATTTGGCATCCTTGCAGCTACAGCAATGGTGAAGGCAATGGACAACTCAAAAGTAAAAAAATTGATCCAAGATGACATCAAAGCCAAAAATGTTATACCTTGTTTGGTAAAATTCATTCAGTAATCCTTCTCTTAATGGAAATACAAATTTTGATGTTGATGTTGCTTGGTGTGGCAAGGAAGTTGTGTTGGAGAGCTTTACATGGGATGGTTAGAGGAAGTGCTAGCTAGGACTACAAGGTTGCGAAGGAGGTTAGTGTGACTGGAGGTTTTGTGATAACTTGAAAAAAGTGTTGCAAGGTATTGAGCATGCAAGTAGTTCTGAGTAGTTGTTCTATTTTGTGAGTCACCTTGACGTACTTGAGAGGAGTTAATAAATGAAGTTTAGAAAGAGTAGTGAGGCAAGTGACCAATTGTATTGATATTTCTATAGTCAACTTCGATTGGAGAAGGTCATATATCTTTGTATTTATTTAATTTTTGTTTCACCTTTGGGAATTGGATGTAAAATTCATTGATTTTCTTCATTTATGATCTTTTATATTTAGATTCTTTAAGTTGGAAGGTGGTTCGTCAGACATGTGGGTGTACTTGAATACTTGGTCACTCCATAGTAATCTTCCAGCTTTAGTTGCGTCTCGGGATCCACGTGACACACTCCGTTAAGTGCGTACCTAAGCTTGCCTTCGTTCCTGCTAAGGGAGTTTACTAGCAAGACCATCAAGTTGTAGCTTGATGGTCATGTTGATGGGAATGCTTCCGTATTTGTATGAGCCTTATGGGTTGGGCCTGGCTGCACTGGCAGTTAGGTTCCAACGGAATGTATGGAAATGGTTGAGAGAACAAGCCCAACCCACGAGTGCCTTGGGGAGCTCTGGGGAGGCAGGTCCTTTCCTGTTCTTGTAGCGGATAACGAATTTACCAATGGCGGTGGACTTGTAGAAGTGTGTGGAAGCCACAAGGTAGTAGTCCTTGGGTTCCTTGTTTGTGGTGACAACTACAGTGAAGAATTGGCCAACGTGGATATCAAGAGAGTCGTAGTTGTTTTGGACGGTGTGAGATCCTTCTATTTCTACAAGCTTCATTGGATGGTTATGGAATCTGACGTTGATGGAATTATTAATTCCAACATTAGTAATCTATACTTGTGAGTCTTCCCTGCCTTCATGGTGTAGACAACCTCATCCTTGCAATCGCCTTTTGCATTTTTGCTATTGATGAGGACACCATTGAGCCTACCGAGAGATCGGCCACTGTCCAACTACTTCTTGAGAGTGGAGTGGGACTTGGTGTAAAAGTCACCCACAAGAACGTTGAACTCTATTACTTGGAGTGTGAAAAACATGATGCAGAGCCATTGATAGTTCCACTACTCCTAAGCTTGAGCTAAGATGACCACCGATTTTTGATACAATGTGTACTATATCTGTCCTTAGCTCTGTTGCAAGTTGCTCAAGATCCTAATAGTAATGGAGAATGTATGAAATGAATTAATGTGATAGTGGCAATGGAAGTTGGATATTGAATAATATAATGATTGTGTTGCGTTGAGTCACCTGAGAAGAGAGGTTTTTAATATGAGGATGATAATTGATGGTATCTAGCAATGGCATTGCCGATTTGTGGGTATAGTAATTGATGTTCCACCTATCTCTTTCTTTGCTTATCATGATCCTTTCCTCCTCATTTGAACATTTCACACACAACTGCCATATACCCATGCAATTAAGTCAAGAAAAGCAACCAATATTATATTCCTTAATAATGGTTGGGAATTCATTTCACAAACCTGTTATCTTCATGCACGAATTCCCCTTGCCAATCGAGAAGTATATTCCCCTTGCCAATTAAATACCCTTGCTTCCGTATAGTATTGCTTTGTCTATTATAACTGTAACTTTGAAACGTAAAATTAGATAACTCATCCCCAATCCAGTATATCTCAGACCCCTTCTTGATCCTGATGATTAGCTTCTCATACATATAATTGTCATCTTCTTCGACTTCAAGTGAGAAAAGTCCAAGACTTGGATCTTCTTCGTTTTTCCATGATCTTAATGACCAACTCATTCCTGATGTGAAGTCAACTCCTACGTTCATTCCAGGGAGAAGTGTATCTGTGAGATAGTCGAAACTTTGCCATAAAATGTTCAAATTGGAGTTGTTGAGAAGCAGAAGATTACCTGAATCCAACAAAATTACATGGATATTGCTGATATTCACGATATCGATCACCAAGTACACCATTTCGTCATCCTTAATTACAAGGTTTCCACAATCTACATGCAAGGGAACCACAACCCTAGGATAGAAAGAGTCTAGACTAGCATATCTAAGTAGAACAACATATCAAAGGCCATGAAATCAGTAAAATACAATATGAAAGAAAAGAAAGGAAGAAGAAACTTTGTTTTCGAACATTTAGACACCCCATTTTGTTTGGGTCCGTTTTCGAAACTAAAAACTGACTCAAAAACGAAAGTTTGTCTACTGACGTCACGACGTAGCGACACCAATGTCGTAATGGCTATTTCCCACGTCACAACGTATCCAAGGAAATATTCAAATATTCTTGCCCAAAATCCAAATGCTCAAAAACCCTAATCAATGCCAACATCGCAATGACCAGCCCTCACGTTGCAACATCCCCTGCATATTTTACGAACTCTGTTATTTTTTTAGCCTGTAAGTAGCACCTGACTCCACAGTATTCAACACACCAATCAATTGCAAAAATCCTCCGTTTACTCCTCTAGAGCACTCTGTAGCCACACGAGTCTAAAGAGCCCCCTCTTTGACTCCCAAGCAATCATAAAATATCCCACTGCCCCAGGTACACTTCTAAAATCCCTAGATCCTTAGGTAACTCCAATTATCTCGATGCACTAGGCTTATCATTGTTGTTATCATCAATTATCATTAGCATCATAAATCATATTTGTCATCATCTTACACCATATATGTCATTTTAATATCATACTAAGCCTAGTCTAGAATTACTAATAGGGTAAATCTTTTTTATAATTAACCCTGAAGGCTAGGGCTTCATACGGGGTCTAAATCTATAGTCTTCGATCAAGCTTTAGTCGGGGTATAAATCTATAGTCTTCGATCAATTGCAAAAACGTCTAAATATTCTCTGTTATTGTCCCTAACAGGTCAAAAGGCCAAGGAAACACCTGCGATTCAATTCGAATGAATCGTAGGGAGCAAAAACAAGCAAAAAACATTGAAGATTGGATCTAAGTTGATGAACGCCGCGACGTCCTTGATGAAAGTCCTGATGTTCATATTTAAGCTGTTATTCAGAAGTATGATGGCTCTGAACGTCACGACGTCTCCCATAAAAGTTGCAACGTTCAACCAAAATTCATACTTTTAAGCTTTTCTTGATTATTTTTAATTGATTTAATCCCTGCGACCGCCCATAGGATGCATGATTGGAATAATACGTTTTAAATATTTTTATAATGACAAAATATGAGCTTATTGGGCTAAGTCTTCAAAAATATTTTTTCCATCAAAAGGGCTTATTATGAAGTCTGAAAGAGAAAGCCCAATTGTTTGCTACAAAAATTTTGGTCCATCTAAAGTTATGGACATTAATTAAAATTCTATCTTGGAGTAGTAAGTTTGGGATGCCATGCTAGTTGGCTTAGAAGCAGAGAAATGATTGTGTGTTTAGTAATAAGCAGGACGCAACAATATCCTTAATTCCTTTGGTCAACACGTATGTTCAAGACCTTGGCATGGCAAAAAATTTTAATCTCAAAGGGAATATGAACATTTATCTGGAAGATAACATTAGTTGGAAGAAACCGATAGAAGAGTGGATTAAGATTCATACTGACAGAGCTCACAACCCAAACACCAATGACATTTCAGGTGGTGGTATGGCCAGAAACAGTAAGGTTTTGTTTGAAAATTAAGAGGGGAAGGAAAGGAAAGTGATTAGAGGAGAAGGCAGGGTAGGGGAAGGGAAGGTTAACCTTCCATATGTCCTCACATTATTTGGGTCTTGATAACTCCTCCAAAATACCTCAATTTATGGTATCTTAAATTTGTGAAGGGGAAGATATCTTGATTCTCTCACCCTGTATTCCCTTCTCCTCCTTAATCTCAATCCAAACATAACCTAAAAGAGATTGCACTGTTTTATTTGCTTGTGATTATTAGCTCCTTTCTTGATAAAATATATATTATATTTAAAGAGTAAAAGAAAAAAATAATAAAAGAAGTCAACAGTGACAATTTTTGTTGGCAAAAGTACCTTTCCTACCCCCAACGTTAGGGGGTCCTGTCACTTTCGCCCCTAGCGTATTTTCGATTTCAATTGTACCCCTAATGTTTTGTGTTTCTCCCAATGTCAGGCTTTTGGCTAACACCGTCAATTTTTGAATGGTTTTTGATGACGTGACATCCTATGTGGCCAACAATTCTGACTGGACTTAATTTTTTCCACATCAATAGTCAATAGTACTAAGTTTTTGAAGTCCATTTTACTGATGTAATGAGTATTTTGGTGTACTAGATTTACTGATGTACTGAGTTTTTGGGGTTCATTGTACCCCTAAAATATATTGCTGATGTGAAAAAATGAAGTACAGTTAGAACTGTTGGCCATATAGGATGCCACGTCAACAAAAACCGTCCAAAAATTGACAGTGTTAGCCAAAAGCCTGACATTGGGAAAAACACAAAACATTAGGGGTACAATTGACAGTGAAAAACATTAACGGTGAAAATGATAGGACCCCTAAACGTTGGGGGCAGGAAAGGTACTTTTGCCATTTTTGTTTTATTATATTTTAAGAATAATGAATTTTGATTACAGTGGACTAACGAATTTTTTTCATGAAACACAGAATGTTTTTAATGTTTAAGGGTGGGATATGAATTCCTTGGTTAAGAGACCAAAAGAAAAACCACCAAGCCACGCTCAAGTGGTTACTAAGGAAATATTTAATTTATTTAGTTGGTTGTTTTGTGTTTGTGTTGTAATTTAAACTTTATTACATTATTTAATTTTCTTTAATTAAAATGCACTACTTAATGGTAATAATAATATATCTGAAAACAAATAAATGTGGCCAATCAACTATAAATGGTGAGTATTCTTCACAAAATTTCTTAGTTCAATCGAATAATGGTTAACGAATGTAAGAAGAAATAGTTGATCCAAGACTTCGGAGCCAAAAATTTCACCTTCTCAAACCATCGCATTGAAATTTTTAAAAAAGCCAACAAGCTTTCTACCTTATGCAGAGACGAGCTAGCAATTATCCTCTTTTCTCCTAGGGGTAAATTTTATGCTTTTGATAACTCTTCTATAGAGACAATTATTGTTAGGAGAACAGATCCGGTAATTGGGCTTAGCATACTAAATTACATAAGAGCCAAACATCGGATATGATCTCCATTGTTAGTTATTGTTTGTGAAACCTTTATGTTCTATTGGCTAGCTAAACAATCTAAGTCAAATTGTAATACCCGGAAAATTGTTCGAAGTTCAAAATAAAATAAAAGGGAAAGAAAAGAAGTAGGAAATATTTTTAGGATTTAATTCAGGACCTAAGAAATTGGAAACCTGAATTAAATACGGAAAGAAATTAAATTTAAAATATATCTTTATTATTTTTAAGTGATTATTATTTATCTTATTATCTATTTTTTTTTAAAAAAGAAAATAAAAAATATATTAGTTGTGTTTTAATTTAATTATTAATTAATTATATTTATTTATTTATTTATTATAATTATTTGATTATTTAATTAATTGGGGGGAAGGGTAGGTGCCGTGATGCTTTTTTAAAAGGAAAGGGAGTAAGAGGAATGAAAAGGAAAAGAAGAAGAAAAGAGAGAGAGAGTTACGAGAAAGAGAAGAAAACGGGAAAACAAAAGAAGAGAGAGAGAGGGTGGTGACGGGAAAGAGAAGAAGCAGGAGAGGTGGGACTCACCAGAAAATTGATCGGGGAGAGCTAGCCGACGCCGGAAAAAGTCACCGAAGCTCGGGTACAACGTCTTTGTAATACCCGGGAAATTTTTTCAAAGTTTAAAATGAAATGAAAGGGAAAGAAAAGAATTAGAAAATAATTTTTGGATTTAATTTAGGACCTAAGGAATTGGAAACCTGAATTAAATGGTGAAAAGAGAGTAGGGAATATTTTTGGGTATTTAATTTGAGATATAAGAGGAAATGAAAAATTTTAGTTGGAAAGAGGAGGATTTAATTGGGGATATTTTCCACCTATTCTTTATTATAATAATAATAATTATTATTATTTAGTTATTACTTATTTATTTTGATTATTTAATTATTTTAAATTTTGGGGTGGGGGGCGTGACTTAAGGAAATAAGAATAAAAAGAAATAAGAGAAAAGGAGGAGGAATGTCAAATCCAAACAAGATTCAAGCTAAGTCACCTCTAATCGAAGAGGTCAAATCCAAACAAGATCAAGACACCGACCTCAAACAGATAAGAGATACAGTGGTTAAAGGGCAGAAGGACGACGTCCGATTCTCCATAGATGACAGTGGCATACTCCGGTTGGAGGGATGGCTGTGTGTACCTATGGTGGATGGAATATTTTTGGGTATTTAATTTGGGATATAAGAGGAAATGAAAAATTTTAGTTGGAAAGAGGAGGATTTAATTGGGGATATTTTCCACCTAATCTTTATTATAATAATAATAACAATTATTATTATTATTTAGTTATTATATATTTATTTTGATTATTTAATTATTTTAAATTTTGGGGTCGGGGGGCGTGACTTAAGGAAATAAGAATAAAAAGAAATAAGAGAAAAGGAGGAGGAAGGTATTTACGGGAAGAAAGAGAGAGAAGAAGAAGAAGAGGAAGGGTTGGGGTTCGCCGGAAAAGTGACTGGGGAGAGCTAGCCGACGCCGGAAAAGTCACCGGGGCTCGAGTACGACATCTCCTACACCTTCCACCAATCGAATCAAAGGTTGGTAACCCCAATTTCATTCGAAACCCCCAATTTCTTCATTTTAGGAATTTCTTCAATCCACCTTCAATTGGGTTGTTTTGAGGGTAGATTGAAACCTCGGAAGTGTTCTTGTACACTTAGTTGGGGTAATAATCGAGGCTATACCCTCAGGTTTAGCCGAATTCGAATTTGAAAGGGTTTGGGGTTTAAAATTCTAAATAGTCCCAATTTGGGGATTCGTTGATAAATTTGGAATCGGGCTTGGATTTGAGTAGTTAGGGTTGTATTTATATCGTTGGATTGTAGGTGAACAAAACCCGTGAGGTGCGGAGTCGAAGCCGGGGTCGAAAGGGGGCCGGAACGGGCCCAAACCATCGCACAGCACAGCAAACGAATTGGTGTGCTGAGAATCGGCGCTATAGCGCTAGCTCTCTGGTGCACTAGAAGCTGCTGGGCAGCAGCTTGGTGCCATAGTGCCAAAATCAGCGTTATAGCACCGAGCGTCTGCCCAGCATGCCCAAAATTCATTTTTAAGCCTATCCGGGGCGTGCGAACCTCCTATTTTCAATCCAAAACATCTTAGGACACCCCTAACCATGTTTTTAAGGATCAAAATCTTTTCAAATGCCATCTTGTCCCTCAAGAATATCAACTTACAAAACAAGCTAAGCCCAACTTCTTGAATTTCTAAATTCCTTCTACACAAACCTTAGGAAACCTTAAGTAGGATAGCTTAGACACACGTTGAGGTTTAATAACTCAAATCCAAGGCCCCAAAAGCAACTCAAGGAGAGCGATAGCGATATGAAACCAAGTGCGAGGCTCTTGAGACTCTCATAGAAGAGAGGGAAGACGAATAAGACCAAGGACTCGGTTCTTGGCAACGTTTAGATACATTTTAGGCATGAGCATGTAGTATGCATATGAATTGTGTATAGATGAGATGTTAACCACTTGAATGCAATCGTTAGGAAACCACGACTCGTCCGAACCGGTAGTTACTCCAGGACAAGTGCAAGGAAGCCGTCCAGGTGAGGGGTTTCCCATCCTTGCCCTACAGGGTTGATTGAGGATGTGGATATGTGGTTTGCCTACTTGCCTAATTGTAAAAATTGTTTAGTGGTTAACATGCTATTGTTGTTCCTAAACTGTTATCTATGAAAGTATTTGTATATGTGTGTTTGACTATAGGTAAAGAGGTACTGGAGGGTATCCATGTGATGACATGAGATACGCCGAATAGTACAAGCAAGGGGCTAAGTTATTGATTTAGTCCAAGGTTTGTTTTACCCTATTAATTAGAAACTCATTAAAGAAATCGTATAGAAGTTGTTAGTAAACATCGACGTTTCACGATAATTGAACTTAGGGAAGACCTTAGAGCTAGGTTATGATATAAACCAAGGGTTTGGGAACAATATGAGGATTAATACGATCACTTAATTGATTAGTGAGTCCTAGGGATGTTCACACTACCTAGGTAAAGTTAGTTTAGGATAGTAATGGGTAGATAGGGTTAGGATCCCAGCTGAAAGCTTGGAAAGAGAAACAAATTAAAACAATTGCCCGTTGAGGCCATTGCCCTAGCCTGGTACTTGGGTCAGTTAAAGAGTAAAGCATTTGCCCGTTAAGGCCATTGCCTAGCCTGGCAGTAGGGTCAGAAAAAGATTAAAAGATTTGCCCGTTGAGGCCATTGCCCTAGCCTGGCACTAGGGTCAGTTAAACATTAAAGAATTTGCCCGTTAAGGCCATTGCCCTAGCCTGGTACTAGGGTCAGTTAAGTGACTTACAGTTTTCATATTATATGTTAAAATGTGATTGCTTGTTTACGAGTAGCATGCTAGAAAAGCATGATCCGTAGGTTTATCTGTGATTTTAATGTTATATAAATATTGCCTGATCGTAATATAACATTTGATATACTGGACTTTCATGCGCATGTGATTGTGAATGTTTCCCTTTCCCCAGCTGTATTGGTACCAGCCGCTATGCCGAGGATGGGAAGCTTCTCACTGAGTCTGTTTGACTCACTCCCTCTGCTTTAATGTTTCAAATACAGGGATCGGGCAGGCATCGACGTCCGGACAGTGATACGGACATCAGGCCATCCTTACGCTCTTGTTCGAGTGGGTGGACTCATTTTGGTTATTTTGTTTTCTTTTGTTGTACATATTTTAAAGTTGTGAATGTTGTAAATATTTACAGCTTTTGACGTACGTTCACTCTAGACTTGTCGGCTTCACATGTATTTAAAGACAGGGTCCAGTTGGGGATAAACTAGGATATATGATTGAGTATATAAACTTCTGTATGTGAATAGTATAGATCGTACGCATTGAGGCGTACGATCAATATGATACGGATATATATAATATGCGTGCTTGTTGCATGTGAATAGGATAGATCGTACGTATTGAGACGTACGGTCAATATGATATTAATATTTACATTATGAGTGCTGATAAATATATCTATACACTGGATTGAGCTTAAGCGGTATTGAGCGAACCGCGGATTGCAGGTTAATTAGGCCACTAGTGAGGCATGACCACTAATATGATATATATATATATGGACTGTATAGCAGGGTAGTTATAGTCATTTTTAGAAAATAAAGCTTACGGGTTTAGAGGTAAAAATCTATTTCCGTGCCGGTCACGTACTCCCGATTTGGGGTCGTGGAAAACTTGGTATTAGAGGCAGGTTTTTCTTTAAGTCATGTGAAACCATTGGTATAACCGGGTATCGGTTTAAGCTTCGTTGCAAAACCCGGGCACCATGTTGCATTAAACAGGCACTTGTGGTAGTACCCAGGATAATTTGAGTCAGCCTTTCTTTTATTCCTTCTTAATCTATGATAGATTACGTAAATGCTTATCAGGTGACATTTTTGTGCGGTACAGGGATGCGACCGACTACTATGCAGGCTAGGAGGGGCGGTAGAGTCCCTGCACATACTGATGAGGAATCCATTCAGGAGGAGAGAATGCCTCCCAGGGGCCGAGCTAGAGGCCGTGCTCGCGGTCGTGGTAGGACACAAGAAAGATAAGTCCATAGGCAACAAACTCCAGAGCCACAGGTTGAGACGGGTGCTCCGTCAGTGGTTGAGATGCTGACTGCGGGATTTCAGGAGTTGAGAGCTGAAATGACCCGCCAAATTCAACAAGAAGTACGTCGTTTAGTTGTCGGCGAGGAAGAAGAGCAAGTGACATCGGCTGAACAGGAAACTGAAATGGTTGAGGAAAGGGAGTAAGAACGAAGAAGGGAATGGCAACAAAGGGACGTGCCCCGGGGATCGAGGGGAGTTCCGAGGGAATTACCGATTACTAAATTCCTGAAGCTGAATCCGCCTACCTTTTGCGGAAACGAAACCAAGGAGGACCCTCAACATTTCCTCCGTGATATAATCAGAATTGGGGAGTTACTGTGGTGTCCAGGAGGAGAGATGGTGGAACTTGCCTCATTTTAATTAAGAGGCGCTGCACGGGTTTGGTTTGAATCAATACAGAAGAGATATTCCTGGGTCGGTTTCTATCTGAAGGAATGAGGTATGCCAAGCGTCAATAGTTTGAAGATTTGTGGATGACGCTGAATATGTCAGTGACTGAGTTTGAGCTGCAGTTCACGGAGTTAGCTCAATATGCTCCAGAATTGGTTCCCGATGAGTGGGAGTTGATTAAGAGGTTTATCCACAGGTTGGTAGAGCCATTGTTCGTAGTTCTACTGCCACAATGTGGTCAGTTTGAAACTTTAGCACAGGCTGCTAATTGTGCCAGGGTAATTGAAAATAGAAAGAATTTGGGACATCGGCGAATCCCAAGAACAAGTTACTGACAGGTAGTGATGGACAGGGATGGAAGAAGAAGCAAAAGACAGCTGGTAATTCTGGTATAGTTCCAAATTATGCAGGGCAAGTTGGTGGGCAGTCTGCTATTACCACCACAAGTTCTGTGAGGAGTAACACACAAGGTGGACAGAGGTTCCAAAGCAGTAGTTCAGGCGGTAACCAGAGACCGCATTGTGGAACATGTGGAGGATTTCATTTTGGAGAGTGCAAAGTTATGAGGGGAGGTTGTTACAACTGTGGACAGTTCGGGCATATGGCTAAGAATGTCCGCAGAGGAAGAGTAATACGAGTGTCAAGAGCAATCCTACTCCGGGTAGTACTCCAATTGCAGCCCCACCAGTTAGAATTGTACCACCCCAAGTCAACACTTCAAGAACGGGCAGAGGTAGAGGAGCAGGAGCAGGAGGTAGAGGACCAAGTGCACCAGGGGGAGGACAGGCACGGGTGTTTGCTTTGTCTTGACAGGATGCACATGCCTCGAATGCAGTAGTGACAGATACACTTTCAGTATGCTCTCTCCAGGCTCCTGTATTATTTTATTCTGGTTCAACACATTCCTACATCTCCCATGCATTTGCACAGAAAGTTGAGAAAAGCCCGACTAGGTTGAAGGAGACAGAAGTGGTCTCTACTCCGATGGGTGAATCAGTACAAGTCAAGTATGTCTATGAATCGTGTATGGTTGTGGTCGAGAGTCATGAAATAGTTGTGGACCTACGACTCCTCTATATGGTTGACTTGGATGTCATTCTAGGTATGGATTGGTTGGCATCATGTCATGCGGTAGTTGACTGCAGGGCGAAGTGTTTGAAATTCAATATGCCGAATGAAGAGCCATTCGTGGTGCGGGGTGATGGTGTTGCACCATATCTGAGTCTAATTTCAGCAATGAAACCTTCCAAGCTACTCGAGAAAGGTTGTAAAGGATATCTGGCTTTTGTGAGGGATACTGTGAAAGAAGTACTTCCAACGAATTAGGTATCGGTGGTTCGGGAGTTTCTTGATGTATTTCCTGACGACTTGCTTGGTTTGCCGCCTGATCGAAAGATTGAATTTTAGATCGAGCTTTTACCAGGTACTCACCCGATTTCCACACCACCCTACAGAATGGCTCCGAAGGAGTTGAAGGAGCTACACACGCAATTATAGGAATTGCTTGATAAAGGTTTCATCAGACCCAGTTTTTCACCTTGGGGTGCACCAGTTCTATTCGTGAAGAAGAAGGATGGAACTTTAAGATTGTGTATCGATTACTGAAAGTTAAATAAGGTAACGGTCCGCAATCAATATCCATTTCCATGAATCGATGATCTGTTCGACCAGTTGCAAGGTGCTAAGAGGCTTTCAAAGATCGATATGCGATCAGGGTATCATCAGCTGAAGATTAGAAAAGAAGATGTGCCCAAGACTGCTTCTCGAACCCGATACGGCCATTATGAGTATCTAGTCATGTCGTTCGGGCTAACTAATGCACCACCGGCTTTATGGACATGATGAATCGGGTTTTCAAGCCATTTCTAGACCGGTTTGTCATTGTATTTATTGATGACATTCTAGTCTATTCCAAGAATGCTGAGGAGCATGCAGAGCATTTGAGAATAGCATTACAGAAGCTAAGGGAAGAGAAATTGTATGCTAAGTTTTCGAAATGCAAGTTTTGGCTTGATAGAGTTGCATTCCTCGGGCACGTGGTATCATAAGAAGGAATCCATGTTGACCCGAGTAAAGTAGAAGCAGTGAAGAATTGGTCCCAGCCTACCTCAGTTACGGAGATTCACAGTTTTCTAGGTTTGGCTGGATATTATAGAAGGTTTGTGCAGGACTTTTCGAAGGCTACTACACCTCTTACAAAGTTAACTTAGAAAGGGGTGAATTTCGTGTGGGATAACAAGTGTGAAGAGAGTTTTCAAAAACTGAAGGAAAGTCTCACCACAACACCTGTGTTGGCTCTTCCTGAGTGCACCAGAGGATATGTAGCTTACTGTGATGTTTCATGAGTTGGGTTAGGGTGTGTTCTGATGCAACATGGCAAGGTGATTGCTTATGCGTCTAGGCAACTCCGAAAGCACGAAAAGAACTACCCAACTCACGATCTTGAATTGGCAGCGGTGGTATTTGCCTTGAAGATTTGGAGGCACTACCTTTATGGCGAAACATGTGAGGTATATACAGACCACAAGAGCCTCAAGTACATTTTCGAGCAGAAAGATCTAAATCTGAGACAACGCAGGTGGATGGAATTGTTGAAAGACTATGACTGCACGATTTTGTACCATCCTGGTATGGCGAATGTGGTGGCAGACGCTTTGAGTCGAAAGTCAATGGGTAGCTTAGCCCATATCGGTGAAGTACGAAGGCCGTTAATTCGGGAAATACATGAGCTGGAACAGTCTGAAACTCAGTTTGAAATTGGAGATTCCAACCTGTTTCTAGCCCACATCCAAGCTAAGTCACCTCTAATCGAAGAGGTCAAATCCAAAAAAGATCAAGACGTCGACCTTAAACAGATTAGAGATACAGTGGTTAAAGGGGAGAAGGACGACGTCCAATTCTCCATAGATGACAGTGGCATACTCCGGTTGGAGGGACGGCTGTGTGTACCTATGGTGGATGGTTTGAAGGAAAGAATCCTTAATGAGGCACACAAGACAACTTACACAATCCATCCGGGCAGTAATAAGATGTATCAAGATCTGAAAGAATTATACCGGTGGAGTGGTATCAAGAAAGACGTGGCAGACTACGTATCTAGATGTCTAGTGTGTCAGCAAGTTAAGGCTGAACACCAAAAGCCCGCCGAAAAACTTCAACAGATAGAAATTCCTGAATGGAAATGGGAGAGAATTACTATGGATTTTGTGTCACGATTGCCGCGATCGCAGAGGGGATTTGATTCAGTTTGGGTAATCGTTGATCGGATGACCAAGTCCGCACATTTCCTGCCAGTTAAGACCACTTACGGAGTGGGTCAGTATACCCAGTTGTACCTATCAGAGATAGTGAGGTTGCACGGAGTACCGGTGTCGATTATCTCTGACAGGGAGCCACAGTTTACCTCTCAATTCCGGAGAGCATTGCAAGAGGCGTTGGGGACAAGGGTTGATCTGAGTACAGCATTTCATCCCAAGAAAGACGGGCAATCTGAGAGGACCATTCAGATTTTAGAGGACATGCTTAGACCATGTGTTATGGATTTCGGCGGAGGGTGGGAGAAATACCTGTCATTAGCGAAGTTTGCCTATAACAACAGTTACCAATCCAGTATTCAGATGGCACGCTTCGAGGCCTTGTACGGTCGGAAGTGCAGGTCCCCGATTGGGTGGTTCGAGGTCAGGGAGGCCAAGTTAGTTGGTCCAAAACTTGTTCAGGATGCTTTGGACAAGATAAAGTCCATTAGAGAAAGGCTTGCCACAGCTCAGAGTAGGCAGAAGTCGTATGCTGACAAACGGAGAAGAGAGTTAGAGTTTGCTGTGGGTGAGCAGGTGTTCTGAAAAATTTCACCGATGAAGGGCGTGATGAGATTTGGCAAGAAAGGCAAGCTAAGTCCAAGATACATCGGACCGTTTGAGATTCTAGAACGCGTGGGAAATGTTGCCCACCGTCTAGAATTGCCAACGGAGTTGGAAGGAGTTCATCCGGTGTTTCACGTTTCTATGCTTCGCAAGTACCTGCCAGACCCTTCTCATGTAATCTAACCCCAGGAAGTACAACTAGCTGAGAGTCTAACTTATGAGGAGATGCCAGTGGAAATCCTAGATCGTCAGTTGAAGAAGCTGAGGTCAAAGGAGATACCCTTAGTGAATGTCCTGTGGCGAAACCATTCGGTTGAGGAAGCAACGTGGGAAGTAGAGGCGGAGATGCGTAGGACATATCCTCACCTATTTCAAGACTAAGGTTAGTATGTTAATTGAAATTCGGGGACCGAATTTCTTAAGGGGGGAAGATTGTAATACCCGGGAAATTTTTTCAAAGTTGAAAATGAAATGAAAGGGAAAGAAAAGATGTAGAAAATAATTTTTGAATTTAATTCAGGACCTAAGGTATTGAAAACCTGAATTAAATGGTGAAAAGAGAGTAGGGAATATTTTTGGGTATCTAATTTGGGATATAAGAGGAAATGAAAAATTTTAGTTGGAAAGAGGAGGATTTAATTGGGGATATTTTCCACATAATCTTTATTATAATAATAATAATTATTATTATTATTATTATTATTTATTTATTTTGATTATTTAATTATTTTAAATTTTGGGGTGGGGGGGCGTGACTTAAGGAAATAAGAATAAAAAGAAATAAGAGAAAAGGAAGAGGAAGGTATTTACGGGAAGAAAGAGAGAAAAAGAAGAAGAAAGAGAGAGAAGAAGAAGAAGAAGAAGAAGAAGAAGAAGAAGAAGAAGAAGAAGAAGAAGAAGAAGAAAAAGAAGAGGAAGGGTTGGGGTTCGCCGAAAAAGTGACCGGGGAGAGCTAGCCGACACCGGAAAAGTCACCGGGGCTCGGGTACGACGTCTCCTACACCTTCCACCAATCGAATCATAGGTTGGTAACCCCAATTTCATTCGAAACCCCCAATTTCTTCATTTTAGGAATTTCTCCAATCCACCTTCGATTGGGTTGTTTTGAGGGTAGATTGAGACCTAGGAAGTGTTCTTGAACACTTAGTTGGGGTAATAATCGAGGCTATACCCTCGGGTTTAGCCGAATTTGAATTTGAAAGGGTTTGGGGTTTAAAATTCTAAATAGTCCTAATTTGGAGATTTGTTGATAAATTTTGAATCGGTCTTGGATTTGAGTAGTTAGGGTTGTATTTATATCGTTGGATTGTAGGTGAACAAAACCCGTGAGGTGCGGAGTCGAAGCCGGGGTCGAAAGGGGGCCGGAACGGGCCCAAACCAGCCCACAGCACAGCAAACGAATTGCTGTGCTGCGAATCGGCGCGATAGCGCCAAAACCAACGCTATAGCGCTAGCTCTGTGGTGCACCAGAATCGATGCTATAGCGCCGAGCCTCTGCCCAGCATGCCGAAAATTCGCTTTTAAGCCAATCTGGGGCGTCCGATCCTCCTATTTTCAATCTGAAACATCTTAGGACACCCCAACCATGTTTTTAAGGATCAAAATCATTTCAAATACCTTCTTGTCCCTCAAGAATAGCAACTTACAGAACAAGCTAAGCCCAACTTCTTGAATTTCTAAATTCCTTCTACACAAACCTTAGGAAACCTTAAGTAGGATAACTTAGACACACGTTGAGGTTTAGTAACTCAAATCCGAGGCCCCAAATGCAACTCAAGGAGAGCGATAGTGGTACGAAACCAAGTGTGAGGCACTCATAGAAGAGAGGGAAGACGAATAAGACCAAGGACTCGGTTCTTGGCAACGTCTAGATGCATTTTAGGCATGAGCATGTAGTATGCATATGAATTGTGTATAGATGAGATGTTAACCACTTGAATGCATTCGTTAGGAAACCACGACTCGTCCGGAGCAGGAGTTACTCCAGGACAAGCGCAAGGAAGCCCTCCAGGTGAGGGGTTTCCCATCCTTGCCCTACAGGGTTGATTGAGGATGTGGATATGTGGTTTTCCTACTTGCCTATTTCTAAAAATTGGTTAGTGGTTAACATGCTATAGTTGTTCCTAAACTGTTATCTATGAAAGTATTTGTATATGTGTGTTTGACTACAGGTAAAGAGGTACTGGAGGGTATCCATGTGATGACATGAGATACACCGAACAATACAAGCAAGGGGGTAAGTTGTTGATTTAGTCCAAGGTTTGTTTTACCCTATTAATTAGAAACTCATTAAAGAAATCGTATAGAAGTTATTAGTAAACGTCGACGTTTCACGGTAATTGAACTTAGCGAAGACCTTAGAGCTAGGTTATGATCTAAACCAAGGGTTTGGGAACAATATGAGGATTAATACGATCCCTTAATTGATTAGTGAGTCGTAGGGATGTTCACACTACCTAGGTAAAGTTAGTTTAGGATATTAATGGGTAGATAGGGTCAGGATCCCAGTTGAAAGCTTGGAAAGAGAAACAAATTAAAACTATTTCCCGTTAAGGACATTGCCCTAGCCTGGTACTAGGGTCAGTTAATGAGTAAAGCATTTACCCATTGACGCCATTGCCCTAGGCTGGCACTAGGGTCAGTAAAAGATTAAAAGATTTGCCCGTTGAAGCCATTGCCCTAGCCTGGCACTAGGGTCAGTTAAACATTAAAGAATTTGCCCGTTAAGGCCATTGTCGTAGCCCAGTACTAGGGTCAGTTCAGTGACTTATAGTTTTCATATTATATGTTAAAATGTTATTGCTTGTTTACGAGTAGCATGATAGAAAAACAAGATCTGTAGGATTATCTATGATTTTAATGTTATATAAATATTGCCTGATCGTAATATAACATTTGATAAACTGGACTTTCATGCGCATGTGATTGTGGGTGTTTCCCTTTCCCCAGCTGTAGTGGTACCCGCCGCTATGCCGAGGATGGAAAGCTTCTCACTGAGTCTGTTTGAATCACTCCCTCTGCTTTAATGTTTCTGATACAGGGATCGGGCAGGCATCGACGTCCGCACAGTGAAACGGGCATAAGACCATCCTTACGCTCTTGTTCACGTGGGTGGACTCCTTTTGGTTATTTAGCTTTCTTTTGTTTTACATATTTTAAAGTTGTAAATGTTGTAAAGATTTACAGCTTTTGACGTACGTTCACTCAAGACTTGTCGGCTTCACATGTATTTAAAGACAGGGTCCAGTTGGGGATAAACTAGGATATATGTTTGAATATATAAACTTCTGTATGTGAATAGGATAGATTGTACGCATTGAGGCATACGATCAATATGATATGGATATATAATATGTGTGCTTGTTGCATGTGAATAGGATAGATCGTACGTATTGAGATGTACGGTCAATATGATATTAATATTTACATTATGAGTGCTGATAAATATATCTATACGCTGGATTTAGCTAAAGCGGTACTGAGCGAACCGCGGATTGCAGGTTAATTTGGCCACCAGTGAGGCGTGGCCACTAGTATGATATATATATTGACTGTATAGCAGGGTAGTTATAGTCATTTTTACAGAATAAGGTTTACGGGTTTAGAGGTAAAACTCTATTCCCGTGCCGGTCACGTACCCCCGATTTGGGGTCGTGACAGTCTCCTACATCTTCCACCAATCAAATCAAAGGTTAGTAACCCCAATTTCATTAGAAACCCTCAATTTCTCCATTTTTAGGCATTTCTTCGATCAACCTTAGATTGGATTGTTTCAAGGGTAGATTGAGACCTAGGAAGCGTTCTTGAACACTTAGTTGGTGTAAGAATCGAGACTATACCCTCGGGTTTAGTCGAATTCGAATTTGGAAGGATTTGGGGTTGAAATTATAATTATTTCTAAATTGGAGAAATTATTGTTAGCATAGGAATTGAGCTTGGGTTTGACTAAATAGGCTTGGATTGGTATTATTGAAAATATATTTTGAAGATATTAGCTGAACAAGACCCGTGAAGAGTTGACCCGAGGTTACTAAGGTTGAACCTTGACGTTAACGTGCCGGGTCCCTCCTCTGATTGCCCAAATACACTTTAAGGGTGATGTTGAGGGCTCCAAACCTCTTCCTTTCAATCTTAAACACCCTAGAATAATTCTAAAAATGTTATCAAGCATCAATAATTATTTTACGTACTTTTTTGTTTCTCAAGAATGGAAACTTGCGGAACATTAAAGTCCAAATTTTAAAGTGGCAACTTCATTTCTTCGTAATTATTAGGAAACCTTAAGTAGGATAATTTAAAAGTATATTGAGGTTTAGTAACTCGAATCCAAGGCTCCAAAATCAATTCAAGGTGAGTGACAATTGTACGAAACCAAGTGTGAACCACTTGAGACTCTCATGGAAGAGAGGGAAGACGGATAAGACCAAGGACTCGGTTCTTGGCAACGACTAGATGCATTTTTAGGCACGAGCATGTCGTATGCATGTGAATTGCACAGAGTTTAAGATGTTAACTACTTGAATGCATTCATTAGGAAACCACGACTCGTCTGGATTGGGAGTTACTCCAGGACAAGCACAAGGGAGCCGTCCAGGTGAGGGGTTTCCCATCCTTGCCCTACAGGGTTGATTGAGGATGTGGATATGTGGATTGCCTTCTTGCCTATTTGAAAGAATTATTTAGTGGTTAACATGCTATTGTTGTTCCTAAACTGTTATATATGAAAGTATTTGTATATGTGTGTGTGACTACAGGTAAAGAGGTACTGGAGGGTATCCATGTGATGACATGAGATACGCCGAACAGTACAAGCAACCGGGTAAGTTGTTGATTGAGTCCAAGGTTTGGTTCACCCTATTAATTAAAACTCATTAAAGAAATCGTATAGAAGTTTTTAGTGAACGTCGACGTTTTATGGTAATTTAACTTAGGGAAGACCTTAGAGCTAGGTTATGATCTAAACCAAGGGTTTGGGAACAATATGAGGATTAATACGATCTCTTAATTGATTAGTGAGTCGTAGGGATGTTCAAACTACCTAGGTAAAGCCAGTTTAGGATAGTAATGGGTAGATAGAGTCAGGATCCCAACTGAAAGCTTGGGAAGAGAAACAAGTTAAAAGATTTGCTCGTTGAGGCCATTGCCCTTGCCTGGCACTAGGGTTAGTAAAAGACTTAAAGATTTGCCTGTTGAGGCCATTGCCCTAGCCTGGCACTAGGGTTAGTAAAAGACTAAAGGATTTGCCTGTTGAGGCCATTGCCCTAGCTTGGTACTAGGGTCAGTAAAAGACTAAAGATTTTCTCGTTGAGGCCATTGCCCTAGCCTGGCACTAGGGTCAGTTAAAGATTTAAACGAAATTTCCCGTTGAGGCCATTGCCCTAGGCTGGTGCTAGGGTCAGTTGAGTGATTTACAGTTTTCAGATGATATGTTAAATTTGATTGTTTGCTTATGAGATGTATGATAGAGGAGCATGATCCGTAGGTTTATGTTCAATTTGATGTTATATTAATATTCCCTTATCGTAATATAACATGTGAAAAACTGGACCTTCATGCGCATGTGATTGAGGGTGTTTCCCTTTCCCCAGCTGTAGTGGTACCTGCCGCTACGCCGAGGATGGAAAGCTTCTCACTGAGTCTATTTGACTCACTCCCTCTACTTCAATGTTTCAGATACAGGGATCGGGCAGGCATCGACATCCGGACAGTGATACGGACATCAGACCATCCTTACGCACTTGTTCGCGTGGGTGGACTCCTTTTGGTTATTTTGATTTATTTTGTTGTACATATTTTAAAGTTGTAAGTGTTGTAAATAGTTACAGCTTTTGATGTACGTTCACTCTAGACTTGTCGGCTTCACATGTACATAAAGACAGGGTCCATTTTGGGGATAAACTAGGATATATGTATGAATATATAAACTTCTGCATGTGAATAGGATAGATCGTACGCATTGAGGGGTACGGTCAATTTGATATGGATATGTATATTATGTGTGCTTGCTGCATGTGAATAGGATAGATCTTATGTATTGAGACGTACGGTCAATATGATATTAACACTTACATTATGAGTGCTGATAAATATATCTATACACTGAGTTGAGCTGAAGCGGTATTGAGCGAACCGCGGATTGCAGTTTAATTAGGCCACCAGTGAGGTGTGGCTACTAGTATGATATATATATTGTTTGTATAGCAGGGTAGTGATAGTCAGGTGAACAGGACTTAGAGGTAAAAATCTATTCCCTTGCCGGTCACATACTCCCGATTTGGGGTCGTGATACAAATTAAACTCTAAGTGATTCTAATAGGGGTAGGTTTCAAGGTTTTCACAAGCAAAACTATGGCATTGTTAGAGCATTTTAAACAATTTCAGGATTAAAAATATATAGATATTAACCAATAAATAAGTCTGAGGTGTTTATTTGGTTTAAATATCCGATTTAATGTCTATGTTGAAATTTTTGTTTGTCTCGTCTTTATATATATATATATTATATGTGGGAGTTTGGAAATCTAATACTAGACTATATTTTAATTACATCCTACAAATTTCTAATATAAAATATAAAATAAATTATGTTATGTGAGGAGATGTAAAATAAAGTTGAGATAATAAATAGCAATTAACAAAAAGTAAGAAAGAAATTAAAATAACTTTACATTATTTAATTCATTATTTTAAATATAATAATGATAATTTTTATTATACTAAAATTATAAAAATATTATATGGGAAACTTAAAATATATATATTTATATATATAGTTGTTTGCAAGTTTTGAGTGATTCATTATTTATTGTGTGACTGTCCTATACTGGACAAAGTATAATTACATATTAGATATTAGGTTTAATTTTTAAAACTCTAATTTTTTTCTTTAAAATATATTTAAAATTTCATTTTGGTCTTTTAAAAAAAGTATTGTCCCAAATAAATCTATAAATTTAATAAATGTTCTAAATAAATCCAAAATTGTAACTCCCTTAAATTTAAGTATGACATAACAATCTGATTTGGTTCATTTTAGATAGATGTGACTTCAACTTTAGATTCTACTCATACTTGTCTTCTTCCTCAACTCTTATCTCATCGGTCTCTTTTTCTTTCATTTTCTTCTCTGTTCTTTCCTTATCCTTTATTCTTGACCTTGTATACTTTGATTTGATTGCCACATCGGCTATTTATTTTTCAAAAAAATAAACCATTTTACATCATTAAATTTAGGAGACAAATTCAATTTATTTGTGAAAATTTGTATTTTGTTTTAATTGGCCGAGAAACCAAATGTTGATTTTAATATAGAACTATATACATGGTTGAATTTATTAGTCTTATATTATTTACTTGGAATAATCACCAGTAAATCATACTTGTTATTTACTTATATATATATACACACTATAATTTTTGTTGAATTAATTAGTCATGTTTACTCTAGTTAAGATTTTTATCTGATTGGTTAATGAAGTTTTTAAATATTTGAGATTATATTTTTGTTCTTTTCTAAATTTTAAATCATTAAATGCTCTATCAACCAATTACAAAAAAGCATTTAATCAGTATCATTAGGGAATGGGTTAAGAAATCCTTTAAAAAAATATTACTTACATATTTTGATCTTTTCTCCTATAAGAATAATCAGTTTCGGTAACGTTAAGTAAACATCTAAATTTAAATTAATTCCTTCTTATTAGTAATCAAGAGTGGAACTACAAATTATGCTCTTTAATTTCTTCATTGAACATCTTGATTCAATCCAAGAAAATTAGTATAATCGCCGATGCTATTTGGCATTCGTGCAACTACAATAATGGTGAAGGCAAATGACAACTCATAAGTAAAAAACAATGATCCATGACAACGTCAAAGCCAAAAATGCTATACGTTGTTTCATAAAATTCATTCGGTAATCCTTCTCTTAATGGAAATACAAGTTTTGATTTTGATGTTGCTTGGTGTGGCACGGAAGTTGTGTTGGAGAGCTTCACAAGGGATGGTTAGAGGAAGTGCTAGCTACGATTGCAAGGTTGCGAAGGAGGTTGGTATTGAGCATGCAAGTAGTTATGAGTAGTTATTCTATTTTGTGAGTCTCCAAGATATAGTTGAGAAAAGTTAATAAATGTAGTTTAGAAAGAGTAGTCAGGCAAGTGATCAATTGTATAGATATTTATATAACCACCATTGATTGAAGAAGGCCATATACCGTCTTTGTATTTTCTTTGTTCCCCCTTGGTAATTTGATGTAAAATTCATCAATTTTCTTCATTTATGATCTTTATTATTTTTTGTTTTCTTCTACTCCTATAAGTTGGTGCTTTTACCAAGCGTGGAGGCAGGATTTTCTTTAAGGGGGGGGGCCAAAATTTTAAATTTTCAATTATAATATTAATTAAAATATTATATATATATATATATATATATATAAATTAGCACATAATATCATAAGAAAACAATAAAAAATGCATAAAAAATTGAGTATATATAATTAATCAATATCATCAAAATAAAAAATGAGACTAGTGTTTAAATAAATATTAAATATGCACATTCATTTTTTGAGTTGTGCACGACGTTGCTTCAAGAAGTAAAAATCATCTATAATTGTGTCTGTAGTAAATCTTTCAACAATTTTTTTTTTCAATATAAACAATCATTAAATCTTTGAGAAAATCATCTTCGATCTTATTTCTGAGTCTTGTTTTAATGATTTTTATGGCTAAGAAAGCACGTTCACTTGTTGCTGTTGAATCAGGAAGAGTCAAAATAAGACGAAGCAACCTATCAATAAGAGGATAAATTTCAGACTTTCCAATTTTCACCAATCCTTGACATAACTCAACAATCGTAGACAAATTTTCTTCTCTAGGCTTTCCAGTTTACACCAATCTTGGGAGGAGGTTGTTCTAAAGCGACTATCGTAGGTGGCTCAACAAAAATTTCTTCTCTTGTCTTCGAATTTGAATTTGTTGGTGCTTCAAGTTGTAAGTCATCTCTTTTCTCTTGAAAAGCATGTCAATAGTGGTATTCTTAGGCATTGTTCAACCTCAAAAAAGTTAAATACGAAGAAGAAGAAGAAGAAGAAGAAGAAGAAGAAGAAGAAGAAGAAGAAGAAGGAGGAGGAGGAGGAGGAGGAGGAGGAGGAGGAGGAGGAGGTGGAGTAGGAGAAGAAGAAGAATGATGATGGAAAATTGGAAATAGGAAATAAGAATGTGATTGAGAAATTGGAAATGTGAAATTGGAAAATTGGAAATAGGAAATAAGAATTAAGAATGTGATTATGTGAAGTTGGGTTATAGTTTTTCTATATTTTCTTTAATTCTTTTATTGTAGGGAAAGGCACGGATCCACATGATCCGACCCGACCCTGGGATCAAAAAGAAAAATCGAAAAATAAACCAGGCAAAAATTAAATATTGTGGAAGCTACTAACCTGGACGCCATTCCTAAAACCTTGGATCTTGCTTGTGCCTCTGCTCCACCAGGGCTGACCTTCAATCGATGAGCTCCGAAAAGGGCCGCACCAAATGGAGGACCCTACCTACGAGAGGTAGAGCCACATGTCCACGACTAATGCGCGGAAGATGACTCAAGGGAGAGAGAAATATTATACTATGTGGGGTTTCCCAAACGTGACTCCCCTTTCCAACACATGGAATGAGCCCCTAGAAAGGTGTGGAGTCACTCCTATTTATAGGAGGATGAGAGAGCTCCCATCATTGATTTAAGCAATGTGGGACTTGGAATATGAACAATATATCATGCTTCCATCATGATCACATAGCCCACTTTGGGCCACGAGTGCGGCCTCATGTGACCTGGAATGAGTGTCATCTTGGTGTCGTTTTGTTCGTCTCTCAGCAAGCTTTCCAACAGATCCTCACTCGACCCGATCGGACTCCCACATGGGCAGATATTTAGTCCCGAAGACCCTAATATATAACATACTCCCACTCGCACATGCTGGGAGGCCCATGACTATCCTTATCACAAATAACTTCTCTATTTCCCTTTCTCTCGTCGTCTTCTTTCATACTCCGTGTCAGTCGTGACCGCCTGGCACGATATGTGGGAGCCTTATACTAGAAGCCTGTTAGGGCCCAGTTATAAGTGATGCTACAACCCAAGTCTCTGATGATGTGACCACATGTCTCATCGAAAAATAGTGCCATGGTTTCCCTAGACGTGTTCATACACATAGCTATTCCAATCCCTCTAAGTCTACAATAAGACTAGGACTTCAGCCACACTTAGTTGCGATAGGTATCCACATCCATGAGAACCTCAAAGGGATCACATAATGAGTTGACCTCAGGATACTATCACACATGCATATGTCAACACAATCTTCCTTTCGACCTCTTAGCAGTTCAATCAAAGATAGTTGTTTTCCTGACAGTCTTCCATCGAACCGTATTTTTCCATAGCCTCTTGGAAAGATATCAAATTAGCATGCACTACCTTATCTCTTCATGACAGAGTCAAAGTCCATAAGGGTACCCTTTGAAAGGATCGGTGCATCCTTTCAGGGACTCACACAACATTGAAGCAGGGATTCATTCAGATGCTTCCCTTGCGGTTCTTAAAGCACATTGTGGTGTTCTCGAGCGTATGTCAATTTTGATCCTCAATCACTTACACTACACAGATCTTAGTCTAGACTCACTTAGAATCTGACTTGAGTTTGCTACCATACTTCGCTCGCTTCACATAGCGCCAAGTGGAGCACTCACGTTTGGCTACAAGCATTATGAATAGCGGGGATTCATAATTCGATCAATACACCTCACCGTCTTAGCTGATCTGATCCTAGTACACCTACTAAGGCGACTTATCAATTCTCAGTGGTGTTTTCCTATACAACACTCGGTGCTTTTCAGCTGCCTCTGGATTTTCACTCTATATCCCATTTTGGTGTTCAAGGAAAAGGCACTCAAGTCTCATCTTGTCCCACACCACCTGCGTGTCCAAGGCGGTTGCTCGTGTGAGAGAGCCAACCTCCAAAGCCTGTACGGCATACTTTATATATTGTGTAATAAGTACTTCTATTTCTTGATCCACACAAAATAAAGGTATGCCTAGGCATCATGCTTTGCTTATGATTAAGAAATAGAGCTATCACAAAGCTTGTCCTCATGACATAAATTATCTAAAGCTTGTCAATTTTGATCCTCAATCACTTACACCACACAGACCTTAGTCCACACTCACTTATAATCTGACTTGAGTTTGCTACCATACTTCGCTCGCTTCACATAGTAGCAATTGGAGCACTCACGTCTGGCTACAGGCATTATGAATAGTGGGGATTCATAATTCGATCATATGACCTCATCATCTTATTTGATCTCATCCTAGTACACTTACTAGGGTGACTTATCAATTCTCAGTGGTGTTTTCTTGTACAAAACTCGGTGCTTTTCAGCTGCCTCTGGATATTCACACTATATCCCATATTGGTGTTCAAGAAAAAGACACCCAAGTCTCATCTTGGCCCACAGCACCTACGTGTCCAAGGCAGTTGCTCGTGTGAGAGAGCCAACCTCCAAAGCCTTTACGACATACTTTATATATTGTGTAATAAGTACTTCTATTTCTTGATGCACACAAAATAAAGGTATGCCTAGGCATCATACTTTGCTTATTATTAAGAAATAGAGCTATCACAAATCTTGTCCTCATGACATAAATTATGTTAAATCACCCTGGTTCTAAGCAATCATGTGTATCTAAAACACTGGTTTTATGGCTTGTATCTCTATACAGCCAACCCACCAATGCGAGTCCGTGAGGGTATAGAGCCAATGCTCTATCATAGGTCATACTGTGAGCCCCTCTCTCCGGTCACTTGATGCTTAGACCGAGACAACAAGGTAGTTAACTACTGTGTAATGATTTCTCATACAATGTTGTGTTGCGTTCTCTTGTGGTACTTAGGATTTCTTTGGTGTAAACCATAGCTATTTGACTTTATGAGATCAATGTCACTAAGTCAACAGCTCTGCCTGTGATCTATAAGTGACTTTAGATCTTCTAATGCAAACTGCCCTGTACTGCTGATGATTATGCAATGAACTCCATGTCCCTAGTGGACAGAGAAATGCATAATCCTTACTTGCCTCTCTGCAAGATGGTTCTAGTGCTTAGCAAAGGACATCAAGACGTGGATGTCCTCTCGTCCAAGTCTCTTACCCAATCGACATCAATGTGTGGCCCGCCGTTTGCGGGTCACTAATATGATGAAAACAACCAATTGTCAATAGTGCCCTACAAGTACCTCAGAACACTCTAAACAGTGTGTCTAACCTAGGTTTGACTAATAACGGCTCTCAAAGTCGACTACAAAAAGCACGTTGGAGCGAGTACAGTCCTCATTATACTTCAAGCTACCAACTACATGTTTCAAAATACTATCCAATGACTCCATCTCAAACTTAGTCTAAAAACGTGTAGCAAGACTCGAACTCTTGCCTCTTGCTACTAGCACATCCCTCGGGTTTAGGTCCCCTCAAATGGGATCCGCCAAGAATCTCTTCTTCATAGGATTCATATGACAGAGTGAGTCGATTCTTGGTGCATTCTCCAGGAATCTTGACTCCCATTGTCTAAACCATTTCCTTTATCTTCTACATATCGCGTGAGGTAATGAAATACTCTCAGCTTTCTTGTAATGGATTAAGTGGTCAATTACCACAAGTCTTGATGAATATGTGAGATCTTGACAAATCCCTGAAGACGACATACTCTGTGGTCCTAGCCTTTTGCCATGAGACCTATTTGCTTTTGCACATAGATCCCTTCACCTAGTTTGCCATATAGGAAAGCAGTCTTGACATCCTAATCGTTGTACCCCCAGATTTAAACTGGTGACTAAAGCGAGAATCAAACTTTGACCACACAACAGACGAGAAGGCTTCGTCACAGTCGATAACTTCTTGTTGTGTGTACCTCCTCACTGCTTAATGTGCCTAGTAGTGGTCGATTGACCCATCTGCCTCCCCTGACTTTTGAGAGCACACTTGTTCTCAAAATGCCTTGTGATGCGGGGCAGATACACTAAGTCTTATACTAGATATGTCAATATAGACTTCGTCTTTTCTTCTTCCATTGTTTTAGTCAACCTTTTACTAGTAGGGCCGGAGAGAGCCTTTTGAACTATCTAAGGCTCTACTTGATCATTTAGTACTCATCCTGTACTCCTCTTGGATTGTGCATCGTAGAAGATATGCTCCTCATAAGCATTACTCCCACTGGACATAGCAACTGGAGATGCGCATCTATACGCTCCTCTCAATGTGTTGTAAGTCCGTCTCCTTTCAATAAAGATGCACATCCCACTATGTAAGTGTTCAAGAAGGACATCGAGTCACCACGGACACGACCTTGAACTTCCACTCGATTAAACGCTTACAATCATTTAAATAGTCACTTACTATTTAAATTCCCACGTGGATAAGCATTTACATCGACTTATGGGTTTGCCACATGCTGCCCCTAACTCCCACTCAAGTAAAACGCTTAAGGCAGAGGCTTTCACGAAAATCATTTGAATCCATTAAAAGAATCCGTAATTCATGAAAAAATTCAGAGATGCTCTCAAGGTATGCGCACAAAGAAGAGAAAAATTCAGGAAAGCAATTATATATGTTGAAACAACCAAAAACAAAACGGAGAAGGCAAGCAATCACATTCAACCAAAACAGAAAACTGTCAAAGTGAAGAGTACTCCCTCAATTGGTTCTTCCACCTTTCATTCTAGGTTTCCCTTCCCATCTCCATGCATTCTTGACTCCTTCCTCTTCTTTCTTCTTGCCTCCTCTTGCTCTTCTCCATGATCTCCTCTTATTCTCTTTGACCTAGCCACTTCCCATTTTTAATCTAGGTTTTCTTCTTAATTGTTTTGGGCTGGCCCACTAGTACAAGGAGTAGGCTATCTAACATTTTTTTCTTTTCTTATTTTTGACATAATAATGATATTTTTGTTTTTTATTTATTTTTATGCTTCTCTTTTTTTAAGCCTGGACAAAATAGGGTGTCCACAGTAGCAAATTGATTTATTATATTGGTTGTGGAAGACATATCTACAATAATAAATTCGAAATTATAAATTTATAATACAAAAGATATTTAAATAAAACATTAAAATGAATTTATAAATAAAATTAATCCACATAAAAATAAAATGTCAATTATTCAATTATATCAATAAAAATATGGCAAAAAAGAAGTATATCAATAAAAAAAATGGCTAGGTCAAAACATGCTGCTTCTGCCTTCTTTTCAATGGTTTTCTTAAATCAAGATTCAAAACCAAATAAATTTAAAAAATGATATAAACAATGAAAAGATGTCGGAATCACGTGATGGTTAAGGCTAGAGGACACACACCTTTTCTCCTTCTTCCTTAAATCAAGAGTCAAAACCAATAAAAAATTAATAAAAAACAAGTAAAGTTTGCTAAAAACTAACATTGAAATTATTTGGCCTTTAAAAATATATACACAATCGAAGAAGTTGATGAGGGAGGGCTTGAACTAGGATAAAAGCCTAGGGCCTACGTACCCTCAAAGTGGGATCAAAGCCCACGTAGTTCCTGTGGCATGCAAATGTGTGAGTGAGGGGAGGTCCATCAAGCAACAGCTCATATAGCCCCATAGTGCAATGTACCTAAAGAGGACAAAGCCTTTTGGTACCTATCTACCATACAATACACATGAATAATAAAAATACTAGAAAGGTGCGCGTGTGGAGGCTCATCAGGCGAAATGCCCAGATGGCATGAATGCTAGTACTCCTATAGAGACAAATGTCTCTTGGTGGTACTAGGTTACACATAGAAGAAGAATATTTTCCAAATAAGAAATAATTAATTTTGTCTCCCTGAAGTAAGGGGGTCGTGACGGGTAGTACAATACGTCGCGACCCCTAATTACCGTGACAGTGGGGGTCGCGACGATGGAACTAAGACGTCGCGACCCCTCTGTCATTTTGCAGGGACGGGGTCGCGACGGGTGTACTTACCAGTCGTGACCCCTTTTTCTCATTTTTAATAAAAAGGAGAATAAGACAAGTCAGAATGTCATTAGGTGCTCAAATCAATCATAGGGTTGCAACACCTGAAATAAAGGGTTGCAACCCCGAAAAAAAAAAGAAATTACCCAAGCAAAAAGAATCAAGCAATCAAGGGAATATGGGTGGATTAGTATGAGAAAGAATAATGGGATAAAACTGAAATATTTCCTACCTCCTACTTCTTCCAAGCAGCCTTTCAGTTCTCTGTTTTCGGTCCCTTTTCACGAAATGTGGTGTTTAAATTTATAGTAGACTGGAGGGAGCTATTCCGAGAAGAAATCTGGCCATTTATGGCGCTGGGGTCGCGACAGATGGGCTTTCCCTTTGCGACGGGTATCAATCCCGGATCTGATTTGATATGCAATAAATGTGAGGGCGTCACGACCAATGGACCTATACGTCACGACGAATCCTTGATTGGAGATCATGATTGGATTCGTTATAATACAGTAGGGGTCACAACCGATATGCTTTACCCTCGCGACGGGTACCTAAAGAGCTAGGGGGTCACAACCCCCAGGCCTTCACCGTCGCAAGCCGTTAATCTTACCAATTTTATATCTTCTCTTCTCTTTTTTATTTATTGGTATCCTTATTATTATTATTTTTTAGTTTCCTTTTATTTTATTTTTATCTTTCCCTTTTCTTTCTTCTTTTTTTTTTGTTATTTTGTTTATTTCCGGTACATTTTGGGCAGACAAAAGGCAGTGCTCACAACTGTCAAAAGAGATTTCCTCAGTAATTTTAATTTATTTTTTAGTTGGGTTATTTTGTTAACATTGGTAACTTAGCAGCTTTTAATCCCCTTTCAATCCCTCTGTGAGTTATAGTACCCAATAGGAGAAGAAGGTTGATATTTTGCTATGAGAACAAAGTTCATCATGCAATTATCATGACCTGTAAGACTTGAGTAAGAGATAAACACTGAGTAGAATTGAAAGAAGGAAACTTCTTCATTTATCGAAGTAACATTCTTACAAGATAAAAACACTTCTTCTAACATTTGTTTCCTATAAGAAGCCATTTATATATTTTTCCTGCTTTTTGAATTACAAAAGTAATCCTATATCTATTTCTTGACAGCTTCCTTCTCAGCTTGCTCCTCGAGATATAGCCTTTGGAGTTTGGCTAGATCTGCCCAGCGGTACATTTCACAGTTTGCATGGTGGAAGTTAGATGCCAAGTGCTTATTTTCAGGGATGCGCACGCTTTTAATCTGCCATTTCTGGCTTGATAACTCTGTTCTCTTCCCTGACCAATTCCAATTCTTGCTTATACAACGCACTCCTTCTTGCCTGTAGCTGAGCGCGAGCACTTTCCAGCTTTTTGGTCATATGGATTTTGGGTGCCATGTTACTGATATTAACGTAACCCTTTTTATTATAAGTTGAAGAAAAGCAAAACGTAAATAAATGACAAAAAAATATTTATTTTATCAATTTATTTGAAATAGCATTCAGAACATCCTTATTCCCGTTCATAAACATAAGATTCAATTACGGGAGAAAGTTGACAAGATACTACAAAAGTTGTGAGCCTATCGTTCACCTATCTCGGCCTTTTATTAACCTATACTAGATCATCAGCATTGCGTTCCAACGGTTGATCAAGATGCGGCCGAGTATCAAGAGGTCCTCTAATTCTGGCGGAACTTGCGGTAGATGAATTCGCCATTCCGCCTTCTTGAAAGCATCAATGAAGGAGGGTACAGATAGATTTACCGGGCGCGCCATCTATTCGATTTTATCGTGTACCCGAATTTCTTCCTTCTTCCATGGTTCTATCCCTCTTTCCAGTTGTTCTTTGACTTTTTCCCCTGCTTTGAATTTTTCTTGTAGACTCTCCATCGCCAGGCTCATGGGTTGTACTTGGAGGAGGGCCCTGTCCAGTTGTTCTTGAGTGGTTGGGCTATAGTTGACTAATCGAGCCTGCACCTCTCGATTATGGGCTTCTAACTACCTGATACGGGCTTCCAGTGCCTTAACCCTTTATTCTCTGACATGGATCTCGGCGGTCATCTGTTCTTTCCACTCTTGTTCTTTCTCAACCAATTTGTCACTCAGGCTTTGGTTCATTTCTTTGAGATTCTTATTTTTGACCAAAATAAGAGAATTCTTACGAAAGTTCTCACTATCTGCTTTCATGCTGACATACTCCTTTTTAGCTTCTCGGATTGCCTTCGTCTTCCTACTTCTCTGGGCCTCGAGGTTTTCCAAACCATCTTTGTATTAATCAATTTTGCGCTTTAGCGCCTTTTCGATCTTCAGCGTATCGTTACTCTGGAGGGGATTTAAAGGGACGAACTTTTCTACAACCTTGTCATTGACCCTTTGTTTCAGCCAGGCTTTGAAATCACTAGTTTGTGCGAGTCCCCTGCTTCCTAATTCGGCCCTTCCTTTAAATAGCATGTGATCACATGCTCTTGAAATCATTATTCCCTGTACGGCCTCGGGTCCTTTGAGGGAGTAAAAGAACGGGCGGGCACCAGTTCTTTTGCGGGCACTTTATGGTGATAGGTTAACTGTGTCTATGCTAGGGATGGCTTGTAATTGATTACGAATCTTGGTCCTACCAGAGGTACATTGAGAAACTGACCACAGCTATATAGTACCTCTTCCTTCAACCACCATATGAGCTTCCAGCGTACGTCTTTTTCTTCAATTTGTGCAAGAAAGTTCACCCAACCTTCTAATTCCGTGGGGTCTTGTAGGTTGGGATTGTACAATCGAAGGCCCTCACGGCAGTGGAAGTCACGAAGAGGGTGGTGAATCACATCAAGGACACCTCCATAAGAGTATCCCTTCTCAAAAATGTGGTTGGCCAACCAGACCATGAGAAGTTGAAGACAACATTGTAGTTTCTTCCCCTTGCCTGCTTGGCAAAAGGTAAGGGACCCCACAGTCTCTGCCAAAATAGCTGGCACAGGGTTTTCTCTATGCCTCTCAACTGCTATGAAGATACCGAGGGATGATAGCCTGACGACATCGAGGGGTATTGGGAAGATAACCAGCCCATAAATTGCCAGAGCAAGGGTCCTTCCAAAAGTTAGCCAGTCCCCTTTCCTCCTCATTGCTTCCATATGATCCAAGATGAATTTAGAGGATAGGACTCCCCCTTGAGTGTGGTTCTTGATAATGGCTTTCTTTTCAGGCAGTCCAAGTAAGTTAGCAACCCCCCCTTGTGAAGGAAAAGACCCTGAGAATCAGTATACCTGGTTTGTTGGGATGAGAGGGTCTCTTAATAGCCCAGCATACTCCTCAAGCACCAAGGATAAGATGAAGTTTGGGAACCCAAATGCTCTCAATTGATTGTGTGAAAATTGAAGAAGAGCTTGCAATGCATCCTCCATGACCTTTATGCCCAAAACATCTAGATTATCCCCATAACGACCATGTAACTTTCTCAACTCCTCCCCAGGCAAATGTTCCGTCATTCTGATTAACCCTTCCACAGAATTGGCTTGTATCTTGCCTTGATCCTTCTTCCTGTGAGGGCAAGGCTTGTAGGTGAATAAAAGGCCGTATTATGCTCTGATGCCATTTCAATTTTTTTAAAAACAAAAATAATGACTTTTGCTAAGCAGAAAAAAAGAGAAGTGTTAGTGCAACTAATAAAATGGAACAATTTATACATAATATTGAAAACAATGAAATGCATGCCATGCAATGCGTGCAATGCAGGGCTTTTGCTCCTTGTGTCCTAATGGTTAGGCTCTTAAAGTCTACTGAAATAGGCTATCCTAGTATAGGTAGGCCCTAAGTCACTCGCATGTGGTTAAGCTTGGTGTCTAGACATCCTAAAAGGCCCTTAGATTGCCCCCACCAAATGATGGAGACCTTGACTTAAGAGAAGATCCTGTCACAGAAGAGTCTGCGCGTATCAACCCTTAAGGCAAGTAACAATCTAACTAGGATAGATAGGTCAACCTCTGTAGGCCTAAGCCCAACATGGAAAGATTCTCATATCCCATTCTAACTTATTTGGACGTGCTCTGGGTATAGGAGCAAATTCTTGGGTGGGTAGAAATTTAAATAGTGCATTTGTGACTTTGGAGCATCCTAGCTACCCTTCCCTTCCATCTTAAGGTGGAAACACTACAAGAGCAAGAAAAATCACGAATATGCAAGAATATATACAAACAACCAATGTTAGCTGCCAAATATTTTGAATATTAATTTTTAATTAAAGGGCTTGACTCTCTAAGTAAGAATCCCCAGTGGAGTCACCAACAGTGAAGACCGGGCCTTCGACAGATTCGCCACGAAGTTTTCCATTAAAACTTTGAAAAAAAAATAGGTCAAAAGTTAAAGTAAAAATGGGTTTTTTAAAATGTTTGGGTTCGGGAGTCTGCTTGAGATTAAGGGAAGGTGTTAGGCAGCCTTCTTCCCCGTCCGAAGACGATTACCCTAAAAATTAATTATTCATACTATTTGGCCTTTCAAATTGATGAAAGATATGAATACAAAACAAAGGAGAAAATAAAGGCGGGCTTGACCTAGGATGAGAATCTAGGGCCTACGTACCCTGAAAAAAGGATCAAAGCCCACGTAGTTCATGTGGCATGCAAGTGTGTGGGTGAGAGGACGTCCATCAGGCAAAAGCCTAGATAGCCTCCTAGTGCGATATACCTAAAGAGGCAAAGGCCTCTCGGCACCTATCTACCATGCAGTACATCCAAGCAATAAAAAGAAAAAGTGCACGTGTGAGAGCTCATCAAGCGGCATACTCAGATGCCGTGACAACTAGTACTCCTATAGAGGCAAGGGCCTCTTGGTGGTACTACGTTACATACTTCATAAAAAAATACTTGAGTAGTAAAGTGAAAATAGTTGCTGCTATCATAGGACAGGGGGGTCATGACTCATGACGTATCGTTACGTCGCGACCCCTTGCTGCTAAAACATCGGGGGTTGCGACGTATTGGATGATACCCCACGACCCCTGGCTTTCGTGATAGGGGGTCGCGATGCATAAAACGATGCGTTGTGACCCCTAGCTTCTAAGGCAGAGGGCGGGGGGTCGTGACAGACAAAATCGCCTGTCGCAACCCCTACTTCGATTTTTCCTAAAAGCAAACAACAACGGCTTTTGGTGCTTAAATCAGTGGAAGGGTTGTAATGCCTACACCAGGGAGTTATAACCCGTTTCGAAAGATGTATATATAAAAAAAAGAAAAAAAGAAGATGAGTGAAATTGAGAAGGATTTAGTTTGAATGTAGGTTGGTAGAGTGGTGAAAAAATATGATAAGATGGTCTACCTTTTTCTCTGGTTTTCGCAACCTTTCGGTCCTCTTAATTCCGGTCCCTTCAACTAAAGTGGAGCCTTCAATTTATAAGGGCCTTAAAGGGTCTATTTTAGGAAAGAAATCCGGCCATTTATTACTTCAGGGGTCGTGACGGGTAGGCTTATACATCGCGACGAGTACCCAATCTCGGATCTGATTATATCTGTCGTTCTACTCATTTATTGCTAGGGGTCGCGACCTATAAGCCTATAAGTCGCGACGGGTCCTTGATTAAAAATCTGATTGGATCTGCCATAAATGTCGTGGGGGTCGCGACATATTGCGTTCTACTGTCGCAACAGGTTCTTTAAAGGAGGGGGTCGCGACCCCTGGGGCTTACCCGTCGCGATCCCTAAGCTTACAATTTTTATTTTTATTATTTTTATATATTTTTTATTTTATTTCTTTCTTTCCTTTTATTTTCCTTTTGTTTTTCCTATTTCTATTTAATTTTGGTGCATTTTGGGGCGGACAAAAGGCAGAGTTCACACATGCAGAATCCTTTAAGGATATCAAGATAGAGGGGAAATCTTCTCAAGGAAATGGATTCCCCAGTTTTAAATGGTTAATGGGTGTTTTAACATGAGGAATTAATTACTTAGTCCTAACTCAGCACTTGAGTCGCCTATACTTCGACAAGGCCTTTGTGAGCTTAAAGTGTGGCCTTAGGTTACAAGGCTCTCTTGCAAATCTTATTTCACAACCTATTGTATTCCACAGTTCACTTACCAAGAGGGTGTGAAATGGGTAAGATAACAAGCCCGCCATCCGTTGAGGAGATATAATGAGAAAATTTTGAATTATCATCACTTTAATCCTTTTGAGCTTTTATTTGAAAGCCACCGAGGTCTTTTACATTGATTTGCGGACTTGAACACCTGCCCTTTTGGGGTAGGCGCCCAAACCATAACCAACTATGGGAATCCAGATTGGCCTCAAATTCCCTTTTTTTTAAAAAAAATTTAAGAGCCACATCGGCTAGCGGGTTTGAACACCCGCCCTTTTGGGGTAAGTGCCCGAACCATAACCAAGTGCGGAACCCTCGATTGGATTTTAATTTCCCCTTTTTTCTAAAAATTTTAAGAGCCATATCGGCTAGCGAGTCTGAACACCTGCCCTATTGGGGTAAGTGCCCAAACCATAACCGAGCATGAAACCATTGGTTCGATTTTAGCGTGACCTCCTTTTATTTTAAATTGTTCATTTAGATTATTTGCAAAACATTCTTGTTATTCCCCACTTCATAATGGTGTGGGGCAAGGTGGTTGATTATGGAGTAAGGTGTTCCTTTTTGATAGCTGATTCTTTGGTGTAGACTAAGTTGAAAAATTGCCCCGCCCTCGTGGATGCCAGTTAGGGGTATTTTGCAGTGTTTGAAAAAGAGGGAACGCCTAGCGTCCTTAGTACAACTTACTCATTTGCTGATTAGGGCTTATTCCTCTCCTTTTTATTTTAGTAATTTTTTAAGGTAATGAAATGGTGTGGAATGGATGACAATCTCGAGATAATTCACAATCATGCATACATGTAGTACCCCATCTTGTCAGTTTGGTTAAATGACAAGGTTGCTCTATTTAGGCAAGATCCTTTTACTCCCAGAGCATTCTTCACAGAACACATCCCTTACGAGTCATTTTGAATGACCACGTCCATCCTAGTATGTTTTATGGTTTTGTTTTGCAAAATTGGAAAACTTCTTTTTCTTGTATAATTCATTTACCTTCTTGCTTCAACTGGTTGCCCTAGACAATATTCAGGGACTTTCCTGTAAAAATGAAAAATATAGAATCAGACGCTATACACATCATGTGACTTCTTTTGGCCATCCTTAGTTCCAACATCCACGTCCCTTCGGTTCTCTTTTGATATACCTGGGTCATGTTGAGAAATCGGGGTTAATGTCTAGCATTGTTACATTGGCCTTCTTCTTACCGGAAGGTATTGAATCACGCATTGATACTGACGACGATGTCTTAAGTGCGGCGAAGAAGCGCCCAAGAATATTCTGATGGAAAATGCAAAGCCAATCAACTTTGAACCAACTAGAGAATGGTGTCGTCCATATCCTCCCTGGGCTTGGGTACGTGAGTCCCCTGTCACCCAAAACCTTGAAGAGTTCGATTCTATTCATTTGGGAAGCGGCCGCTTGAGAGTGTTTCCAACTTCTTGCGGATCGTTCCCTTGTTGTAAGATTTGGGGTATTAGGGGCTGGGTGAAAGGCCATTATATGGATGATGGAACCATAACGATTGCCAAAAGAAGTCACACTTTGAATAACAGAAATAAAATGAACGATTTGCACAGAAAAATAAGAAGTGTGTAAAATAAGCATGAAAGAAACATGATTAATGCTGGTGGTTATAATTGCTTTTAGGACCGCATCGGATATGTCTTTAGCCTTCACAAGCTAGAGTATTCAATAGGGGACGGGTTGATATCATGTTACGAAAGCGTCATTCTCATCATGTATGTATCAAAGCCTTCACGAATCTTGATAGCTCGTGCTCCTTT
The DNA here is from genome assembly GCA_014851425.1 of Senna tora. Lineage (NCBI taxonomy): Eukaryota > Viridiplantae > Streptophyta > Magnoliopsida > Fabales > Fabaceae > Senna > Senna tora. The sequence goes on from CM026265.1 coordinate 22,464,403, forward strand.
GAGACTAGTCTAGTAGTCGGCCGCTCGTTGAGTTTGCAGACAATTGAGAGCTAAGAAGAAAATTTCCTAATGTAGGCGTTGGGGCTTTGTGAGTGACGAAGTGGTAACTTCTCTAATGCAGGCATTGGAGGACAAATAGTGACTTTTTGAGCAGGTGACTAAGAGTCTATGATAATCTCCCAATGCATGCACTAGGGATTTTGAAGCAAATGAGACTCTAAAACAATGCCTCTCCGATATAGGCATTAGGTTCGAAGTATACCCTAAAACAATGATTCTTCAATGCAGGCACTGGAGTTTGTGACAAACACAAGGATGCTATGTGGAATCATGATCACTATGTTGTAGATTGGACCTGAGCTAAAATCGTTATCCCCAGAGTATGCCGTGGAGTTCGTGACACATAAGCTAAAAAGATTATTCCACAGTGCAAGCTGTAATATCCGAGATATTAATTTAATCATTATCATTATTATTTAATTTATTTTTCTTTCAAAAAGAAAAAATAATTTAAATTAAAAAGGATGAAATAAAAAAGAAGAGAGAAGAAATAGGAAATTAAAATTTTACATATTTTCTAAAAAAAAGGAGGACCTAAAAGAAATGGGGATACAAAAGATACACTACTAGAAAAATGTAAAATTCTGACGGATTATTTTTGACGGACTAAATTTGGTCAGAAAAATACTAAATTAATGACGGATTTCTGACGGAAAAAAAATTCCGACATTAATTGTATAAATTCAGCTGTTATACTGACGGGTATGTGTCCGTAAAAAATAGTCCGTCATTAATTTATGGAAATAGTGTCATCAAACACTGTATTTTGGAATTGGTGGGATGAAATTGGAATTTAATTATTTGAATTGAAAATTGTGTTTGATATGAAAGGATGAAATTGAAAGTTTGTAAAAGAATGTGAGGTATATATAATTATTTTTTTCTTTTAATTTTATTTTTTGTATATAATTATTTTCTTATATATTCATTATAAAAAAATTAATAATTTAATATTAATTAAATAATTATAAAAAATATTAATAAATCATTAAAAAAATATCCATAAAAAATATAAAAAATAAAAAATAGTAGAGACTAAAGAAATAATGAGAGAATAAAATTTTTTTTGGGGAAAAATGCAGTTTGGCAAAATTTTTTTTTTGGCAGATTTTATTCTCTCATTTTTTTGGAAAAAAATTTTTCCTCTTTATTTTTTATTCCTGCCTCCTTTTAGTTCCCTCATAATATTTCCCTCCTAATATTTTTGGCTTTTTATCTTCCCTCCATATACTACCGTCAGAATTGAATGAACCCCTTTTTTTTTGGCCAAGTCAAAATGAACCTTAAATGAATAAAGAAAATAAAATAAAATAAAACCCATTTACTTTACTCATTCAGAACGTTTCAGCAAGCTTCAGCACGCTTCAGACGCTTCAACGCTTCAGTTCTGCCTTCCACGCTTCAAAGCTTCAGCACGCTTCAACGCTTCAGACGCTTCAACGCTTCCGTGAAGTTCGACGTCGCCGTGAGAGGGAGCCCAAACACCGGCGATTCAGCTCTGTCCGACGACGCTTCAGCTCTTCGACACTTGATTCAGCTATTCCACGCCTTGATTCAGCTCTTCAACGCTTCAGAGGTTTTGCTCGAGAGAGAAGCAGCAACGTGAACTCGAGAGAGAAGCAGCAACTGTGAAGGTGAGAATGAGGTTTTGGCTTTTTCGATTGGTTCTTCCCTATTCGATTTCTTCCATAATCGATTCTTGGCTTTCTTGTGTGGCTATAGTTTTCCTTAGATTGTTTAGTTTTGGTTCTTTTTTGGTTTTTCCATATGAGAAAAATTGATAGAATAAAATAAATAGGTAGGAAGAATAAAATAAATTTAGGAGAAAAAAGAAAAGGCATGGAGGGGATGGGCTCAGAAATTGACATGGCACTTAGTAGAGTGAAAGGCGGTGGTTGTTGTTCCAAGTAGAGTTTGCAACTAAATGGGTATTTTTTGGTTCTTGTTGTGGGTTTCCTTCAATTGTTCTTAAAGAAGGCTCTAATTTGATACTTGTGGAAGTTGGCTTTACAATGTGGATACTTATGGAAGGGTCAATTTTTGTCCTTTGCTCCTTTAGTTGTGTGTTTCGTTTTTGCTTTTAATTTTATCCTGTATCTTTTGGTCTTTCAGTTGGTTCTTACTTCTGTGTTTTTGTTGTTGAATTTTCTGGTTGGTTCTTGTTTCTTTTGCTGATTGTATCTTCTCTTTCAGTGTACTTGACCTTTGCCTTTTGGGTTTTGATTCTAGTTTGCACTATTCACAAAAAAAAAATGTCTGCCTGTGAGACTATTAGGTTGCTTTTGTTCATGCTTTCTATAAGGGATTTCTACAAATTTGTTGGTTTTTTTACTATTAATGGATTTTTTTCTATTTCTTATGTGAGAAAACTATTATTAGTTTTTAATTTCTAGCAAAATTGCAGAAGCAAAGAAGTAAAATGCTTCTTATGCATTCACTTTGATCCAAAAGTAACATGAAGCTATGATTGTATTGCTAGGTGTTTATATGTTGTCTAGTTATCATTGGGCATATTGTTTATAAGTTGTCTAGTTTTTATTAAGTGCTCGTAACACTAAATTTATATGGTCAGGTGTTTTAGGCTTGTTTCGGTTTTTGAAAGAATGTCTCTAAGTACTTAAACATGGGTGAATAAACTTTTGGTTTACTTGGATCTATTTCGGTGCTTCTCTAAGTTTAATGCATATCTCTAAGTATTTAAACATTAGTGGAGAGTTCTATATTTATTTGGTTATTTTTTTTAATCTTTTCATTGCTTGAAATTATATCTTTAAAAGAAAAAATTTTTAGTTAGGCGTTGCTAGGTGTTTATATGCTGTGTCGTTATCATTCGGCATATTGTTTATAAGTTGTCTAGTTTTTATTAAGTGCTTATAACACTAAATTTATATGGTCAGGTGTTTTAGGCTTGTTTCGGTCTTTGAAAGAATGTCTCTAAGTACTTAAACATGGGTGAATAAACTTTTGGTTTACTTGGATCTATTTCGGTGCTTCTCTATGTTTAATGCATATCTCTAAGTATTTAAACATTAGTAGAGAGTTCTATATTTATTTCGTTATTTTTTTAATCTTTTCATTGCTTGAAATTATATCTTTAAAAGAAGAAATTTTTAGTTAGGCGTTGCTAGGTGTTTATATGCTGTCTAGTTATCATTCGGCATATTGTTTATAAGTTGTCTAGTTTTTATTAAGTGCTTATAACACTAAATTTATATGGTAAGGTGTTTTAGGCTTGTTTATTGCAAACAGCCTTTTTTGTCTATACAACATGAGGGCCGATCGTATTTGGATGTATAATCGGCGCCATCATAGTAGGAAAGGACTGAATGACGAGTTTGTTGCTGGAGTCGACCAATTTATAGGATATGTAGAGTCAGAGAAAAACTTAGGGTCTAATGACCAAATAAGATGTCCTTGTTTGAGGTGTGACAATAGAAAATTTATTGATGTAGAAATAGTAAAGGATCACCTTTATAGATATGGTTTTGTCCCTGACTACTACCAATGGATATGGCATGGGGAGCCTTTTTTGCATCACGATGATATCGAAAGGGTTGAAATCGAGAATGATGCAAGGGATGATGTTGATAATGTTGAAAGGGTCGTCGATGTAGAAGTGGATGAACCGAACCCATATCGTACTATGATTCTAGATGCAGCTGGACCTGATTTTGACTATAACATGAATTTCGAAGTTGATGAACCACCAAACCAAGATGCCCAACAATTTTATGGCCTACTAAAAGCTGCTGATGAACCATTGTATGAAGGATGTACAACTCATACTCCATTATCAGCAGTATCACGGTTATTGAACATCAAATCTGAGAATAACTTGAGTGAAAGCTGCTTTAATAGCATTTTGCAGCTTGTAAATGAGTTGTTGCCTAATGATGCAGATTTGCCAACCAATTTCTATAAGACAAAGAAAATGGTTGGAAAACTCGGTCTGAAGTATGAGAAGATTGATGCATGTGAGAATGGCTGCATGTTATACTACAAAGAGAACAAAGAAAGAAGGGAATTCTTAGTGTGTGGTCATGCTCGCTACAAACCTAGAAGAAGAGATGATAGAAATACAAAAGAAATAGCTTATAAGACCTTGCGTTATTTTCCATTAACACCAAGGTTACAAAGGCTTTATATGTCAACAAAGACAGCGGAACACATGACATGGCATCATAAAACTAGACGAGATGAAGGCGTTATGTGCCACCCATGTGATGGTGAGGCATGGAAAGATTTTGATCAATGTCATCCCTCTTTTGCATCAGAGCCTCGAAATGTTAGGTTGGGCTTATCATCTGATGGATTTACTCCTTTTGGGCAGTCTGCACATCCATATTCATGTTGGCTAGTAATTGTTACACCATACAATCTTCCCCCTGGGATGTGCATGAAAACCCCTTACATGTTTTTAACTCTTGTCATTCCTGGTCCAAAGAACCCTGGGCAAAAGATAGATGTGTACTTGCAGCCTTTAATTGACGAGTTGAAACAATTGTGGGAGGTTAGTGCACTAACATATGATACTTCCACTAAGCAAAACTTTCAAATGCGAGCATCATTGTTGTGGACTATTAGTGATTTCCCTGCCTATGGCATGTTGTCTGGTTGGAGCACACATGGTGTTATGTCTTGCCCAATTTGCATGGAAAAGAGTAAAGCTTTCTACTTGAACGAAGGGCATAAGCCAACATTCTTTGATTGCCATCGTCAATTTTTGCCATTAACCCATTCTTTTCGGCGTGATAAAAAGTCATTTCTTAAAAATCATATTGAGAAATCTCCTATGCCTAGAAGGTTCTCTAGTGATGATTTATGGGAGAGAGTTTGTAATTTACCAAGGGTATGGAAAATGTTAACGGTGACAAGTTGGATGGATTTTCTCACCAACATAATTGGACTAAACGATCTATATTTTGGGATTTGCCTTATTGGAATACAAATATGATCCAACATAATTTGGACGTTATGCATATTGAGAAGAATGTGTTTGACAATATATTCAATACTGTGATGGATGTCAAGGGTAAGACAAAAGACAATGTAAATGCTAGAAAAGACATAAGCAAACATTGTAATCAGCCTCAATTAGAATTGATTGACCAGGGTGATGGAAAGATGTTGAAGTCGAAAGCATCATACACTTTATCAAAGGATCAAAGTGGTGTGCGAGTGGGTAAAAGGTTTGAGGCTTCCGGATGGATATTCTTCAAATTTATCTAAATGCGTTGACATGCAAGATTGCAAGTTATCTAGGACGAAGAGCCATGATTGTCATGTGTTCTTAGAAAGATTGCTTCCAATTGCTTTTAGAGATTTGTTGCCTGAACCTATTTGGAATGCTTTGACAGAGCTTAGTTTATTTTTTAGAGCTCTTTGTTCAACAACGATAAGAAAGGATCAAATGGAAAAGCTTGAAGAAAACATTGTTGTAACCCTTTGCAAGTTAGAAAAGATTTTTCCTCCCGGTTTTTTTGACTCCATGGAACACCTTCCAATTCACCTACCATATGAAGCAAGAGTCGGTGGACCAGTTCAATTTCGATGGATGTATCCATTTGAAAGGTAAATATAAAATGTGTTTGAGTATATAATTTTAAAGTTAAATTATTTAATACCATATTAAGATGTGAATTAATTTCTAGGTTTCTGCATCATTTGAAGAAGAAGGTCATGAATAAAGCCCGTGTGGAAGGCTCAATTTGTGAATCATACATCATCGAGGAAATTTCCACGTTTTGCTCTCATTATTTTGAGTCTGACGTCCAAACTAAGCTTAACAAAGTGGATAGAAATGATGATGGAGGTGAAGTTGACTGTCCTGATGTGTGTCTTTCTATATTTGCTCATCCTGGTCGTCCATCTGGAAAAGAGACAAAACGGACTTTGTCAGATGATGAATACAATGCGGCCTTTTTATATATTCTACTCAATTGTGATGAAATCCAACCATTTCGCCAGTAAGCTTGTCAAATTTTAGATTTTATTTTAATTTTAGAATAATTATTCATTATACACTAACTCAAATGATCACAATGTAGGATCTTTGAAGAACAACTTTGTTTCAAATTTCCTCAAATAACAAATGAGGAGATAGAAACTACAACCACCCGTGAATTCACCAAATGGTTCAAAGAATATGTAGGTTCAAATAACTACATATGTTAAGACATTGTTTTAACAATTGTGTATCCAAGGTTATTCCATTGACTATACTTTCTTAATCTCAGGTTCTTGCACCGGAGAACGAGGTAGATGATACTCGTATTAGGGATTTAGTGTATGGACCATCTCGATTTGTATAGACTTGGCCTCAATATTTTGTCAATGGGTATAGGTTTCACACATCTTCCTGCAACTCAACAAAATCCACCATGAATAATGGAGTGTGTATTAAGGGTACAAACTATGGTGAATTAGAGTGCAATTACTATGGTTTGTTGGAAGAAGTGATAGTGGTACAATTCCCAACTCGAGTTGATAAGAAAACTAGAGTTGTGTTATTCAAGTGTAATTGGTGTGATCCCCAATTAGAGAGGGGATGGAAGGTTGATCAACATGGCCTAGTTGAACTTAATTGTAGGAAGCGATTTTCAAAGTATGAACCATTTGCACTTGCACAACAAGCTCAACAGGTTTATTTTGCTGAATGGGCCAGTAAAAAGAGGGATAGAAATGACTGGTGGGTTGTTTGTAAAATACAAGCTAGAAGTATGACTAATGTACCCGAAGTAGCGTATCAAGAAGATGAGATATGTGAGCAATATGAAGCAAGTATTGACGATGAAGATGTTAATCTTTGTGGTGGTGTGGGTGAAGGGGATGTAGTTGAAGTGATTGAAATAGAAGTAGATTGTAGGCATACTGATGAACGCGATGAGTCTGACTTTGACTACCCAACAGAAGATGAAGATGATTTTATTGATGATCATGACACTGGAAGTGATGAAGAGATTCAAGATGATGATGGCATTATTTAATTTAAAGCTTTAAGCATAGTAATGGCACCGTTGTATAGGCATAAAATGAATTATTAAAGGTGGTAATTGTTATTATCTTGTTAATTTTGTTACGTTGTTCATGTTATTGTGTTCCCTTTTGGCTGCTGATAAAATATTCCATCAATATGTTTTTCACATGATTCTAAACTTCTTTGTTTATATTTGCAGGTATGGCAAGAGGAAAAGGGAGAGGTACAATAGCTAGAGTAGGGAGAGGTGGAAGAACTGCGGTTGAAAAGGATGGTGGAAGTGCATGCTCCAGACTAAGGAAAGGTAGAAGTTTGTCTCAAAGTGGTGGGAGCTTTAATGATGAAATAGAAGAAATGCCTATAGAAGTACCTGTGCAAGATGGCGATGGAGGAAATCATGTCGAGGAGTATGTACATCAACCAACATCTAATGACCATCCAAATAATGGTGTGCCCTCTTGCACTAGGACTCAACAGACTGACACTACTCAGATTCCACAGTCTAACACTACTCAAACTCAGCAAACTAAGACTAAGCAGCTTCGCAAGTCTCCAGATGGACGCATCTACGTAGAACCATATGATAATTCGTTTGTCTAAAACTTAAAGTCTTAAATTTCTAAAATTTCTTTGGTTTCTTGCATGCAAGTTCATGATTATTAACTTTATTTTCTTAGGTTTCATCCACACCAAGCTGTTCGCGAGATTGGAAAAATAATTCAAGAACAATTTGGTGGGAGTTGGATTGTATGGAATGAAGTTCCTCAAGAAGTAAAGGACTTATGGTTCTCCGAATTTAAGGTAATTTGCACTTAATATGCCTTCAAGTTAATTGTGTATTTGTTGACCTCAAACTTAATTTATACTTAAAACTAGCTAACTTATGTTATTTCCTATTATTATAGAGACTTTTCATTTGGGAAGAGAAATTTGATGCTGCAACTAAGAAAAGTTTTGTCCAATGTGGAAGAAGAACGGTGAAGAACTTAATTTACTATGCAAAAAAAGCCTACAAGGATAAAGGAATTAAGCCCAAGTGGACAAGTAATGACGATTGGGATGTGATTTTGAAAAAACAAGATGATCCGCATGCCAAAAAGGTGTCTGCAATTAATCAGAAGAACAGACTTAGTCATGGGGATGGACTTGGTCCATCATGCCACACTGGAGGATCAATACCTTATTCTGAACATAAGAGAAAATATGTAAATATATTTTCTTTCCTATTTTTTTCCCAACTTTATTTGGATGTTTAAAGTTTTCTTTTTTGTTTGACTTTAGGAGGAGGCAACAGGGAAGAAACTTACACCATCTGAATTGTTCTTAATTACTCATAAGTGTAAGAAGACCGGAGAATTTGTTGACAGCAAATCAAAGGCAACATGGGTAAAGTCTTTACCTTTTTTTCTTTCAATTATTGTTTTTTAATATAGATGTTGATGGCTGTATTATTGTGCTAATGGTGCTGTGGTGCTGTTTTGGTTTTATTTCTACTACTATCATGATTAGCTAAAAAAATTAGATATTAGTTGAACTAGGTGGCTGAAACTTGGACAAGAAACTAGAAATAGTAGCTTGCATCGATAATGGGCTTCAGTTCCATATTTGTTTTTATTTATTACATGCTGCTTCTTTTTCTTCTCTTTTGAGTTATTGATGCTTTCTTCCCTAACTTGTGAATTTGTGAGGGACTTGTTGCTGGAATGTGTTATAATGGATTGAAATTTGAAAGGATTTTAAGAACTTGAGTTGCCTCATTGGATTTGTGGTTTTGTTTTTTATGTTTTTCAATTTTCCAAACACTTCAATGTTAATGGCAATTGGATTTGTGGCCTTGTTCTCTGTTTTTGAAACCAAACTTAGACATGTATTTATTTTCTATTTATAATATGTTGATGTTGATATAGAATATATATTTGTTTGTTTTAAGTTCCAAAGTGATGTTTGCAACTGTGTAAATGTGTTGTTGGTTGCTGGTTTAGTTTCTCCTCACTTGAGACATCTTCTTTGAATGCTTAAAAGGAGTAATTAAGTTAAGTGTGTAAAAACATATTGTGAATTCCTTCCTTTTGTGTGAATTTAAGATTAATGAATAATATTGTGAATTCCTTCTTTTTGGTTAAAGTCGTCAGTCATATTGTGAATTCCCTCTTTCAGGAGAAGTTTGAAAGTCAGATGAGAGAGTCATTTGATGACGCATCAGAGGACAACAACAATGATGATGATGTAGATATCGTGGAGGCCACTACCAAAAAAGAGTTATCTATTTGGACCAAGGTTGTTGGTGGTCCATCTAAGGGAAGAATTTATGGTCTTGGATCATTAGCTTCAACAGTTTGTATTGAAACCACTCCATCTACTCCACATTGTCTAATTCTACTAGTGAAGAGAACTTGCAAGATGTGGAAAAAAGGATACGGGAAGAGGTTTGACAAGAGATGCAAAAGGAAATGCAAGATATGAAGAAGCAAATAATGGAGCAACTTCTAGTTAGTTATGGGATGCCTATTCCTTCACCACCATCACAACCTTTGGTTAGATCAATTGGGTCTTCCACACTCCCAAACAAAGTTCTATAGTTTATTGGCTTATCTTATTTTGTTTGACAAAATTACTACTATTTTGCATTGTAAGACACTTGATACTTGTGAACCACTTTTTGGTAGCTTATTACTATTTATTTTGGTAGTTTATTATACTACTTTTTTTGGTACCTTAGTATTATTTTGTATAAGATAACATACTTGGCAATCACTATTTGGTATTAATGCATATTTTTTTTATAGTATTTATGTTTTTATAATTTTGTCATTTAAAAATTTATAAATATAAAATTTGTGACAGGCATCTTTAGTGATAAATATTCGTCAGAAAAAAAATTTGTATTTTAATGAATTCTGACGGATAAAATCCGTCAGAAATATAGCTTTTTAGGCGGTAAAAAAAACGATGGTTTTTGACGGAGATAAGCCGTCAAACATTTGGTTAGTTTTTTGACAGACCTTAGATCTGTCAAAACTTTTTCTGACGGCCTTATTCGGTCAGAAACACTTTTGACGGCACTTTGTCCATCAAAACTATTTCTGACGGCCATTAATAGTCGTCGGAAACGTTTCTGACCGGTATGGAGTCCGTCAGAAATATTTTTGACGCCAAAAAAACCGACCACTTATTTGACGGCTTGTGTCCGTCAGAAAATGACGCGTTTCTGACGGATTTGACATTAGTTCTGACGGTTTGGTCCGTCAAAAAATCGTTTTTTTCAAGTAGTGTATGGGAGCAAAGAGGGGTTTAACTACTAAATAATATTTCAGCCTATTTTATTTTTTTTAGGGGCTTAAACCGTATACCCCATCCCACTTAGCAGCAAAACGAAAAAAAAAAGAGGCAAGCAGACGCACGAACCCGAGACGCAGCGAGAAGAAGGAGAAGCAAGGAGACGGTGCGGGTTTTGGCCGAAAACGGGCCGGTGAGGCCACGCCGGTGCTGAAGAATTTGACCGGAATCCTTCTACCACTTCCACCAAGCCTTCTATCCGATTAGAATAAGGTAAGAAAGCCCCAATCTCTCAAAGCCCAATTTCTCCAATTTTAGGTATTTTAGGAAAACTTCAATTACTTATAATTGGGACATTCCGGGGTTAAATTCGAGCTTAGTAGGTGCTATTGAATGCTTTGGGAGGTTTAGAATCAAGGCCAAATCGTAGGATTTGGCCGGTTATGGAAATTAGGAAAATTGAGCTAGAAATTATCCTAAATTCGAATTTTTGTTGGTTTGATTCATCAATAGGCTTGGAATGAAGTAGTATAAGTGTTGTAATTGCTGGAAATATATAAGGGAATAAAGCCCGGGTAATTACCTTAACAACTGTGAAAAATAGGCAATATACCAAGCCACCGTACAGTAAGGAGTTGTGCTATGCGCTGGACACCTTGGCCAAGTTCGTGGTGGACACCTAAGACCAACTAAATTGGTTCCAAGGCTCTACTTATACCCGATAATAATTATATATATAATTAAAGAGGTAGTAGTTAAGCTTTTACTCGGCAAATAAGGGAGACGGTGGAATTAGTAAGCTAAGCCTCTTTTAAGTTGTTAATTTATTCCTTTATTAGTTAAATGCTCTTGTGAACACATGATGTGAAGTTAGATAAATTAGAATCTCTAACCTAAGCTTTTAGAGGTTCTAAATGGCTCGAATGTGTGAAAGTCGAGTAAAAGACATTATGGACTTTCAAAAAGAGCAAATAAGATGACGTAACGAACTAAATATCTAGTTCTTGGAAATATCTAGAGGGTGCATGAGCATTAGCATGACACGTGCATGGTAGATGCTTAGTTACACATTTCTAAATTGCTTAAGTACATGTGTTTAGGGCACCACAGAGTAATTAGACGTTCAGGTACTCCGAGGACAGATCAGGAGGGCCAGCGAGGTGAGGGGCTCTCCCATCCCTGCCCCACAGGGTTGAATGACTACGTGAAAATCTGATTTGCTCTATTTTATGCAGTTATTATATGAAATATAATTACCTGAATAAGTTTGTGTTACGTGTGTGTGGTTAGTAAGTAAACAGTAATCATGTGAACTGTATTTGTGCTTATATGTGTAGGCTCAAGTGTATATGCGTTATTGTGGCGCACTGAGCCTTATATGTTACCGTGGGTAGGATTGAGTCGTAATTTCATATGTGAGAGTTCAATAACTTTAGAAACCAATCACATTGATCGTCACTGTAAAGATCTTGTTCGTATGGTATGTTGAGGAAACTGAACATAGATTGTTAAGTGTGAGTGAGAGTGTTGCATAATCAAAAAGGGGGAAACTAGGCCTAACTAATAAACACGTATAATATCCAATTAGTTATTCATAAAGTGTCCTTAAAGATTAAACATGTTAGTTGAGCTTGTTTAGGATAATCCGGGTAGATCGAGTCTGTCATCCTGGTCGGACAGACGAGATTATGTCGTCAGTAAGCACGCCACATTGTGACCATTACCTTGATTTAACCGAGGTCAGACAAATTGCCAGCTATTACTCTAAGCGTGCCTTGGAGTCAGAAATTTCCTAGTGTGATCAACTAGGGTCGAACATGAGATTGCCTTCGGGCCAATATTTCTCTTAGCATAATGTGGGAGACAGAAAGTGAATGCCTACTTGTATAAGTATGTGTTATCTATGGAACCATAAGATATATATTTGTGATTGATTTACGTGCGGAGTAATAATTACGTTAGAAGCATGAATTAGGGTAATTGTTGCAAATATGATATATTGACTGCCTGATCATATTAAAGGTCGTAATATAAATCCGTTTCATGCGCATGTGGTTGTAGTTGCTCCCTCCCCCCAGCTGTAGTGGTACCCGCTGCTACGCCAGGGATGTGGGGAGCTCCTCTCTGAGTCTGTTCGACTCACCCCCTATTGACATGTTTCAGATACAGGTGGTTCAGGCGTCGGGAACGCGTCCACTTCTTCTCAAGGAGGCGGACAACTCTGAAGACCGCACGCTTAGTCCGCGTGGGTAGCGTATTTTGGGTTATGTAAATGGTCTTGATGTATATATATATGAATCCTTTTTGGGTGTAGCTTTTGTACATATACAACTGTTGTATATATATGTCCTACTCTAGTTTTGTCGGCTTCATACAAATTAAAGTTAGATCTTGGTGTTGGGAATTTAGGCTATGATGTAGCATAAATCATGTATATATATGACTTCCGCATGCGACTAGGATAGATCACACGCATTGAGGCGTGTGATCAATATGTAAATTATATGTATGTCTGGCTAAATACCTGTTTGTATGAAAATCTGGCTTCCGCATGTGACTAGGATAGATCGCACGCATTGAGGCGTGTGATCAATATGTAAACTATATGCAGGTGTGTGATTGAATATATGTATGACTGGATACAAGACTTCTGCATGTGAATAGGATAGATCACCCGTACTGAAGCACGTGATCAATATGTAAACTATATGTATGTGTGAGTGAATATGTGTATATATATAGACTGAAGCGGTGTTGAGCGAATCGTGGATTGCGAACTACTTAGGTCACCGGAAATGGATAATTTTAAATTGTATGAAGCCATAGGTATGACCGGGTGTCAGTTTACGCCTCGTTCTTAACCCGGACACAACGTAGGATTAAAAAGGCACTTGTGGAAGTACCCAGGAAATTGAGTCAGCCCTTTCTTTCTATTCTCTTTGATATGAAATATCATCGATATACGTGTACTTATTAGGTGTGGTCCTTGTGCAGTATAGGGATGCCACCGATCACAAGACAGGTTAGGGGAGGAGGGAGAACTCTTGCTAAAATTGATTAAGAATCAGTTCGGGAGGAGGGAATACCCACCCGAGGCCGAGGTAGAGGCCGTACCCGAGGCCGAGGTAGAGGTCATGCTCGTGATCGAGGTAGAGCACAAGGGAGAGGAGAAGAGAGGAGAAAGTCATCGGAACCTCATGTAGAGACAGGTGCACCCTCTTTGGCGGAAATGCTCACGGCAGGATTCCAGGAACTAAAAGAAGAGATGACAAGGCAAATACCGAGAGAAGTACGCCGGTTTGTAGTCAGCGAGGAAGAAGAAGAGAGAGTTCCTAGAAATCAAGAGATGGAGGTTGTTGAGGAAGAGGACAGAGAATGACAACAACCGCAGGAAGTGCCTCGTGAGCCGCGGGTAGTAGCAAGAGAGCTACCAATTTCGAAGTTTTTGAAACTTCATCCACCCACTTTTTGCAGAACTAGTGAGAAAGAGGATCCGTAATACTATGTGAGAGACATAGTCAGAATTGGGCACATGCTGAGGTGCTCAGGGCATGAGTTGGTGGAATTAGCTTCATTGCAACTGATGGGAGTTGCTAGAGTATGGATAGAGTCTGTACAAACGAGGTATTCAAGAAGGGTGGCATCGATGACCTGGGAAGATTTTCAGAGGGAACTCCTAGGTCGGTTTCTATTTGAAGGTACAAAAGATGCAAATTGTCAGCAATTCGAGGAGTTGTGGATGACGCCTAACATGGCCGTGACGGAATATGAGTTAATTTTTATAAAACTGGCTTAATTCTCACCTGAGTTGGTTTCGGATGAAGAGGCGAGGATCAAGAGATTCATACACCGTCTCACGGAGCCGTTGTTTACTGCTTTGTTACCCCAGAGAAGACAATTTCAGACATTAACTCAAGCCGCAGACTGTGCTAGAATGATTGAAACCAGGAAGAAGTATGGGACGTCTGTTGATCCCAAAGTCAAGTTGATTACGGGCAGTGATAACCGTGGAGGTGGAAGTAAGAAGAGGAAAACAACAGGTGGAGGAGCAGGATACTCAGGGTCCGCAGGAGGACAATCCTCAACCATTACCCATGAAACAGGTATAAGAAGTAATGTTCAAGGCGGTCAGAGAGTGCAAGGGGGTGGAAATGCCAGTAAGACAAGGCCTCAGTGTACGACTTGCGGCAGGTTTCATTATGGAGTGTGTCGGAGACTGGCAGGCGGGTGTTACAGCTGCGGCCAGGTGGGCCATATGGCTAGAGAGTATCCAAAGAGAAAGGAAGGTACAAGTGTGAGAAGTAATCCGACGCCAAGGGGTACACCTATTCCAACCCCACCAGTATGAACTGTACCACCACAGACAGCAAGTACAGGTGCAACGAGTGGTCGGGTGCAGGATCTAGTGGCAGAGGATCAGGGGCAGTAGGTGGAGGACAGGCGCGAGTATTTGCACTTTCTCAGCAAGATGCTCATGCATCAAATGCGGTTGTGACATGTACTCTCATTGTTTGCTCTCTTGAAGCACGAGTTTTGTTTGATTCCGGCTCCACTCATTCCTATGTGTCGCATGCATTTGCCTCTAAATTCAAGAAAAGTTCGTCTAGAATTAAAGAAATAGTACTGGTCTCTACTCCAATGGGAGAATCCTTACAAGTAGAGTATGTGCACAAGTCTTGCATTGTGGCGGTCGATGGTCATGAGACTATGGTAGACCTTCGGTTGTTGTGTATGGTTGATCTTGATGTAATCCTCGATATGGATTGGTTGTCGTCTTGCCATGTGGTGGTGGACTGTAGGGCTAAGTGTTTAAAATTCAAAATGCTAAACGAGGAACCTTTTGTGATACGGGGTGACAGAGCTGCACCGTATTCAAGCTTAATCTCGGTGTTGAAGGCATACAAGTTACTTGCAAAGGGATGTAAGGGGTACTTGGCCTTGGTCAAGGATACCACGAAAGCATTACTTTCACCGACTCAAGTACCGGTAGTACGAGAGTTCTTGGATGTGTTTCCAGAAGATTTGCCGGGGTTGCCGCCCGATCGTGAGAGTGAATTTGAAATTTAGCTGCAACCTGGCACCCAGCCTATCTCCACACCACCTTATCGGATGGCTCCGAAAGAGTTGAAGGATTTACACACACAATTGTAGGAGTTGCTCGACAAAGACTTTATCCAACCTAGTTTCTCTCCTGTGGTGCACCGGTCCTTTTTGTGAAGAAGAAGGATGGATCTTTGCGGTTGTGTATCGATTACAGAAAGTTAAACAAGGTGATCGACGATCCGCAATCAATACCCACTGCCAAGGATAGATGACTTATTTGATCAGTTGCAGGGCGCAAAGCGGTTTTTCAAGATTGATTTGTGATGTGGGTATCATCAATTAAATATTCGAGAATCAGACATACCTAAGACCGCATTCCGGACCCAATATGGACATTACGAGTTCTTGGTGATGTCTTTCAGATTAACTAATGCTCCGGCGACGTTCATGGACATTATGAATAGAGTCTTCAAACCATTTCTGGACCGATTTGTCATTGTCTTCATTGATGACATCTTGGTTTACTCAAAGAATTCTGAAGAACATGCAGAACACTTAAGATTTGCATTGCAGAAGTTGAGAGAGGAGAAATTGTATGCCAGGTTCTCCAAGTGTGAATTTTGGCTTGACAAAGTTGACTTTTTGGGTCATGTGGTATCATCAGAGGGAATCCACGTTGATCCAAGTAAGGTAGAAGCGGTGAAGAATTGGTCCTAGCCTACCTCAGTTACCGAAATTCGCAATTTCTTGGCCTTGGCTGGATATTATAGAAGATTTGTGCAGGACTTTTCTAAGGATGCTGGCCCTATGACTAAGCTAATTCAGAAGGGGGTGAAGTTCATATGGGATGACAAATTTGAGCAGAGTTTTCAGAAGCTGAAAAACAGTCTCACTACCGCTCCGGTGTTGGCATTGCCTAAAGGCACGGGGAGGTATGTAGTATATTGTGATGCGTCGAGGATCGGGTTAGGGTGTGTCTTGATGCAGCATGGCAAGGTGATTGCATATGCATCGCGACAACTGAGGAAACATGAAAAGAATTACCCAACTCACGACCTTGAGATGGCTGCTGTAGTATTCGCTTTGAAAATATGGAGACATTACCTGTACGGTGTGATATGTGAAATTTATACAGACCACAAGAGCCTCAAATACATCTTCGAGCAGAAAGATTTGAATTTGAGACAACGTCGATGGTTAGAGTTGTTGAAGGATTATGACTGCACGATCTTGTATCATACAGGAAAGGCTAATGTGGTAGCCAATGCTCTGAGCCGGAAATCCATGGGCAGTCTTGCTCATATAAATGAAGAAAGAAGACCGTTGATCAGAGAACTACATGAGCTAGAACAAACGGGAAATAAGTTTGAGATTGGGAGTTCTAACTAACTTTTAGCCCATTTGCAAGCGAAGTCCTCTCTGGTAGAAGAGCTGAAGTCTAGACAGGACGAAGATACCGACCTCAAGCAAATCAAGAATACTATGACTAATGAGAAGGGGGACGACATCCGATTCTCTATTGATGATTTCAGAGTACTTCAGTTGGGGGGACGGTTGTGCATTCCCATGGTTGATAACTTGAAAGAAAACATTCTTGAAGAAGCGCACCGGACCACTTATACAATCCATCTGGGAGCGAATAAAATGTATCATGATCGGAGCAACTGTATTGGTGGAATGGCATGAAGAAGGATGTTGCAAACTATGTAGGCAGGTGTTTAGTTGGTCAGCAAGTCAAGGCTGAACACCAGAAGCCCGCCGGAACATTACAACAGATAGAAATACCTGAGTGGAAATGGGAGAGGATAACAATGGATTTTGTAACAGGGTTGCCAAGATCACAACGTGGATTTGATTTGGTTTGGGTGATAGTGCATTGCATGACTAAGTCCGCGCACTTCCTACCAGTTAAGACCACTTACGGAGTGAGTCAGTATGTGCAGTTCTACCTATCAGAAATACTTAGATTGCACGGTGTGCCAGTGTCCATAATATCTGATAAAGGGCCACAGTTCACTTCCAGG
This sequence comes from Senna tora, assembly GCA_014851425.1. Taxonomy (NCBI): domain Eukaryota; kingdom Viridiplantae; phylum Streptophyta; class Magnoliopsida; order Fabales; family Fabaceae; genus Senna; species Senna tora. The sequence continues at coordinate 22,481,782 of CM026265.1, forward strand.
TTTTGGAAGTCATTGCAGGAAGTGTTGGGAATGAGAGTTGATTTGAGTACTGTGTTCCACCCATAGACTGACGGACAATCAGAAAGAACCATTTAGATTCTTGAAGACATGCTTCGGGAGTGTATTATGGATTTCGGCGGAAGTTGGGAAAGGTATTTACCTTTAGCTGAGTTTGCATACGATAACAGTTATCATGCGAGTATCCAAATGGCACCTTTCGAGGCTTTGTGCGGTCGTAGGTGCAGATCCCCGATTGGGTGGTTCGAGGTCGGAGAAGCTAGCTTAATCGGCCCAGAATTTTTACCAGATGCCTTACAAAAGGTGAAGTTCATAAGAGAGAGATTGATGACGGCTCAGAGTAGGCAGAAGTCCTATGCAGACAATCGAAGGAGAGAACTCGACTTTGCCATTGGTGAACATGTGTTCTTGAGAATATCACCGATCACTACAAGAAAAACAGTGATTAGAGACGGACGAATCCGTCTCTAATAATGAGAAAATCCGTGTCTGATTCAATTAGACACGGACTGGTGTCCGTGTCTAATAAGTTGGTTCCTAAAACTCAGAGACGGACTTATAAGTCAGTGTCAAATTCGGCACGAAAGTCCGTGTCTGTCATCAAAGTCTGTCTCTGATCCTAATAGTAAAATGTGACTTTAGAGATGGATCAGAGACGGATTAATGGAATTCCGTGTGTAATCCGTCTCTAATCATAATTTTGAGTTTGCTAATTAGAGACGGATCAGAGACGGAATTCAATTAATCCGTCTCTAATGCCATATTCGAGTTTTTTTTAGAGACGGATCAAAGACGGATAAAAGGAATTTCGTCTCTGATCCGTCTCTAAACCAATTTTCTAAAATCAAATTTAGAGACGGATCAGAGACGGAATTTCAATCTTCCATCTCTGATCCGTCTCTAATTGATATAGGTTGTTTTTGGCGTCTTCATTTTTAATCCGTCCTAAATTGGTACAATTTTCACGTACGATTGTAATATTAATACCTAATAAAAACACAAATTTATAAACAATACTTAATACCAATAATTTCATAAGTTTCCAAGCAAATCAAAAATATATATATCACAAGTCTCTAAATAAGTTTTTAAACATTACTAAATACTAATAATATTTCATAAGTTTCAAAGAAAATAACAAGTAGCACAAGTCTCTAAATAACTAGGGTGAAAGAGTTGATTGCTGCGCTTCTGATCCTACATTTCTCTTGGCAGTGCGTTCAACTTGCAACTGGTAAGACAATTGAGCAATCAAACGGTCATGCTCGGCAACTTTATCACTATAAGTTGTTATCATTTGTGATTGCTCCTCAACCTTTTGTTTTAAAACATCAAGTATAGATTGATGCTCCTCAGCTTGCTTTGCCAAGCATCGATCTAACTCAGCTTGGAATTGAGGATGAAGCGATGACTTCGGTCCACTAGAGATCTCAACAGATGAGCTACCAACATCAGGTACTTCTGTTCCTACACCATACACACGCCCTGTATAATTGTTTGAGGACAAAATAAAGATAAGTGTAAAAAACTATTACAGAAGTATATGATATTATGGTGCCAAATGTGTCCAAAAAAAAATCATTGTGTGTATTAATATTTCAGCCTCCCAAATGTACTTAATATTATTAAGTAACCAATATTTGTCAATATTAGTAAATTTAATTGACCAATTAAATGTGTATTAATTAAAATATAATATGAAAACAACATTTATTAAATGAGAAATGATTTTGTCACACAAGAGGTGCAATTGAAGAGAGGCAGTTTTTGCCTTTGGGGTGGGTGAAATGAAGATTAAGATGAAGGGGATGCTGCCAGGTACTGCTGCTCCCCCACACCAACACCACCATATTTAATTCAAATCCATTCTATGCATACCAACTCACATTTCTTCTTTTTTTTATATCATTTCATTCCTACCTTAATCTATCTAAAGAAATCATACAAATGCTAATAATAAAGCCATACATTGCAAAACATAAATTAATTAGTTGAATAAGGTTTTGCATTTCTCATGCCCTACTTCAAACCTTTACTACACTACCTAAACAAGTAAGTAAATGAAAAAGAATTAAAGCAATGTGAAGAGACAATGAGCGGCCTAGTCATCAATATAAAGAGCGCATGAAAACTGAAGAATACTTAAGCAACATGTAAACGCCAATGGTCCATTTTAGATACAAGTTACGTACAGCAACATATAACAACTTACAACAATGACACTCACAAACATTTTACTATAATTTTTACCTTTTGGAAATCACCTTTTTTACCTTCTTCCTAAAATAATGAAATCTATAAATTTTGCAATTAAATAGATATGATTTAATTTAAAGATGATAATACAACACATAGGATTGTATTATGTAAATCAATATATGATATAATACCAATTGCATCATGCATACCCAAAAGGGAAAAGCTCAGTCAGTCAAAACTCTAAATTCCAAAGAAAAAAAACGTCAAATCATTGTTTATTATCATTCACAATTATATTAAAGGAACTTAAACTATGCTGTAAGTCCCTAATAACTTCATCATTAAACTACCTTTAATTTGCTAAAATATGCTTCAAACTGTTGTTGTTAGTCATAATCGGTTCAAATAGGTTCCAGATCATTAATAGCTTGAGCATTTAGATATCATGATCAATAAATTAACAATAAATCCCAAAATTTTGCAAACCTATTAAGTCAGAGATGGAGCTGTCATAATGAAAAGTATTACAATTAACAAATTCATTTTCATTTTTCAACCCTCATCTACAACAATAGTTAAATAGGAAATAACAGTTAGAAGAGAGTAGTGTGTTAGTGAAAGTGGAAGCAGAGGATGAATTTGTGAGAACAAGAGGTGTGCAGCTAGTGTTGAAAGGGTTCCCATTCAATGGATATTCCTGAGAGAGAAACTTCGTATTATGCCAAGCTTAACCAACAAAAACCACCTTCATCATCACCCCTGCCTCTACCATTGCCAGAGCAAGAAGAACCAGAACCAAAAATTTCTAAACAGAACTCCATTCTCTCCCTCACGCTCAACGAAATCCAATTATCAAATAGATGTTGAGAAACAGAAAAATACAAGTCGAGAAGTAGAGAAGTGAGCATACACCTTCGTTGTAGCGTGACAAGCCGAGAAGAGAGAAGCAGAGAGTGGAAGTCGACGGCGAAGGCGCTGTTGACGGCAACGGCACTATGGATGGCGGCGGTGCTGTGGAAGTCGACAGACTTGTGGAGAAATGGATGGTGCTGCTCCAAATGAAAACGCTGGTACTGCTTAGAAAAATTAGGTTTTATGAATGCGCATTTGAGATGGAATTGGAGACGGAATATTCCGTCCCTAAACTGAAAAGGGGAAAACGGATTTGGCACTAACCACTTCCGTCTCTAATCCGTCTCCCTAAGCTCAACAGCATAGAGACGGAACAGGATCCCTCCCTGATCTGTCTCTAAATAAAATTTAGAGAAAAAAATTCCCGCCAAACTTGTAGCTATCATCCCACCATATTTTCCCACCAATTAGAGACGGATGATGGACGAACTTTTTGGAGACAAAAAAGTCCGTCCCTAAATCCATCTCTAAATTAACAAAATATTTTTTGTGTTTTTCTCTTCATTTGGAGACGGATCTGACACGGATTTGAGACGGATTAGGCACTGACAATTTTTCGTCTCTAATCCTCTGTTTTCTTGTAGTGGATGAGAGGCGTGATGCGGTTCGGTAAAAAGGGGAAGTTAAGTCCTCGGTATATCGGACCATTTGAAATCCTAGAATGAATTGGGAATGTGGCGTATCGGTTGGAATTGCCTACGGAATTGGAGGGAGTACATCCTGATTTTCATGTATCGATGCTTCAGAAATATCTTCTAGATCCCTCGCATGTAATCCAATCGCAAGACATGCAACTAACTGAAAATCTGACATATGAAGAGGAGCCAGTGGAAATCTTAGATCGGCAGTTAAAGAAACTCAGGACAAAGGAGATTCCATTGGTTAAAGTCCTGTGGAGAAACCACTCGACCGAAGAAGCTACATGGGAGGTCGAGGGTGAAATGCATAGGACGTATCCTCATCTGTTTCAAAACTAAGGTTAGTATATTGTTTGAAATTCAGGGACCAAATTTCTTAAGGGGGGAAGATTGTAATATCCGAGATATTAATTTAATCATGATCATTATTATTTAATTTATTTTTCTTTCAAAAAGAAAAAATAAGTTAAATTAAAAAGGTTGAAATAAAAATGAAGAAGAGAGAAGAAATAGGAAATTAAAATTTTACCTATTTTCTAAAAAAAAAGGAGGACCTAAAAGAAATGGGGATTCAAAAGATGGGAGAAAAGAGGGGTTTAACTACTTAATAATATTTCAGCCTATTTTATTTTTTTAGGGGCTTCAACCGTATACCCCATTGCACTTAGCAGCAAAACGAAAAAAAAAAGAGGCAAGCAGACGAACGAACCCGAGACGTAGCGAGAAGAAGGAGAAGCAAGGAGACGGTGCGGGTTTTGGCTGGAAACGCGCCGGTGAGGCCACGCCGGTGCCGGAGAAGGTGACCGGAATCCTTCTACCACTTCCACCAAGCCTTCTATCCGATTGGAATAAGGTAAGAAAGCCCCAATCTCTGAAAACCCCAATTTCTCCAATTTTAGGTATTTTAGGAAAACTTCAATTACTTCTATTTGGGACATTCCGGGGTTAAATTCGAGCTTAGTAGGTGCTATTGAATGCTTTGGGAGGTTTAGAATCAAGGCCAAATCGTAGGATTTGGCCGGTTGTGGAAATTAGGAAAATTGAGCTAGAAATTATGGTAAATTCGAATTTTTACTGGTTTGATTCATGAATAGGCTTGGAATGGAGTAGTATAAGTGTGGTAATTGCTGGAAATACCAAGCCACCGTACAGTAAGGAGCAGTGTTGTGGGCTGGACACCTTGGCCTAGTCCGTGGTGGACACCTAAGACCAACTAAATTGGTTCCAAGGCTCTACTTATACCCGATAATAATTGTATATATAATTAAAGAGGTAGTAGTTAAGCTTTTACTCGGCAAATAAGGGAGACGGTGGAATGAGTAAGCTAAGGCCACTTTTGAGCCGTGAATTTATTCCTTTATTAGTTAAATGCTCTTGTGCACACATGATGTGAAGTTAGATAAATTAGAATCTCTAACCTAAGCTTTTAGAGATTCTAAATGGCTCGAATGTGTGAAAGTCGAGTATAAGACATTATGGACTTTCAAAAAGAGCAAGCAAATAAGATGACGTAACGAACTAAATATCTAGTTCTTGGAAATATCTAGAGGGTGCATGAGCATTAGCATGACACGTGCATGGTAGATGCTTAGTTACACATTTCTAAATTGCTTAAGTACATGTGTTTCAGGCACCACAGAGTAATTGGAGCTTCAGGTATTCCAAGGACTGATCAGGAGGGCCAGCGAGGTGAGGGGCTCTCCCATCCCTGCCCCACAGGGTTGGATGACTACATGAAAATGTGGTTTGCTCTATTTTATGCAGTTATTATATGAAATATAATTACCTGAATAAGTTTGCGTTACGTGTGTGTGGTTAGTAAGTAAACAGTAAACATGTGAACTGTATTTGTGCTTATATGTGTTGGCTCAAGTGTATATGCGTTATTGTGGTGCACTGTGCCTTATATGTGATGACTCCCTATATAGGGGTTCGAAACACGATCGAAGGTGATGATTTCCTTATGGGGATACCAAGATTCTAGAAAAGTATAATGGCTCGGGACAGACCTGGTCTTAGAATCGTGATTCCCTAATTCAGGCACTAGGATTTCAGGGCAGACACGAATTAGAAATGATGGTTCCCCAATGAGGGACCAAAACATGCCCTAAGACAATATTTACCTAGTATAAGCAATGAGGACTAGACACGTGTAGAGAGGACGTTCCCTAGCGCTTGCACTAGGGTCTAGGATATGACCTATATGGTAGTTCCCCAGTGCAAGCATCGGGGTTCAAAACAAATACAAGATTAAGAGGGTGATTCCCTAGTGCAGGCATTGGGGTTTAAGGCAAGAATGGTAGTTCTAATATGATGGCCCTCTTTATACTGGGAATTTAAAATGATCATTCCCCAGTGCAAGCGCTAGGGCTCAAGGCAAGAATGAACCTAGAAGGGTGATTCTTTAGTCACCGTTTAGCTTCAACATCAAGACTCGTTCTTGAGGCCATACGATTATTGGATGCCATCCCAATACAATTGTAACTATGAATGCAGTGAAAAAACGCGGAAAAAAGAAAGAAAGCAAACAAGTCAGTAAAAGGGTATGAGAGAAATGGCTTCACCACAAATACCATGTTGACTTTTTTTGGAAAAGGATGCAATAAAAGGTCCTCACAGATATCTTGATGAAGGTTTCTTTCAAAAAAAATAGTGGTTACATTTACAATTACTATGAGGATCATTCTCTGGACCCCTCGTCGTCTCCTTGTTAGTCAAAGGATTCTATGAGAGATCAAGATTGGAGTGTAAAAAAAAGGGTCGTTAGACACACATTGGGTTTCTTTTGCTTTTAGTCAAATGTTGGATCGGTAAATGAGATTCTTACTGTAACAGAGATTCCTCGAAATGTGAAAGTTCATGTTTGGTAGAAAAAAAATTTTCTTCACGTTAAACATCTCAATTACCAGTCGCAACCTTGACTCTAGCTCGCTTGAGGCTTGCTAGTAAAACGCCAAAAGATTCACACTATATTCCCCAATAATTGTAAATGTAGCCATTGTTTACTAATTTTTCATACACATGAACCAATGTTAATACAATCCTATGACCTAAGAATGAATGTGGGAGAGAAAAGGTCATCGTCACATGTACAAGTTTTTATTCACAAGAGGAAAATATATATATATATATATATATATATATATATATATATATATATATACAATGCAAAGAGTTTATATATATACAATGCAAAGAAAAAGTGGTTTCCTTTTCTTTTGTTCACAATTCAAAAAAAAAATTATATGCAATGCAAAAGAATTCACAAGAAAAAGGAAGAAAAATTATATACAACGTAAAGGATTTTAATTTATATATATATATATAGTGCAATGGAAAAATGGATTCCTTTTCTTTTATTCATAATTCAAAAGAAAGTTTTACATGCAATGCAAAAGAAATTACAAGAAAAAGGAAAATTTTTTTATATACAATGCAAAGGATTTTATATATATTTTTTATATATATACAATGCAAAAGGAAATGCATTTGATGCAATGAGGAAAAGCTCATTGTGTCTTAAAGGTTAGGTCCTTTGGGTTTCAAAAACTAGCTACCTTATATGGGTCGGCCTTATGGTCAACTCATACATGGTTTAGCTAGGGATCTAGAAACCTAGAAGGTCCTTAGATTGCCCCCATCAAAGATGGAGATCCCGACTTAAGAGAGGACCCTGTGACAAAAAAATCTACGCAAATCAACCCTTAAGGAAGGTAACAATCTAAGAGAAGTAGATAAGTCAACCTTTGTAGACCGAAGCCCAAAAGGGAAAGATTCTCATACCCCATCTAACTATTATGGACAGCTTCGGGTATAGAAGCAAGTAAAAGGTAATTAAGTAAATACTAAGTTCACAAGTGTGTAGGAGTCTCCTAACTACCCTTCTCTTCCACATAAGTGGAAACACTGCAAAACAAAAGAGAAAGCAAATATGACAAACAAATTAATATTCATACAAAACGAAAGGCCAAAACAGTGCAAACCAGTGTTCCTATAGAAGCATAGGCTTCTTGGTGACACCAGTTGAACAGATAAATAAAGACTTGATTAAAATACACGAACAAAGCGTCTATAATTGGACCACATCCGAAGTACGAAAAATTGTCAAAACCTAGGGTAAGAAAGCCCTAGATATCCCCTACACACTCCCGTTGACCTTGCCCCACAACGAAATAGTAATTTGTAAGATATGGTCTTCGAAAACACAGTTGTCCAAAATCATGCGTTAAAGGCACACTGCCCGAACTCAGAATCAATTCGGGCAGGGGTTTTCACAAAAATCGTTTGACTCCATTAAAAGACTCCAAAATTCATGAAAAAAATTCAGACATACTCTCAAGGTATGCACAAAGAAGAGAAAAAAATCAAGAAAGCAATTATATATGTCAAAATAACCAAAAACAAAATGGAGAAGGCGAAGTGAAAAGTACTCCCTCAATTGGTTCTTCCACCTTTCATTCTAGGTTTCCCTCCCCATCTCCATGCATTCTTGGCTCCTTCCTCTTCTTTCTTCTTGCCTCCTCTTGCTCTTCTCCTTGATCTCCTCTTCTTCTCTTTGACCTAGCCACCTCTCTCTTTTTAACCTAGCCACCTCCCTTTTTTAATCTAGGTTTTCTTCTTATTTGTTTTGGGCTTGACCCACTAGTACTAGGAGTAGGCTATCTAACATTTTTTTCTTTTCTTATTTGACATAATAATTATATTTTTGTATTTTATTTATTTTTATGCTTCTTTTTTTAAGCCTGGACAAAATAGGGTGTTCACAGTAGCAAATTGATTTATTATATTGGTTCTGGAAGAAATATCTACAATAATAAGTTCAAAATTATAAATTTATAATACTAAAAATATTTAAATAAAACATTAAAATGAATTTATAAATAAAATTAATCCACATAAAAATAAAATGTCAATTATTCAATTATATCAATAAAAATATGGCCAAAAAAAGTATATCAATAAAAAATGGCTAGTCTGCATTCTTTTTAATGGTTTTCTTCAATCAAGATTCAAAACCAAATAAATTAAAAAATGATATAAACAATAAAAAGATGTCATAATCACGCGATGGCTAAGGCTAGAGGGCGCACACCTTTTCTCCTTCTTCCTTAAATCAAGAGTCAAAACCAATAAAAAATTAATAAAAGCCAAGTAAAGTTTTCTAACCTAGAACGCACGCCTTTTCTCCTTCTTCCTTATTTTCTTCTCCTTGCCTTCTTTTCAACTGGTGAAGTAGCTTCAATGGCGGATGGAAAAAAATCAGAGAGAGAAAACACGGACGAAGACAGAGAAAATGGGAAGAAATTATAAACAAATCGGTGAAGAACGAGAAGGAAGAAAAAATCGGCAAAGAAGAATGCAAGTCATGAATCAAATTCTGTAAAAAAAATTTACTTTGTTCTTGCTTCTATAGTGTTTTTTCTTGGCTTTTTCTCCACAATTTTGTTATATTTTTTTCCCAAATCCTAATAAAAACCTATAATTTTATTATTTTTTAAAAAAGACTCAGCATATCTCCCGTATTTATGGCGTATCCATACCGGATACGTATCTGATACAGATACGGCGAGCAAAATGCCGTATTTGTGCAACCTAGTTAGATCCAATAGGTCCCAAGAAGAATGATTTCAGAAATCCTATCCATTCTAAAGATATTAAAGATCAATTATTTTCATTCTGCACTTCACCCTATTCACGATAGTTATGCATTACGGAAGCCTATCTATGCAACAATGTTATCCCTGATCGGGAACGTCAATAACATATATTACTAGATTTTATAATATTATTAGATGAACAATCGCCCAACCGGGAACAATGAGTCCAAAAAATATTATCACAATAAGAGATGCATACTAAACATGAATTTGATAAATATAATTATATTGAATTCTATGTCATAACATGAACTTAGAATCCCAGAGTACCATTCCATATAATCAATACTCACTAATTCGCTATGAAGGATCTAGTGACTAAGTACATGTCCAATCATGGATGAATCTAGTAAGTAAGATAATGAAATACAAAACTAAGCAAATACATTCATATGAATCAAGAAGGATGAATACAAAAGAAAGAATGAAATAACTAATCCCTAATTCGAAACCATCGGCTTATGCCTACATCGGTTTTTCTTGGAAAACCCAAGGGTACTAGCCACTCATGATCACAAGATATCTTTAACTAAAGGTATGGTTGTAAAAACTGAGATGCGTTTACAATTGAATAGAGGCTCTATTTATAGTGCTCCCAGAGATCCCAATTAAACTAGGATTCTAGTTCTAATCCTAATATAATTCAAACTAATTCTAATTTGAACTTGAATTTAAATGTTATTTTAATTTAAATCCTTGGATGAATGGGTCCTCATTTAAATCTCCATATAAGTTGCCTACTTGCACCATCACCACATCAACATCCACTTGCCATGCCATAACTGTTCTTGACATGTCCTCAGTCAATTGCCACGTCAACACCACATCATAATTAAGTTGCTACATCATCAGTGGTCCCCCATGTCATTAGTGGCTTCTCTCACTGCGGTGAACTCCGTTATTCTCGCTGCGGCGAGTCTTGGAGCGCTCGCCGTCGCAAGTCTCTTGTTTTGCTGCATTTTGGTCATTTGTAATTATGCCCTACTTTCACTTTCTGGCTTCATTCTGGTCCTTGACCCTGACTTGGAGTAATTGCACTAATGATCCCCTGTTATGTCTGCAACACTTAACAAACATTAAACATATATATATTCTAATATTTAGCTATATTTCTATTTATTTCCCTACATTAAACCCCCTATCGGACGTCCGTGACCGGCACGGGATGTTAGATTTCTCCTATCCCGTAAGCCTCTAATCCCTGATTGATATTTTCACATGTTTATAACTACCCATTTCTAATACAAACAATATATAGTATTTATGGTCATCCATATCCGGTGACCTAAGTAGCGTGCAATCCACGACTCGCTCAACGCCGCTTCAGTCTATACATATACAGATAATCACTCACACGTACATATAGTATATATATTGATCATGCGCTTCAGGGTGGGTGATCTATCCTATTCACATGCCGGAATCCTGTGTACAGTCTTACATATATTCAATCACACGCTTGCATATAGTTTACATATTGATCACACGCCTCAATGCGTGTGATCTATCCTATTCACATGCAGAAGCCATATTTTCATACAATCAGGTATTCAGTCACACATATATATAATTTACATATCGATCACACATCTCAAGGCGTGTGATCTATCCTAGTCGCATGCAGAAGTCATATATATATATATATATATATATATATATATATATATATATACATGATATATGCTATATCATAGCCTAAAGTCCCAATACCAAGACCTAACTTTAATCTGTATGAAGCCGACAATACAAGAGTTCGACATATACATACAGCAGTTGTATATGTACAAAAGCTACATCCAAAAGGATTCATATACACATATACATCATGATTTATTTACATAAACCAAAATACGCTACCCACATGGACTATGCGTGCGGTCTTCAGAGTTGTCTGCCTCCCTGAGAAGAAGTGGACGTGTTCCCGACGCCTAAACCACCTGTATCTAAAACATGTAAACAGGGGGTGAGTCGAAAAGACTCAGTGAGGAGCTCCCCCATCCCTGGCGTAGCAGCGGGTACCAGTACAGCTGGGGGAAGGGAGCAACCACAACCACATACGCATGAAACAGATTTATATTGTGACCATTAACATGATCAGGCAATCAATGTATCATATTCACAAGTAAAATCCTAATTCATGCTCCTAACATATTTATTAATCCGCATGTAAATTAATCTCAACATGCATTATTTGGTTTAATAGTTAACACATACTTATGCACGTAGGCACTCATTTTCTGTCTCCCGCATTACGCTAACAAAAATACTGGCCCAAAGGCAATCTTATATTCGAACCTAGTTGATCACACAAGGAACTTTCTGACTCCAAGGCACACTTAGAGTAATAGCCGGCAACTTGTCTGACCTCGGTTAAACCAAGGTAATGGCTACTACGTGGCATACTTACTGTTAACAAAATCCTGTCTGTCCGACCAGGATAATCAACTCGATCTACCCGAGCTAACCTAACAAGTTCAACTAACAATTTAACCTTGAAAGACGCCCTATTAGTAACTAACTGAATATTACACGTGTTTATTAGTTAGGCCTAGTTTTTCCCCTTTTCAATTATGCAACCCTCTCACTCACAATTAACAACCTAGGTTCATTTTCCTCAATGTACCATACGGTCAAAACCTTTACAACAATGATCAATTTAAATGGGTTTCTAAAGTTACTGAACTCTCACATATGAAATCACGACACAATCCTACCCACGGTAACACATAAGGCTCATTGAGCCACATTATCACATATACACATAATTGGTTTGCATTTCCACCATTTACTTACTAAACATACACATGTAGCGCAAACTCATACATATAAGTATACTTCATATAATAATTGCAATAAATAGGGCAAACCACATTTCACGTTGTCATCCAACCCTGTGGGGCAGGGATGGGGGAGCCCCTCACCTCGTTGGCCCTCTTGATCAGTTCTCGGAGTGCCTGGAGCTCCTATCACCCTGTGGTGCCCTATTCACATATATATTTAAGAAATTTAGAATGTATAACTAAGCATCTACCATGCACGTGTCATGCAAATGCTTATGCACCCTCCAAATATTTCCAAGAACTAACTATTTAGTTCGTTACGTCGTCCTATTTGCTCTTTCTGAAAGTGCAGAATGTCTCATATTCGACTTTCACACTTTCGAGCCACTTAGAACCTCTAAATGCTTAGGTTAGAGATTCCCACTTGTCTAAATTTCACTTCATGTGTTCATAAGGGTATTTAACTAATAAAAGAATAAATTCACGGTTCAAAGGAGGCCTTAGCTTATCCATTCCACCGTCTCCCTTATTCGTCGGGTAAAAGCTTAACTACTACCTCTTTAATTATATATATAATTATAATCGGGTATAAGTTGAGCCTTGGAACCAATTTAGTGGGTCTTAGGTTTCCACCACGGACTAGATCGAGGTGTCCAACCCGCCGCACAGCTCCTGACTATACGGTGGCTTAGTATATCGCCTCTTTTTCACCGGATTGGGTTCCGGTTGAGACGGTAAATACTCGGGCTTTATTCCCTTGTCTATTTCCAGAAATTACAACACTTATACTACTCCAATCCAAGCCTAAACATGCATCAAACTATCAATTTCGAATTTTAGAGCAATTTCCTAACCCAATATTCCTAATTTCCATACCCAGTCAATCCCTACGGTTTCACTTCGATTCTGAACCTCACTAAGCTTTCAATAACACCCACTAAGCTCATATTTAACCCCGGAATGCCCCGATTGGAAGTATTTGAAGAATTCCTAAAATACCCAAAATTGGAGAAATTGGGGTTTTGGGAGTTTGGGGCTTTCTCACCTTGATTCAATCGGGTAGAAAGCTTGGTGGGGATGAAAGAAGACTCCAGTAAGCTTTTCCGATCACCGGCGTGCATTTTCCGGCATGGAACCAGCCAAAACCTCCGTTCCCGTGGCTTGCTCTTCTCTCTCGGTTCCGTGCGTGCGTGTTTGCTGCAGCTTCACTTTTTTTTTCTGTTTTGAGTGTCTGCTGAATGGTGCACGGTTTTATCCCCTTAAAATAATAATAAAATTAATAAATTGGTTATTGTTGAATCTTTTTTTTTTCTCGGTTTGCTTCTGCCCTGTTTCGCTGCTTCTGCTTGTTTTTCTATCCTTTTTTTTATTATGTGTGTGTTAATGAAGAAGTAAGGGGGGTCACGGTTGGCCCCCATATATCTTATTTTATATATATATATATATATATATATATATATATATATATATATATATATATATATTGTGTTTGTGGCTTGCTGGAAAGGGGGGTCACGGTTGGCCCCCCATATATTTTGTTTAACTAAAATAAAAAACAAAATAATTAATAATTATTTAAATCTTAATTCTTTGCCCTCTTTTTAATCCCTTTCTCTTTTAGGTCCTAAATAAATTGTAAATATTCCTTATTACTTTCTTCTTTATTCTATATTTTTTTACTCTTTAATTCTTTAATTTAGTTTATTTTTCTTTTTGAAAGAAAAATAAATTAAATAATAATAATAATTAAATTAAATATCTCGGATATTACATATTCGACCTATTTAATGTAAAATTATGTATATTTATATAATTAATTTCTCAATTTACACCATAAAGTTAGGTTGATTTTGGTTGCGATCACCAGATCCATTAGTTTATTCACATTATTTGCATGAATCTAGTTAATTTCTCAATTAATTAACTAAGAACAAGTGGTATCCAACCCTAGGACTAAACAAAAGGTCCCTCTTCTAAAGAAACTCTCAATTATCCTAATTTCCCTAAGTGGTGATCAAACAACTAGGGCACAATATGAAATAAGCTAAATAAAAGTTAATAACAATGAATCAAAGTAGTAAGAGTAACAAAATCCACAATCTACATGCAAGGGAACCACAACCTTAGGATAGAAAGAGTCTAGACTGGCATATCTAATTAGAACAACATATCAAAGGCCATGAAAATAGTAAAATACAAGATGAAAGAACTGAAAGGAAGAAGAACCTGATGAGCTTTCACACATGCACCTTTTTATAATTCTTGATTGATTGTATGGTAGATAGGTACCAAAATGCGTAGACCTCTTTAGGTACATTGCACTGGGAGGCCATATGAGTATTCATTTGATGAGTCTCCCCTCACTCACGTACTTGTATGTCACAGGAACTACGCGGGCTTTGATCCCTCTTTGAGGGTACGTAGGCCCTAGGCTTTTATCCTAGGTCAAGCCCTCCCTGTTTCTTTCCTCATTTTCTCCCATGATTGTATATGTTTTCAAGGCCAAGCAATTTCAATATTAATTTTTAGGGTAACCGTCTTCGGACGGGGGAAGAAGGGTGCCTAACACCTTCCCTTCATCTCAATTAGACTCCCGAACCCAAAATTTTGTGAAAATTCACTTTTACCCCACTTTTGAAGTTATTTTTCTTTTTCCAAATTTTGATTGAAAATTTGGTGGCGACTCCCGTCGAAGGCTCCGGTCTTCACACCACTTCATCACTCACAAAGCCGCAACGCCTACATTAGGAAATTTTCTTCTTAGGTCTCAATTGTCCGTAAACTCAAGGAGCAACCGACTACTAGACTAGTCTCAAAGGAGCACCAGCTATCAAGATTCGTGAAGGCTTTGATACATACATGATGAGAATCGAGCTTTCGTGACATGATATCAACCCGTCCCCTATTGAATACTCTAACTTGTGAAGGCTGAAGAAATATCCGATGCCGTCCCAAAAGCAATTATAACCACCTGGATTAATCATGTTTCTTTCATGCTTATTTTACACACTTCTTATTTTCCTGTGCAAATCCTTCATTTTATTTTTGTTATTCAAAGTGTGACTTCTTTTGGCAATCGTTATGGTTTCAGCATCCGTATAATGGTCTTTCACCCAGCCTCTACTTCCCCAAATCTTACAATACGGGAACGATCCGTAAGAAGTTGGAACCACTCTCAAGCGGCCGCTTCCCAAATGAATAGAACCGAACTCTTCAAGGTTTTGTGTGACAAGGGACTCAAGTACCCAAGGCCAGGGAAGATATGGACGACACCATTCTCTAGTTGGTTCAAAGTTGATTGGCTTTGCATTTTCCATCAAAACATTCCTCGGCGCTTCTCCGCCGCTCTTAAGACATCGTCTTCAGTGAGCTAATCAATGCGTGATTCAATACCTTCCGGTAAGAAGAAGGCCATTGTAACAATGCTAGACATTAACCCCGGTTTCTCAACTTGACCTAGGTATGTCAAAAGAGAACCGAAGGGACGTGGATCTTGGAACTAAGGATGGCCAAAAGAAATCACGTGATGTGTATAGCGTCTGATTCTAAATTTTTCATTTTTACAGGCAAGTCCTTGCATATTGTCGAGGGCAACCAGTTGAAGCAAGAAGGTAAATGAATAATAAAAGAAAAAGAAGTTTTCCAATTTTGCAAAAGAAAACCATAAAACATACTAGGATGGACGTGGTCATTCAAAATGACCTGTAAGGGATGTGTTCTTTGAAGAATGCTCTGGGAGTAAAAGGATCTTGCCTAAATAGAGCAACCTTGGCATTTAACCTGACTGACAAGATGGGGTACTACATGTATGCATGATTGTGAATTATCTCGAGATAGTCATCTATTCCACACCATTCCATTACCTTAAAAAATCACTAAAATAAAAAGGAGAGGAATAAGCCCTAATCAGCAAATGAGTAAGTTGTACTAAGGACACTAGGCGTTCCCTCTTTTTCAAACATTGCAAAATACCCCTAACTGGCATCCACTAGGGCGGTGCAATTTTCCAACTTAGTCTATACCAGAGAATCAGCTATCAAAAAGGAACACCTTCCTCCATAATCAGCCACCATGCCCCACACCATTACGAAGCAGGGAATAACAAGAACGTTTTTCGAACAATCTAAATGAACAATTTAAAATAAAAATGGGATACGCTAAAATCCAACCGAGGGTTTCATGCTCGGTTATGGTTTGGGCACTTACCACAAAAGGGCGGGTGTTCAGACCCGCTAGCCAATATGGCTCTTAAAATTTAAAAAAAAAAGGAAAAATTAAAATCCAATCAAGGGTTCCACACTTGGTTATGGTTCAGGCACTTACCCCAAAAGGGCGGGTGTTCAAACCCGCTAGCATGTGGCTCTTAAAATTAAAAAAAAAAGGGGGAATTGGAGGCCAATCTGGATTCCTATAGTTGGTTATGGTTTGGGCGCCTACCCCACAAGGGCAGGTGTTCAAGCCCACTAATCAATGTAAAAGACCTCAGTGGCTTTCAAATAAAAGCTAAAAAGGATTAAAGTGTTGATAATTCAAAATTTTCTCGTTATATCTCCTCAACAGATGGCGGCCTTGTCATCTTACCCATTTCACAACCTCTTGGTAAGTGAACTGTGGTATACATTAGGTTGGGAAATAAGATTTGCAAGAGAGCCTTGTAACCTAAGGCCACATTTTAAACTCCCAAAGGCCTTGCCGAAGTATAGGCGACTCAAGTGCTGAGTTAGGACTAAGTAATTAATTCCTCACGTTAAAATACCCCTTAACCATTTAAAACTGGGGAATCCATTTCCCTGAGAAGATTTCTCCTATATCTTGATATCCTCAAAGGATTCTGCATGTGTGAACACCGCCTTTTGTCCGCCCCAAAATGCACCAAAAATAAATAGAAATAGGAAAAATAAAAGGAAAGAAAGAAATGAAAATAAAAAAATATAAAAATAATAAAAATAAAAATTGTAAGCTTAGGGATCGCGACGGGTAAGCCCCAGGGGTCGCGACCCCCTCCTCCTTTAAAGAGCCCGTCGCGACGGTAGAACGCAATATGACGCGACCCCCACGGCATTTATGGCAGATCCAATCAGATCTTCAATCAAGGACCCGTCGTGACTTATAGGCTTATTCATCGCGACCCCTAGCAATAAATGAGCAGATCGACGGATCTAATCAGATCCGAGATTGGGTACTCGTAGTGACCTCTGGAGTAATAAATGGCCGGATTTCTTTCCTGGAATAAACCCTTTTCCTGCCCCTATAAATTGAAGGCTCCACATCAGTTGAATGGACCGGAATTAAGAGGACCGAAAGGCTGCGAAAACCAGAGAACAAGATAGACCATCTTATCATATTTTTTTCACCACTCTACCAACCTACATTCAAACTAAATCCTTCTGAACTTCACTCATCTTCTTTTTGTCTTTTTTTATATATACATATTTCAAAACAGGTTATAACTCCCTGGTGTAGACCCTTCCGCTGATTTGAGCACCAAAAGCCCTTGCTGTTTTCTTTTAGGAAAAATCGAAGTAGGGGTCGCGACAGGCGATTATATCCGTCACGACCCCCCCTCTGCCTTAGAAGCTAGGGGTCGCGACACATCGTTTTATGCAACGCGACCCACTGTCACGGAAGCCAGGGTTAGCGAGGTATTATCCAATACGTCGCGACCCCCTGTCCTATGATGGCAACAACTATTTTCACATTACTCCACAAGTATTTTTTTTATGAAGTATGTAACCTAGTACCACGAAGAGGCCCTTGCCTCTATAGGAGTACTAGTCGTCATACCATCTGGGTATGCCGCTTGATGAGCCCTCACACGTGTACTTTTTCTTGTTATTGCTTGGATGTACTGCATGGTAGATAGGTGCCGAGAGGCCTTTGTCTCTTTAGGTATATCGCACTAGGAGGCTATCTGGGCTTTTCCCTGATGGACCTCCCTTCCACCCACACATTTGTATGCGACATGAACTACGTGGGCTTTGATCCCTTTTTAAGGGTACGTAGGCCCTAGATTCTCACCCTAGGTTAAGCCCGCCTTTATTTTCTCCTTTGTTTTGTATTCATATCTTTCATCAATTTGCAAGGCCAAATAGTTTGAATAATTAATTTTTAGGGTAACCGTCTTCGGACGTGGAAGAATGGTGCCTAACACCTTCCCTTCATCTGAAGCAGACTCCCGAACCCAAACATTTTAAAAAACCCATTTTTACTTTAACTTTTGACCTATTTTTCTTTTCCAAGTTTTATTGGAAAACTTGGTGGCGACTCCATCGAAGGCGCGGTCTTCACAGTTGGTGACTCCACTGGGGATTCTTACTTAGAGAGCCAAGCCCTTTAATAAATTAATATTAAAAATATTTGGCAGCTAACATTAGTTGTTTGTATATATTCTTGCGTATTCGTGATTTTTCTTTCTCTTGTAGTGCTTCCACCTTAAGTTGGAAGGGAAGGGTAGCTAGGATGCTCCAAAGTCACAAATGCACTATTTAAATTTCTACCCACCCAAGAATTTGCTCCTATACCCGGAGCGCGTCCAAATAAGTTAGAATGGGATATGAGAATCTTTCCATGTTGGACTTAGGCCTTCAGAGGTTGACCTATCTATCCTACTTCGATTGTTATTTGCCTTAAAGGTTGATACGCGCAGACTTTTCTGTGACAGGATCTTCTCTAAAGTCAAGGTCTCCATCATTTGGTGGGGGCAATCTAAGGGCCTTTTAGGATGTCTACACACCAAGCTTAACCACATGCGAGTGACTTAGGGCCTAGCTATACTAGGATAGCCTATTTCAGCAGACTTTAAGAGCCTAACCTTTAGGACACAAGGAGCAAAACCCTCGCATTGCACGCATTGCATGGCATGCATTTCATTGTTTTCAGTATTATGTATAAATTGTTCCGTTTTATTAGTTGCACTAACACTTCTCCTTTTTTTCTGCTTAGCAAAAGTCATTATTTTTGTTTTAAAAAAATCTGAAATGGCATCAGAGCATAATCCGGCGTTTTATTCACCTACAAGCCTCGCCCTCACAGGAAGAAGGATCAAGGTCAAGATACAAGCCAATTCTGTGGAAGGGTTAATCATAATAAGGGAACATTTGCTTGGGGAGGAGTTGAGGAAGTTCCGTGGTCGTTATGGGGATATTCTAGATCTTTTGGACATAAAGGTCATGGAGGATACATTGCAAGCTCTTATTCAATGTTGGACCAATAAATTGAGAGCATTTGTGTTCCCAAACTTCATCTTTTCCCTGGTGCTTGAGGAGTATGTAGGGCTATTAAGAGACCCTCTCATCCCAACAATCCAGGTATATCGGTTCTCAGGGTCTTTGCCTTCACAAGGGGAGGTTGCTAACTTACTTGGACTGCCTAAAAAGAAAGCCATTATCAAGAACCACACTCAAGGGGGAGTCCTGTCATTTAAATTCGTCTTGGATCATATGGAAGCTATGAGGAGGAAAGGGGACTAGCTGACTTTTGGAAGGACCCTTGCTCTGGCAATTTATGGGGTGGTTATCTTCCCAATAGCCCTCGCTGTCGTCAGCCTATCATTCATCGGAGTCTTCATAGCAGTTGAGAGGCATAGAGTAAACCCTGTGCCAGCTATTTTGACAGAGACGGTGGGGTTCCTTACCTTTTGCCAAGCAGGCAAGGGGAAGAAACAAAAATGTTGTCTTCAACTTCTCATGGTCTAGATGGCCAACCACTTTTTTGAGAAGGGATACTCTTCTGGAGGTATCCTTGATGTGATTCACCACCCTCTTCGTGACTTCCCTTGCCGTGAGGGCCTTCAATTGTACAATCCCAACCTGCAAGATCCCACGGAATTAGAAGGTTGGGTGAACTTTCTTGCGCAAATTGAAGAAAAAGACGTACGCTGGAAGCTTGTATGGTGGTTGAAGGAAGAGGTACTTTATAGCTGTGGTCAGTTTCTCAATGTACCTCTGGTAGGACCAAGATTCGTAATCAATTACAACCCATCCCTAGCACTGACACAGTTAACCTATCGCCAAAAAGTGCCCGCAGAAGAACTAGTGCGCCCCTTCTTTTACTCGCTCAAAGGACCCGAGGCCGTATAAGGAATAATGATTTCAAGAGCATGGGATCACATGCTATTTAAAGGAAGAGCCGAATTGGGAAGCAGGGGACTCGCACCAACTAGTGATTTCAAAGCCTGGCTAAAAGAAAGGGTCAATGACAAGGTTGTAGAAAAGTTCATCCCTTTAAATCCCCTCCAGAGTAATGATAAGCTGAAGATCGAAAGGGCGCTAAAGCGCAAACATGATTAACACAAAGATGGTCTGGAAAACCTCGAGGCCCAGAGAAGTAGGAAGATGAAGGCAATCTGAGAAGCTGAAAAGGAGTTTGTCAGCGTGAAAGCAGATAGTGAGAACATTCGTAAGAATTCTCCTATTTTGGTAAAAAATAAGAATCTCAAAGAAATGAACCAAAGCCTAAGTGAAAAATTGGTTGAGAAAGAACATGAGTGGGAAGAAAGGATGACCGCCGAGATCCAAGTCAAAGAATCAAGGGTTCAGGCACTGGAAGCCCGTATCAGGTAGTTAGAAGCCCATAATCGAGAGATGCAGGCTCGATTAGTCAACTATTGCCCAACCACTCAAGAACAACTGGACAGGGCCCTCCTCCAAGTACAAGCCATTACCCTGGCGATGGAGAGTCTACAAGAAAAATTCAAAGCAAGGGAAAAAGTCATAGAAGAACTGGAAAGAGAGATAGAACCATGGAAGAAGGAAGAAATTCGGGTACAGGATAAGATCGAATAGATAGCGTGCCTAGTAAATCTATCTGTACCCTCCTTCATCGATGTTTTCAAGAAGGTGGAATGGCAAATTCATCTACCTCAAGTTCCGCAAGAATTAGAGGAGCTCTTGATATTCGGCCGCATCTTGATCAACCGTTGGAACGCAATGCTGAAGATGTAGTATAGGTTGAATAAAAGGCCGAGATAGGTGCACGATAGGCTCATAACTTTCGTAGTATCTTGTTAACATTCTCCCGTAACCGAATCTTATGTTTATGAACGGGAATAAGGATGTTCTGAATGCTATTTCAAATAAATTAATAAAATAAATATTTTGTTTTTTGTCTTTTATTTACGCTTTGCTTTTATTCAACTTATAATAAAAAGGGTTACGTTAATATCAGTAACATGGCACCCAAAATCCATATGACCAAAAAGCCGAAAAGTGCTTGCGCTCAGCTGGAGGCAAGGAGTGCGTTGGATAAGCAGGAATTGGAATTGCTCAGGGAAGAGAGCAGAGTTATCAAGGTAGAAATGGCAGACCAAAAGCGTGCACACCTGAAGAAGGAGAAAGAACTCCGCCAATAGGTAGAGAAGTATTGCCAAGAAAACCTTGAAAATAAGCACTTGGCATCTAACTTACACCACGCATACTATGAAATGTGCCGCTGGGCTGATCTAGCCAAACTCCAAAGTCTTTTATCTCGAGGAGCAAGCTAAGAAGGAAGGCATCAAGAAATAGATATAGGATTACTTTTGGAATTCAAAAAGCCGGAAAAATATATAAATGGCTTCTTATAGGAAACAAATGTTAGAAGAAGCGTTTTTATCTTGTAAGAATGTTACTTCCATAAATGAAGAAGTTTCCTTCTTTCAATTCTTCTCAGTGTTTATCTCATAGAGAGATTGAAGGGTGATTAAAAGGTGCTAAGTTACCAATGTTAACAAAATAACACAACTAAAAAATAAATTAAAATTACTGAGGAAATCTCTTCTGATAGGTGTGAGCGCCGCCTTTTGTCCTCCCAAAATGTACCAGAAATAAACAAAATAACAAAAAAAAGAAGAAAGAAAAGGGAAAGATAAAAATAAAATAAAAGGAAACTAAAAATAAAAATAAGGATAAGGATACCAATAAATAAAAAAGAGAAGAGAAGAGATAAAATTGGTAAGATTAAGGGGTTGTGACGGTGAAGGCCTGGGGGTTGCTACCCCCTAGCTCCTTAGGTACCCGTCGCGGCTGTAAAGCATACCGGTCATGACCCCTACTGTATTTATGACGAATCCAATCACAATCTCCAATTAAGGACCCGTCGTGACGTATAGGTCCATAGGTCGCGACCCCCTCGCATTTATTGCAAATCAAATCAGATCCGGGATTGATACCCGTCGCGACGGGAAAGCCCATCCGTCGTGACCTCAGCGCCATAAATGGCTGAATTTGTTTCTTGGAATAGCTCGCTCCGGTGTACTATAAATATAAACGCTACATTTTTTGAAAAGGGACCAAAAACAGAGAACCGAAAGGCTGCTTGGAAGAAGTACGAGGTAGGAAATATTTCAGTTTTATCCAATTATTCTTTCTCATACAAATCCACCAACACTCCCTTGATTGCTTGATTCTTTTTTCTTGGATAATTTCTTTTCTTTTTTTGGGGTTGCAACCCCTTAGTGTAGGTGTTGCAACCCTATGCTTGATTTGAGCACCTAAAGACATTCTGACTTGTCTTCTTCTCCTTTTTATTAAAAACGAAAAAAGGGGACGCGACTGGTAGGTACACCCGTCGTGATGCCCTCCCCGCAAAATGACAGAGGGGTCGCGACATCTTAGTTCCACCGTCGCGACCCCCACTGTCACGGTAATCAGGGGTCGCAACGTATTGCACTACCCGTCGCGACCCCCTTACTTCAGGGAGACAAAATTAATTATTTCTTATTTGGAAAATTTTATTCTTCTATGTGTAGCCTAGTGCCACCAAGAGACCTTTGTCTCTATAGGAGTACTCGCATTCACGCCATCTGGGCATTTCGCCTGATGATCCTCCACACGCGCACCTTTCTATTATTTTTATTATTCGTGTGTATTGTATGGTAGATAGGTACAAAAGGCTTTGTCCTCTTTAGGTACATTGCACTAGGGGGCTATCTGAGCTGTTGCTTGATGGATCTCCCCTCACTCACACACTTGTGTGCCACAGGAACTACGTGGGCTTTGATCCCTCTTTGAGGGTACGTAGGCCCTAGGCTTTTATCCTAGTTCAAGCCCTCCCTCATCAACTTCTTCGATTACGTATAGATTTCTAAAGGCCAAATAATTTCAATGTTAATTTTTAGGGTAACCGTCTTTGGACGGGGGAAGAGGGGTGCCTAAAACCTTCCCCTCATGTCAAGCAGACTCCCGAACCCAACATTTTTTTAGTTTCAAATCCATTTTATTCTTTTCCAAATTTTAACAAAAATTTGGCGGCGACTCCGTCGAAGGCTCGGTCTACACAATTGGCGACTCCGCGGGGGATGTATACTAAGAGAGTCAAGCCCTTTTCAAAATTAATATTCAAATTATTTGGCCTTTAATATTAATTGTTTGTATATATATTCTTGTATATTTGTGATTGTGTTTGCTTTTGCAGTGATTCCACCTTTAAGTGGAAAGGAAGGGTAGCTAGGATGCTCCGAAAATCACGAATACACTATTTTAATTTATGATCACTCATGAATTTGCTCCTATACCCGGAGGACATCCTAATAAGTTTGAATGGGATACGAGATTCTTCCCTGTTGGGCCTAGGCCTACAGAGGTCGACTTATCTATCCCACTTAGATTGTTGCTTGCCTTAAGAGTTGAAACGCGTAGATCTTTCTGTGACAGGATCTTCTCTTAAGACAAGGTCTCTACCTCTGGTAGGGGCAATCTAAGGGCCTTTTTAGGGTACCTAGATCCCAAACTTAACCCAGTGCAAGTTGACCTTAAGAGCCTACCTTTATTAGGTTAGCCGTTTCTAGAGGCTTAAGGTGCCCCACCTATAGGACACAAGGAGCAAAAATCCTTGCATTTCACGCATTGCATAGCATGCATTTCATTTTTTTCATATTACCCATAAATGGTGATTTTATTAACTGTACTAACATTCTTTTCCGTTCTTTTTTTTAGCAAAACTCTTTATTTGTGCTTTTGAAAAAAATGGCATCAGAACATATCACGACCTTTTATTCTCCCACGAGCCTCGCCCTTACTGGGAGAAGAATTAAAGTCAAGATACAACCTAATATTGTGGATGGTTTGATCAAGATGAGGGAGCGTTTACCTGGGAGTTCAGGAAATTTCGAGGCCGTTACGAGGACATTCTAAATCTTCTGGACATAAAGGTCATAGAAGACGCGCTGCAAGCCCTTCTCCAATTCTGGGACAATAAATTAAGGGCATTTGTATTCCCAAATTTCATCCTGTCTTTGGTACTCGAGGAATATGCCCGACTGTTAAAAGACCCCCTTCTCCCAACAAGTTAAGTGTACAGGTTCTCAGGAATTCTTCCTACACAGGGAGAGGTCGCTAGTCTACTGGGACTACCGGAAAGGAAGGCTATCATTAAAAATCATGCTCAAGGAGGGGTCCTCTCTTCTAAATTCCTCCTGGAGCATATGTAAATAATGAGGAAAAAGGGAGATTGGGCAGCTTTTGGGAGAACTCTTGCCTTAGCAGTTTATGGGCTAGTCCTCTTCCCCACAGCTCTCGACGTCGTCAACTTGTCTTCCATAAGAGTCTTTTTGCCAGTAGAAAGGCATAGGATTAATCTTGTGCCAGCTATCTTGGCAGAGACCCTGAGATCTCTTACCTATTGCCAAGCAGGGAAAGGGAAGAAACTACAATGTTGCCCCCAACTTCTAATGGTATGGTTGGCCAATTATATCTTTGGGAAGGGATACTCCACTGGAGGTGTCCTTGATACGGTCCAAAATGCACTTCGTGACTTCTCTCGTCGTGAAGGTCTTCGGCTATACAACCCCAATCCATGAGACCCTATGGAATTAGAAGGATTGGTAAATTTGCTCGTACTAATTGAAGAGAATGATGTCCGATGGAAACTAGTATGGTGGCTAAAAGAGGAAATACTATATAGTTGCGGCTAATTCCTCAATGTACCTCTGGTGGGGCCATGGTTCGCAATCAACTATAACCCATCTCCAGCACATACACAGTTAACCTATCGTCAGGACCTGGCCACAGAGGAGATAGTACGCTCATTCTTATACTCCCTCAAGGGACCTGACTCCATACAAGGAATAACGACGTCGAGAGCTTGGGATCATATGCTGTTCAAGGGGAAGGCTGAGTTAGAAAACAGGGGACTCCCACCAACCAGTGATTTGAGAGCTTGGCTAAAAGAGCTGGTCAACGATAAGGTGATAGAAAAATTCACCCCACTAAACCCCCTCCAAGGAAATGATAAGCTGAAAATTAAGAGGGCATTAAAGCGCAAAATTGATGAGCATAAGGACACGCTTGAAAACCTTGAAGCCCAGAGGGACATAAAGATGAAGGCCATTCGAGAAGCAGAAAGAGAGTATGTCAGTGTAAGGGCGGATAGTGAAAATGTCCGCAACAACTCTCCTCTCCTAGTTGAAAATATGAACCTCAAGGAGACAAACCAAAACTTGCGAAACAAGCTGATTGAGAAAGAACGTGAATGGGAAGAACATATGACCGCTGAGCTTCAAGTAAAAGAATCCAGGGTACAGGCGTTGGAGGCTCGTGTCAGAGAGCTGGAAACCCACAACCAGGGCTACAAGCCTAACTGGGCAATTACAGCCCAACCACTTACGAGCAATTGAATAGGGTGTTTCTCCAAATACAAGCCATGAGCTTGGCAATGGAGAATCTACAAGAGAAATGTAAGGCGAGAGAAAAGGTCATAGCAGAGCTTGAAAGGGAGATAGAACCATGGAAGAAAGAAGCAGTTCGAGTACACGACAAGATTGAGCAAATGGTGTGCCTAATAAATATGTCTGTACCATCCTTCATTGATGCCTTCCAGAAAGTCGAATGGCGGATCCATCTCCCACAAGTCTTGCCGAAATTAGAAGAACTCATAATATTTGGCCGCATCTTGATCAACCAGTGGAATACAATGTTAAGAATGAAGTACAGGTTGAATAGGAGGCCAAGATAGGTGCACGATGCGTTAGTGATCTTCGTAGTATCCTGTCAACTTTTTCCCATCATTGAATCTCATGTTTATGAATGGGAACGAGGGTGTTCTAAATGCCGCATTAATCAATAAAATAAATATTTTTGTTTTATATCCTTTATTTATGTTTTACTTTCATTTCGCTTTTATCCAATTCTAAATAAAAAATGGTTACATTAATATCAGTAAAATGGCACCTAAAATCCATGCAACCAAAAAGCCTGAAAATGCTTTTGCTCAGTTGGATGCAAGAAGGAACGCTCTGGATAAGCAGGAACTGGAATTCCTAAGGCAGGAAAACAGAGTCCTCAAGATAGAGATGACGGAACAAAAGCGTGCGCACTTGAAAAAAGAAAGAGAGCTCTGCCAGTAGGCGGAAAAATATCGTCAAAAGAATCTGGAGAACAAACAATTGGCGTCGAACTTCCACCACGCATGCTGTGAGATGAGCCACTAGGCAGATTTGTCCAAACTCCAAAGGCTGTACCTCGAGGAACAGGCAAAGAAAGAAGTAGCTAAGAAGTAGATGTAGGGACGTTCCTTTTCTATAAAAATGGCTTCTTATGGGAAATAAATGTTAGAAAAAGCATTTTTTTACTTTGTAAGAATGTTACTTCTATGAATGAATAAAAGTTATGTTTTTTACTGCTCAGTGTTTCTCTCTTAAGGTCCAAGCTGGTTGGTTATGATAATTGCATGATGAACATAGTTCTCGTAGCAAACTATCAACCTTCTTCCCCTATTGGATATTCTAACCCATAGAGGGATTGAAGGGGGATTAAAAGGTGCCAAATTACTAATATTAATAAAGCGACCCCACTGAAAACGAATTGAAAGTTACTAAGAAAATCCTTTTTTTTAGGGCCTTACCAAAATTGCGTAATCAAATCATCAGTACTATACTCGAACTCAGAAGTTGCGAATGGAGTCCCAAGCCGCTTAGTCGCCGCCAAAATAGCAGAAATGGGAAAGGGCCTAGGCGTAACTAATTCGCAAGTGGCTGCACTAAATGATAAGATCGACCAGATCATGGCCTTCTTGGCAAGAAGTCATCAGGAACAAGGGGAAGGTTCGGACAAAGCTTCAAAGGGAAACAAGGTTCCCCATATCATAATCCCTGAAGGACACGGAGGGGAGTACATAGAAGAGGTACAAATGAAGGAATCGCCTAAAGTCAATGAATCTAAAACAAATGCGGGCATCTCCATTAATGTGGCTGCAGTCCTAGCAGCCTTGAAGGCCCAACAAGAGAAGCAATCCAAGAAAAAGAAGATGGAGAAGCAATGAAAGAACAGATAGAGAAGGAAGTAAGTCGTGCACTTAAAATAGCCACGAAGACAGAAGATGAGGACGAAGTTGCCTTATTTAACTTCCCCAAGATACAAGTCCCCCCAAAGTTCAAAATTCCTCTTTTTGAGAAGTATGATGGCCTGTCTAACCCAGATCACCACGTCAAAGGGTACTGCGCCACCATGGCGACTTACAGTTCGAAACCCGCCTTTCTCCTGGCTCATTTTCACAACAGCCTAAAAGGGGCTGCAAACAAATGGTTGATGAGACAGGAAAATGAGACAATGAAGTCATGGGCCACCATGATAAAGGCCTTCCGTAACAACTTCAAACACAACATCCATAGCGAAATGACAAGGGAAGGAATGATAGCTCTAAAAATAAGAACTAATGAAACCTTTCGAGAATACGCTTCTAGATGGAAAGAGGCCTCAGTTGAAGTCCTGCCTCCGATGAGTAAAAGAGAGACGTGCCGCTACTTTGTCAAAGCGTTAGGCGATCTGGCCTATGATGTTTTGGCCATATTGCCACATCAAGACATTGCCGACCTAGTCACCATTGGAGAGGATATTGATACCAGGAGTAAGGAAGCACCTCCGCAAAAAAGAACTACACTCCAAACTATGGGAAAAAGAAAGAAGAAAGTACGAAATTTGTATAGAATACTCCCAAAACATTCTCGGTCAATGCTATGAGGAACCAAGGGACTTCCTAGCAAAATCAAGCGCAGAAGAACAACAATAGGGTGAGTAGCAGGAATAGGGAACTGCCGGAGTTGGGTCTCACCAGAACAGAACTTTTAGAGCACTTAAAAGGTGAACAAATGATGTGTGCCCGGCCTGGAAAGAGGTGAGAGCCCCCGTACCCACCTTGGTACAAACCAGAATTGTCCTGTGTATACCACCAATGCACCAAAGGGAATTCAATCGACACATGTGATCATTTTAAAACGCATGTCTTGAAAATGATAGATGCGGGATGGATCAATCTCCCAAACATCACTAAGAAACCCTTGCCTGAACTTGGGGCAAATGCGATAGACGAGGAAGAATTTGTAAGCAAGGATTTAACGCATACATCCTTTACCCTCAAGCAAATGTACGTAGCCCTTGCTGAAGCAGGCCATGTACCGCACCTAAAGGAATACAATATGCACTTTTACTATTATCACCAAAATAGCCAGCATTCTACAAACATGTGCGAGCATTGAAAAAAGCAGGTTCTGCAGTTTATAAGTCTAGGGATTATAACCATAAAGGAGGGCAAGTCAAAATTCCGCATATGTGCAGCCTCGAATAACGAAAAGAAGACATTGCCTTTTTCTCTCAAGTTCCCAGATACGAAACCTTCTGCACAGGTCTCATCAGCCCCTAAGTCTTCACCCCTCTTTACCATCAAAAAACCAAGTCCACTGGATGTGACGCACCCCCAGACGACTATCTATCCACCAAGACCCACGCCTTACGCCTCTAACAAGGTAGTCCCATGGACATACCAAGCCATTATAGATGTTGGCGAAAAGAAAGTAGAAATTGGAAAAGTGCGCGCAAATGCCAACAATACCTAGGGTCAAGGGTTCACTAGAAGCGGAAGGTTATACGCCAAAAACATGCCAGGGGCGCCTAAGGAGACGCTTGATGTGGAAAAAGAAAAGAGTCCCGAAAACCACCAAGAAAAGGAAGAGGCAAACTTTGAAAAAGAATTCCTAAACGTAGTCAAGAAAAGTGATTACGACTTTGTCAGGCAATTAAGGAAAACACCATCCAGGATTTCGATGCTCGCCCCCATGTTAAATTCTGACGGACACCGTCAGGCACTCTTAAAAGCATTGGCCGACACGCATGTCCCGAAAGAAATCACACCAGAAAATATGGTGAGTCTAGTGGATGCAACCAAACATTCGTCCATTTTATCCTTCGCAGAAGAGGAAGTTTGTCCAGGCACAAAGGCTTTACATATCACAGTTAGATGCTATGGCTTCACCATAGCAAAAGTCCTCAAAGATGGAGGGTCTGCCCTCAATGTTCTGTCTGTCGCTACCTTCCAACAGCTCCCTGTCGAGTCAACACGCATCGATGCCAGCAACATGTGTGTCCGAGCTTTTGATAGAACTAGGAGGAAAGCCATGGGAGAAGTTACTCTTCCTATTGAAACAGGGCCTTTCACCTGTGACATCCCTTTTCAACTCATGGAGGTAGATGCGGCCTTCACCATGCTACTAGGAAGACCTTGGATCCACGAACCCAAGGCCGTGCCATATACTCTTAACCAGAGGATCAAATTCCTCAAAGAAGGGAGAATCATCACGATCAAGGGAGAAGAAAGTATGTTAATAAGCCACCCCTCTCCTGTGCCCTTCATAGATAGTACTGAAGAAGCTGTGGAACCTTCTTTACAAGGTTTGGAAATGGAAGAAAGACCTAGGGAGACCTTTCGGATTAATAGTGTAGCAACAAAAATTATGGCAAGGCAGGGCTAACAAGAAGGACGTGGCCTAGGCCCCAACTTGGCCGGAATGCCTAGATGCATTGAACTCAAGGGACAAGAGGCTCTGTTTGGAATAGGCTACACCAAGGGGTCATGCAACGAGGACAATCACGATAGACGCATCCCTCTAACACAGATGTTTTCGTGCCAGCCAAGACTACCACGGAGGATGACCAAATCCTAGCCATCAAGGAGGAAGAGGCTAGTGACTGCAGTCCCCTTATATGGCGCGCAGAGGAGGGAACCAGCCTAGGGAATTGGGAAGCTGACTGGGTCTTAACAAGCCATAATTCCAAGTAAAGCACGAATTGTAATTGACCTAAAGCTGAGCTCTTAGCTTAGGCCAAAGAATAATGCATTTATAAGCTTATATATTGTTATTTATCAACTTTGCAATAAAAGTGGCTTGCATACTTTACCAAATTTTTTGGGCACATGTGCTTCTTCTTATCTCCCTTTGTTTCTCCTCTTAATTCGTGTCTTTTGTTTACCCTCAGGGAATTAGAACTCTCTGAGACCCTGCCCAATGCGGTAATTCCTGGTTTTTATGAACCCCAGGGTAATGAACATATACAAAATGAGTACGCTTCTGATGATGATGACATACCTCCTATCTTTGCCAAAATGATCAAATCAGACGAAAAAGGTTTGGTTCCTCGCCAAGAAATAATCGAGCTCATAAACCTGGGGACTGAGGAAGACAAAAAAGAAGTAAAAATCATCGATAATCCGGAAAAAGAAGACTTGATCCTATTGTTAAAACATTACATGGACGTGTCTGCATGTTCATACCAAGATATGCTTGGACTTGATTTAGGGATTGCATCTCATAAAATACCGACCTTCCCTCATATGGAACCAAAGAAACAAAAATTAAGACGCATGAAGCCCAAGATGTCCCTCAAGATAAAAGAAGAGGTACAAAAACAATGGGACGCTGGTTTTCTAGAAGTATCAATCTAGCCAGAATGGATGGCCAGCATAGTCCTCGTCCCCAAGAAAGATGGGAAGGTCCGAATGTGCGTCGACTATAGGGATCTTAATAGGCCTCCACCAAAGATGACTTCCCACTGCCACACATCGATGTCCTGGTGGATAACACTGCGGGAAGATTCCGCTATTCATTTATGGATGGGTACTCAGGTTACAATCAGATACCCATGCATCCCGAGGATAAATCTAAAACTACTTTCATCACACAATGGGGAACTTATTGTTATAAAGTCATGCCATTTGGGCTCAAGAACGCAGGGGCAACTTACCAGTGAGCCATTGTGGTACTATTCGATGACATGATCCACAAAGAGGTAGAGGTGTATGTGGACGATATGGTGGCTAAGTTGGCAGAGGGAGAAAGTCATGTCAAATTCTTGAGGAAATTGTTCGACAGACTCCGAAAGTTCAAACAACGACTTAATCCC
Source organism: Senna tora (assembly GCA_014851425.1). NCBI lineage: Eukaryota > Viridiplantae > Streptophyta > Magnoliopsida > Fabales > Fabaceae > Senna > Senna tora. The sequence continues at coordinate 22,513,131 of CM026265.1, forward strand.
AACAAATGTGTTTTTGGGGCCTAATCAGGAAAGCTCCTTGGATTTATCGTAAGTCGAAAAGGAATTGAGGTGGTCCCTGATAAGATCATGGCCATCAGAGATATGCCACCCCCACCACTGAAAAGCTGGTATGAAGTTTCTTGGGAAAGGTGAACTACATTGCTCGCTTTATACGCAATTTGACAGCTACATGTACTCCTCTTTTCAAACTTCTCAAAAAGAACCAATCTCTAGGATGGGACAAGGAATGCCAGTTAGCATTCGATACAGTGAAAGAATACCTTACCAGCCCACCAGTATTGGTGCCTCCCACACCAGGGAGACCCTTGCTGTTGTACTTAATTGTTTTAGAGTAGTCAATGGGGGCCATCTTGGGGCAGCACGACCCTGTGACAAAGAAGGAGCAGGCGATATATTAGTTAAGCAAGAAATTCGGACAAAATGAATCCCGGTACTCTTTAATTGAGAAGACTTCCTGCGCACTTATATGGACAGTAAGGCGGTTAAGGCACTATATGCTATATTATGAAACTTTCCTCATATCACAAGTGGATCCCGTAAGGTAGATTTTTGAAAGCCCACACGTGTCAGGACGGGTCTCCAAATTGCAAGTGATATTGGCAGAATATGATATCAAACACGTCACCCAAAAATCTGTCAAAGAAAGTGCTATAGCAGATTATCTACCAATCAACCCCTTGGATGAAGAACATGCCTTAGGTTACCAATTCCCAGATTAGGGGTTAAACGCCATAGAAGAAGAGTCTCATACAAAAACTTGGGAAATGTTCTTTGACGGTGCGGTTAATGTTTTTGGAAATGGGATCGGAGCCGTCCTCATATCCCCTGAAGGGAAACAATTCCGCATCGCAGTTAAGCTTGACTTCGAATGCACCAACAATTTGGCAGTAATGCTGGACAGTAATTGCAGAGTCCATTTCCAACCAATTAGGGTGGAATATAGAAGCACTGAAGTCCATTGCTCGATAGTCGAACAGAGTCTGATGGCCTTCCTTGGTTCTATGATATCAAGACATATCTAGAAAAACAAGAATACCCAAATGGGGCCAACAAAAACAAGAAAAGGACCCTTTGGCGATTGGCCATGGGTTTCTTCATTAGTGGGAATACGCAATACAAGAAAAGACCGAATGGAGTATTGCTCTGTTGCATTGAAGCAGCCGAAGCCAACCAAATTTTGGCCGACGTACATGAAGGGGTATGCGAGACCCACTCCAACGGACATACCTTGGCACGCCAGAACCAAAGAATAGGGTACTTTTGGATGACACTTGAAAGTGATTGTATCGAATATGTTTGCAAGTGCTACAAATGGCAGGTTTACGTAGATAGAGTTAATGCCCCTTCTATTATGCTCCACAACATGACTACTCCTTGGCCTTTCTCTATGTGGGGAATTGACATCATTGGTCCCATAAATCCTAAGGCATCAAATGGTCACCACTTCATCATAGTGGCCATCGATTATTTCACCAAATGGGTAGAAGTGAACTGTTATTCCACACAAAGGACGTTCGTGAGGTTTCTAAAAACTAGCATCATCTGCAGATATGGAGTCCCAGAGAGGATGATTATTGATAACGAAACTAATTTGAATGGGTCTGAAGTGCAAAAAGTTTGCGAACAATTCGAGATAGCTCACCACAATTCGGCGCCGTATCGCCTCCAAATGAATGGCGCTGTCAAAGCAGCTAACAAAAACATCAAAAAGATAATAAAAAAGATGGCAACCACGTACAAAGACTGGCATGAGATGTTACCCTTCGCTTTGTTCGGGTATCGCACCACTACTCGCTCATCAACGGGAGTTACTCCTTTTTCACTAACATATGGCACGGAGGCTGTCCTGCCCATAGAAACCAACCTCGATGAGGATCAATGGGTACTTTACCGTTACGATCAAATCAGTTTGATTGATGAAAATCCCTTAAGAGCGATGTGCCATGGACAGTTATATTAGGCAAGAATGGCTCGGGCTTCTAACAAAAAGGTACAACCTCGATCATCTAAGGAAGGAGACTTGGTGATAAAGAAGATTTTACCAAACCAAAACGACCCTAGAGGGAAGTGGACCTCGACGTATGAAGGACCATTCAGGGTCAAACATGCGTTTTCCGGCAGCGCGTTCATCTTAGAAGATCCGAATGGGCAAGAGTATGGCCGACTGATCAATTCCAACTCTGTAAAGAAGTTCTACGCCTGAAATTCTATCCATCGGGGAGGATACTCAAATTGCATATGTTGGACACCCCAGTAAATACTACGGAATCGCAAGGCACTTTCCTTCATGCTTTTTTAAAAGAAATCACTACTTGTTTCTGGTGATTCTTAATATTCAAAAATGTACCAGCTTTGACTCATAATGATGAAATGAGAATTATTCTTCCAATAAATCTCTTTATCCCTTCTTCCCAAGCCATGCAAGTCTCATATCATTGAATTGTTGATTTAGAACAGTAGATGGAAAAATCATGCGTTAATCCTACAATTCTGTTCTTTGCTTATGAATGACTAATTGATCTAGATAACAAGTAAGCAACTCACTATCTCAGGCTACCCCCAAAATCTGAAAAGGATATAGGAGGACTGGCTGCTCATAGCAAGGGCTAAGACGAGGCGGTAACTCATCATATCGAGAAGCTCTCAAGACATGTAAAGAGGCTAATCATCTTTGCCAAGGTAATATTCCCTTTAAAGGTATCTTACATTTTGTCCTTGGGATCACGATCTGAGTATCCCAAGATTTGGATATCCATGACCCTGTTTACGTGGCTATTTCAAAAATTGCTCTTTACTAGAAAATTAGTAAAATCCGTTAATTTGAATTTCAACCAGATCTCACCAGTGAGTGTTCTAGGATCTGGCATTCACTTTTAAAATCAAAATCCCGCCAATGAGTGTCCGGGAATTTGATGCTCTTCGCAATCCCACTAATAAGTGTTTTGGGGTTCGATGCCTATTATTGGGTCTTACCAACAAATGTTCGGGAGATCCAACCAGATCTCACCATCAAGTGTTGCGAGGTCCGGTGTCGTTTTTACAAAATCCCACCGATGAGTGTTTTTGGGATTCGACATCCCTTCCCACCAATAAGTGTTTTGGGATCGGATATGGGAATCAAAATCCCACCAATGAGTGTTTAGAGGTTTAACACCCATCTTTTAAGTGGATCCCACCAACCAATGTTCTTGGGGTCTGACCAGATCTCACCAGTGTGTGTTTTGAGATTTGGTACCATTTTTAACTGAATCCCACCAATAAGTGTTTTGGAATCGAATATGGGAATCAAAATCCCACCAATGAGTGTTTAGCGATTTAACACCCATCTTTTAAGTGGATCCCACCATCCAATGTTCTTGGGGTCCGACCAAATCTCACCAGTGAGTGTTTCGAGATTCGGTGCCATTTTTAACTGAATCCCACCAATAAGTGTTCAGGGATCAGATACGGGAATCAAAATCTCACCAATGAGTGTTTAGGGATTTAATACTCATCTTTTAAGTGGATCCCACCAACCAATGTTCTGGGGGTCCGACTAGATCTCACCAGTAAGTGTTTCGAGATCTGGCACCACCTTTGGAGTTAAGTCCCGCCCATTAGTGTGCGGGGATTTAACACTTTATCCCAACGGCAAGGGTTTAGGGATTGAATATGGAGGGCCGGTTCCCATCAGTAAGTATTGAATTCCCCATGAAGCAAATTGAGGATCTTTTTTACCCGTCGTGACTCATAGGGGCAAAGGATCGCGACTGGAGACATGCGTCGCGACGTACGGGTTAACCACGTCGCGACGGGTGTAGGCATTGAGAGCCACGAGGTAATAAATGCTAAGCGTCGCGACGGGAGGTATTTTCCGTCTCAACCCCCAACGGGCAGTCAAACGGTCCAGAGTTGACCGAAAAGGGGTCATGACACGTGGCCTCTAACAAGTGGCAATTTGCGATTGGCTCTGGTGGACAACCTCATAAATGGGGCCGTCGCGACGGGTACTTCACCCGTTGCGACCCCCATGGCCGAAAAAGTTATTTAAGGAAAACATAAACACTTTGGGTGTCACGACTCCTCTTTCCTCTCAGGCTTTCTTACTTCCCCATGAAAATAATTTAGTCAAAAGGAAATTCTTCAATCACATTCTGTTCTCCCCGTTCCAGATTTCTTCTAGGCTCCCAAATCTTACAAGTATGTCAAACAACGCATAGTGGTCACGATGGTCTCTCTTACACGCCGCGACCCCCCTTCTTCTTCATTTGTCGTGTCGCTACATATGGGTACACACGTCGCGACCCCCCTTCTTCATCTTCTGGGTCGCGGCATATGGATAAACACGTCGCGGCCCCCCGGCTTCAAGGTCGGGACAGGCATAAGCACACATCGCGACCCAGAGCCTTCATTGTGGCATTTTTTTGGGTAATTAATTTTTCTTTCTAGTACTAACCCAAAATTTATCCTTTTATGAAAATGGTTCGCTCGAAGAGATCTTGCACCGCCACTTCTTCGTCATCCCAGCCTCCAGTGGACCCCGACCATTACCGGGTCGCTATACAGGCCAGATCACTAAACACGGAGTGGAATATGGAGAGGATGGAGCTATGCCCCTCTTTGACAGACGACATAGAGTCCTATGGCATGCAAGACCTGTTGCAGGTGGCGAACCAGAGGAACGCCCCCCTGCTGTATCAGTACCATGTAGCGTACGACAACACTCGGTGCAGGACATTTTTACTTAGGGAGTGCGCCCTTCAAGAGGTAACGCCCCAGCACTTGGCTGAGATGTACAACCTAAGGATGGAGCCCAACTGTGTCTTTGTGTAAACCCTAGCAGGACCATATCCAAGGGAGGAAATTGCAACAGCTCTCACTTACCCGCGGAGGGACACTTGGGAGTCCAAGAGTGGGCTCAAGAGGAGAGGAACCCACCATATGTCCAAGAACTGGCAAAACTTCCTCGCCAACAACGTCCTCCCTGTAAAGCACAGGGAATCTTTGAGAAAGAGGCTGAGTATCCTCATCTATCTCATCATGAATAGAGCCCCACTCTATTTCCCCACTATCATGTGTGAGGAATTTCACAGCAACCTCAATGACTTCAAGTTGCAGCCAAGGCCCAAGTATGCACCCATTGCAATCAGCTTCCCACAACCAGAAGGAGGATCAAAACATGGAAGATTTCCCTCCGTCCGATGAGTTGGATTGGAACCTAATCCTCGAGGACAACCCTCCGGAGCCACAACCAGAGCAGCGACAGGAGCCTCGGCAGAGTCAGCCACATAGGCAAGATATTCCCACCGGGCTAGAGGAGGGACATATTCAGGTTCTAACTCAGGAAATCCAGGAGCAAAGGAGGGAAATCATGGAGTAGCAGAATGAAAACAGGCAGTAGCAGGAGGAAATAAGGGAGCTGCGAGAGGACGTAGGTGGACTGCAAGGAAGGATGTCGTCGCTACTCAGAAATTTTTATCTGTTTGAAGATGTCATCCCGAGACCAGTACCCGTTGTACCTTCAGAAAGGCGAGGAGGAAGGAGACCAGTACCCCTAGGAGTTATTTTATCAGTTGTGTTTATTTTTGTTTGAGGCTTGTACTTGAAAATTAAAAATATATGACAAAAATCGATTTCCATTTTTTTCTTTACTTGTTCCTTTAGTTTAAAGAAAAAGCAAAGAGGGGACTCTGTGAACACCGCCTTTTGTCTGCCCCAAAATGCACAAAAAATAAATAGAAATAGGAAAAATAAAAGGAAAGAAAGAAATGAATATAAAAATTGTAAGCATAGGGGTCGCGACGGGTAAGCCCCAGGGGTTGCGACCCCCTCCTCCTTTAAAGAACCCGTCGCAACGGTAGAATCGCGACCCACACGGCAGTTATGGTAGATCCAATCAGATCTTCAATCAAGGACTCGTCATGACGTATAGGCCCATAGATCGCGACCCCTAGCCATAAATGACCATATCAACGAATCTAATCAGATCTAAGATTTGGTACCCGTCGCGACCCCAGGCATAATAAAAGGCCAGATTTCTTTCCCGGAATAGACCCATTTCCGGCCCCTATAAATTGAAGGCCGCACTTTAGTTGAAGGGACCGAAATTAAGAGGATCGAAAGGCTGCGAAAATGAGACAAAAAGGTAGACCATCTTATCATATTTTTTTCACCACTCTACCAACCTACATTCAAACTAAATCCTTCTCAACTTCACTCATCTTCTTTTTTTCTTCTTTTATATATACATATTTCGAAATGAGTTGTAACTCCCTGGTTTAGGCATTACAACCCTTCCTCTGATTTGAGCACCAAAAGCCCTTGTTGTTTGCTTTTACGAGAAATCAAAGAAGGGGTTGCGACAGGCAATTATATCCATCGCAACCCCCCTCTACCTTAGAAGCTAGGGGTCACGACGCATTGTTTTATGCGTCGCGACCCCCTGTCATGGAAGCCAGGGGTTGCAACGTATCATCTAATACGTCACGACCCCCGCTGTTTTAGCAACAAGGGGTCGCGACGTATCGTTTTATACGTCACGACCCCCTGTCCTATGATGGCAACAACTTTTTTCACTTTACTCCTCAAGTATTTTTTTATGAAGTATGTAACCTAGTACCCACTAAGAGGCCCTTGCCTCTATAGGAGTACTAGTCGTCACACCATCTGGGTATGCTTCTTGATGAGCCCTCACGCGTGCACTTTTTCTTGTTATTGCTTTGATGTACTGCATGGTAGATAGGTGCCGAGAGGCCTTTGCCTCTTTAGGTATATCGCACTTGGAGGCTATCTGGGCTTTTGCCTGATGGATCTCCCGTCCACCCACACACTTGCATGCCACACGAACTACGTCGGCTTTAATCCATTTTTAAGGGTACGTAGGCCCTACATTGTCACCCTAGGTCAAGCCCGCCTTTATTTTCTCCTTTGTTTTGTATTCATATCTTTCATCAATTTGCAAGGCCTAATAGTTTGAATAATTAATATTTAGGGTAACCGTCTTCGGACAGGGGAAAAAGGGTGCCAAACACCTTCCCTTCATCTCAAGAAGACTCTCGAACCCAAACATTTTAAAAAACCCATTTTTAATTTAACTTTTGACCTATTTTTGTTTTCCAAGTTTTAATGGAAAACTTGGTGGCGACTACGTCGAAGGCATGGTCTCCTCAGCAAGTATATCTATGGTAACCCACCATTGTTAATTAGTTTGTCAACGCTATCACTGAGAACAATTTTATTGCTCACCTTTTCAGTTGTATTAGGAATTCGTTCCTTCATTGAATTTCCTATTCCTTCACTACAAGAGCGTTCCACTTTACTCCCAAAGTAAGATTGACAAATTCACAAACTTTCATAGCTCATTGTGGACTCATGACTCCATCCTAGTATGGTTTTGAGATCAAATTATAGTCACCTTTTTCTACCTATGATTAATCCTCCTCAATTTGAGAGAAGGGTCCCTTGGCAAGATATATTTTTCTACATAAGCAAAAATCAATTCGAGGATTGACCCTTCAAGAAGTCTCTAAGGCTAAAACATTTTTCGAAGACAATTCGCTTGTCAATCCTTCTATGAAAAAGAGAAGTTCTTGTTAACTACATAAACATTAGTGGAGCATCAAACCCAAGGAGAATCACGAATGCACAAATTTCGCCCCCTCTAAAAAGGAAATATTCTAGTAAGTGTTTCCAAACACATTTTTCTACCTGTAAAATCCAGCTTGGACTAGGAAACGGAGAAATTATTTTCAAAAGTGTTTTCCACCTGCAAAGTCTAGCGCATACTAGAAGGTAGGGATACTAAAAAATCCAAGGAACTAGGCTTCAAAACCTAGGGATTGGCAGGGCATCGAGACCCATGAAATCTTAAATCCAAGGAACAATGCATCGAGACCTGGGGATTGGCAGGGCATCGAGACCCCTGAAATTTTAAATCCAAGGAACCAGACATCGAGACATGGGGATTATCAGGGCATCAAGACCCCTGAAATTTTATAACCAAGGAATCAAGCATCGAGACCTGGGGATTGGCAGGGCATCGAGATCCCTGAAATTTTAAATCCAAGGAACCAGGCATCGAGATCCTTAAAATTTTAAATCCAAGGAAATTGGGAGGGCATCAAGATCCCTGAAATTTTAAATCCAAGGAACCGGGCATCGAGACCTGGGGATTGGGACGGCATCGAGACCCCTGAAATTTTAAATCCAAGGAACCAAGCATTGAAACCTGGGGATTGGCAGGGCATCGAGATCCCTAAAATTTTAAATCAAGGAACCATGCATCGAGACCAGGGGATTGGCAGGGCATCAAGACCCCTGAAATTTTAAATCCAAGGAACCATGCATCGAGACCAGGGGATTGGCAGGGCATCAAGACCCCTGAAATTTTAAATCCAAGGAACCATGCATCGAGACCTGGGGATTGGCAAGGCATCGAGATCCCTGAAAATTTAAATCCAAGGAACCAGGCATCGAAACCTGGGGATTGGCAGAGCATCGAGATCCCTAAAAATTTGAATCCAAGGAACCAGGCATCGAGACCCCTGAAATTTTAATTCCAAGGAACCAGGCATAGAGACTTAGGGATTGGCAGTGTATAAAGATCCCTGAAATTTTAAATCCAAGGAACCATGCATTGAGACCTGGGGATTTGCAGGGCATCAAGACCCCTGAAATTTTAAATCCAAGGAACCATGCATCGAGACCTGGGAATTGGCAGAGCATCAAGACCCCTGAAATTTTGAATCCAAGGTACTAGACATCGAGACCTGGGGATCGGCAAGGCATCGAGATGCCTGAGAATTTAAATCCAAGGAACCAGGCATCGAGACCTGGGGATTAGCAGGGCATCGAGATCCCTAAAATTTTGAATCCAAGGAACCAGGCATCGAGACTTGGGGATTGGTAGGGCATCGAGATCTCTGAAATTTTAAATCCAAGGAACCAGGCTTCGAGACCTAGGGATTGGCAAGGCATTGAGATCCCTGAAATTTTAAATCCAACGAACCAGGCATCGAGACATGGGGATTGGTAGGGCATAGAGGTCCGTGAAAATTTAAATCCAAGGAACCAAGCATCGAGACCTGGGGATTGGCAAGGCATCGAGATCCCTAAAATTTTAAATCCAAGGAACAAGGAATCATGCCTTTGGGATTGGTGAGGTATCGAGACCTCTGATTTCAAAATCCAAGGAACAAGGCACTGCGACCTTGGGATTGGACAAAAATTTAGGATTTAAAAGGGACCTATTTCACACAATTATGACCCGCTTCCCAAGAATCTGAGATACCCAGGAAAACTAGGAAGCATGGAAGTCTTTTAATAACCTCGAAACCCAAGTAAGTTGGAACTGCAGAAAAATCCTTTTAAATCACTTGTGAAGTCCAGGCAAGCTGGGAAGCAGGAAGACCTTTTTAATCACTTGTGAAGTTCGGGCAAGCTAGGAAGCAGGAACATCTCTCGGGGATCCATGCGCGTCTTGGATGTCGAGAATCTCATCACTAACTCTCTCTTTCGGGGATCCATTCCTGCCTTGGATGTAGAGAGTCTCATCACTAACTTTTTTTTTCGAGGATCCATGCCTGCCTTGGATGTCGAAAGTCTTATCACTAACTCTCTCTTTCGTGGATCCATGCCTGCCTTGGACATTAAAAGTCTTGTCACTAACTCTCTCTTTCGGGGATCCATGCCTGGCTTGGATGTCGAAAGTCTTAATTGGCTCGAGGTGCTCCTGAAAGTACCCAGCGCCTATCACTAACTCATCCTTCGGGAATTCATGCCTGCCTTGAACCCCGAGAGTCTAACCATGATTGGCCTATGGTACTCCTGAAAGTACCAAGTGTTTATCATAACCATATACTAGGGACTCTTGCTTGCCTTGAGCTTTATTGATGTCAGCGTTAGGTACTTCTGCCTACCTCGAGTACAACCACCTAACACTTTTTACTGGGGAATCTTGCTTGCCTCTAGCCCTATTGATGTCAGTGATAGGTACTCCTACCTACCGCGAGTACCAATCGCCTATCACTTTACTAGAGACTCATGACTGCCTTGATTGTCGCCTTAAGCCTTACTCTAAGTTCTTTTTTGTGCCTAAGCTGACGGCTATTCTCAAATTTCCATCTGCTCTCATGAAGGTTCATTCCCTCAAGTCTCGGGACTCCAATGTCTTGAGTTTCATTTAGACTTTGAAAGCCTAATCACTCTCGGGATAGCCTTGGGTTAGGAACTGGCTTCCAATACTCTTGGCTCTTATTCATTTTTCCCTTGGTGCAAACTTGGGAATACCATTTCCCCTTATTATTTTCACATTGTTTTCCACATTTTATTTATGTTTTGGGGGTGCATAGTCGGGTAGATTTTCTTAGTGTTTCAGCACCAATTAGCTACTCCTCCAGCCAACAGAGCTCTGGCTGCTTGCAAGCATGGACCCTCCTCAATTGGAAGAACACCTGCAAAAGCTAGGAGTTTTGCCACAGCAGGGTGCAGTAGCCAATCATTGCTCACCACTGTGAAGCAATTGAAAATCCCAAAATGAGGGAGCCATAGCATTGTAAGTTTAAAACTATTTTTTTAGGATGTGTGCTAGTTTTCTTCAGGTTTTTCTTGTGTTTGTTCATAGTTATTCTTATTAGGTTTTTAAATTTTGTTCTGTCTAATGCACTCGTCAACACTCGGACGAATAGGGCATCCTTTTCTCTTTACTTGCTTCCTCCAACAATTCTGGACTTCATTCTCAAGTCCCTATTGCAGAAAGACAAGTAAAGAGGGGACTCTGTGGACACCCTATTTTGTCCCGGTTTAAAAAAAAGAAAAGCATAAAAATAAATAAAATACAAAAATATCATTATTATGTCAAAAATAAGAAAAGAAAAAAATGTTAGATAGCCTACTCCTAGTACTAGTGGGCCAAGCCTAAAACAATTAAGAAGAAAACCTAGCTTATAAAAAGGTAGGTGGCTAGGTTAAAAAGAGAGAGTTGGCTAGGTCAAAGAAGAAGAAGAGGAGATCAAGGAGAAGAGCATGCAGAGTCAAGAAGAAAGAAGTGGAAGGAGTCAAGAATGCATGGAGATGGGAAGGGAAACCTAGAATGAAAGGTGGAAGAACCAATTGAGGGAGTACTCTTCACTTTAACACTTTTCTGTTTTGGTTGAATGTGATTGCTTGCCTTCTCCATTTTGTTTTTGGTTGTTTCGACATATATAATTGCTTTGTTGATTTTTTTCTTCTTTGTGCATACCTTGAGAGCATCTCTGTATTTTTTCATGAATTTCGGAGTCTTTTTATGTAGTCAAACGATTTTTGTGAAAGGCTCTGCCCGAACTGATTCTGAGTTCGGGCAGTGTGCCTTTAGCGCAAGATTCTTATTTCAATTCAACTCCAAATGGACTGATCTATTTTTTCCCAAAACAAGACATCTATAGCTTTCTAACCATAGGTCTTTTGTCAAATTATATGGGTATTTTACTTGCAGAAAGTTTTATAAAATCAATTTTTCAAAACACGTGGTAGAGTGACATCCTGAACGTTACTCTATTTCGTGAAAAGTTTTCTCCCTCTACACAACTTATTTTTCATTAATTTTTGTCCCTGAATCTTGCCTTTGGTATCTGGAACAAAGGATAAAAATTTCATGACCTAATTCATCCAAAATAATTTATGGCATATTTAATTATCCCGAAGTTTCATTTCAAACAGTTTTTGGGCAACTGTGTTTTGAAAGACTATATCTTACAAATTACTATGGCTTTTTGAGGCAAGTTCAATGGGGTGTGTAGGGGATATCTAGAGCTTTCTTACCATAGGTTTTGACAATTTTCCGTATTTCAGAAGTGGTCCAATTTGATTTTTTTTATTTAATGTCTAGAATCAGGAAAATATGCATCGAAAAGTTTTCTTTGTTTTTTCTTAAAGAGAAAATTCCAAAATATTACAGACGCTTTGTTCATGTATTTTAATCAAGTCTTTATTTATCAGTTTAACTGGTGTCATCAAGAAGCATGTGCTTCTATAGGAATACTGGTTTACACGCCATCTGGGCATGCCACCTGATGAGCATTACAGACCCACCTTGTTTGATTTGTTCTGTGAAATGTATAGTAGATTGGTGCCGAGGAGCCTGTGCTCTTTTAGGTATATTGCACAGGGATGCCACCTGAGCCTTTGCTTGGAGAGTACGTAGGCCCTAGGCTTTCATCCTAGGTCAAGTCTGCCTTTTCTCTGTTTTATTTGTGTGTTTATTCCACTTTTAAGGACAAAACAATTTGATTATTAATTTTGGGGTAACTGTCTTCGGACGGGGGAAGAGGGGCGTCTAACACCTTCCCCTCATCTCAAATGGACCCCCGAACTCAAATGATTTTAAAACCCCTTTTTATTACCATTTTAAATTATTTTTCTTTTCCATGTTTTAATGGAAAACTTGGTGGCGACTCCACAAAACCCACCGAAGGCGTAGTCTTCACAGGTACACATCAAATCGAGGATGTCGCATATGCATTAAAATGGTGTATGCAAACTAGAGGAACACATTTAAATTCGAAAAACTAAATTATATTTATAAAAATAAATGATAAGAAGGCAGTATCTAGTTTGAGCTAATCAATCTAGACCTGCAACTGCTAAGTCTATTTAATCCAATCATGAATCCTAAATCTTTCGATCGATAGGATCTAGAATCATGACCGGAGGTTGATAAACTGTAATAAACTTCTAATGAACTTCTCTAAAATTAGAGCTCATAGCTAAAGAAATTACATAGACTACCATAAGAACAACCTAGCAAGATTAGGTACTCATGTTATAGAAGAACACAAGGCTAAGTTTATAAGAAAGCTGGGATACAAAACTAAGTGTTCTCACCCTCTATTTATAGGCGTTACATTGAAAAATCTGAATCTAACTACAATTAGGAATATACTATTATTTTACTGCAAATAATAATATTTCTCGTAAAATAATAATATCTTCGAATTTATTTGAAATTTAAAGCTTAAATCTTTCGAACCAAATCCCTTTTAAATTGTCCATCTGCTTCCAATTTTATTTTGAATTCAAAACTTCATCTTCCCGAAATTTTTGCTCGCTCGCCGTGGCGAGCAACACCTAGTGTTGACTCCAACTCAAATTCCACTAAATAACTCTAGTTTGACCTAAAATCAACTCAAAATATTATAATAATACCTGATATTTAATAGATAATTAAAACCACAGTATCATCACAAAAGATGTATTAAATATAAATAGTCATTTTTGTCACTTTCTTCTTATTAACACCTGTGTACTTGGATTAGCGCCTTTTACTGTAATATTACTAATTGGTATCAACAATATCAAGTAAAATGACACCTGTTAACATGTCTAATTTAGGTGTCATCAGTAACCACTATTGCACACTCATAGAAGTTGTATATAAGACTAATTCTATCTAAAACTTCAAAAATAAGGCTTTTGAAGACATATTATGTCTTCCATAAATATTTTTAAACTAAAAAAATTATAATTAATTAAAATTTCCTACCTTTGGCCGCGACATTTTAAAGATCGCCACCAAAGGTCTTCGACGATGACATTTTTTATCACCACAGAAAGGTCTTTGGTGGCGACTTTTATGAAGTCTCCATAGAATCCCTTCCACTACAATTGAAAATGTAGTCACAGAAGTATCTTTGGTGGCGATATGTAATGTTAGCCCTGTAGAGACCTTTCGTTGCATCTTTTAAAATGTCGCCACCAAAGTGTTTTTTGAGGGTTTTTGGTGGCAAAAAAATCATAGTTGCCACCATGGTCCTTCGATGAGGACAAAAATGTTGCAATCGAAGACTTATGGTGGCGAAGGAAAATGATCACACTGTAGGGGGACTTTTAATGGCAAATTTTTTGTTGCCACTAGAAATCCATTTTCTTACAGTAAAAGTCAATTGTGGAGGGAGGGGGGCTTGCAGGTGCCATGGACCCCCTAAAATTTTAGTATTTTTTATGTAGTGCATTGTAGAAAAAAAATTATTGGCCCCCCTTAGAAAAAAAATATATAAAATGATGCTCTTATCCTATTGGCTAAGATTGTGGCAGTCTTTGGAATTTAGAAGTTGCTTGTCTACCATTAGAACTTCAGTGCATCCCTCCAATTATGTAGTGCCATTTGTTAATATTAATAAAAACTCACATTAATTAGGGCCCACCTTGAATGGTTTAGGGACCAACTGATTGGAGGGATGTACTGAAGTTCAGTACTACTGTACCACTGAACATCTTCTCCATTAGTAAATAGCATTATAGCAATAAATATTAAATATAATGATCTATCAAGTCATAAAGAGAGAGAGTGTGTGTGATGCAATAAATAAAAAAGGAAATAAGTGATAATAAAAAACTTAGAAAGACTATAAAAGAATTAAAGAAAATCTACAAAATCTATAACCCAATTTCACATAATCACATTCTTAATTCTTATTTCCTATTTCCAATTTTCCAATTTCACGTTTCCAATTTTTCTATCACATTCTTATTTCCTATTTCCAATTTTCCATCATCATTCTTCTTCTTCTCCTCCTCCTCCTCCTCCTCCTTCTTCTTCTTCTTCTTCTTCTTCTTCTTCTTCTTTGTATTTAATTTTTTTTTAGGTTGAACAATGCCTAGGAATACCACTATTGACATGTTTTTCAAGAGAAAAGAGATGTCATACAACTTGAAGAAGAAAAAATTCAAATTCAAAGCCAAGAGAAGAAATTGTTGTTGAGCCACCTACGATAGTCGCTTTAGAACAACCTCCTCCCAAGGATTGGTGAAAACTAGAAAGCCTAGAGAAGAAAATTTGTTTACAATTGCTGAGTTATGTCAAGGATTGGTGAAAACTGGAAAGTCTGAAATTTATCCTCTTATTAATAGGTTGCTTCGTCTTATTTTGACTCTTCCTGATTCAACAACAACAAGTGAACGTGCTTTCTCAGCCATGAAAATCATTAAAACAAGACTCATAAATAAGATGGAAGATGATTTTCTCAAAGATTTACTGATTGCTTATATTGAAAAAGAAATTGTTGAAAGATTTACTACAGACACACTTATAGATGATTTTTACTTCTTGAAGCAACGTCATGCACAACTCAAAAAATGAAGGTGCATATTTAATATTTATTTAAACATTACTCTCCTTCTGTGTTTTGATGATATTGATTAATTATATATACTCAATTTCTTGAGCATTTTTTGTTGTTTTCTTATGATATTATGTGCTAACTTATATATATATATATATATATATATATATATAATATTTTATTTAATATTATAATTAAAAATTGGAAATTTTGGCCCCCCTTAAAGAAAATCCTGCCTCCACCCTTGGTAAAACAACCAATTAATAGGAGTAGAAGAAAACAGAAAATAATAAAGATCATAAATGAAGAAAATGGATGAAATTTACATCAAATTACCAAAGGCAGAACAAAAAAAAAATACAAAGACGATATGTGGCCTTCTTCAATCGAAGGTGACTATAGAAATATCTATACAATTGATCACTTGCTTGACTACTCTTTCTACATTTATTAACTCTTCTCAACTACCTCTTGGAGATTCACAAAATAGAACAACTACTCATAACTACTTGCATGCTCAACACCAACCTCCTTCGCAACCTTGCAATCGTAGCTAGCACTTCCTCTAACAATCCCTTGTAAAGCTCTCCAACACAACTTCCTTGCCACACCAAGCAACATCAAAATCAAAATTTGTATTTCCATTAAGAGAAGGATTACCGAATGAATTTTACCAAACAAGGTATAGCATTTTTGGCTTTGACGTCGTCATGGATTATTGTTTTTGTCATGACCCCAAATCGGGAGTACGTGACCAGCACGGGAATAGACATTTACCTCTAAACCCGAAAGTCTTACCCTGTAATCCACGGTTCGCTCAATACCGCTTCAACTCAGTCTAGTGTACAGATATATATCATCACTCATAATATAAATAGTCATATCATTTTAACCGTACGTCTCAATACGTACGATCTATCCTATTCACATGCAACAAGCACACATAATATATATATATATATATATATATATATATATATCAATACCATATTGACCGTATGCCTCAATGCGTGCGATCTATCCTATTCGCATGCAGAACTTTATATACTCATACATATATCCTAGTTTATCCCCAAACTGGACCCTGTCTTTAAGTACATGTGAAGCCGACAAGTCTAGAGTAGGTACATATCGAAAACTGTAAATATATATACACAACCCTTACAACTTATAATATGTACAACCAAAAGAGTCAAAACAACAAAAAGTATCCACCTACGTGAACTAGTGCGTAAAGGATGGTCTGATGTCCGTATCACTGTCCGGACGTCGATGCCTGCCCGATACCTGTATCTGGAACATTGAAGCAGAGGGAGTGAGTCAAACAGACTCAGTAAGAAGCTTTTCATCCTCGGCGTAGCGGCGGGTACCACTACAGCTGGGGAAAGGGAAACACCCACAATCACATGCGCATGAAAATCCAGTTTATCACATGTAATATTACGATCAGGCAATATTAATATAACATCAAATCAAAGATAAACCTACAGATCTTGCTCCTCTATCATGCTTCTCATAAACAAACAATCACATTTAACATATCGTCTGAAAACAATAAATCATTCAACTGGTCCATGTATCTCACAATGGACAATGGCCTCAACGGGCAAATCTTTCAATTTTTTAACTGACCCTAGTGCCAGGCTAGGGCAATGGCCTCAACGGCCAAATCTTTTAATCTTTAACTAACCCTAGTGCCAGGCTAGGGCAATGGCCTCAACGGGCAAATCTTTTAATCTTTAACTGACCCTAGTGCCAGGCTAGGGCAATGACCTGAACGGGCAATCTTTTCTGACTTGTTTCTCTTCTCGAGCATTCAGTTGGGATTCTAACTCTATCTACCCATTACTATCCTAAACTAACTTTACCTCGGTAGTGTGAACCTCCCTATGACTCACTAATCAATTTATGAGATCTTTTTAATCCTTATTTAATACCCAAACCCTTGATTGGATCATAACCTAGCTCTAAGGTCTTTCCTAAGTTCGATTACCATAAAACGTCGACGTTTACTAACAAATTTATACGATTTCTTTAATGAGTTTCTAATTAATAGGGTAAACCAAACCTTGGACTCAATCAATAACTTACCCCCTTGCTTGTACTGTTCGGTGTATCTCATGTCATCACATGGATACCCTCCAGTACCTCTTTACCTGTAGTCAAACACACATATAAAAATACTTTCATATATAACAGTTTAGAAACAACAATAGCATGTTAACCACTAAATAATTCTTACAAATAGGCAAACCACATATCCACAACCTCAATCAACCCTATACGGCAAGGATGGGAAACCCCTCACTTGGACGGCTCCCTTGTGGTTGTCCTGAAGTAACTCCCGCTCCGGACGAGTCGTGGTTTCCGAACGAATGCATTCAAGTGGTTAACATCTCAAACTATATGCAATTCATATGCATACGACATGCTCGTGCCTAAAAATGCATCTAGACGTTGCCAAGAACCGAGTCCTTGGTCTTATCTGTTTTCCCTCTGTTCTATGAGAGTCTCAAGTGCCTCGCACTTGGTTTCATACAACTACCGCTCTCCTTGAGTTGATTTTAGGGCCTTGGATTTGAGTTACTAAACCTCAACGTGCTTCTAAGCTATCCTACTTAAGGTTTCCTAAAGACTGTGTATAAGGAAATTAGAAATTCAAGAAGTTGAACTTAGCTTATTCCGCAAGTTTCTATTCTTGAGGAACAAGAAGGCATTTGAAATGATTTTGATCCTTAAAAACAAGGTTAGGAATGTCCTAAGATGTTTAGGATTGAAAATAGGAGGTTCGGACGTCCCGAATCCTTTTAAAAATAGGGTTGGGCATGCTGGGCAGAGACCTGGCGCTGCCTCGCAGCACAGCAGTTCTTCTGCTGTGTTGTGGGCTGGTTTGGGCTCATTCCGGCGCCCTTCTGACCCCGGCTTCGACTCCACTCCTCACGGGTTTTGTTAACCTACATTCCAACAACATAAATCCAAGCCCGATTCGAAATTTATCAACGAATCCCCAAAATGGGAATATTTAAAATTTTCAACCCCAAATCCTTTAAAATTCGAAATCGGCTAACCCTGAGGGTATAGTCTCGATTCTTACCCCAACTAAGTGTTCAAGAACATTTCCTAGGTCTCAATCTACCCTCGAAATTGTCACGACCCCCTATCGTACGTCTGTGACCGGCATGGGAAATAGGATTTCTCCTATCCCGTAAGCCTCTAATCCCTGATTGAGATTTCCACATGTTTATAACTACCCTTTTCTAATACAAACAATATATAACATATATGGTCATCCCTTTCTGGTGACCTAAGTAGTTTGCAATCCACGGCTCGCTCAACGCCGCTTCAGTCTATACATATACACATATTCATTCACACGTACATATAATATACATATTGATCACGCGCTTCAGGGCGGGTGATCTATCCTATTCACATGCTGAAGTCCTGTATACAGTCATACATATATTTAATGACACGTTACATATAGTTTACATATTGATCACACGCCTCAATGCGTATGATCTATCATATTCACATGCGGAAGCCATATTTCACACAAACATGTATTCAATCACAGATACATATAATTTACGTATTGATCACACGCCTCAATGCGTGTGACCTATCCTAGTCGCATGCAGAAGTCATATACGTATATACATGATATATATTATATCATAGCCTACATTCCCATCACCAACACCTAACTTTAATCTTTATGAAGCCGACAATGCTAGAATTCAAGTATAATATATATATATATATATATATATATATATATACACAGCAGTTGTATACGTACAAAAGCTACGCCAAAAATGGATTTATATATCTATACATCACTACATATGTACATAACCAAAATACTACCGACGCGAACTAAGCGTGCGGTCTTCAGATCGGTCCGCCTCCTTGAGAAGACGTGGACGCGTTCCCGACGCTCGAACCACCTGTATCTGAAACATGTAAACAGGGGGGTGAGTTGAAAAGACTCAGTGAGGAGCTCCCCAATCCCTGGCGTAGCAGCGGGTACCACTATAGTTGGGGGAAGGGAGCAACCACAACCACATGCGCATGTAATGGATTCATATTGTCATCTTCAAGATGATCAGGCAATCAGTAAATCATATTCACAATTAAAATCCTAATTCATGCTCCTAACATATTTATTAATTCGAATGTAAATCAATCATAAACATATAACATATGGTTCCGTAGTTAACATATACTTGTGCACGTAGGCACTCACTCTCTGTCTCCCGCATTACGCTAAGAGAAATACTGGCTCAAAGGCAATCTTATGTTCGAACCTAGTTGATCACACTAGGAAATTTCTTACTGATAATACCAATATTTACCCTTGTATCTTTTGGCATTTGACAAGCTTTTGTTGAGTTTAAAGAGTCATTATGCGTGATTTAGTGTTATTCAAGGGCACTTAAGGACTTAAATCACAATCTTGCTAATTCCATGTTTTTATTGAATAAATTGTGATAATTCTCTAGTTTTATTAACTTGAGGGCCTCACAATTGTTTTGGTTGATTTGTAGGTCATCTAGCTTGAGGAATAGCAAGGATTCAAGTGCTAGAGGTCGAGAAAGAAGCTGGAAAGCGAAGCCGGTACAAGATTTGAGGCTTAGAGGCATTTTTGGGCCTATTCTGCTGTTCCACCCGCTGCCAGCGGGTAGCCTTGCAAGCTGCCAGCGGGTGGACTTCAGTTTCAGAGCAAAAACGTGCGTTTCGAGTAATCCACCCGCTGCCAGCGGGTAGATGACCCGCTGCCAGCGGGTACACCAGTTCTGCACGACTTTCTCGCGATTTTAAGAGCTGAAACGGATGGTGGGCCCACTTTTTCAATGTTTTACCACAAGGGGAGCATACTAGGTCGGATTAGAGGGTATATTCTGAGGTTTTGGAGGCCCTTAACCTAATCAAGAGGGATACCCACGATTTTTACATTCATTCATCACCTAAGCTCTCTCTCCCAAGTCTCTCCACATTTTCCAGCCACACTCACCATTTTCCCTTCATCTTCTCCACTCTCCACACCTATTCAAACCAAATTCCAGCAACCTCCATCATCATCCATGGCTAAGCAAGGGTTGGAGGAGCTTGGTGAAGCATTTCTCTCATCCATGAGTGGCTAAACTTCTTGTGCTTTGGAGGAGGATGATTAGGGCTTGAGCTATGGCATCCAATAGGGAGTTTTTCTTGTTTTCCTACTACTTCTCTTTATGGATTCATGTTTATCTTGTTGATATTGATGAATTTGTATTGATTGTGTCTCCATGGTTGTGGAACTCAACTAGGTTGTAGTTGGACATTAGGAATTTAAATAGACTAGTGATTTGTATTTTGATTCTCCCATTGTGGGTTTTGATTACATTGGATTTGGTTGAATCTTATTGTAATTTTTAATTCATTGTGGAAGTCACTCTAATGACAATGGTAATTGTTGAGTTGAATTCTAGTTTATGTTAAATTCCTCATTTGTTTCATTGATGGTATTTGATTAGGCTTGTTAATTGTCCGGTTGGCTAATTGCATCCTCTAATTAAATTACCTAGGTTTAGTGGTCACTAAACTACTTTAGGAAATGGCCTTTCATTGATTAACTCCATACTTTTTGATAGCAAGGATAGCCCAAAGCATTCTCCAACAAAGCATATTCATCTCATTTCATTCACCTCAATTTACTTTAGCTTTAAAAATATTGAAAACCCCAAAAAGTGTTAGTTCTAGTTTCATTTAGTTGCATTTAATTCCATTTAGTTTCATTGCACACCAAGTGTTTGTTTAATTGCCTCAAAGACACCCCATTTGTGTTAATTATGCATATTTGTCCATCGAGTCCATAGGCTCCGCGAGAGAGAATCGACCTAGGTTGTGCCACTAGCTGCACTTTCTAGTATAAATTTTATTGGTGCCGGCCTCGCGACAAGGCCGCGTCCCATCAATTTGGCGCCGTTGCCGGGGAGCCATTTTGGTTCTTTGTGCAATTGTGCTAGATTCTCACGAATTGGGTTGTTTTCGCGTGATTTCTTTGGGAATCACATAGTTAGATTGTGTTTTGTTATTGTGTTTTGTGTTTTAAGTTGTGTCTTTTCATTTTAGTGTTTGTTTCTAGGCTTATTGTGATTTTTAGTAAGTGTTTTTGCTGGTTTTTGTTGAATTTTTCATAGCTGTCCTATTTTCTTTTGGCAAGAAATTACTTAGTTTAATTGCATTTAATTGTGTTTTTATTTGTGTTTATTGTTTCTAGGTAGTTTATAGTTGATTTAGCATTTATTTTTAGGCTTGAATAGTCATTTTGAAGCATTTTCAGTTGGATTTTTGCTGTTTTTTTCGAATCTGCCCTGTTTTTCTGCTTTAACAGTGCAGAATTGCTTCTGTTTCTGTCTTACCCGCTGGCAGCGGATGAACCTACCCGCTGGCAGCGGGTGAAGCAGTGAACTGCACTGTTTTTCATTCTGTGTTGCTTTGCTTCTGGTTTTCTGGTCTGTTTTATTTGTTTTACTGTTTTTCTGTGTGTTTTCTTCTTTTTGTTGGTTGTTTAGTGTATGCTAAGAAGTTCTAGAGGAGACCTAATTCCATTGGATTTAGAAATTGAAAGAACTCTTAGGAAAATAAGAAAACTCAAAAAAGAAGTAATTGAGGCTAACCAAGAAAGGGAAAGAGAACTAGCAATAGAAGAAATGGCCGAAGAGGATAACGGGGATAATCGGATGGACAATAGGGAAAGGAATGAAGGAGGTAATAATGTGGTAGATCAACCTAAAAAGTCCATTAAACAATTGAATCAATTTGATGATAATTTTGAATCTTTGGTTGGTGCTACTCCTACTTTTACTACTGATTTTGAAATTAAAGGTTCTCTTGTGCACTCACTTCCAAAATTTCATGGTCTTCCAGGTGAGAATCCGTATACACATATAAGCTCTCTCCACATGCATTGCATGACGATGAAGCCCGTGGGGGCTAAACTTGAAGAAGTCATGTGGAAGGTTTTCCATCTCACTCTGGAAGGGAAAGCAAAGGTTTGGTATATGAGTTTGCCAAGGTACACCCCAGATGCTTACCAAACATGGGATAATTTGAAGAAGCACTTTATTGAAAAATATTATCCTTCAAACAAAGTCGCCGCAGCAAGAAAAGAGATTGCATCTTCAAGGCAAGAAGAGGGTGAAACATTCTATGGATATTGGACACGTGTTCAGGATATGGTAGCAAAATGTCCAAACCACCAAATGCCACTGGAGCACCTAGTCCAAGCTTTTGTCTATGGGTTAACTGATGAAGATGCAAAAATGCTCAATGCAGCTGCTAATGGGTCCATAGAAGACATGCCCCCTGATGAAGCAATGGAGTTGATCAAGAAGCTCGCCTTGAGTAGGCAAAACATTACCACGAGGGATACTCGAGCACTAAAAGAGATATCTCCAGCAGATCGAGATCCATTGTTGGTAAAAGTGGTACATGAACTGTCTGCACTAACCAAGAGGGTGGATGGACTGAGCATCCAATCTCCAAGATCACCCACTCAACAGCTAGCTATGGTAGGCGCTAGTTGTACATTCTGCGATTCCCCTATGCACATATCAGCAGATTGCCCTGGTCAATATGAAGATGTGAATGCAATGTATCAAGCACGGCCTGGGCAATACCAACAAAGGGACCCTTACTCCAATACATACAATCCTGGTTGGAGAGATCACCCTAACTTCAGATATGGGAATAGCGGTAATCAGAACACTCAAGGGTTTAGCAGTGGGCAAAGTCAAGGGAACTACCCTTCTAGAGGAGGAAATTCTTATGGTGGTCAATACTCAAATTTTCAAGGGGCTTCACCTAGCCAAGCACCAAAACAGAACACCACCAATGCCATGGTTCCCATTAGTCAAGGTGCGCCGTCTTCAAGCAATGATGAGCTTAAACAGCTTCTAGTGAAAGGGTTCTCTGATATTGGTGCAAAATTTGACCAAGAGCGGAGTATCACTGATGATAAAATCAAGGCCGTCGCCTCACACGTTGACTCATGCTTCACTAATATCATGAACAAGTTTGAACAAATGGAAGTAAAGCATGACAACCTGAACTCATTTGTCACTCAGCTGTCTAACAAGAAGAGTGATGAACAAGCAAGATCAAGCGGAGCGACACCTTCTAACACCGTGATCAATCCCAAGTCACTGAATGCCATAAGCCTTAGAAGCGGCAGAAAAGTCAGATTTGAAGACAAGGAAGGTGATGAACAAATTGAAGAAATTGTTTGTGAAAGTCCTCCTCTGTCACCACTCAAGCTTTCTGAGAGCTCCAAAGAGACTAGACTGCGGGAAAAAGTTGAAGAAAAGAAGAAGGAGCAACAAGAGGAACCAAAAGAAAAAGAGGAACAAAAGGAGAAGGAAGAAGAAATTAACAAAGCCATCTCCACCCAAAAAGGTAAGGAGGTAAGTATAAGTGATCTTCCCTTTCCTAATTCATACTTGTTAAGTAAGAAAGTCAAGGAAGTTAAAACTGATGAAGAGGCACTGAATTTATTTACCAAGTTAGAAGTTAATATTCCTTTGTTAGAGTTGGTAAGAAAAGTGCCTAAATATGCAAAAGTTTTGAAAGAGCTTTGTACAAACAAGAGAAGATTTAGACCAAATGAGAGAGTTCAAGTGAGCTCTAATGTTTCTGCTCTCTTCAAACCCCAAATCCCGGTCAAGTGTCAAGACCCGGGGTCTTTCACAATCCCTTGTACTATTGGTAAGGTTACTATAGGGGGTGCATTACTAGATCTAGGGGCTGCTATAAATGTCATGCCTAAATCTGTTTATCAGGCCCTAGGTGTTAAAACACTTCAACCCACTACAGTAATCTTACAATTAGCTGATAGGTCCATTAGGCGACCTGATGGGATTATAGAGGACCTTTTGGTCCGAGTGAAAGACTTGCTCATTCCAGCTGATTTTTATGTTCTTGATATGGCTGCGGAAGTGCCTCAGGACTCCACTCTCATTTTAGGTCGCCCCTTCTTGAGGACTGCTAACACTGTGATTAGCATGAAAGAAGGAACGATCTCTATGGAAGTGGGAGATCATAAAGTTAATTTTAATATGTATGAGGCCATGAAGCATCCATATGAGGACTATTCTTTACTTGGGGTTAGTGCAATAGATATAATCATGGAAGATGAACATGTAGGTTATAAGCTTGATGATGATAATTCTGAATCTACTGTTGATGCATTTTCTGATGGTTATTTTTCATTCACTGAACTTTTGCATGCTGATGATGACACTCTTGTTTCATTCCCTTCTTTATATTCTTTTCCATCTGCTTGCTCTTGTGGAGGTGATCCCTTTTGTCTTAACTGCATGTTAGTTGATTGTACACGTGGTGCCCCACAATCTGATACATTTTCTGTGACTAGTTATTCTTTGGATTCTCTTTCTTCTTTGAGCAGTTATGATGGCCCTTTGGGAAAGTTGTTCATTGAGTTTTCAGGTGAGTCAAGCAATGAAACAGGGAAGGTGATTCAAAACAAAGTTCAATACATTCTGCCATGTGAAGATCCCCTTTCTGCTTCTCCACCTTCTCACCTATTCCAAGGGCAACATAGTGAAAGAAAGGAAATCGCGGTTGAAGCTGAATCAACCGAAGAAGGGAACATTCTACCAAGGTTTGAATGCATGGAAGTTGAGGCAAGTGGTAGAAATGAAATTTTAAAGGGAAGTACTCTTGCCACTTTAGATGTGCAAAAATTAGTTCCTTCTGTAATTCAACCTCCCACTCTAGAGCTCAAAGAGCTCCCTTCAAATCTAAAGTATGTTTTCTTAGAGTCAAATAACCAATTACCAGTGATCATTGCTAATGGGTTATCTGACGAGAAAGAAGGGAAGCTTTTAAACCTTTTGAGAAAACATAAAAGAGCAATAGGGTGGACTTTAGCAGATATACCAGGGATTAGTCCTACAATTTGTACACATAGAATTCTGCTGGAGGAGGGGTCGCAGCCCAAGCGGCAACCCCAAAGGAGGTTGAATCCTTTGATTTTAGATGTGGTCAAGAAAGAGGTCACTAAGCTTTTGAGTGCGGGTATTATATACCCAATTTCTGATAGTAAATGGGTTAGCCCTGTGCAGGTTGTTCCAAAGAAGAGTGGGATCACAATAGTGAAAAATGAGAAAGATGAGTTGATTCCCACTAGAGTCCAGAATTCGTGGCGCATGTGTATTGACTATAGAAAATTAAATGACGCCACTAGAAAGGACCATTTCCCTTTGCCCTTTATTGACCAGATGCTTGAGAGGCTTGCTGGCAAGTCTTACTACTGTTTCCTTGATGGCTTCTCTGGTTATTTTCAGGTACCCATAGCTCCGGAGGACCAAGAAAAGACCACTTTTACTTGCCCCTTCGGTACATTTGCATATAGGAGAATGCCTTTCGGTTTGTGTAATGCTCCTGGTACATTTCAGCGTTGTATGATGTCTATTTTTTCTGATTTTCTTGAACAATGCATGGATGTATTTATGGATGATTTTACAGTCTATGGAGAGTCATTTGATGCATGTTTAGACAGCTTGGATAAAATTCTTGCTAGATGTTCTAAAAAGGGTCTTGTGCTAAATTATGAAAAGTGCCATTTTATGGTTGATCAAGGAATTGTTTTAGGGCATTTAATTTCTGAAAAAGGGATTGAAGTGGATAAAGCAAAAATAGAAGTAATCTCCTCCCTCCCATACCCCACATGTGTTAAAGAGATTAGATCATTTTTGGGTCATGCAGGGTTCTATAGGAGGTTCATTAAAGATTTTAGCAAAATTGCATATCCATTATCTCAATTACTTCAAAAAGATGCAGAGTTTGATTTTAATGAAGCATGTAGGTCTGCTTTTGATGAACTGAAATCTAGACTTGTCTCTCCCCCAATACTTTCTGCTCCTAATTGGCAATTACATTTTGAGATTTCATGTGATGCTTCTAATTTTGCTGTTGGAGCCATGCTAGGGCAAAAGGAGAACAGGGTTTCTAGAGTGATTGCATATGCCTCCAAGACACTAGACCCGGCACAAATTAATTATACCACCACTGAAAAGGAATTGTTTGCCGTTGTCTTTGCTTTGGAGAAATTTAGACCTTACTTGCTTAATTCCAAGGTTGTAGTTTTTTCTGACCATGCTGCAGTGAAGTATCTTTTCTCCAAACCTCATTCCAAGCCCAGGCTACTCAGATGGGCCCTTCTCTTGCAAGAATTTGACATAGAGATTAAGGATAGACCAGGAGCTGAAAACCATGTAGCTGACCATTTGAGTCGCTTACCTGAGGACACAAAGGGAGTGGACTCTTCTAACTCTACTTTTGATGCTTTTCCAGATTCTTTGTTGTGTACCATAGCTCGTCATGAGCCTTGGTATGCTCATATAGTGAATTTTCTCATTAGTGGAGTGACACCCCCTTCTATGTCTACTTTTCAGGTGCAAAAGCTAAAGGGAGATGCCAAATTCTATGCTTGGGATGCGCCTCATCTTTGGAGACTATGTGCTGATCAAGTCATTCGAAGGTGCATACCAGAGGAAGAACAAGAGAGCATATTAACTGCCTGTCATACCTTGGCTTGTGGGGGGCATTTTGGTGGAAAGAAAACCTCTAGGAAAGTCTTAGACTGTGGGTTTTATTG
The DNA here is from genome assembly GCA_014851425.1 of Senna tora. Classification (NCBI taxonomy): domain Eukaryota; kingdom Viridiplantae; phylum Streptophyta; class Magnoliopsida; order Fabales; family Fabaceae; genus Senna; species Senna tora. The sequence continues at coordinate 22,539,891 of CM026265.1, forward strand.
GCCAACTTTAGTTAAGGATTCTGTCAATTTTTGTAAAACTTGTGATAAGTGCCAACGTTTTGGGGGTTTGGGATGGAAACAAGAAATGCCACAACAACCTATACTATTTTGTGAAATTTTTGATGTTTGGGGCATAGATTTTATGGGACCTTTTCCCCCATCAAACGGGTTTACTTACATTTTATTGGCAGTTGACTATGTTTCTAAGTGGATAGAGGCCGTACCTACTAGGAAGGATGATGCTCAAACTGTAGCTAAATTTGTCAAGTCTAATATTTTGTGTAGGTTTGGGATCCCTAGAGCCATCATTAGTGATCAGGGCACCCACTTTTGTAATAGGCTTTTCAATAGCCTATTAGCTAAGCATGGTGTCCGACATAAAGTTTCCACACCTTACCACCCACAAACCAATGGTCAGGCAGAGGTGTCTAACAGGGAAGTTAAGAAGATTCTTGGAAGGGTTGTGCAACCCTCCCGAAAGGATTGGAGTTCCCGACTTGAAGAAGCTCTTTGGGCATATCGCACAGCCTACAAAACTCCAATAGGCATGTCCCCTTATCGCCTAGTCTTCGGTAAAGCTTGTCATTTGCCGGTTGAATTAGAGCATAAGGCATATTGGGCGGTGCGAAAATGCAACTTAGATATGGAAGCTGCAGGAGAAGAAAGAAAACTCCAATTGCAAGAACTTGATGAAATGAGGGCTGAAGCATATGAAAATGCCAGGTTGTACAAGGAGAAGACAAAGAAAATTCATGACAAAGGCATTCTTAGAAAATGCTTTAGTGTTGGGGATAAAGTTTTAAAATTCAAAGCAAGATTCAAGTTCAAGCAAGGAATGATGAAAACACGTTGGGATGGACCTTTCACAGTGACCAAGGTCTTTCCTTATGGAGCGGTGGAGATAATGGAAGATTCAACCGGTGCCGTGCACTTGGTGAATGGTCACTTGCTGAAATTGTTCAAGGAAAACTCCAAGCCCCCATGAGGGGCCAGGTCATCTCTTTCCTTTTCTCATCTTGCATTTAATTTGTTGCTCTTATGGATTGCTTGAGATGAGTGTGGGGGAAGAGATCTTCCAGTAGGTAGTAGATTGTGGTTTTTGTTCTTTGTGGTTTAATTATGCTTTTGTGTATTTTGTTGCTTTTAGTGTGTGCTTTGTGTGTTTGTGTAGTTGTGTGGTTAAACACTCCCTTGGTTGTTGAATGCATGAATTTTGATGTATGAGGTTTGCTTTTTGATAGATGGAAGCCAGCAAATTAGGTTCTAGGAGTAGGAATAGATGGATTTTTATGTTTTTAGGAGTCTCTGGTTGGATACAGGAGTGAATGGAGTGGAGAAATGAAGTTAGGGGCCAAAATGTTCACCTCTAAGCACGCCTCTGTAGCACCCGCTGCCAGCGGGTAGCCTTTGCCCGCTGCCAGCGAGAGCTACAGAGGCTCTCCCCTGTTCCTCCCCTGTTTTCCCCTGTATAAATTCGCCTCTGACTTACCCGCTGCCAGCGGGTAAGTCTGGGCACGTAAAAAAAATTAAAATTATTAATTACTATTATTGTATTTATGTTATTTTATTTAATTTTTTAATTTTGAATTTCAAACTTTTTTTTTCTGAAACCCTAACCTACCTCTTTCCCCCTCTTTCTTCACTTTTCATCATTCCATCTTCCTTCTCTCTCTCTTCCCTCTCTTCTTCATCCCTACAACCCAAACCTCCATAGCCACACATTCCAAGCTTTCACCCCCATCACTCAACCCACCAAACTCGAACCCCCCCCCTTCCCAGCCACCAAAAACGTGACCCCTAAACCAAACCATTCTCTCTCTCTCAATCCCAACCGTGAGCCCCTTTCTTCATCCTCCACCATCCCAATCCCTTCACCCATACCCCCCCTTCACCAAACGTAACCCACCCCCTTCCAACCTTCCCCAAAATCAAACCTACCCCCCCCTTCACCAAACGTAACCCACCCCCTTCCAACCTTCCCCCAAGAAAATCGAACCCCCCCCCCTTCCCAGCCACAACACCCAAACCCCCAAACCCTCATCCCTTCACCAAACCACTTCCAGCCCCATTTTTTCCATTTACTAGAGGTACATTTTTCTTTTTCCCTCTTGCATAATTTTATTATTTTTATTTTTAGTATTTCTTTTGTTTCTTTTAAATATTTCTTTTATTTTATTTTATTAATTTTAGTATTATTATTATTATTATTATTATTATTTTTTCAGTAGAGTGATTATTATTTAGGTTAGTCATATATATATTTATATCTATATCCTGGCTGTGAGAAATTGGACTGATAATACTTTGACCTAGGTATAGATAATTAGATTGCAAATAATTTTTATCTTGATTTAGTAGATAGGGTAATTGCTTTTTGTTTATTTTTTTAGTCACATTAGTACTTAGGTAGTAAATAAATTCTAGTTTGAGTTCTCTTTTTAATTAATTTTTCAGTATTTTATCTAGAATTAGTTACTACTTACCATAGTCTTGTTTAGCAATAGTAAATATGCACTATTTTCGTTTGGCACTAGCTTTTGCTTACGTCGACGTCATTTTTCACTTTTGTGTAGTTGGTTTTAATTTAGGCTAATTATTTCATAATTTTAGAAAATCAGTCTAGATTAATTGCATACCGCAAGTTCACTTTTCAACTGAGCCCCCACATTAGTCATAGTTCATTTAGTTGTCTTTTCATTTTCCATAGTTTTAATTGTTTCTTTAGTTTAATTAGTTTTTCTTTTTCTCTAATTAGTTTTATTTGGTTGGGCGTCTAGGTTGGTTAGTGTAGTCTTGCTGGTTTCTTTGTTGACTGATTCTTTTTTTTTTAAATTGCTTGTGTTTTTTTTTTTCTTGTTTTTATTTGTTTGTGTTGATTAGCAAGCATGTCCGGTGAAGAGCTGACTTTTGAAGAAATACAAGAGGAGGTTGAAAATAGATCCCTCCACCAAGAATTTCATTTTCCTGAGACGGAAGGCAACACATTTTTTGATCAATTATGCGCCGCCAACCTCCAATCTCTCAATCGGGTACAGGTAGCTGACAATGAGCAATTTGTGCAACATTTCTACATTAATGCCAAGCTCAAGCGCAGCATCAACAACCCGACCTACCGCGGCAGTAGGGTTACCACATTCACATTGGCTGGCATCCGGCAATTTTTTGGACTGCCTGTTGTGCAGAATTGTGCTTACAAGAGCCAACAATCAGCTTTTAACAGTGGTGATGCTCCTTTTCCGCGCGCTGAAATTAGAGAGATGCTCATTCAGGACGATTCCGATTGGGATGCTAAATATGGAGGATCTCAGATCTATTTGCAACGCTCTTCCCTCTGCCCGGCTGCTAGAGCATGGCTGCTTTTCATATGTCACAACATTCTTCCTTCCAGCCATGGTACTGACATACCCTCTCAACAAGCACACCTTATTTACTTATTCATGAAGAATGAGAGAGTTGATGTAGCCGGGCTGATTTTTGACTCGCTCAAGAAGGCCTCAGTGAAGGGAGTGAAGGGCCAAATTCTGTTATTTCCACATCTCATCTCTCAGATGTACAAGAGAGCCGGTGTTCCGCAGCTTGATTCTGATTTAGAGTTCGATCCTGCCAACACCAGAGATTACAGTAGATTGGGATTTGGAAGACCTCCAGTTATTAGACCTCCCGCGCCAGCCAGGAATGTCAGGCGGCGCCGTGATGAAGCCTCTTCGAGTCGGACCCCTTCGCAAGCTTCAGAGCCAATGACGCAGACCTCTGACCAGAAGCTAGATCTCCTGATCTCTGAGCAGCGTGCCCTTAGGGATGACGTCCACACTCTTCGGGATGACATCCACACTTTGCAGGCTAGCTTCACATCCTTTCAGGTCGAGGTCCGGGATAATTTTAGAGAGCTGCGAGAGGGCCGTGATGGAGCTCGGTTCTGAGCCAACTGCTTGCTAGTCTTATCTACTTTTATTTCTTTTGTGTTTCATTTGACTTTTCTGCTACTTTTTCTTCTTACTCATGAATTCTATTTGTGCTGGTTATTACTTTTGCTGTTGAGCTACTGATGGCTCATTTAACTTCTGGAACATTATAATTTCATGCATTCTTAACTGTGTAGCTGTTTAGCTTGCCTTGCTCGCCCCTCTTCTCCTCTTTTTGCAATTGACTGATTGTTTTTATGCTTGTGGACCCTCGTGCTTGCGCATCATTGTCCTATCTTTCTGCATTGAGGACAATGCTTGTTGCAAGTGTGGGGGAGAAGTTTCTGAAGAATGATTGCTTCTTGAATTGCTGAATGGGCAGGTTACCTTGTGATTATTGCAAATATTGACATCAGATTTATATTCCTATTTCATGATTGTGTTTTTAACTCCTTGTGAATTTAGTTTTTTTTTCAGCTTCTATTCTTGTGGATGCGAATATAAATATAAATGCACAGGTTTTAAGTCCTTTTGTTCATGGATATTATCAACTGAGTAGATTCATTTTTTCGTTTTTGTTGAAGACTTTTGGGATTAATGATGTTAATCAAGAATTCCATAATCACTTTTTGATATCTACTCAAATGTTTTGAAATTTTTTTTTGGGAACCACACTTAACTTTTGTGCCTGTTTAAGCATTTTAGAAAATGCTTTCAAGTAGTGTGTCAGGAGCCCGCAGAATGCAAAATCAATTCAAGAATAAGAAACAATTTTTCAAGAGATTGGTGCTCTCTAATTCTCAACTTAAGCAAGACATTAATGTGAGTAATTAATTAGGCATGCATTGATCGATGTGAGAGTAACCTAGCCTTGTTGGAAGATTTTGAGCCAAACACTTCTGTTTTTCTTGCATATACTTGTGTGTTGTCTGCTTACTTGTTTACTTTCTAGAACTTGGTTGAAATCTTGTTGAAGCTTGACATGCGTTAGTTAAATAAAAATGATTGAGGCGTTTGTTTCACTCACCTATATTCCATACACAAACCACTTCTTTTGCTACCCATAGTCACCCCCTTTGAGCTTAATTCTTGCTTTTCTAGACATTTTGCACTATGACTTTTAATTAAATGTTTGACTTTAGGTTTCTTAGTTTCTGACCACTCATCTTCCTGGGTTGAAATTGTCTAATTGATCCAATCAAGCAAAAAGCTTGAAAAGAAAGAATAAATAAATAAATAAATGAATTATACATTTATTTATTTAGAAAAAAATTTAAAAAGAGGAAAAAAAAAGGGAAATACAAAAGAAAGAAAAGCAATAAAAAAAAAAAGAGATGATGAATAAAAGAGTTGCAACCGAAAGTAATAAGGATCTTAGACAAATTTCTTGGTTGTTGGAAGATGATTGTTTGGTTAGACTTTTTTGGAACCCAAGCAATCATTTAATTGGGAGTCAATTCAAAATGTTTCGTTTTGCATAATTTCTTTCTTTGTAAACACTTTTCACCATGACCATGCATCCATCATTACAAGCCATTAAGACCTCATGATTTGTTGAGCTAACGCATCTTAGTGGAGATCTAGATCTCTCTCAAGCCTATGGCAAAGTGATAAGTAAGTAAGATTAGAGAGAAAATATCCAACATTAGTGAGTAGAGCGAAACACTTGAGTCATCGGTCATTTGCAAGTCTTAATTGATTGCTATGCATAATTGTTTTTGCTTTTGTTGCATGAACCAAGAACATGGTTTCTTGCTTAGTTGTTTTGCATCTTGATTTGATTGGTTATTTTGTTGCTTCCTACATGCCCCTTGGCTACATTTTTGACTGATTGCTTTGCTCAGGAGTGCAAAGGTCTAAGTGTGGGGGAGTTGATAATACCAATATTTACCCTTGTATCTTTTGGCATTTGACAAGCTTTTGTTGAGTTTAAAGAGTCATTATGCGTGATTTAGTGTTATTCAAGGGCACTTAAGGACTTAAATCACAATCTTGCTAATTCCATGTTTTTATTGAATAAATTGTGATAATTCTCTAGTTTTATTAACTTGAGGGCCTCACAATTGTTTTGGTTGATTTGTAGGTCATCTAGCTTGAGGAATAGCAAGGATTCAAGTGCTAGAGGTCGAGAAAGAAGCTGGAAAGCGAAGCCGGTACAAGATTTGAGGCTTAGAGGCATTTTTGGGCCTATTCTGCTGTTCCACCCGCTGCCAGCGGGTAGCCTTGCAAGCTGCCAGCGGGTGGACTTCAGTTTCAGAGCAAAAACGTGCGTTTCGAGTAATCCACCCGCTGCCAGCGGGTAGATGACCCGCTGCCAGCGGGTACACCAGTTCTGCACGACTTTCTCGCGATTTTAAGAGCTGAAACGGATGGTGGGCCCACTTTTTCAATGTTTTACCACAAGGGGAGCATACTAGGTCGGATTAGAGGGTATATTCTGAGGTTTTGGAGGCCCTTAACCTAATCAAGAGGGATACCCACGATTTTTACATTCATTCATCACCTAAGCTCTCTCTCCCAAGTCTCTCCACATTTTCCAGCCACACTCACCATTTTCCCTTCATCTTCTCCACTCTCCACACCTATTCAAACCAAATTCCAGCAACCTCCATCATCATCCATGGCTAAGCAAGGGTTGGAGGAGCTTGGTGAAGCATTTCTCTCATCCATGAGTGGCTAAACTTCTTGTGCTTTGGAGGAGGATGATTAGGGCTTGAGCTATGGCATCCAATAGGGAGTTTTTCTTGTTTTCCTACTACTTCTCTTTATGGATTCATGTTTATCTTGTTGATATTGATGAATTTGTATTGATTGTGTCTCCATGGTTGTGGAACTCAACTAGGTTGTAGTTGGACATTAGGAATTTAAATAGACTAGTGATTTGTATTTTGATTCTCCCATTGTGGGTTTTGATTACATTGGATTTGGTTGAATCTTATTGTAATTTTTAATTCATTGTGGAAGTCACTCTAATGACAATGGTAATTGTTGAGTTGAATTCTAGTTTATGTTAAATTCCTCATTTGTTTCATTGATGGTATTTGATTAGGCTTGTTAATTGTCCGGTTGGCTAATTGCATCCTCTAATTAAATTACCTAGGTTTAGTGGTCACTAAACTACTTTAGGAAATGGCCTTTCATTGATTAACTCCATACTTTTTGATAGCAAGGATAGCCCAAAGCATTCTCCAACAAAGCATATTCATCTCATTTCATTCACCTCAATTTACTTTAGCTTTAAAAATATTGAAAACCCCAAAAAGTGTTAGTTCTAGTTTCATTTAGTTGCATTTAATTCCATTTAGTTTCATTGCACACCAAGTGTTTGTTTAATTGCCTCAAAGACACCCCATTTGTGTTAATTATGCATATTTGTCCATCGAGTCCATAGGCTCCGCGAGAGAGAATCGACCTAGGTTGTGCCACTAGCTGCACTTTCTAGTATAAATTTTATTGGTGCCGGCCTCGCGACAAGGCCGCGTCCCATCACTTACTCTAAGGCACGCTTAGAGTAATAGCCGCCAACTTGTCTGTCCTCGGTTAATCCAAGGTAATGGCCACTACGTGGCATACTTACTATTAACAAAATCCTGTTTGTCCGACAAGGATACTCGACTCGATCTACCCGAACTAACCTAACAATTTCAACTAACAATTTAACCATGAAAGATGCCCTATTAGTAACTAACTGAATATTACATGTGTTTATTAATTAGGCCTAGTTTTCCCCCTTTTCAATTATGCAACCCTCTCGCTCACAATTTACAACCTAGGTTCATTTTTCTCAATGTACCATACGGTCAAAACCTTTACAACGATGATCAATTTAAATGGGTTTCTAAAGTTACTGAACTCTCACATATGAAATCACGACACAATCATACCCACAGTAACACATAAGGCTCATTGAGCCACATTATCACATATACACATAATTGGTTTGCATTTCCACCATTTACTTACTAAACATACACATGTAGCGCAAACTCATAGAGATAAGTATATTTCATATAATAACTGCAATAAATAGGGCAAACCACATTTTCACGTTGTCATCCAACCCTGTGGGGCAGGGATGGGAGAGCCCCTCACCTCGTTGGCCCTCCTGATCAGTCCTCGGATTGCCTGAAGCTCCAATCACTCTGTGGTCCCCTATACAAATATATATTTAAGAAATTTAGAAAACGTAACTAAGCGTCTACCATGCACGTGTCTTGCTAATGCTTATGCACCCTCCAGATATTTCCAAGAACTAACTATATAGTTTGTTTTGTCGTCTTATTTGCTCTTTCTGAAAGTCCAGAATGTTTCATATTCGACTTTCACACTTTTGAGCTACTTAGAACCTTTAGAAGCTTAGGTTAGAGATTCCTACTTGTCTAAATTTCACTTCATGTGTTCATATGGGTATTTAACTAATAAAAGAATTAAATTCACGGCTCAAAAGAGGCTTTAGCTTACTCATTCCACCGTCTCCCTTATTCGCCCAGTAAAAGCTTAATTACTATCAATTTCGAATTTTAGAGCAATTTCCTAACCCAATTTTCCAAATTTTCATACCTGGTCAAGTCCTATGGTTTCACTTCGATTTTGAACCTTACTAAGCTCAAATTTAACCTCAGAATGCCCCGATTGGAAGTATTTGAAGAATTTCTAAAATACCCAAAATTGGAGAAATTGGTGTTTTGAGAGATTGGGGCTTTCTTACTTGATTTCAATCAGATAGAAGGCTTGGAGGGGATGAAAGAAGACTCCAGCCACCTTTTCCGGTCACCGGCGCATGATCTTTGGCGAGAAACTAGCCAAACCGCCATCCGTCACCTCCCTTCTCCCGTGCGTGCGTGTGTTGCTTGGTCTGTGCGTGCGTTGTGTTGCTCTGTTGCGTTTTGCTTCTGCTTATATTTTTTTGTATATATGTGTTAATTAAATGGAAAGGGGGGTCACGGTTTGGCCCCCCCATTATTTTAATATAATATATATGATATATATATATATATATATATATATATATATATATATATATATATATATATATTGTTTAGTGAGTGTGTGTTGGCTGGAAGGGGGTGTGTGTGTTTTGTTTTAGTGGAATGGGGGTCACGGTTTTGACCCCCATTTCAACATATTATATATTTATATTATTTATTTAGTGTATATCATCTTTTTCCCTCATTCTTTTTAATCCTCTTTTCTTTTAGGTTCTAGTAAAATTATAAATATTACCTACTACTTTCTTCTTTATTTCATTTTAACTCAATAACTTAATTTATTTTTCTTTCCCAAAGAAAAATAAATTAATAATAATGATAATAATAAAAACTAATATCTCGGATATTACAATCTTCCCCCCTTAAGAAATTCGGTCCCTGAATTTCAAATAAAATACTAACCTTAGTCTTGAAACAGATGAGGATACGTCCTGCGCATTTCACCCTCGACCTCCAATGTAGCTTCGTCGGTCGAGTGGTTTCTCCACAAAACTTTAACCAATGGAATCTCTTTCGTTCTGTGTTTCTTCAACTGCCAATCTAAGATTTCCACTGGCTCCTCTTCATATGTCAAATTTTCAGTCAGTTGCACGTCTTGCGATTGGATTACGTGCGAGGGATCGGGAAGATATTTCCGAAGCATTGATACAGGGAAAACAGGATGTACCCTCTCCAACTCCGTAGGCAATTCCAACCGGTACGCCACATTTCCAACTCGTTCTAGGATTTCAAACGGTCCGATATACCGAGGACTCAGCTTCCCCTTCTTACCGAACCGCATCACGCCTCCCATCGATGATATTCTCAAGAACACCTGTTCACCAATGGCAAACTCAAGTTCTCTCCATCGATTGTCTGCATACGACTCCTGTCTACTCTGAGCCGTTAACAATCTTTCCCTTACGCACTTCACCTTTTGCAAGGCATCTTGTAACAATTCTCGGTTGATTAGACTAGCCTCTCCGACCTCGAACCATCCAATCGGGGATATGCACCTATGACCGTACAGAGCCTCGAAAGGTGCCATTTGGATACTCGCTTGATAACTGTTATTGTATGCAAACTCAGCCAAAGTTAAATACCTTTCCCAACTTCCGCCGAAATCTATAATACATGCCCGAAGCATGTCCTCAAGAATCTGAATGGTTCTTTCTGATTGCCCATCAGTCTGTGGGTGGAACGCAATACTCAAATCAACTCTCGTTCCCAACACTTCCTGCAATGACTTCCAAAACCTGGAAGAGAACTGTGGCCCTCTATCAGATATTATGGACACTGCCACACCGTGCAATCTAACGATTTCTAATAGATAAACATGCGCATATTGACTCACACCGTAAGTGGTCTTAACTGGTAGGAAGTGTGCGGACTTAGTCATGCGATCCACTATCACCCAAACCGAATCGAATCCCCGCTGTGACCTTGGTAACCCTGTTACAAAATCCATCGTTATCCTCTCCCATTTCCACTCAGGTATTTCTATCTGTTGTAATGTTCCGGCGGGCTTTTGGTGTTCAGCTTTGTCTTGCTGACATACTAAACACCTGGCTACATAGTTTGCAACATCCCTCTTCATGCCATTCCACCAATATAGTTGTTTCAGGTCATGATACATTTTATTAGGTCCCGGATAGATTGTATACGCTGTCTAGTGTGCTTCTTCAAGGATTCTTTCCTTCGAATTATCAACCATGGGAACACACAATCGTCCTTCCAACCGAAGTACTCTGAAATCATCAATAGAGAATCGGACGTCGTCCCCCTTCTCTTTAGTTACCGTATCCTTGATTTACTTGAGGTCGGTATCTTCCTCCTGTCTAGCCTTCACCTCTTCTACCAGAGAGGACTTAGCTTGCAAATGATTCCCTATTTAGAACTCTATTTAGAACTCTCAATCTCAAACTGATTCCTAGTTTGTTCTAGTTCGTGCAACTCTCTGATCAACGGTCTTCTTTCTTCACATATATGAGCAAGACTGCCCATGGATTTCCGACTCAGAGCATCAGCTACCACATTAGCCTTTCCTGGATGATAAAAGATAGTGCAGTCGTAGTCTTTCAACAACTCCAACCATCAACGTTGTCTCAAGTTCAAGTCTTTCTGCTCGAAAATGTATTTGAGGCTTTTGTGGTCTGTATAAATTTCACATGTCTCACCGTACAGGTAATGTCTCCATATTTTCAAGGCGAACACTACAGCAGCCATCTCAAGGTCGTGAGTCGGGTAATTCTTCTCACGTTTCCTCAGTTGTCGCGATGCATACGCAATCACCTTGCCGTGCTGCATCAAGACACACCCTAACCTGATCCTCGACGCATCACAGTACACCACATACCCTCTTGTGCCTTCAGGTAATGCCAGCACCGGAGCGGTAGTGAGACTGTCTTTCAGCTTCTGAAAACTCTACTGGCACTTATCATCCCATATGAACTTCACTCCCTTCTGAGTCAACTTAGTCATAGGTGCAACAACCTTAGAGAAGTCCTGCACAAATCTTCTATAATACCTAGCCAAGCCCAAGAAACTACGAATTTCAGTAACAAAGGTAGGCTGGGACCAATTCTTCACCACTTCTACCTTACTTGGATCAACGTGGATTCCCTCTAATGATACCACTTGACCCAAAAAGGCAACTCTGTCAAGCCAGAATTCACACTTGGAGAACTTGGCATACACTTTCTCTTCTCTCAACTTCTGTAAGGCTAATCTCATGTGTTCTGCATGTTCTTCAGAATTCTTAGAGTAAACCAAGATGTCATCAATGAAGACAATGACAAATCGGTCCAGAAATGGTTTGAAGACCCTGTTCATCATGTCCATGAACGTTGCAGGAACATTAGTTAATCCGAAAGACATCACCAACAACTCGTAATGTCCATATCGGGTCCGAAATGCGGTCTTAGGTATATCTGATTCTCGAATCTTTAATTGGTGATACCCAGATCGCAAATCAATCTTGGAAAACTGCTTCGCACCCAGCAACTGATCAAATAAGTCATCTATCCTCGGCAGTGGGTATTGATTGCGGATCGTCACCTTGTTTAACATTCGGTAATCGATACACAACCACAAAGATCCGTCCTTCTTCTTTACAAAAAGGACCGGTGCACCCCAAGGAGAGAAATTGGGTCTTATAAAACCCTTGTCAAGCAACTCTTGCAATTGTGTATGTAACTCCTTCAACTCTTTCGGAGCCATTTGGTAAGGTGGTGTAGAGATAGGTTGGGTGCCAGGTTGCAGCTCAATTTCAAATTCAATCTCACGATGGGGCGGCAATCCCGGCAATTCTTCTGGAAATACATCCAAGAACTCTCGCACTACTGGTACTTGAGCCGGTGAAAGTACTGCTTTTGTGGTATCCTTGACCAGAGCCAAATACCCCTTACATCCCTTTGAAAGTAATTTGGATGCCTTCAAAGCCGAGATCAAGCTTGGATACGGTGCAGCTCCGTCACCCCGTAACACAAAAGGCTCCTCGTTTGGCATATTGAACTTCAAGCATTTAGCCCTGCAGTCCACAACCTCATGGCAAGACGACAACCAATCCATTCCGAGGATCACATCAAGGTCAACCATATACAACAACTGAAGGTCTACCACAGTCTTATGACCATCGACCTCCACAATGCAAGATTTGTGCACATACTCTACTTGTACCGATTCTCCCATTGGAGTAGAGACCAATACTATCTCTTTCATTCTTGACGGAATTTTCTCGAATTTAGAAGCAAATACATGTGACACATAAGAATGAGTGGAGTCGGAATCAAACAGAACTCGTGCTTCAAGAGAACAAACAACAATGGTACCTGTCACAACTGCATTTGATGCATGAGCGTCCTGCTGAGAAAGTGCAAATACCCGCACTTGTCCTCCACCTACTGCCCCTGGCCCTCTACCATTAGATCCTGCACCACGACCTCTAGCTGCACCTGTACTTGCTATCTGTGGTGGTACGGTTCTTACTAGTGGGGCTGAAATAGGTGTACCCCTTTGCGTCGGATTACTTCTCACACTTGTATCCTCTTTTCTCTTTAGACACTCTCTAGCCATATGGCCCATCTGGCCGCAGTTGTAACACCCACCTGTCAGTCTCCGACATATTCCAAAATGAAATATGCCGCAAGTCGCACACTGGGGCCATGTCTTACCGGCATTTACACCCCCTTGTACTCTCTATCCCCCTTGAATATTACGTCTTGTACCTGCTTCATGGGTGGTAGTTGAGGATTGTCCTCTTGCGGACCCTGAGTATCTTGCTCCTCCACTTGTTGTCTTCCTCTTCTTACTTCCACCTCCTTGGTTATCACTGCCTGTAATTAACTTGATTTTGGGATCAACCGCCGTCCCGTACCTCTTCCTGGTTTCAATCATTCTGGCATAGTCTACGGCTTGAGCTAAAGTCTCAAATTGTCTTCTCTGGGGTAACAAAGCAGTAAACAATGGCTCCGTGAGACAGTGTATAAACCTCTTGATCCTTGCCTCTTCATCAGGAACCAGCTCAGGTGAGAATTGAGCTAGTTCTATAAAAAGTAATATATACTCCGTCACGGTCATGTTAGGCGTCATCCACAACTCCTCGAATTGCTGACACTTTGCATCTTTGGTGCCTCAGATAGAAACCGACCCAGGAATTCCCTTTGAAAATATTCCCAGGTCATCGGTGCCACCATTCTTGAATACCTGGTCTGTACGGACTCTATCCATACTCTAGCAGCTCCCCTCAGCTGAAATGAAGCTAATTCCACTAACTCATGCCCTAAGCACCTCAGCATGTGCCCAATTCTGACCACATCTCTCACAAAGTACTGTGGATCCTCTTTCTCACTAGTTCCGCAGAAAGTGGGTGGATGAAGCTTCAGAAATTTTGAAATTGGCAGCTCTCTGGGTGTTACTCGCAGCTCACGAGGCACTGCCTGTGGTTGTTGCCATTCTCTGTCCTCCTCCTCAACAACCTCCATTTCCTGATTACTAGGAACTCTCTCTTCTTCTTCCTCGCCGACTACTAACCGGCGTACTTCTCTCTGAATTTGTCTCGTTATCTCTTCTCTCAGTTCCTGGAATCCTGTCGTTAGCATTTTCACAACAGTGGGTGCACCTGTCTCAACATGAGGTTCCAGTGACTGTCTCCTCTCTTGTCACGACCCCCTATCGGACGTCCGTGACCGGCACGGGAAGTAGGATTTCTCCTATCCCGTAAGCCTCTAATCCCTGATTTACATTTTCACATGTTTATAACTACCCATTTTTAATACAAGCAATATATAGTATTTATGGCCATCCATATCCGGTGACCTAAGTAGCGTGCAATCCACGGCTCGTTCAAAGCCGCTTCAGTCTATACATATACACATAATCACTCACACATACATATAGCATACATATTGATCACGCGCTTCAGGGCGGGTGATCTATCCTATTCACATGCAGAAATCCTATGTACTTATACATATATTCAATCACACGCTTGCATATAGTTTACATATTGATCACACGCCTCAATGCGTGTGATCTATCCTATTCACATGCGGAAGCCATATTTTCATACAATCAGGTATTCAGTCACACGTATATATATAATTTACATATTGATCACACTCCTCAAGGCGTGTGATCTATCCTAGTCGCATGCGGAAGTCATATATATATATACATGATATATGCAATATCATAGCCTAAAGTCCCAAATACCAAGACCTAACTTTAATCTGTATGAAGCCGACATAGCTAGAGTAGGACACATATATATATATACTGTAGTTTGTATATGTACAAGGCAACATCAAAAAGGATTTATATATATATATACATCATGACATATCTATGTAATCCAAAATACACTACCCACGCGGACTAAGCGTGCGGTCTTCAGAGTTGTCCACCTCCTTGATAAGAAGTGGACGCGTTCCCGACTCCTGAACGACCTGTATCTGAAACATGTAAACAGGGGGTGAGTCGAACAGACTCAGTGAGAAGCTCCCCCATCCCTAGCGTAGCAGCGGGTACCAATACAACTGGGGGAAGGGAGCAACCACAACCACATGCGCATGAAATGGATTCGTGTTATGATCTTTAACATGATCAAGCAATCAGTAAATCATATTCACAATTTAAAATCCTATTTCATGCTTCTAACATATTTATTAATCCGCATGTAAATCAATCATAAACATATAACATATGGTTCCATTGTAAACATATACTTGTGCACGTAGGCACTCACTTTCTGTCTTCCGCATTACGCTAAGTGAAATACTGGCCCGAAGGCAATTTCATGTACGAACCTGGTTGATCACACCAGGAACTTTCTGACTTCAAGGCACGCTTAGAGTAATAGTCGGCAACTTGTCTGACCTCAGTTTAAACCAAGGTAATGGCCACTATGTGGCATACTTGCTGACGTCATAATCCTGTCTGTCCAATCAGGATGACCGACTCGATCTACCCGGACAAACTAAACAAACTCAACTAACATATTTAACCCTGAAAGACGCCCTATTTGTGACTAACGGAATATCATACGTCCTATTTCTAAAATTAATGAACCCTCGCATATGAAATCACGACACAATCCTACCCACGGTAACACATAAGGCTCATTGAGCCACATTATCACAGATACACATAATTGGTTTGCAATTCCACCGTTTACTTACTAAACATACACATGTAGCGCAAACTCATACAGATAAGTATATTTCATAATAACTGCAATAAATAGGGCAAACCACATTTGCACGTTGTCATCCAACCCTGTGGGGCAGGGATGGGAAAGCCCCTCACCTCGTTGGCCCTCCTGATCAATCCTTGGAGTGCCTGAAGCTCCAATCACTCTGTGGTGCCCTATACACATTATATTTAAGAAATTTAGAATGCGTAACGAAGCATCTACCATGCACGTGTCATGCTAATGCTTATGCACCCTCTAGCTATTTTCCAAGAACTAATTATTTACTTCGTTACATCGTCTTATTTGCTCTTTCTGGAAGTCCAGAATGCCTCATATTCGACTTTCACACTTTCGAGCCATTTAGAAGCTCTAATTGCTTAGGTTAGAGATTTCCACTTGTCTAAATTTCCCTTCATGTGTTCATATGGGTATTTAACTAATAAAAGAGTTAAATTCACGATTCAAAAGAGGCTCTAGCATACTCTTCCCACCGTCTCCCTTATTCGCCGAGCAAAAGCTTAATTACTACCTCTTTAATTATATATAAAAATATAATTGGGTATAATTAGAGCCTTGGAACTAATTTAGCGGGTCTTAGGTGTCCACCACGGACTAGACCGAGGTGGTCAACCCACCGCTCAACTCTTTACGGTACTGTGGCTTAGTATTTCGCCTCTTTTTCACCGAATTAGGTTCTGGTTGAGACTGTAAATACTCGGGCTTTATTCCCTTGACTATTTCCAGCATTTATAACACCTATACTACTCCAATCAAAGCCTAAACATGCTTCAAACTATCAATTTCGAATTTATAGCAATTTTCAAGCTAAATTTTCCTAATTTCCATACCCGGTCAACTCCGATGGTTTAGCTTCAATTCTGAATCTCACTAAGCTTTCAATAACACCCACTAAGCTCAAATTTAACCCCGGAATGCCCCCATTGGAAGTATTTTATGAATTTCTAAAGTACCCAAAATTGAAGAAATTGGGGTTTTAGGAGTTTGGGGCTTTCTCACCTTGATTCAATCGGATGTGAGGCTTGTGGGTGTTAAAAGACGAAGTCC
The DNA here is from genome assembly GCA_014851425.1 of Senna tora. Classification (NCBI taxonomy): domain Eukaryota; kingdom Viridiplantae; phylum Streptophyta; class Magnoliopsida; order Fabales; family Fabaceae; genus Senna; species Senna tora. The sequence goes on from CM026265.1 coordinate 22,556,516, forward strand.
GGTCACCTTCTCTGGCATCGGCATGCCTTTTCCGGCCAGAAACCGCCGTGGAACGCTCTCCCTCCTTCTCCACTTGCATCCCGTATGCGTGCGTTTTGGCTCCTGCTTGCTTCACGTTTTGTTGTTGCTTTCCCTTTTTTTTTTATATGTGTTAAATGAATAGGGATGGGGGGTAACGATTTCCCCCCCCCCCCCACCCATTATCCTAATATATATATATATATTTTTTATTATTGGTGTGTGTGAGTATTTTTTACTTAATGGGGGTCAAGGTGGGCCCTCCATGTATCTTATATATATATATATATATCTTATATGTGTGATAGTGAAGGGATAAGGGAGTCACGGTTGGCCCCCTTTATTTAATATATATATATATATATATATATATATATATGTATATATATTATTAGATATTATATATACATATATATATATATATATATATATATATATATATATATATATATTTTATTAGAAAAACTTATTTACTTGTTATATCCTCTTTTTCCCTAATGTTTTTTTTAATCCTCTTTTCTTTTAGGTCCTAGAAAATTTATAAATATCCCCTATTACTTTCTTCTTTATTCTATTTTTAACCATATAATTCTTTAATTTAATTTATTTTTCTTTCTGAAAGAAAATAAATTTAATAAAAATGAAAATAATTAAATCTAAATATCTCGGATATTACATCTCTTCCCCTCTAACTTGTGCTCTACCTCGACCTCGAGCACGACCTCTACCTTGGCCTCGAGTACGGCCTCTACCTCGACCTCGGGTGGCCATTCCCTCCTCCCGAACTGATTCTCGATCAATTTCAGCAGGAGTTCTCCCTCCACCCCTAGCCTGTCTCGTGATCGGTGGCATCCCTATACTGCACAAGGATCACAACTAATAAGTACACGTATATCAATGATATTTCATATCAAAGAGAGTAGAAAGAAAGGGCTGAGTCAATTTCCTGGGTACTTCCACAAGTGCCTTTTCACTCCACATTGTGCCCGGGTTAACAACGAGGCGTAAACCAACACCCGGTCATACCTATGGCTTCATACAGTTTAAAGTAAACCAGGCTGTAATACCAAGTTTGTCACGACCCCCTATCGGACGTCCGTGACTGGCACAGGAAGTAGCATTTCTCATATCCCGTAAGCCTCAAATCCCTGATTGAGATTTCCACATGTTTATAACTACCCTTTCTAATACAAACAATATATAACATATACGGTCATCCCTTTCCGGTGACCTAAGCAGTTTGCAATCCACGGCTCGCTCAACGCCGCTTTAGTCAATACATATACACATATTCATTCACACGTACATATAATATACATATTGATCACGCGCTTCAGGGCGGGTGATCTATCCTATTCACATGCAGAAGTCCTGTATACAGTCATACATATATTCAATCACACGCTTACATATAGTTTACATATTCATCACACGCCTCAATGCGTGTGATCTATCCTATTCAAATGCGGAAGCCATATTTTCACACATACATATAATTTACGTATTGATCACACGCCTCAATGCGTGTGACCTATCCTAGTCGCATGCAGAAGTCATATACGTATATACATGATATATATTATATCATAGCCTATATTCCCATCATCAAGACCTAACTTTAATCTGTATCAAGCCGACAGTGGTAGAATTCAAGTATAATATATATATATATACACAGCAGTTGTATACGTACAAAAGCTACGCCAAAATGGATTTATATATATATATATACATCACTACACATGTACATAACCAAAATACTACCGACGCGAACTAAGCGTGCAGTCTTCAGATTGGTCCGCCACCTTGAGAAGAAGTGGATGCATTCCTGACGCCCGAACCACCTGTATCTGAAACATGTAAACAGGGGGGTGAGTCAAAAAGACTCAGTGAGGAGCTCCCCCATCCCTGGCGTAGCATCGGGTACCACTACAGTTGGGGGAAGGGAGCAACCACAACCACATGCGCATGAAATGGATTCATATTGTGATCTTTAACATGATCAGGCAATCAGTAAATCATATTCACTATTAAAATCTTAATTCAGACTCCTAACATATTTATTAATCCGCATGTAAATCAATCATAAACATATAACATATGGTTCTGTATTTAACATATACTTGTGCACGTAGGCACTCACTTTCTGTCTCCCGCATTACGCTAAGAGAAATACAGGCCTGAAGGCAATCTTTTGTTCGAACCTAGTTGATCACACTAGGAACTTTCTGACTCCAAGGCACGCTTAGAGTAATAGCCGGCAACTTGCCTAACCTCAATTAAACCAAGGTAATGGCCACTACGTGGCATACTTACTATTAACAAAATCCTGTCTGTCCGACCAGGATAATCGGCTCTATCTTCCCGAACTAACCTAACAATTTCAACTAACAATTTAACCTTGAAAGACGCCCTATTAGTAACTAACTGAATATTACACGTGTTTCTTAATTAGGCCTAGTTTTCCCGCTTTTCAATTATGCAACCCTCTCGCTCACAATTTACAACCTAGGTTCATTTTCCTCAATGTACCATATGGTCAAAACCTTTACAACGATGATCAATTTAAATGGGTTTCTAAAGTTACTGAACTTTAACATACGAAATCATAACACAATCCTATCCACGGTAACACATAAGGCTCATTAAGCCACATTATCACATATACACGTAATTGGTTTGCATTTCCACCATTTACTTACTAAACATACACATGTAGCGCAAACTCATACAGATAAGTATATTTCATATAATAACTGCAATAAATAGGGCAAACCACATTTGCACATTGTCATCCAACCCTGTGGGGCAGGGATGGGAGAGCCCTTCACCTTGTTGCCCCTCCTGATCAGTCCACAGAGTGCCTGAAGCTCCAATCACTCTGTGGTGCCCTATACACATATATATTTAAGAAATTTAGAACTCGTAACTAAGTGTCTACCATGCACGTGTCATGCTAATGTTTATGCACCCTCCAGATATTTCCAAGAACTAACTATTTAGTTCGTTACGTCGTCCTATTTGCTCTTTCTGAAAGTCCAGAATGTTTCATATTCGACTTTCACACTTTCGAGCTATTTAGAACCTTTAGAAGCTTAGGTTAGAGATTCCTACTTCTCTAAATTTCACTTCATGTGTTCATGTGGGTATTTAACTAATAAAAGAATTAAATTCACGGCTCAAAAGAGGCTTTAGCTTAGTCATTCCGCCGTCTCCCTTATTCTCCGAGTAAAAGCTTAATTACTACCTCTTTAATTATATATAAAAATATAATTGGGTATAATTAGAGCCTTGGAACCAATTTAGTGGGTCTTAGGTGTCCACCACGGAATAGACCAAGGTGCCCAACCCGCCGCACAACTCCTTACTCCCTTGTCTATTTCCAACAATTACAACACTTATACTACTCAAATCCAAGCCTAAACATGCATCAAACTATCAATTTCGAATTTTAGAGCAATTTCCTAACCCAATTTTCTTAATTTCCATACCCGGTCAAATCCTATGGTTTCACTTTGATTCTGAACCTTACTAAGGTTTCAATAACACCCACTAAGCTCAAATTTAACCCCGGAATGCCCCGATTGGAAGTATTTGAAGAATTTCTAAAATACCCAAAATTGGAGAAATTGGGGTTTTGAGAGATTAGGGCTTTCTTACTTGATTTCAATCAGATAGAAGGCTTCGAGGGGATGAAGGAAGACTCCAGCCACCTTTTCCGGTCATCGGCGCATGATCTCCGGAGAGAAACTAGCCAATCCGCCGTCCGTCACCTCCCTTCTCCCGTGCGTGCGTGTGTTGCTTGGTTCGTGCGTGCATTGTGTTGCTCTGTTGCGTTTTGCTTCTGCTTATATATTTTTGTATATGTGTGTTAATTAAATGGAAAGGGGGGTCACGGTTTGCCCCCCCCCCCCCATTATTTTAATATATATTATATATTTTTTGTCTAGTGTGTGTGTGTTGGCTGGAAGGGGGTGTGTGTGTTTTGTTTTAGTGGAATGGGGGTCACGGTTTTGACCCCCATTTCAACATATTATATATTTATATTATTTATTTAGTGTATATCCTCTTTTTCCCTCATGCTTTTTAATCCTCTTTGCTTTTAGGTTCTAGTAAAATTCTAAATATTACCTACTACTTTCTTCTTTATTTCATCTTAACTCTATAATTTAATTTATTTTTCTTCCCCAAAGAAAAATAAATTAATAATAATGATAATAATAAAAACTAATACCTCAGATATTACAGAAACAATCCAATCGAAGGTGGATCGAAGATATCCCTAAAAATGGAGAAATTGATCGTTTCGAATGAAATTGGGGTTACCAACCTTTGATTCGATTGGTGGAACGTGTAGGAGACGTCTTACCTGAGCTCCGGTGACTTTTTCCGGCGTCAGCTAGCCCTCCCCTATCACTCTTCCGGCGAAACCCACCTCTTCTCCTTCTTCCTCCTCCACGCCTCTTCTCCCCCTCTCTCTTCTTTCTCTCTCGTTCTTTCTTCTTCTTTCCTTTCTAATCCCGTGGCTCTCTCTTCCTCTTTTTTCTCTTTATTTTCTTTCTTTTACCAACCCCTTCCCACGGCACCCCAACTAAAAAATAAATAATTGAATAAATAAATAACTAAATACTAATAAAAATAATAATTATAATAAAGAAGACATGGAAAGATATCCCCAATTAAATCCCTCCTCTTTCCAATTAAATTTTATTTCCTTTTATGTCCCAAATTAAATACCCAAAAATATTTCCTACTCTCTTTTCTTCCTCTTCTGATTTTATTTCAAGCTTCGAAAATTTTCTCGAGTATTACAGTTTTTTACTTCTGAGTTGTCCTTTGGCTTAACCATTATTGTAGTTGCACGAATGCAAAATAGCATCGGCAATTATACTAATTTTCTTGGATTGAACCAAGATGTTTAATGAAGAAATTAAAGAGCATAATTTGTAGTTTCATAGATGTTTTATCTAGTAAATTTGGAGTTTCACTCTTGATTACTAATTAAGAAGGAATTAATTTAAATTTAGATGTTTACTTAATGTTACCAAAATTGATTATTCTTATAGGAGAAAAGATCAAAATATGTAACTAATATTTTTTTAAGGATTTGTTAACCCATTCTCTAACAATACTGATTAAAAATTTTTCTAATTGGTTGATAGAGCATTTAATGATTTAAAATTTAAAAACGAACAAAAATATAATCTCTAATATTTAAAAACTTCATTAACCAATCAGATAAAAATCTTAACTAGAGTAAACATGACTAATTAATTAAACAAAAAAATATAGTGTATATATATATGTGTGTGTAAATAACAAGTATGATTTATTGGTGATTATTCCAAGTACATAAGACTAATAAATCCAACCATGTATGTAGTTCTATTTTAAAAAAACATTTGGTCTCACGGCCAATTAAAACAAAATACAAATTTTCACAAATAAATTGAATATGTCTCCTAAATTTAATCACGTCAAATGAAGTTTATTTTTTTGAAAAATAAATAGCCAATGTGGAAATCAAATCAAAGTATAAAAGGTCAAGAATAAAGGATAAGGAAACAAAAGGGAAAAAAGGAAAGAAAAAAATAGCGATGAGATAAAATTTGAGGAAGAAGACAAGTATGAGTAGAATCTCAAGTTGAAGCCACATCTATCTAAAATGAACCAAATCACATTGTTATGTCATACTTCAATTTAAGGTAGTTACAATTTTGGATTTATTTAGAACATTTATGAAATTTATAGATTTATTTGGGAGAAAACTTTTTTTGAAAGACCAATATGAATTTTTAAATATATTTTAAAGAAAAAATTAGTTTTAAAAATTAAACCTAATATCTAATATGTAATTATACCTGGTCTAGTATAGGAGAGTCACACAACAAATAATGAATCACTCAAAAAATTTGCAAACAACTATATATATAAATATATATATTTTAAGTTTCCCATATGTAACTGTCATTTTTGGCTCAGACAATTGTGATGTGAATTTAGGACCGCAAGGAGTCTTAGCCTTGGACGACTTGTCCTTAGGTGATGCACCTAGGTGCCTACATACCCTTCTAGAGGGATCAAAGTCCACGTAGTTCATCGTGGTGACGTCTATCGGAGCTGTTAGGCAAGGTTGTTACCTGTATTGGGTCGTGTGCGGCTAAGACGTGTCTAAGGTACTCCAGGCGGGCAAGCCGCTCTGTGGGAGGTTTCCTTAGTGGGAGAGAGCTATGGTCTCTAAGGGCTGCTGGAAGCCCTATAAGCGGTGTGCTCCAAGGAGGAGGTGAGCCGGTCGGAGGTCGGCCTGAATGGAGGGCCACCGACGGGGCTCAAGGACGAGAAAGTATCGGTGAGGTGTATCTGAGATCGATGGGTCATAATCCTTCAGGTCGTATGTGATTCTATCCAGGGTTGAATGTGTGTATGTACGCATGTCTGCATCTCTTGAGTGAGGGCTTATTTATACTTGTGTGGGGAGATCGTGCTCGACCCACGACCTCGTGGGACGTGGGTCATCCCACGAGGCTTTATGGAGATCCCACGTCTGGTTGAGGGGATGCTCCGTGTGGTGATGTGGGCAAAGGCCACGTAACTGGTGGATGAGTCGTGCCAAGTGTCTCCAGTGGGTGCTGGGGCCGTGCTTCTAGAACGTCAGTGCCACGTGTCCCAAGGTGGAATATTCCGAAGTTACATAAGTCCGCCAAGTTTACGGGTGTTGGGCGCCCGTGGACTTAAGTTCCTTTTGCCTGTAGGACACTTGGGAATTTCGCTACCTTTGCTTGCGGGATAGCTCGACCGCTTGGAGTATGGGAGCTGGTCGTCTAACTCATGAAGTTGGCCTTCTCGCATTGCTTCGTGTGAAAGGAGGTGTCTTGGAGAGGACTCGCGTCGCGTTTTGGGTGGCTGGCCACTTGGCTTCCTCAGTAAGTTTCTGAGACGTCTCTGCAGGAAGTACGCGACTTACCAATGTGGAGTCATCATTGCTCAGAGGGATCTTTCCCAAAATACCCTTTAAGGGTCAGCGAAGGGAATCCAAAGGTCAGGGACTGCTTTATCATTTCCTGGGTTTTGGAGTCGCTTCGTTTTCGTGCCTCTTAGGCCGCGAAGCGTCTACTGGGCCTCCTTTATATGCTGGGAGCGGGAGATTTCCCATTATTTTGTGAATCTTCTTCCCAGTCCTTAGACCCTGTGCTCTTCGACTCTCTGTCGCTTTTGACAAATGGCTTCTGCTAGTGCCACTGCTTCCGTGTGTTCTTCCCAGGATCCAGATTTTGAACAGTCCCTCTTGCTGGTGGCCATGGACAGAGTCAGGGAAAGAGTAGATGCTCTCATCATGTCGCGGGACTCCGTAGACATTCGGGAGATTCTCTCGGGGGAGGATGGAGAATTGGCACCTCCTCCTTCATATGCTTCCACGGGTTGGTATTCGGCAGAGCCGGAACCGGGTTTGACAGTGAATGTGCCGGCAGCGGATGCTGGCGAATTGTCACGGGTGCAGCCGGGGGCTGGGATCCAAAAGGTGTGGGAAGAACGTTTCGCTCTTTCTTTCACAGAGGGCTACGAGATAAGGCCAATGGGTGAGGGGGAAACAATTCTCTAGAGCGACGGTGTTGGCTTCGTTCTCCCTCTTTAGGTTCCCTACAATGCCGCTTTTATTCCTCTGTTCTCCGGCTTTGTGGAGGCCATGCTCAATCTGCTGAATGTTTGCCCTGCGCAATTGACTCAGAATGCTTGGTCAATACTCAGTGTTTTCGACAGGTTCTGTCGATCGCACAGGTTGGATGTTCTTCCCGGCGTGTTTCTGGCTCTTTACCGCGTCTGCGAGGCGCATGGATGGGTGTTCTTCAAGTTGCGCGTCAAGGGCTTCACCATCACCTACCTTCCAGGTAACAACCACGCTTGGAGGTTGTATTTCTTCAAGGTGATTCCCAAGAAAGGCTTCTGCCCTCCTTGGGTCCGTCCGTTCGACTGACGCCCGTGTTTTCCGCTCAAGTGGTCCAATCCTGTTCTCCGGGTTTGGTACGACCAGGAGGAGTATGAGGAGACGGCCTTCGAGTTTCTGAAGAGGGCCACTGTGTCGGGCGCAGCTCTGGGTAAGTTTGTTGGTGAATTTGTATCCCTTCTTTTTGTATTCTAACCTGGCCGTGAGTGTCTTCCTCTCGCAAGGCTGTCCTTAAGCGGGATCCAGGGGAGGCTGAATCCTCCGCCAAGTTCTCGGAGCCGGAAGCGTGAGTGGTCAGAGTTGGTGACTGCTGTCATTTCACCTGCGGACGAGGGTGCAGAGGCGGGCGGAGACCCTACGGGAAAAGGTGCCATGGCTCCGAATCAGGTGGGTGAGACCAGCTTGACTCGTTTTAACCGTGGAAAAGTTCCTTATACCCCTGTTCCCCCCGAAGAGATGCCCGTTCGACTTATCAGAGAGGGTATTTCTTTTAAAGGGAAATTGATCCCGTTTGACGCAGAGCGGGTCATCTTGGCTCAGCATTATCCTCTTAACTATGGGGATGATTATGCTTTAGAGCGTATGACCACGGACACCATGCGGTTGATGAGCCGCTTGGCGGGCTTCGCGTATCAACGGGAGCGTGAGGGGGTAGGACGACGTTCCCTTCGTTTCGTTGTGCTCTGTTGACCTTGGCTGACCCTCTTGAAATCCTTGTGCAGGAGGTTGTGGAGGAGCTGTTGGAGGAGAACTCCCGGATGGCTGAGCGGGTGGAGGAATTGGAGGGCGAGCTCCGCAAAGGGCAGGCCAGTGTCCTGCGGGTCCGTCGTCAGGATTTTCTGCGTTTCGCAAATTACGGGATGCATAACGGCATAGCGCAACTGGAGGATTAGATGGGCATCTCTGTTCCTCCGGATGTTAAGGCGAGGATGCATCCTTCCTGGGAGAATATTGGCGGGGAGTTCCGTGTTCACGCTCAAGGGGATTCTCCTTTGAGGATCGAGGACTATGAGGTGCCTCCGAATCCTCGAAGGGGTCCTCCGCGGTCAGGCGAGCCTCTGCGTTCACCAGAGGCTGTTTCATTTTGGGCCGCTGTTTTTTGCAGTTTGTAACTTTGGGGCGATAGTCCCCTTGTAAATTTTGGGGCGATAGCCCCCCTATGTGAATACAAAGAAGTTTTGAGTTCGAGAGTCGGTCAATCGTATTGCATTTCATATTCTTTTAAACACATAACGTAACTGCCTCGGGACTGAGATGAGTTAGTGGTACATTTGTCCTGGGACTAAGACACACACGGAGTAACTGTCTCGGGACTGAGACAAATTAGTAGTACATTTGTCTTGGGACTAAGACAAGGCACGAGGCATTCGTCTTGGGACTAAGACGTAGTGAAGTGCTTGCGAGCTTGGCCTTTGGACTAAGGCGCAAAGAAACATTATTGACTAAGGTGTAGCAAAATATTTCTTGAGGCTGCTGGCGTTCCAAGTGTTTGGGACATGTTCGCCTGTTAGGTGTGCTAACTTGTACGCGTTGTGCGAGGCGATGGCGATAACTCTGTACGGGCCTTCCCAATTAGGGGCGAGCTTGCCGTGTAGGCGGTCGTGCCTATTGTTTATCGCTGTACGCATGACAAAGTCGCCTCTTTCAAACTTTCGGGATCGGACGCCTCGGTTGTATTTTCGGGCCAGTAGCTGTTTGTACGCAATATTTCTAAGTGTCGCTGCTTCCCTTCGTTCTTCGACCTCGTCGAGACTGACCAATAGGCTCTCGGGATTTGAGTCGAAGTAATTGAACACTCAATCTAAGGGGACTCTGATGTCGGCCGGGACGATTGCTTCCTGCCCGTATGTCAGGGCAAGGGGAGTTTCACCGATGGCCGTGTGTACCGTGGTTCTGTATGACCACAAGACCGATGGGAGTTCGTCCACCCAACCTTCTTTAGCAACTGTTAATCGCCTTCGTAGCCCTTCGAGGATGGTATAGTTTGCCCTTTCTGTTTTCCCATTGCTCGCCGGGTACTCGACGGAAGTGGTTCTGTGGTCGATGCTCCATTCCTTGCAGAAATCCTCGAACTTCTCGCTGACAAATTGTCACCCGTTGTCAGTGATCAGCGTGTGAAGGGGACCAAACCAGGTGACGATGTTTCGCCAGAGGAAGTTTTGAACGTTCTGCGATCCAATGGTGGCCAAAGGTTCAGCTTCGATCCACTTGGTGAAGTAGTCAACCGCTACAATAAGGATTTTTCTGTGGAGCGTACCTTGAGGGAGGGGACCCAGGATATCCATGCCCCAAGTGTCGGAGGGCCATGGAGAGTCGATGGGCTTTAGCTCGCCCGGTGGTTGGTGTATAAATGCAGCGTGGCGCTGGCATTGGTCGTAGTGAGCGACAAAAGCTTCTGAATCAGCTCTCATTGCTGGCCAATAAAATCCAGAGCGCAGGGCTCGCTTTCGGAGGGCTCATGCGGACTGATGAGTGCCGCATATGCCCTCATGGATTTCTTGTAGCACGTAACTGGCTTCTACAGCCGAGATACACCGAAGGTGTGGGGATGAAAATCCCTTTTTGTATAGGTCGTTCCCCCAGACAAAATATCAAGCTGCTTGCCTCCTGATTTTTCGGGCGAGTTCTTTGTCTGCGGGCAGGGTGCCTGCCAATATGTATGCCCTAATTGGGGCCATCCAGGAGTTGTCGACTGTGATCGGCAACACGTTTGGGTTTATGCTTGGGGTGCGAAGCTTGGTTTCCAAGACCGTCTTGAGTCCCGATTGGCTCGGTGTGGTGGCTAGTTTGGAGAGGGCGTCAACTTGGGTGTTCTGGTTCCGGGGGATCCGTGTGATCAAGACGGATTTGAACCTGCTGATTTCTTGTTTGGCACGCTCCACGTATTTGATAATAGTGGGGTCCTTTGTCCCGAAGTCTCCATTAAGTTGTCCGACCACTAGTTGTGAGTCGCTGAATAGCTTGACCCTTAAGGCGCCTAGGTCGTAAGCTAGCGCTAGTCCGGCTATGAGTGCTTCATATTCAGCTTGATTGTTGGAGGCAGGGAACGTGAAGCGCAGGGCTTGTTCAACTTTGATTCCGTCGGGGCTCTCTGCAATGATGCCGGCGCCCGCGGATTTCCTGGTCGAGGAGCCATCTACGTAGACTAGCCATGGGGACTTTTCTAGCTGTGGCTCAATTGACTCGTCGTGATTCGAAGCCGAGTCGTCCCTCTGAAGGCGTTCTGACAGAGTCATTTCGGCGACGAAGTCTACCAATGCTTGGGCTTTGATCGCCCGTCGGGACTCGTATTGAATGTCGAACTCGGAGAGCTCGACCGCCCAATTTGTCATTCGCCCTGCCAAGTCTGGCTTTTGCAGTATTTTCCGTAGGGGTTGGTCAGTTCGGACCATGATTGTGTGCTGTTGGAAGTAGGGTCGAAATCTTCTGGCCGAGTGGACGAGAGCAAGTACGAGCTTCTCCACCCGTTGGTACCGAAGTTGGGCTCCCTGCAAGGCATGGCTTGCGTAATAGACAGGGAATTGTTCGACTCCTTCCTCCCTTATTAGTACTGAGCTCACAGCGTGGTCGGTGGTAGCTAAGTAAAGTACGAGAGTTTCTCCTTTGATCGCCTTCGCTAGCACTGGAGGCTTAACCAAGTAGGCTTTGAGGTCCTGGAAGGATTTCTCGCATTGCTCAGTCCATCGGAACGCTGGTGCTGGTTTCAGGATTTTGTAGAAGGGGAGGCATCGGTCGGCCATCCTAGACAAGAATCTGTTGAGGGCTGCCAACCTTCTGTTCAGCCTCTGCACTTCTTTCACTGTTCGCGGTGGTTCCATATTGAGGATGGTTGTGCATTTCTTAGGGTTGGCCTCGATTCCTCGTTGGGTGATCATGAACCCCAGGAATTTTCCCACCGATATGCCGAATGCGCATTTTGTCGGGTTTAACTTCATTTGATGTGCCCGCAAGACCAAGAAGAGTTCTTCGAGGTGCGCCAGGTGTTGTTCGAGCTCCATGGATTTGACTACCATGTCGTCGACGTAGACCTCGAGGTTTCGACCTAGTTGTTTTTGGAAGATGATGTCCATCATCCTCTGATAGGCATGACCCTGTAGCAGTAGACGCCTTTGTCTCTGATGAAGGAGGTTTTTTCCTTGTCCTTTGGGTTCATCTAGATCTGGTTGTACCCGGAGAAGGCGTCCAAGAAGCACAGCATTCAGTATCCGGCCGTCCCATCGACCAATTTGTCTATGTTTGGGAGCGGGTAAGCGTCCTTTGGGCAGGCTTTGTTCAGATTGGTAAAATCTATGCACATTCGCCACTTCTCATCCACCTTTTTGACCATCACCACGTTTGACAACCACTCGGAGTACTTTGCTTCGCGTATGAAGCCGGTGTCAAGGAGATTTTGAACCTCTTTGTCGATTGCTCGTTGCCTTTCTTCACCGAAATGCCTCTTCTTCTGGATCACCCCGGGCCCCTTTCTGATGTTGAGGGAATGACATATGAGAGCAGGATCTATCCTTGGCATGTCCGTAGTGCTCCAGGCGAATGCATCTCGGTACTGTGTGAGCAACTCATGGAGCTTCTCTCGGGCCGTTGGATCGAGGAGAGTCCCCACGCGGACTTCTCGCCCGTTCTCCTGGTCTATGCAGATGCTCACGAGGTCCTCTGTAGGCTGTGGTCTGCCTCCGGGGATTTCATCCCGTAGATCCACTATTTTAGGAGGGTTTGTAGCATCGGTGTCGCCGGCGGTTACAGGCTGCACCTTACACCGTTTGTAATGGTCGTTTATAGTGTCATCCGGTCGGTTGCGTGCGGATTTCGAGGGATCGCTCCTGTCTGCCATGCAAGTTCCTCATGTCTATCCTATATCTGTATTGGAGATCAAAATAAAAACAAAAACAAGTGCGGGTTTCTGAATGTTATGTGTATACTCCAACTCCCCGAAAAAAGAAATGCCGTTTAGTGGCAGAGTGTGAATTTAGGACCGCAAGGGGTCTTAGCCTTGGGGGACTTGTCCTTAGGTGATGCACCTAGGTGCCTACGTACCCTTCTGGAGGGATCAAAGTCCACGTAGTTCGTCGTGGTGACGTCTATCAGAGTCGTTAGGCAAGGTTGTTACCTGTATTGGGCTGTGTGCGGCTAAGACGTGTCTAAGGTACTCTAGGCGGGTGAGACGCTCTGTGGGAGGTTGCCTTAGTGGGAGAGAGCTATGGTCTCTGAGGGCTGCTGGAAGCCCTGTAAGCGGTGTGCTCCAAGGAGGAGGTGAGCCGATCGGAGGTCGGCCTGAACGAAGGGCCAACGGCGGGGCTCAAGGAGGAGAAAGTATTGGTGAGGTGTATCTGAGATCGATGGGTGATAATCTTCAGGTCGTATGTGATTCTGTCCAGCGTTGAATGTGTGTATGTACGCATGTCTGCATCTCTCGAGTGAGGGTTTATTTATACTTGTGTGGGGAGATCGTGCTCGACCCACGACCTCGTGGGACGTGGGTCGTCCCACTAGCATTTGTGGAGATCCTACGTCTGGTTGAGGGGAAGCTCCGTGTGGTGACGTGGGCAAAGGCCACGTAACTGGTGGATGAGTAGTGCCACATGTCTCCTGTGGGTGCTAGGGCCGTGCTACTAGAACGTCAGTGCTACGTGTCCCAAGGTGGAATATTCCGAAGTTACACCATATAATATTTCTATAATTTTAGTATAATAAAAATTATCATTATTATATTTTAAAATAATGAATTAAATAATATAAAGTTATTTTAATTTCTTTCTTACTCTTTGTTAATTGCTATTTATTATCTCTATTTCTTTTACATCTCCTCATATTACATATTTTATTTTGTATTTTATATTAGAAATTTGTGGGACGTAATTAAATTATAGTCTAGTTTTAGATTTTCAATCTCCTACACATAATATATATATATATATATTTATTTATATAAAGACAAGACATACACAAATTTCAACATAGACATTAAATCGGATATTGAAACGAAATAAACACCTCAGACTTATTTATTGGTTAATATCTATATGTTTTTTAATCTTGAAATTGTTTAAAATCCTTTAACAATGCCATTGTTTTGCTTGTGAAAACCTTGTACCCTACCCCTATTAGAATCACTTAGAGTTTAATTTGACTTGGATTGTTTAGCTAGCCAATAGCTTCATTCCTAAGAGTATGTTTGGATTGGGCATTAAGGAGGGGAGGGAAGGGAAGGGAAGACTTTCAAGATATCTTTCCCTTGTTTTGGAAGATAAAAATTGGAAGGGAAGATAATGGAAGATCAATCCTTAATCCTCCATTATCCTTCCCCTTCACAAATTTAGGATACCCTAAGGGTTTGTTTGGGAATTAAGAGGGGAAGGGAACGGGAGAGATTAGAGGAGAAGGGAAGGGAGGGGAAGGGAAGGTTAAGCTTCCATATGTCTTCCCCTTGTTTGGGTGTTGATACCTCCTCCAAAATACTCCAATTTGGAGTATCTTGAATTTGTGAAGGGAAAGGATAATGGAGGGTTAAGGATAGATCTTCCATTATCTTTCCCTCCAATTTTCATTTTCCCAAACAAGGAGAAGATATCTTAATAGTCTCCCCTTCCCTCCCCTGCTCCTCCTTAATCCCCAATCCAAACATACCCTAAATTGGGGTATTTTGGAGGAAGTATCAACATCTAAACAAGGGGAGGACATATATATAGATGTTGGTAGCTCTTCCAAAATATCCCAATTTGAGGTATCTTGAATTTGTGAAGGAGAAAGATAATGGAGAATTAAGAATTAATCTTTTATTATCTTCTCCAATTCTCAACTTTCCAAACAAAGGGGAGATATGTTACTTCTCTTCTCTTCCCCTTCCCCCCTCTTCTCCTTCTTAATTCCCAGTCAAAACATACCTTAAGGATATCCTTATAAACATATGGGGGCTCATAAAGCAAACACACCCCATGATCAGAATTTAAAGCTAATCTAGCAAAGCTATTGGCTGCCCTATTTCTTTCATGAAGAGTAGGAGTAAAACTAATTTACCAATCTTGATTGACGAGCTTTTAGATCCTTTTAGCAAAATGTCCTAGTAGGTGAGAGTCTTCACAATCTAAATCAGCAAATTGGAGGGCGAAGCTCGAGTTCGACTCAATAATAACCTTCTAGCAACCTAAAGCCCCATTAGAATGACCCAGACTTCAAATTGGATAGCAATTCCTTTTCCAAAGTTTATTAGCAAAGCCAAACAACCATTCTCTTTTAGGGTATTTTTGGATTGACATTAAGGAGGAGAAGGGAATAGAAGGCGAGAGAATCAAGATATCTTCCCCTCGTTTGGGAAGATAAAAATTGGAGGGGAAGATAATGGAAGATCAATCCTTAATCCTTCATTATCCTTCCCCTTCACAAATTTAAGATACCTTAAATTGAGGTCTTGTGGAGGAGTTATCAACACCCAAACAATGGGAGGACATATGGAAGGTTAACCTTCCCTTCCCCACCCCTCCCTTCTGCTCTAATCACTTTCCTTTCCTTCCCCTCTTAAATTTCAAACAAACCCTTACTATTTCTAGGCATACCACCACATGAAATGTCATTGGTGCTTGGGTTTTGAGCTCTGTCAGTATTAATCTTAATCCACTCATCCATCGGTTTCTTCCAACTAACGTTATCTTCCAGATAAATATTCATATTCCCTTTGAGATTTAAATTTTTTGCCATGCCAAGGTCTTGAACATACGTGTTCACTAAAGGAATTAAGGATATTGTTGCGTCCTGCTTATTACTAAACACACAATCATTTCTCTGCTTCTACGCCAACTAGCATGGCATCCCAAACTTACTTCTCCAAGATATAATTTTAATTAATGTCCATAACTTTATATGGACCAAAATTTTTGTAGCAAACAATTGGGCTTTCTCTTTCAGACTTCACAATAGGCCCTTTTGATGGAAAAAAATATTTTTGAAGACTTAGCCCAATAAGCTCACATTTTGTCATTATAAAAAAATATCTAAAACGTATTATTCCAATCATGCATCCTATGGGCGGTCGCAGAGATTAAATCAATTAAAAATAATCAAGAAAAGCTTAAAAGTATGAAATTTTGGTTGAACATTGCAACTTTCATGGGAGACGTCGCGATGTTTTGTTGGATATAATTATAAATTAATTAAATAAATTAATATTATTAACTAAATATCAAGTCATCAGCCGTTGGTTTGTGTCTTAAAGATATTTACTCTACCATTACTTGCAATTGTTAATTAGACTTAATGGTAGCATAAAAACTAATTAAAACTCTTCAATAAGAGTGCAACGGTCTGTGACATAAATATATATATATATATATATATATATATATATATATATATATATATATATTAATATATGTGTGTGTTGGTTAGAATATATTATTATTTGGTGGAAGAATATATTAAAAATATATTTTATGAATTTTGGGATACCTGCCAATAATAATAATTGAGTTTTTTGGAGCCAATAATTTGTGATCACTTATTGTGATGAATACCGTCATGACTGGATTCTTTGAATTTTGTGTTTTTCTGAAACTATAGCTATAGTCAAAGAATCTGGTGTGTGTACATCGAGGGTGATAAATATTTAAAGCCCGTATAGATTAAAAGCAACCTATGAGGATACCCTACCTTGTGATTAGAGATCCTAAGAACTTGGTTCCAAGGGACGAACGAATCATAGAGTGGCTGTTGAAATGCACATTTGAAAGAGTTTTGACTCTTAATTTATCCCTATGGTGTAAGTGCATTTTCCTGCAATGATATGTGAGGTTCAGTTTTCCAAAACTCTTAATGAAGTCTGTAGCTCTATAAAAGTGGTGTCTTAATTGCAGGAGCACCCTTGACAGAATTCACCTATTTGAATGTGACGGAGTGGGGCCGCTCCTATGAGAATATAAAAGGGCATATATTCTTGAAACACATTCAAGAAACAGGGTGTGCACACGGCCGTATAATGTGCGGGCTAGGGCTCATATATTGCACCTAGGTTATTATGTGCATGATATATGTCTTGTTTCCCTTAAGAAGTTATGGTTCAAGGCGAATACCACCATGGCTCTGGATCAAGATATATATTTTTGCTAAATATAGATTCAAGGCAATTTAGCTATCTATATTATGCATAATAGTCTGTCTATACCCAAATATAAAAACAAATATCAAATGTGTTTATTAATTTATTATAATAAGTGGGGGATTGTTGGATATAATTATAAATTAATTAAATAAATTAATATTATTAACTAAATATCAAGTCATCAGCCGTTGGTTTGTGTCTTAAAGATATTTACTCTACTATTACTTGCAATTGTTAATTAGACTTAATGGTAGCATAAAAACTAATTAAAACTCTTCAATAAGAGTGCAACGGTCTGTGTGTGTATATATATATATATATATATATATATATATATATATATATATATATATATATATATCAATATATGTGTGTGTTGGTTAGAAAAAAAAACACCACTAACAAAAACAAGAACATGAGGCGTGCAGAGGCGTGCAGTAAGAGTTTCTTGTTCTAAAAATTATAATATATTATGTGTGTTATTTGGGTAGAGAAAAGGTGTGGGAGACAGAGTCCTGTCTACCTCCTACGTGCAGAGGTTGTAGACATACAGACGAGTACTGGGCTGTTGTATCCTGGAGGTAACGCATCTGAGTACCCCTGCACCGGGTGATATAGCAAAATCAACTTGTGAGAGGCGTGAATTACCTTAAAGATAACGAGATACCCGTGCCTCAGTCCGGTACCACGCATTATATTATTTCTCTAACAAATTTTATATTTCCCTAATTTTTGGTGTTTATTCTTATTTTCAGGTTGCTGCTCCAACATGTTTCAGAGCCATCATACCTCTGAATAACAACTTAAACATGAACATCGTGACTTTCATCAGGAACGTCGCGACATTCACCAACTTAGATCCAATCGTCAATGTTTTTGGCTTGTTTTTGCTCCCTACGATTCATTCGATTTGAACCGCAAGTGTTTCCTAGGCCTTTTGACCTGTTAGGGACAATAACAGACAATATTTGGACGTTTTAGCAATTGATCGAAGACTATAGATTTAGACCCCGTCTAAAGCCCTAGCCTCCACGGTTAATTATAAAAAAGATTTACCATATTAGTAATTCTACACTAGACTTAGTATGATATTAAAATGACATATATGGTGTAAGATGATGACAAATATGATTTATGATGCTAATAATAATTGATGATAATAACAACGATAAGCCTAGGGCTTCGAGATAATTGGAGTTACCAAAGGACCTAGGGATTTAAGATGTGTACCTGGGGCAGTGGGATATTTTAAGATTGCTTGGGAGTCAAAGAGGGGGCTCTTTGGACTCAAGGTGTGGCTAGAGAGTGCTCTAAAGGAGTCAAGGGAGGAATTTCGCACTTGATTCGTGTGTTGAATACTGTGGAGTCAGGTGCTATTTACAGGCTAAAAGAATAACAGAGTTAGTAAAATATGCGGGGGTCGTTGCAACGTGAGGGCTGGTCGTTGTGATGTTGGCACGGATTAGGGTTTTTGAGGATTTGGATTTTGGGCAAGAATATTCGAATATTTCCTTGGATATGTCGTGACGTGGGAAATAGCCATCGCGACATTGGTGTCGCTACGTCGTGACGTCAGTAGACAAACTTTTGTTTTTGAGTCTGTTTTTAGTTTCGAAAATGGACCCAAACAAAATGGGGGGTTTAAAAGTTCGAAAACAAAGTTTCTTCTCCCTTTCTTTTCTTTCATCTTGTATTTTACTATTTTCATGGCCTTTGATATGTTGTTCTACTTAGATATGCTAGTTTAGACTTTTTCGATCCTAGGGTTGTGGTTCCCTTGCTTGTAGATTGTGCAAACCTTGTAATTAAGGATGACAAAATGGTGTACTTGGTGACCGATATCATGAATATCAGCACTATCCATGTAATTTTGTTGGATTCAGGTAATCTTTTGCTTCTCAACAGCTCCAATTTGAAAATGTATGGCAAAGTTTCGACTATCTCACAGATACACTTCTCCCTGGAATGAACGTAGGAGTTGACTTCACATCAGGAATGAGTTGGTCATTAAGATCATGGAAAAACGAATAAGATTCGAGTCTTGGTGTTTTCTCACTTGAAGTCGAAGAAGATGACAATTATATGTATGAGAAGATAATCATCAAGATCAAGAAGGGGTCTAAGATATACTGGATTGGGGATGAGCTACCTAATTTTACGTTTCAAAGTTATAATAGACAAAGCAATACTATATGGAAGCAAGGGTATTTAACTTGGCAAGGGGAATATACTTCTCGATTGGCAAGGGGAATTCGTGCTTGCAGATAACAGGTTTGTCAAATGAATTCCCAACCATTATTAAAGAATATAATATTGGTTGCTTTTGTTGACTTGATTGCATGGGTATATGGCAGTTGTGTGTGAGATATTCAGATGAGGAGGAAAGGATCATGATAAGCAAAGATAGAGATGGGTGGAACATCAATTACTATACCCACAAACTGGCAGTGCCATTGCTGGATACTGTCAATTATCATCCTCATATTAAAACCCTCTCTTCTCAGGTGACTCAACGCAACACCATCATTATATTATTCAATATGCAACTCCCATTGCCACTACCACATTAATTCATTTCATACATTCTCCATTACTATTAGGCTTGAGAAACTCGCAACAGAGCTAAGGGCAAATATAGTACACACTGTATCAAAAATCGGTAATCATCTTAGCTTAAGCTTAGGAGTAGTGGAACTATCTATGGCCCTGCATGATGTTTTTCATACTCCAAGTAATAGAGTTCAACGTTCTTGTGGGTGACTGGTACACCAAGTCCCACACCACTCTCAAGAAGTTGTTGGACAGTGACCGATCTCTCGGCAGGCCCAATGGTGTCCTCATCAATGGCAAAAACGCAAAAGGTGATGGCAAGGATCAGGTTGTCTACACCATGAAGGAAAGGAAGACCTACAAGAATAGACTTTGCAATGTTGGAATTATGAATTCCATCAACGTCAGATTCCAGAACCATCCAAAGAAGCTTGTAGAAATGGAAGAATCTCACACCGTCCAAAATAACTACGATTCTCTTGATATCCACGTTGGCCAATGTTTCACTGTACTTGTCACTGCAAACAAGGAACCCAAGGACCACTACCTTGTGGCTTCCACACGCTTCTACAAGACCACCATCACTGGTAAAGCCATCATCCGCTACAAGAACTGTAAAGGACCTGCCTCGCCAGAGCTCCCCGAGGCACCAGTGGGCTGGGCTTGTTCTCTCAACCATTTCCATACATTTCGTTGGAAACTAACCACCAATGCAGCCAGGCCCAACCCACAAGGCTCATACAAATATGGAAGCATTCCCATCAACATGACCATCAAGCTACAGCTTGATGGTCTTGCTGGTAAACTCCGTTAGCAGGAATGAAGGCAAGCTTAGGTACGCACTTAACGAAGTGTCTCACGTCGATCCCGAGATACCACTAAAGCTGGCAGAATACTACAGAGTGGGAGACAAAGTATTCAAGTACAACCTTATGTCTGACGAATCACCTTCCAACTTGAAGAATCTAAATATTAAAGATTATAAATGAAGAAAATCGATGAATTTTACATCCAATTCCCAAAGGAAAATAAAATACAAAGATATATGACCTTCTTCAATCGAAGTTGACTATAGAAATATCAATACAGTTGGTCACTTTCCTCACTACTCTTTCTAAACTTCATTTATTAACTACTCTCAACTGCGTCTAGGAGACTCACAAAATAGAACAACTACTCATAACTACTTGCATGCTCAATACCTTGCAACACTTTTTTCAACTTATTACAAAACCTGCAGTCAAACTAACCTCCTTCGCAACCTTGCAGTCCTAGCTAGCACTTCCTCTAACCATCCCATGTAAAGATCTCCAACACAACTTCCTTGCTACACCAAGCAACATCAACATAAAAATTTGTATTTCCATGAAGAGAAGGACTACCGAATGAATTTTACCAAACAAGGTATAACATTTTTGGCTTTGATGTCGTCTTGGATCAATTTTTTTTTTTACTTTTCTGTTGTCACTTGCCTTCACCATTGCTGTAGCTGCAAGGATGCCAAATAGCATTGGTGATTATACTAATTTTCTTGGATTGAATCAAGATATTTAATGAAGAAATTAGAGAGCATAACTTGTAGTTTCATAGATGTTTTATCTACCAATGTTGGTGTTTCACTCTTGATTACTAATTAGGAAGGAATTAATTCAAATTTATATGTTTACTTAACGTTACCAAAACTGATTATTCTTATTGGAGAAAAGATCAAAATATGTTACTAAACATTTTTCTAAGGATTTGTTAACCCATTCTCTAACGATACTGCTTGAAATTTTATCTAATTGGTTGATAAAGCATTTAATGATTTAAAATTTAAAAATGAACAAAAATCTAATCTCTAATATTCAAAAACTTCATTAACCAATAAGATAAAAATCTTAACTAGAGCATTGGTTAACAAAACCCTCTTTTTTAGTTATCAGGTAGAGTAAACAAAACTAATTAATTAAACAAAAATATATAGTGTATATATATATATATATAAGTAAATAACAAGTATGGTTTACTGTTGATTATTCCAAGTACATAAGACTAATAAATTCAATTGTGTATGTAGTTCTATATTAAAAAAACATTTGGTCTCTCGGCCAATTAAAACAAAATACAAATTTTTACAAATAAATTGAATATGTCTCCTAAATTTAATAACATAAAATAAAGTTTTTTTTTGGAAAATAAATAGCCGATGTGGCAAAAAATCAAAGTATACATGGTCAAGAATGACGTGTAGGAAACAAAAGGAAAGAAAAAAGGAAAGGAAAATAGAGAGATGAGATGAAAGATGAGGAGGAAGACAAGTATGAGTAGAATCTCTAAGTTGAAGCCACATCTATCTAAAATGAACCAAATTATATTGTTATGTCATACTTAAATTTAAGGGAGTTACCATTTTGGATTTATTTGGAACATTTATGAAATTTATAGATTAATTTGGGAAAAAACTTTTTTTAAAAGAACAATATGAATTCTTAATTAAATATATTTTAAAGAAAAATTTAGAGTTTTAAACCTAATATCTAATATGTAATTATACCTTGTCCAGTATAAGACAGTCACAATATAAATAATCAATCACTCATAAAGTTGCAAACAACTACTATATATTGTAAGTTTCCCATATAATTTTTCTACAATTTTAGTATAATATGAATTATCATTATTAAATTTTAAAATAATAAATTAAATAATAGAAAGTTATTTTAATTTCTTTCTTGCTCTTTGTTAATTACTAGTTATTATCTCTATTTTTTTTACATCTCCTTACATTACATATTTTAGTTTGTATTTTATATTAAAAATTTTTAAAACGTAATTAAATTATAGTCTAGTATTATTTTTAGATTTCCAAACTCATGCACATAATATATATATATGAAGAAGAGACAAATACAAATTTCAACAAAGATATTAAATATGATATTGAAAGCAAATAAACACCTCAAACTTATTTATTGGTTAATATCTATATTTTTTTAATCTTGAAATTGTTTAAAATGCTCTAACAATGCCATAGTATTGCTGGTGAAAACCTTGTAACCTACCTCTATTAGAATCAGTTAGAGTTTAATTTGACTTAGATTGTTTAGCCAGCCAATAGAACATAATCTTTTCACAAAACAAGTCAATACCTAACAATGGAGAGCAAATCTGATGTTTAGCTCTTATGTAATTTGGTATACCAAGACCAAGTACCAGATTTGCTATCCTAACAATAATAATCTCTATAGAAGAGTTGTCAAAGGCATAAAATTTACCCGTAGGAGAAAAGAGGATAATAACTAGCTCAGCTCCGCATAAGGTAGAAAGGTTAGAAAGCTTGTTGGCTTTTTTAAAAATTTCAATCCAGTGGTTTGAGAAGGTGAAATTTTTTGCTCTAAAGTCTTGAATCAACCCCTTCTTCTTACTTTTGTTAACCATTTTTGAATTGAACTGAGAAATTATGTGAAGAATAATCACCATTTATAGTGAATTGGCCACATTTTTTTGTTTTCACATATATTATTATTACCATTAAGTGGTGCATTTTAATTAAAGAACATTAAATAATGTAATTAATTTAAATTAAAACACTAACACAAGGCAACATACTAAATGAATTAAATATTTCCTTAGTAACCACTTATTATTACCATTAAGTGGTGCATTTTAATTAAAGAACATTAAATAATGTAATTAATTTAAATTAAAACACTAACACAAGGCAACATACTAAATGAATTAAATATTTCCTTAGTAACCACTTGGGCGTGGCTTGGTGGTTTTTTATTTGGTCTCTTAACTAGGGGATTCAAATCCCACCCTTGAACCAAAAAAACGTTCCGTTTAAACAAAAAATATTTTCCTTTGTCCGCTCTCATCAAAATATATTATTTTTAAAATATAATAAAAGAAAAATTGTTATTGTTAACATTTTTTTATTTTTTCTTTTTACTCTTTAAATATTATATATATTTTATCAAGAAAGAAGCTAATATTCACTGGCAAAAAAAAAACAGCGCATAAGTCAAATGCCTATGGCTTCATCCCTAAGAGTATGTTCGGATTGGGAATTAAAGACTTTCAAGATATCTTTCCCTTGTTTTGGAAGATAAAAATTGGAATGGAAGATGAATTCTTAATCCTCCATTATTCTTCCCCTTCACAAATTCAAGATACCCGAAATTAGAGTATTTTGGAGGAGGTATCAACAACCAAACAAGCGGAGGACATTTAGAAGTTTAATCTTCTCTTTTCCTCTAATTACTTCCCTTCCCTTCGCCTCTTAATTCACAAATTAACCCTCAGGGTATATTTGTATTGGGGATTAAGGAGTAGAATGGAAGGGAAGGGGAGAGAATCAAGATATCTTCCCCTTGTTTGGGAAAATGAAAATTGGATGGGAAGATAATGGAAGATTAATCATTAATCCTTTATTATCCTTCCCCTTCACAAATTCAAGATACCTCAAATTGGAGTATTTTGAAGGAGTTATCAACACCTAAACTAGGGGAAGAAATATGGAAGGTTAACCTTCCCTTCTCCACGCTTCCCTTCTCTTCTAATCGCTCCCATTCCCTTCCCTTCTTAATTCCCAAACTTTGACAATTTGGAGGAGAAGGGAGGGAAAAATATTGAAGGAGAAGGGAAGGGGAAGGGAGACTAATCTTCTCTTTCTCTCCTCCTTTTTTAGGTTTTGGTAGCTCTTCCAAAATACCCCAATTTGAGGTATCTTGAATTCATGAAGGAGAAAGATATTGGAGGATTAAGAATTAATCCTTTATTATCTTCTCCAATTCTCAACTTTGCAAACAAGGGGGAGATATGTTACTTTTCTTCTCTTCCCCTTCCCTCCTATTCTCCTCCTTAATTCCCATTCTAAGCATACCTTAAGGATATCCTTACAAACATATGGGGGCTCATAAAGCAAACACACCCCATGATTAGAATTCAAAGCTAATCTAGCAAAGCTATTGGCTGCCCTATTTCCTTCACGAACAGTAGGGGAAAAACTAATTTGCCAATCTTTTTTGACAAGCTTTTTGATTCTATTAGAAAAATGCCTTCGCAGGTGAGAGCCTTCAATATCTAAGTCAGCAAATTGGAGAGCTAAGCTTGACTCCGAATCAATAATAACCTTTTGGAGATTATGATCTCTAACAAACTAAAGCCCCATTAGAATAACCCAGACTTCAACTTGGGTTAGTGCTTCCTTTTCCAAGTTTATTAGCAAAGCCAAACAGCCATTCTCCTTTAGGATATGCTTGGCTCAGATCCCTTTTCTTAAAGGGTACGTAGGCACCAAAGTCTCGCTTTCGTTCAAGACAATTGTGGAATGGTTGATAGGATCTTATTGAGGCCTGATATATTTAGATTTAGAGCTTTAAGGGGTAATCATCATAAGATGGGTGTCGAAGGGTGCCTAATACCTTCCCCTTGACCCAAGCAGTCTACCGAGCCCATACTTTACCTTTTATGACAGATTTTCGAAAACCTCTTCCAAGTTTAAGGGCAAGAAACTTCGTGGCGACTCCGTGGAAAGAGGCAGTCATTACAGTTGCCAACTTCGCTGGGGAACCAACGAGAGACAAGCCCCATTATATTTTCTAAGGCCTAAACATTTTTCAAAGATAATTCGCTTGTCAATCCTTCTATGAAAAAGGGAAGTTCTTGTTAACAAGATAAACATTGGTGGACCATCGAACCCGAGGAGAATCAAGGATGGACAAATTTTGCCCGCGCTAAAAAGGAAATAGTCTAGTAAGTATTTTCAAACACATTTTTCTACTTGTAAAATTCAGCTCAGATAAGGAAACGGAGAAATTATTTTCAAAAGCATTTTTCACCTGCAAAGTCCAGCCCAGACTAGAAGGTAGGGATACTACAAAATCCAAGGAACTAGGCTTCAAAACCTAAGGATTGGCAGGGCATCGAGACCTTGGAATTGGCAGGGAATTGAGACCCCATAAATTTTAAATCCAAGGAACCAGGCATCAAGACCTTGGGATTAGCAGGGCATCGAGACCCATGAAATTTTATATCCAAGGAACTAGGAATCAAGATTTGGGGATTGGCAGGGCACCGAGATCCCTGAAATTTTAAATCCAAGGAACCAGGCATCAAGACTTGGGAATCGGCAGGGCATTGAGATCCCTAAAATTTTAAATCCAAGGAACTATGCATCAAGACCTGGTGATTGGCAGGGCATCAAGGCCCCTGAAATTTTAAATTCAAGGAACCAGGCATCCAGACCTAGGGATTGGCAGGCCATCGAGATCCCTGAAAATTTAAACCCAAGGAACCAAGCAACGAGACCTGGGGATTGGCAGGGCATCGAGATCCCTAAAATTTTGAATCCAAGGAACCAAACATCAAGACCTGGGGATTGGTAGGGTACCGAGATCCCTAAAATTTTAAATCCAAGGAACCAGGCATCGAGACTTGGGGATTGCCAGGGCATCGAGATCCCTGAAATTTTAAATCCATGGAACCAAGCATCGAGACCTGGGGATTGGCAGGGCATCGAGATCCCTGAAATTTTAAATCCAAGGAACAAGGCATCATGCCTTTGGGATTGGTGTGGCATTGAGACCTCTGATTTCAAAATCCAAGGAACAAGGCACCGTGACTTTGGGATTGGACAAAAATTTAGGATCTAAAAGTGACCTATTTGTCACAATTAGGACCCGCTTCCCAAAAATCTGTGATACCCAGGAAAACTATGAAGCATGGAAGTCTTTTAATAACCTGTGAAACCTAAGTAAGTTGGAATAGCAAAAAAATCTTTTAAATCACTTGTGAAGTCCAGGCAAGCTAGAAGCAAGAAGACCTTTTTAATCACTTGTGAAGTCCAGGCAAGCTAGGAAGCAGGAACATCTCTTGAGGTTCCATGCCCGTCTTGGATGTCGAGAATCTCATCACTAACTCTCTCTTTTATGGATCCATGCTTGCCTTGGATGTAGAGAGTCTCATCACTAACTTATTTTTTTCGGGGATCAATGCTTGCTTTGGATGTCGAAAGTCTTATCACTAACTCTCTCTTTCATGCATCCATGCGTGCATTGGATGTTGAAAGTCTTATCACTGACTCTCTTTTTTGGCGATCCATGCCTGCCTTAGATGTGGAAAGTCTTAATTGGGCCGAGGTGCTCCTAAAAGTACCAAGCGCCTATCACTAACTCATCCTTCGGGAATTCCTGCCCGCCTTGAATCCCGAGAGTCTAACCATGATTGGCCTATGGTACTTCTGAAAGTACCAAGTGTTTATCACAAACCATATACTAGGGACTCTTGCCTGCCTTGAGCTTTATTGATGTCAACGTTAGGTACTTCTGCCTACCTCGAGTACCAACCACCTATCACTTTTTACTGGAGAATCTTGCTTGCCTTGAGCCCTATTACTGTCAGCGTTAGGTACTCCTACCTGCCGCGAGTACCAATCACCTATCACTTTTACTAAAGACTCATGACTGCCTTGATTGCTACCTTAAGCCTTACTCTAAGTTCATTTTTGTGCCTATGCTAAGGGCTATTCTCAAATTTCCATCTGCTCTCATGAAGGGTCATTCCCTCAAGTCTTGAGACTCATGTCTTGAGTTTCATTTAGACTCTGAAAGAATAATCACTCTCGGGCATGGCCTAGTGGTAGGAACTCGCTTCCAATACCCTTGGCTCTTATTCATTTTTCTCTTGGTGCAAACTTGGGAATACCATTTCCCCTCATTATTTTCACATTATTTTCCACATTTAATTTATGTTTTGGGGTGCATAGTTGGGTAGATTTTCTTAGTGTTTCAGCACCAATTAGCTACTCCTCCAACCAACAGCGCTCTGTCTGCTCGCAAGCATGGACCCTCCTCAATTGGAAGAACACATAGAAAAGCAAGAAGTTTTGCCACAACAGGGTGCAACAACCAATCATTGCTCACCACTGTGAAGTAATTGAAAACCCCAAGATGAGGGAGCCATAGCATTGTTGGTTTAGAACTATTTTTTTTAGGATGTCTGCTAGATTTTCTTTAGGTTTTTCTTGTGTTTGTTCATAGTTATTATTATTAGGTTTTTAAATTTGGTTCTGTCTAATGAACTCGTCAAAACTCGGACGAATAGGGCATCCTTTTGTCTTTACTTGCTTCCTCCAACAATTTTGGACTTCATTCTCAAGTCCCTTTTGGACAAAGACAAGTAAAGAGGGGACTCTGTGGACACCCTATTTTGTCCAGGTTTAAAAAAAGAGAAGCATAAAAATGAAAAAAAAAATACACAAATATTATATCAAAAATAAGAAAAGTAAACAATGTTAGATAGCCTACTCCTAGTACTAGTGGGCCAAGCCCAAAACAATTAAGAAGAAAACCTAACATAAATAAAGGGAGGTGGCTAGATCAAAGAGAAGAAGAGGAGATCAAGGAGAAGAGCAAGAGGAGGAAAGAAAGAAGAGGAAGGAGTCAAGAATGCATGAAGATGGGAAGGGAAACCTAGAATGAAAGGTGGAAGAACCAATTGAGGGAGTACTCTTCACTTTGACACTTTTCTGTTTTGGTTCAATTTGATTGCTTGCCTTCTCTGTTTTTTTTTGTTGTTGTTTTGACATATATAATTACTTTCTTGAATTTTTCTCTTCTTTGTGCATACCTTGAGAGCATCTTTGACTTTTTTCATGAATTTCAAAGTCTTTTAATTGAGACAAACAATTTTTGTGAAAGCCTCTGCCCGAATTGATTCTGAGTTCAGGCAGTGTGCCTTTAGCGCAAGATTCTGATTTCAATTTAACTCCAAATGGAGTGATCATTTTCTTCCAGAAACTAGACATCCATAGCTTTCTAACCATAGGCTTTTTGTCAAATTCTATTGGGTATTTTACTTGCAGAAATTTTTATAAAATCAATTTTTCAAAACACGTGGTAGAGTGACATCCTGAACGTCACTCTATTTTATGAATATGTTTCTCCCTCTACACACCTCCATTTTCATTGATTTTTATCCCTGCATCTTCTTCTTGGTCTTTGGAACAAAGGATAAAAATTTCATGACCTAATTCATCCAGAATGATTTATGGCATATTTATTTATCCCGAAGTATCATTTCAAACAGTTTCTGGGCAACTGTGTTTTGAAAGACCATATCTTACAAATTACTATTGCTTTTTGGGGCAAGGTCAACAGGGGTGTGTAGGGGATATCTAGAGATTTCTTATCCTAGGTTTTGACAATTTTTCGTACTTCAGAAGTGGTCCAATTTGATTTTTTTTTATTTAATGTCTAGAATCAGGAAAATACACGTCAAAAATTTTTCTTTGTTTTTCTTAAAGAGAAAATTCCAAAATATTATAGACACTTTATTCATGTATTTTAATGAAGTCTTTATTTATTTGTTCAACTGGTGTCACCATGAAGCCTATGCTTCTATAGGAACACCGGTTTACACGCCATCTGGGCATGTCGCCTGATGAGCATTAGACACCCACCTTGTTTGATTTGTTCTGTGAAATGCATGATAGATAGGTGCCGAGGAGCCTGTCCTCTTTTAGGTACATTGCGCAGGGATCCCACCTGAGCCTTTGCTTGGTCAGC
This sequence comes from Senna tora, assembly GCA_014851425.1. Lineage (NCBI taxonomy): Eukaryota > Viridiplantae > Streptophyta > Magnoliopsida > Fabales > Fabaceae > Senna > Senna tora. The sequence goes on from CM026265.1 coordinate 22,585,665, forward strand.
ATCCCCACACTCACACACATGTGTGCCATCACGAACTACCTTGTAATACCTGGGAAAATTTTTCCGAAGTTTAAAAATAAAATAAGAGGGAAAGAAAAGAAGTAGAAAATAATTTTTGGGATTTAATTCAGGACTTGAGAAATTGGAAACCTAAATTAAGTGATTATTATTTATCTTATTATCTATTTTAAAAAAGAAAAGAAAAGAAAAGAAAATATATATTAGTTGTGTATTTATTTAATTATTAATTAATTTATTTTTAATTATATATATTTAATTATTATTTAATTATCTAATTATTATAATTATTAATTATTTATTTTATTTAAAGTGGTGGGGTGTCGTATGTTTATAAGAAGGAAGGAAAGGAAAGAAGAATTAGAAACAAAAGAAAGAAAAGAAGAAAGAAAGAGAGAGAAAGAAGAGAGAGAGAGAGGGTGAGGCGTGAAGGAGAAGAAGAAGAAGAGTTGGGGTTTCGCCGGAAAAGTGACCAGGGGGAGCTATCCGACGCCGGAAAAGTCACCAGAGCTCGGGTACGATATCTCCTACACCTTCCACCAATCGAATCAAAGGTTGGTAACCCCAATTTCATTCGAAACCCCCAATTTCTTCATTTTTAGGGATTTCTTTGATCCACCTTCGATTGAATTGTTTCGAGGGTAGATTGAGACCTAGGAAGTGTTCTTGAACACTTAGTTGGGGTAAGAATCGAGACTATACCCTCGGCTTTAGCCGAATTTGAATTTTGAAAGGTTTGGGGTTGAAAATTCTAAATATTCATAAATTGGGGAAATTATTGATAATTAGGATTGAGCTTGGATTTGAGTAAATAGGCTTGGATTGGAATTATTGAAATTATATTGTTGTAATATTAGCTGAACAAGACCCGTGAAGAGCTAGTCCGAGGTTACTATGGTTGAACCTTGACATTAACGTGTCGGGTCCTTACTCGGATTGCCCAATTACACTTTAAGGGTGATATTGAGGGCTCCAAACCTCTTCTTTTGAATCTTAAACACCCTAGAATAATTCTAAAAATGTTATCAAGCATCAAGAATTATTTTAGGTGCCTTCTTGTTTCTCAAGAATGGAAACTTGCGGAACAATAAAGTCCAAATTTTAAAATGGCAATTTAATTCCTTCGTAATTATTAGGAAACCTTAAGTAGGATAATTTAGAAGCATATCGAGGTTTAGAAACTCAAATCCAAGGCTCCAAAATCAATTCAAGGTGAGCGATAATTATACGAAACCTAGTGTGTAGCACTTGAGACTCTCGTGGAAGAGAGGGAAGACGGATAAGACCAAGAACTCGGCTCTTGGCAATGTTTATGTGCATTTATAGGCACAAGCATACCATACGCATATGAGTTGCATATAGTTAAGATTGTTAACCACGTGAATGCAATTGTAGGAAACCACGATTCGTCCGGAGCGGGAGTTAGTCTAGGAAAAGCGCAAGGAAGCCGTCCAGGTGAGGGGCTTCCCTTCCTTGCCTTACAGGGTTCATTGAGGATGTGGATATGTGGTTTGCCTACTTGCCTGCTTGTAAGAATTGTTTAGTGGTTAACATGCTATTGTTGTTCCTAAACTGTTATCCATGAAAGTATTTGTATATGTGTGTTTGACTACAGGTAAAGAGGTACTGAAGGGTATCCATGTGATGACATGAGGTACGCCGAACAGTACAAGTAAAGGGGTAAGTTGTTGATTGAGTACAAGGTTTGGTTCACCCTACTAATTAGAAACTCATTAAAGAAATCGTATAGAAGTTGTTAGTGAACATCGACGTTTTATGGTAATTGAACTTAGGGAAGACCTTAGAGCTAGGTTATGATTTAAACCAAGGGTTTGTGAACAATATGATGATTAATACGATCTCTTAATTGATTAGTGAGTCGTAGGGATGTTCAGACTACCTAGGTAAACTCAGTTTAGGATAGTAATGGGTAGATAGAGTCAGAATCCCAACTGAAAGCTTGGGAAGAGAAACAAGTTAAAACAATTACCCGTTGAAGCCATTGCCCTAGCCTGGACCTAGGGTCAGTTAAAGAGTAAAGCATTTGCCCGTTGAGGCCATTGCCCTAGCCTGGCACTAGGGCCACTAAAAGACTAAAAGAAATTGGCCGTTGAGGCCATTGCCCTAGCCTCGGACTATGGTCAGTAAAAGTCTAAAGGATTTGCCCGTTGAGGCCATTGCCCTAGCCTGGTACTAGGGTCAGTAAAAGACTAAATGATTTGCCCGTGGAGGCCATTGCCATAGCTTGGCACTAGGGTTAGTAAAATATTTAAAAGAAATTGCCCGTTGAGGCCATTGCCCTAGCCTGATACTAGGGTCAGTTGAGTGATTTACAGTTTTCAAATGATATGTTAAAAGTGATTGTTTGTTTATGAGAAGCATGATAGAAAAACATGATCCATAGGTTTATCTTTGATTTTAATGATATATTAATATTGCCTGATCGTAATATAACATTTGATAAACTGGACTTCCATGCGCATGCGATTGTGGGTGTTTCCCTTTCCCCAGGTGTAGTGGTACCCGCCGCTACGCCGAGGATGGGAAGCTTCTCACTGAGTCTGTTTGATTCACTCCCTCTGCTTCAATATTTCAGATACAGGGATCAGGCAGGCATCGACGTCTGGACAGTGATACGGACATCAGACCATCCTTACGCACTTGTTTCGCGTGGGTGGACACCTTTTTGTTTATTTTGATTTCTCTTGTTGTACATATTTTGAAGTTGTAAGAGTTGTGTATATATATATTTACAGCTTTTAATATGTACCTACTCTAGAATTGTCGGCTTCACATGTACTTAATGACAGGGTCCAGTTTGGGGATAAACTAGGATATGTGTATTAATATATAAACTTCTGCATGTGAATAGGATAGATTGTACGCATTGAGGCGTACGGTCAATATGATATGCATATATATTATGTGTGCTTGCTGCATGTGAATAGGATAGACCGTACGTATTGAGACGTACGGTCAATATGATATTAATATTTACATTATGAGTGCTAATATATATATCTATACACTGGGCTAAGCTGAAGCGGTATTGAGCGAACCGCGAATTGCAGGTTAATTAGGTCACTAGTGAGGTGTGGCCACTATTATGATATATATATTAATTGAATAGCAGGGTAGTTATAGTTGTGATTACAGGGTAAGGCTTACGGGTTTCGGGGTAAAAGCCTATTCCCGTGCCGGTCACGTACTCTCGATTTGGGGTCGTGACAAACTTGGTATCAGAGCCTGGTTCTCTTTAAGTCTTGTGGAGCCATTGCTATAACCGGGTGTCGGTTTGACCCTCGTTGTGAAACCCGGGCACAACGTGGGAACAAACAGGCACTTGTGGGAGTACCCAAGATGTTGAGTCATGAATTCTTTTGAGTCATCGCTTTAGGCATAGAATTTGTATGTGAAATTCTATGCAAAGCATATAACTTGTACAGTACAAAAGTGCCGATGAGCACTGAGGCGTAAGGTGGGGTGGCAGTGACCCCGGAAACCTTAGGACGCCATAATGGGAAAGGAGACATCCATGGAGGATGCTACCTAGGCACAGACACATTTGGTTGAATTGTAGGCAGGAATGCACTACAATATATGATTGTTTTGCAGGTGTTAAATGAGACGACGCGTCTGCTCTGTTAGCGGCGCATTGTGTGCTATGGTATAGGCACAAGTTGTTTGATTATAGTATGGAATGCAAGTAGAATAGAAATATGCAGTGAATGGTAATTAGGCTAAGAATGGTGTGTAAGGTGAAGGAAAACACACGCTTGGAGTGTAGAAAAGAAAGTAAGCCTATGGGGCGATTGAAATGGAAAGTTATAGACAAGAATAAACATGGCCATGAGGCATGGGACCGACAGGAAGATGGCCACGTGAATGGGTCACGACTATGCGGTATGCTGTGGCAGAAGGAAGTGAGTTGTCCTTCCTATGAACTGAAAAATCAAGATATGGTATATGGAAGGGCAAAGTGGCCGAACCATATGGCGTAGAGATAGATGTTAAGAAGTAAAGGCATATGTAAACGTGTAGAGCGTGACCATATGCCGAGCAAGAAACAGGGTAGATGGGAAGGCACAGGGAAGAAGCCTAGTCCAACCCTACGCTCGATCCGTGAACTACTAGTTCCTTAAGCAAACAAGGGGGAAAAGAAGGGATTAAGCCCAACCAAACTCTCTTGGGTTGCTTAAGGAAGAGCATAAAGAATAGGATATTGATCACATGAGAATTTTTGTAAAAATCTTTTTTTTGTCTTTCCGGATGAGAGATTCTGAAAGAGCCTCAAACTTTTTTGAAAATACTAGGGATAACCATTGGAAGGCAAACTTTCATGAAAACTCTTTCTCAATTTGTGTCATTCCAATTGGTTAAACCCTAACCATTTACGAAAACCGTTGGCGTCATTTTCTAATAAATAAACTTGAATTAATTTTGAAAACCCACAGGGTGCCTAAGAAAACTAACTCATGTGACCAATACCCTACCAAACAATAATCCTTTTACAGGAAAGCTGTATAAGGATGGTAGATGTAGTTGAGAAATCACTCGCTTGGAGTGATTAAAGTTACGTAGACATCAAAAAGCACTAGAGAGTGCTAAAGTTCCAAGGGAGTATACAGGTAAACCTAAGGGTTACCAATTAAGGGGCCATAGGGTGATAATGGACCCGAAAGTATTAGACCGAAACAGGTCTAGAAGTGGAAATGGGCGTACACCTTTGGGTACCGTCCAGAGATGAGAAAACGAGTGCTATTGCGGTAGATAGCTCTCGGACGAGATAACGTGAGAGATAAACCCCAAAGAGACTCGTGGAGGATCGAGGGGAGAGAAAGTAGACATGGATAAGTAGTCCCATAAGGGGCGAAGAGCAGAAGCCTATAGGACCCCATAGGATAAGACTCAAGTAGGAGGTGGAGAACCAACTACTACCATAAGTGCATGTATAGTACACATACTATAGTGGACATAGCTAGGTAAGCTAGTTCCATAGGTTGGTGAACCGTAAATTCGTTAGTCTGAAGCCTAGGTATGGGTGGAGACTGAGTGGACAAACCAAACGTATAAGTGGCCATGTGGGTGCCATAGAGGGAAAATTTACCGTAAGGACGGTTAATCGAGAAGGAGAATTTAGTGAGTAACAAGTATTGAGAAATATTCGAAGAAGGAGTACCACGTAGGTACGAAATGAAAAGAAGAGAGTGAATACAAAAACGAAGTCGGGTAAGCATCTGGGGATGCGAGCCAAATGTCAAAACAGGTATGCTACCGTTGGGGGCGATTGGAACCCAACGGGTAACACACTTGCAAGAGGCGGCATATGTTCGTGAACATATGCCACACCGTAAGAAAGGAAAGAGTCAAACCATGGAAGCGGATCCCGTTTGGTCAAGGGGAGTGGAGCATGTCCAGAAAGGTTCATGCTGGAGTTAACAGATCAAATATTCCAAATAGGAATACAGGATCTAAGTGAGTTGAGGAGTCCGAGTGGGCTAAGTTAGGGTAAAAGCCAACGGAAACCCAACGAGTAGAGTTAGTGTAGGATGTGCAACTCTAAGTGGACTAACCTGAGGATGGAATAGATCCACAGTCATAGTCGTGTTTAGTGAGGCCTTTGGATGTGAAGATCGAACTAAGCCTGAGGCTGAGTAATGAGCATGATAGGAAGGAGGAGACTGATGAGTTTCCATTATAAATAGAAATGACTACAAGTAGTAGTCAGAGAAGAGTCTAAGTCGATCAGACATAGGATGTCGACAGGGAGTAACCTGAAGTGGTTATGGAAACCACTAAGGGTAAGCGTAGAAGTCCGAAAAAGAAAGGGAAACATGAGTCATAAATGTAAGATCCATTACCGTTTGGTGGAGAAACAGTAAGTGTAATACGTAGTTGTGCCAGTGTCATGGCATTTAGCTTCGTCAGGACACAAGTAGAGTAAACCGAGTCGGTAGTGAGTGTAACAACCTCAGAAGGGTTGGGTACACGGATGGCACAAAGCATAAACACCTACGCAGGGTGCATACCGTGTAACCGGCAAGTCTAGATGTGGTGTAGAGGGTGTAGTAAGATGTAAACAAACTTTTCTAGAGAAGTCGTTTACAAAGAATATATCGGGGGAGTACCAGCATAAGGGTAGCTGCTCGGTAGTAGAGGATACTTAGGTACGGGGATTCCGATGTAGGGGAGTACTTCGTCAGTTAGAGTTTATAGAAATAGAACCTAGTGTGTTATGCAAATAGTTAGTATCTTGGTGTGTTCCAAGACGGATATAAGAATTCACTACGAAGGTAGTTAGCCGGATAGGCAAATTGAGTCAAGGTAAGCCTCACTAGAGAAGACAATAGTTAACTCCTCGGAGAACAAATTTCATCATATCCACCGTGTGGTCAGAAACAATTTGCAACAGTCTGGAACTCAGTTTGAAATTGGAGATTCCAACTTGTTTCTAGCCCACATCCAAGCTATGTCAGCTCTAGTCGAGGAAGTGAAATACAAACAAGATCAAGACGCCGACCTCAAACAAATTAGAGATACAATGGGTAAGGGGGAGAAGGACGACGTCCGATTCTCCATATATGACAGTGGCATACTCCGGTTGGAGGGACGGCTGTGTGTACCTATGGTGGATGGTTTGAAAGAAAGAATCCTTGATGAGGCTCACAAGACAGCGTGCACAATCCATCCGGGTAGTAATAAGATGTATCAAGATCTGAGAGAATTATACTGGTGGAATGGTATGACAAAAGATGTGGCAGACTACGTATCTAGATGTCCAGTGTGTCAGCAGGTAAAGGCTAAACACCGAAAGCCCGCTGGAACACTTCAACAGATAGAATTTTTTGAATGGAAATGAGAAGCATGATAGAAAAACATGATCCATAGGTTTTATCTTTGATTTTAATGTTATATTAATATTGCCTGATCATAATATAACATTTGATAAACTGGACTTCCATGCGCATTGTGGGTGTTTCCTTTCCCCAGCTGTAGTGGTACCCGCCGCTACGCCGAGGATGGGAAGCTTCTCACTGAGTCTGTTTGACTCACTCCCTCTGCTTCAATATTTCAGACACAGGGATCGGGCAGGCATCGACGTCCGGACAGTGATACGGACATCAGACCATCCTTACGCACTTATTTCGCGTGGGTGGACACCTTTTTTATTATTTTGATTTCTCTTGTTGTACATATTTTAAAGTTGTAAGAGTTCTGTATATATATATTTACAGCTTTTAATATCTACCTACTCTAGAATTGTCGGCTTCACATGTACTTAAAGACAGGGTCCAGTTTTGGGATAAACTTGAATTTCACTAAATAACTCTGATTTGACCTGAAATCAACTCAAAATATTATAATAATACCTCATATTTAATAGATAATTAAAACCACAGTTTTATCACAAAAGATGTATTAAATATAAATAGTCATTTTTGTCACGTTCTTCATATTAACACCTGTGTACTTGGATTAGCGCCTTTTACTGTAATATTACTAATTACTATCAACAATATCAAGTAAAATAACTCCTGTTAACATGTCTAATTTAGGTGTCATCAGTAGCCTCTATTGCACACACATAGAAGTTGTATATAAGACTAATTCTATCTAAAACATCAAAAATAAGCTTTTTGAAAACATATTATGTCTCCCATAAATATTTTTAAACTATAAAAAATATAATTAATATAAATTTCCAACCTTTGGTGGCGACATTTTAAAGATCGCCACCAAAGGTCTTCGACGATGACATTTTTTATCACCACAGAAAGGTCTTTGGTGACGACTTTCATGAAGTCTCCATAGAGAATCCCTTCCGCTACAATTGAAAATGTAGCCACAGAAGTATCTTTGGTGGCGATGTGTAATGTCACCCCTGTAGAGACCTTTCGTTGCATCTTTTAAAATGTTGCCACCAAAGTGTTTTTTGTGGGCTTTTGGTGGCAACAAAATCATAGTTGCCACCATGGTCCTTCGGTGAGGACAAAAATGTTGCAACCGAAGACTTATGGTGGGGAAGGAAATTGATCGCACAGTAGGGGGACTTTTAATGGCGAATTTTTTGTTGTCACTAGAAATCCATTTTCTTACAGTAAAAGCCAATTGCGGAGGGAGGGGGCTAGCAGGAAATAATTGATAATAAGAAACTTAGAAAGACAATAAAAGAATTAAAGAAAATATAGAAAATCTATAACCCAATTTCACATAATCACATTTTTATTTCTTATTTCGTATTTCCAATTTTCCAATTTCACGTTTCCAATTTTTCAATCAAATTCTTCTTTCCTATTTCAAATTTTGAATTTTTCATCATCATTATCCTCCTCCTCCTCCTCCTCCTTCTTCTTTGTATTTAATTTTTTTGAGGTTGAACTATGCCTAAGAATACCATATTGACATGTTTTTCAAGAGAATAGAGATGACATACAACTTGAATCACGAACAAATTCAAATTCGAATCCAAGAGAAGAAATTGTTGTTGAGCCACCTACGATAGTCGCTTTAGAACAACCTCCTCCCAAGGATTGGTGAAAACTGGAAAGCCTAGAGAAGAAAATTTGTCTACGATTGCTGAGTTATGTCAAGGATTGGTGAAAATTGGAAAGTCTGAAATTTATCCTCTTATTGATAGGTTGCTTCGTCTTATTTTGACTCTTCATGATTCAACAGCAACAAGTGAACGTGCTTTCTCAACCATAAAAATCATTAAAACAAGACACATAAATAAGATGGAAGATGATTTTCTCAAAGATTTAATGATTGTTTATATTGAAAAAGAAATTGTTGAAAGATTTACTACAGACACAATTATAGATGATTTTTACTTCTTGAAGCAACATCGTGCACAACTCAAAAATGAAGGTGCATATTTAATATTTATTTAAACAATACTCTCCTTTTGTATTTTGATGATATTGATTAATTATATATACTCAATTTTTTATGCATTTTTATCGTTTTCTTATTATATTATGTGCTAACTTATATATATATATATAGATATATATATATATATATATATATATATATATATATATATAATATTTTATTTAATATTATAATTAAAAATTGAAAATTTGGCCCCCCTTAAAGAAAATCCTACCTCCATCCTTAGTAAAAACACCAATTAATAGGAGTAGAAGAAAACAGAAAATAATAAAGATCATAAATGACGAAAATGGATGGATTTTACATCAAATTACCAAAGGCGGAACAAGAAAAATACAAAGACGATATATATATATGGCCTTCTTCAATCGAAGGCGACTATGGAAATATCTATACAATTGATCACTTGCCTGACTACTCTTTCTAAACTACATTTATTAAATCTTCTCAACTATCTCTTGGAGATTCACAAAATAGAACAACTACTCATAACTACTTGCATGCTCAATACCAACCTCCTTCGCAAAAAGAAGTTTATTTTTTTGAAAAATAAATAGCCGATGTGGCAATCAAATCAAAGTATACAAGGTCAAGAAGAAAGGGTAAAGAAACAAAAGGGGAAAAAAGGAAAGAAAAAAAGACAGATGAGATAAAAGTTGAGGAAAAAGACAAGTATGAGTAGAATCTCAAGTTAAAGCCATATCTATCTAAAATGAACCAAATCAGATTGTTATGTCATACTTAAATTTATGGGAGTTACAATTTTGGATTTATTTAGAACATTTGTGATAGATTTATTTGGGACAAAATTTTTTTAAAAGACCAATATGAATTTTTAAATATATTTTAAAGAAAAAAAATTAGAGTTTTAAACATTAAACCTAATATCTAATATGTAATTATACCTTGTCTAGTATAGGAGAATCACACAATAGATAATGAATCAATCATAAAACTTGCAAACAACTATATATAAAAATATATATATTTTAAGTTTCCCATATAATATTTCTATAATTTTAGTATAATAAAAATTATCATTATTATATTTTAAAATAGTGAATTAAATAATATAAAGTTATTTTTAATTTCTTTCTTGCTCTTTGTTAATTGCTATTTATTATCTCTACTTTTTTTTACATCTCCTCACTAGAATGACCCTATCACGACCCCCACCCGGAGGCACGTGACCAGCACAGACATAGGGCCTAACTCTGAGTCTGTTAGCCTTAACACCTATTACATTTAACTATCATTCCCATTCGCATACACACATTATCAATATATATGGCTCACATCTCCTGTGTGGCCTATCATACACCTGCAATCCACAGCCAAGTGCTGCTTCAGTTTATATGTATACTCAAACACACATAATATATATATCTGTCATATACGTTGCCACACACTCCGTTGTGTGACATATCCTATTCACATGCAAATTCGTATACATAATTATAATAAGTCCCCAAAATAATCCTGTCTTTAAGTATGTGGAGCTGACAAGTCTAGAGTATAATAACCAAACAGTGTAATCAATTCATTACAATATCCAAAATAAAATCAAAGCCACCCACAGAGACAGAATGTGAGTGCTAGCAAAACGTCGCCTTCACTGAGCCGACGTGGAAGCCTGACCGGTACCTGTATCTGAAAAAGTAAACCACTAGAGGGTGAGTCAATGACTCAGTGAGTGACTCTCCCATCCTAGGCGTAGTAACGGGTACCACTACGACCGGGAAGGGGAGAAACCACATTCACATACGCATACACTTCAATTCATCTTTGATAATTATATAATTGTTCTCAAGCATTAGAACATGTACAAACTCTACTTTAACCGTACCACAACATACATTAATCATGCATACTGACATACGTGTATCGAGAAGCACCAAACACATAGATTAACATTCAAGTGCGGTTCACCCGCCAAACTTACGTACCTTTGGTTACCTTGTTGCCGCCATGACGTGTCGGTCCTCCCTATCTATCCCGATGCACTATAAGACTTAACCCATCGTCATGGTCGGTTGGATTTGAAATATAGTAATTTAAAAACAAGGTTTTCCTCAACGCCACGTCAAGACAACAATCGGCATGTTCGAAGAAAAGGAAATCTAGTCATAATGAATACCAAGGACATTGAGGGTTTACACTAATGTTGAGTACCTATACGCTCGGTATCTTACATCGATACGCATAGGCACACGACCCATTCCAGGACCGTCTCCACGGAATGTTGTGTTCGGTGGCGTACCCCGGCACCAACCCGCCGAGGTGTCCATCTACATCGGCACTTTCCTGACCATCGTCTCGGGAAGCCCGCTTGGTTCAATCCAGACCAACTCAACGGATTAACCAACTAGTAATGGTGGCATACTCCGGACCGGCTCAACAGAGTAACCCTTGAGCACTCTTGTCTCCAAGGAAGTACTTGAGTCCTAACAAATAGAACCACACCAATTAAACTACTTATCTACACATGTGTGTAGCAAATTTTCCATAAATTCCATATTAACCAATTTTCCACTTCTACACATGTCAATGCCTAAATTCCACTACCTAAGCTATGGTCATTATTTGGGAGTTGGTTTTAGTTCAAAATAAATTTTACTTTAAGAAATCATATTCAAAAGTTTGCACACCATCTAGCTCCATCAATGGAGGATTTTTGCCAAATATAGAAATTTTACTCATTTTTACGAAATTCATAAATCACCATCCCAATCATTGGGCATTCTTCCAAATCATCTAAAATGCATAAACATATCATTTAGAGTTCATACATATCAACAATTTCAAAGAAATCAAAAATTCTAAAAATTTTCACAAAAATTCGTCCAACATGAACCCTAGGTTGAAATCCTCCAAAGAAATCCTTATTGGGGTGTTTTCTATATTCCAAAAGAGTCCTAGGTTGATATACTATCCATTAGCAACTCATTACAACAAGAAAATCATGATTTAAGAGGTGGAGGCATGATTTTTGGAGCTTACCTTAAGGAAATTCGAAAATGGAAGTTTGGGGAAGTTGCCCAAGCTCCTTGAGGCTCAACAATGGTGGTGGAGGCTTGTAAGAGTCTTTACTTGGTAGGAGGAAGCAAGAAAATGAGGGAGAAGTGGAGGATTCATCACTTTCTTCTTTGCCATAGCACATAAAAAAGGAGAAGTGAAGAGAAGAAGATGAAGAAGAGAGGAAATGGCTTGGTGCATGTAGGAAGTGCTGGAAGTGAAACAAAAGTGCTTCATTAATTGGGTAGGAGATTTAAGGGTAATTTTGGGCATTTGACAACTTTTGGGCTATGGTGAAATAGAGTTTTGATTGGATTTTCTTAACTATATTTATTTTTAGGTAAGAATAGGAAAATTTTGAAATTTTTTGCTAATAATAAGCCTATTAAAAATATCTGTCATTGAGTGTCTTGCAGATGAAAATTTTCAACCCAGTATAATTTTTATTTTCGAAAAAATCTCAAATTTAAACTATGAGCTTTAGAATAATCATATGACCACTTTTAAACAAAATTATAATTTTTCTACCTAATTTTCATATTTATTTTAATTTCTTAAATTCTCAACTCGAAAACTATTAAAATCTTAATTATTTCCCAAAAATTTTATTTCACTTTAAAAATTTTATTTTTATTTTCTTTAGCCAAAATGCTTAACTTCAATTTCACAATTTTATCAATTTCATATTATCCCATTAATTCCTATTTAATTTTATTTATCTATATGTATACACAAAATTATTATTTATTTCTATTGTTCATTTATTTATTTATTTTGTCCTTACTTTCCAACTCCAAATGATGACCATGCTAAGTCTTACTATACACAATTAACCTGAATCTAAAAATACCCCTTGGGAATTACAGACCCAAACTTCAACTTGGGTAGCAATTCCTTTTCTAAGTTTATTAGCAAAGCCAAACAACCATTCTCTTTTAGGGTATGTTTTCATTGAGATTAAGGGGGAGAAGGGAATACAAGGTGAGAGAATCAAGATATCTTCCCCTGGTTTGGGAAGATAAAAATTGGAGGGGAAGATAATGGAAGATCAATCCTTAATCCTTCATTATCCTTCCCCTTCACAAATTGAAGATACCGTAAATTGAGGTATTTTGGAGGAGTTATCATCACCCAAATAACGGAAGGACATATGGAAGTTTTTGCCAAGCCAGATAAATGTTCATATTCCCTTTGAGATTTATAGTTTTTGCCATTCCAAGGTCTTGAACATACGTGTTGACTAAAGGAAATAAGGATATTGGTGTGTCCTGCTTATTACTAAACACACAATCATTTCTCTACTTCTAACCCAACTAGCATGGTATCCCAAACTTACTACTCCAAGATAGAATTTTAATTAATGTCCATAACTTTAGATGGACCAAAATTTTTGTAGCAAACAATTGAGCTTTCTCTTTCAAACTTCATAATAGGCCTTTTTGATGGAAAAAATATTTTTGAAGACTTAGCCCAATAAGCTCACATTTTGTTATTATAAAAAAATATTTAAAACGTATTATTCCAATCATGCATCCTATGGACGGTCGCAGGGATTAAATCAATTAAAAATAATCAAGAAAAGCTTAAAAGTATGAAATTTTGGTTGAACGTTGCTACTTTCATGAGAGACGTCACGATGTTCAGAGCCATCATACCTCTGAATAACAACTTAAATATGAACATCGTGACTTTCATTAGGGACGTCACAACGTTCATCAACTTAGATCCAATCTTCAATGTTTTTGGCTTGTTTTGGCTCCCTACGATTCATTCGATTTGAATCACAGGTGTTTCCTAGGGTTCATTCGATTTAGACGCTGACTAAAGCTCTAGCCTCTAGGGTTAATAATAAAAAAGATTTACCCTATTAGTAATTCTAGACTAGGCTTAGTATGATATTAAAATGACATATATGGTGTAAGATGATGACAAATATGATTTATGATGCTAATGATAATTGATGATAATAACAATGATAAGCCTAGGGCTTCGAGATAATTGGAGTTATCTAAGGATCTAGGGATTTTAGATGCTTACCTGGGGCAGTGGTATATTTTAAGATTGCTTGGGAGTCAAAGATGGGGCTCTTTAGACTCAAGGTGTGGCTAGAGAGTTCTCTAGAGGAGTCAAGGGAGGGTTTTCACTCTTGATTGATGTGTTGAATACTGTGGAGTCCGGTGCTATTTACAGGCTAAAAAATAATAGAGTTCGGAAAATATCCGAGGGACGTTGCAACGTGAGGGCTAGTCATTGCTATGTTGGCACGGATAAGTGTTTTTGAGCATTTGGATTTTGGGAAAGAATATTCGAATATTTCCTTGGATACGTTGTGACGTGGGAAATAGCCATCGCGACATTGGTGTCGCTACGTTGTGACGTCAGTAGACAAACTTTCGTTTTTGGGTATGTTTTTAGTTTCCAAAACGGACCCAAACAAAATGGGGTGTCTAAATGTCTGGAAACAAAGTTTCTTCTTCCTTTCTTTTCTTTCATCTTGTATTTTACTATTATCATGGCCTTTGATACATTGTTCTACTTAGATATGCTAGTCTAGACTCTTTCTATCCTAGGGTTGTGGTTCCCTTGCAAGTAGATTGTGGAAACCTTGTAATTAAGGATGACGAAATGGTGTACTTGGTGACAGATATCGTGAATATCAGCACTATCCATGTAATTTTTTTGGATTCAGGTAATCTTTTGCTTCTCAACAGCTCCAATTTGAACATTTTATGGCAAATTTTCGACTACCTCACAGATACACTTCTCGCTGGAATGATTGTAGGAGTTGACTTCACATCAGGAATGAGTTGGTCATTAAGATCATGGAAAAACGAAGAAGATCCGAGTCCTAGAGTTTTCTCACTTGAAGTCGAAGAATATGGCAATTATATGTATGATAAGCTAATCATCAGGATCAAGAAGGGGTTTGAGATATACTGGATTGGGGATGAGCTATCTAATTTTACGTTTCAAAGTTATAATAGACAAATCAATACTATATGGAAGCCAGGGTAATTAACTTGGCAAGGGGAATATATGTAATATCCGAGGTATTAATTTTTATTATTATCATTATTATTAATTTATTTTTCTTTGGGAAAGAAAAATAAATTAAATTAAAAAGTAAAAAAATGAAGAAGGGAAGAAATGAAATTTTAAAATTTTGTTTCTAGGATCTAAGCGAAAGGGGAATTAAAAAGGATGGGGGAAAAAGGGGATATAACAAGCAAATAATATTTCTTTTTCTTATTAATAGTTTTTTTTGTTAGGGGGTCAATTTGACCCCCATTCAGCAAACACAAAAAGAAAAAATAAAAAGAGAAGAAGAACGTGAAACGGGCAGAAGCGACGCACGAGCCAACAGAGCCGAGAGAGAAGAAGAAGCTACGGACGGAGGGTTTGGCTGGAATATGCCGGAGGAGTCCATTCTAACGCCGGAGATGGTGACCAGAAGTCTTCTTCAACCCTTGGCAAGTCTTCTATCCGATTGGATTAAGGTTAGAAAGCCTCAATCTCTCAAAACCCCAATTTCTCCAATTTTGGGTATTTTAGGAATTCTTCAATCTCTTCCAATCGGGACATTCCGAGGTTAAATTCGAGCTTAGTAGGTGTTATTGAATGCTTAGGGAGGTTCAGAATCAAAGCTAAACCGTAGGAATTGACCGGGTATGGAAATCATGGAAATTGGGTTAGGAAATGGCTCTAAAATTCGAAATTACTAGTTGAAGCATGAATAGGCTTGGAATGGAGTACTATAATTGTCATAGTTGCTGGAAATATATAAGGGAATAAAGCCCGAGTATTTACCGTCTCAACCGGAACCCAATTCGGTGAAAAAGAGGCGAAATACTAAGCCGCCGTACAGTAAGGAGCTGTGCTGTGGGTTGGACACCTCGGTCTAGTCCGTGGTGGACACCTAAGACCCGCTAAATTGGTACCAAGGCTCTAATTATACCCAATTATATTTTTATATATAATTAAAGAGGTCATAGTTGAACTCTTACTCGGCAAATGCGCTGAAACGGTGGAATGAGTAAGCTAAGGCCTCTTTTGAGCCATAAAGAAATTCTTTTATTAGTTAGAAGTCCTTATGAACACGTGAAGTGAAATTTAGACAAATGGGAATCTCTAACCTTAGCATTTAGAGGTTCTAAGTGGCTCGAATGTGTGAAAGCCGATATAAGACAGTATGGACTTTCAAAAAGAGCAAATAAGACAACGTAACGAACTAAATAGTTAGTTCTTGGAAATATCTAGAAGGTGCATGAGCATTAGCATCGCACGTGCATGTTAGATGCTTAGTTACACTTTTCTAAATTTCTTAAATATATGTGTCTAGGGCACCACAGGGTAATTGGAGCTCCAGGCACTCCGAGGACTAACCAGGAGGGCCAACGAGGTGAGGGGCTCTCCCATCCCTGCCCCACAGGGTTGGATGACTACGTGGAAATGTGGTTTGCTCTATTTTTGGCAAATTTCTATATGAAATATGTCTATCTGAATGTATTTGTGTTACGCGTATATGATTAGCAAGTAAACAGTAGACGTGCAAACTGTTTATATGTTTATTCTCAAGTGAATATGTGATATTGTGGCTCACCGAGCCTTATATGTTATCGTGGGTAGGATTGAGTCGGAATTTCATATGTGAGGGTTGATTAATATTAGAAACCCATTTAATTTGATCATCATTGTAAAGATTTTAACCGTATGGTACATTGAGGAAAATGAACCTAGGTTGTTAAGTGAGAGTGAGAGTGTTGCATAATCGAAAAGGGGGAAACTAGGCCTAACTAATAAACACGTATAATATTCAATTAGGTTCTTGTAGGATGTCTTTCAAGGTTAAACATGTTAGTTGAACTTGTTTAGGTTAGTTTGGGTAGATCGAGTCAGTCATCTTGGTCGGACAGACAGAATTTTGTCATCAGTAAGTATGCCACATAGTGGCCTTTACCTTGGTTTAACCGGGGTCAGACAAGTTGTCGTCTATTACTCTGAGCGTGCCTTGGAGTCAGAAAGTTCCTAGTGTGATCAACTAGGTTCGAACAAGAGATTGCCTTCGGGCCAGTATTTCTCTTCGCATAATGCGAGAGACAGCAAGTGAACGCCTACGCGTATAAGTAGATGTTAACCTTGAAAACATATGGTATAAATATTGCGATTTATGTACGTGCAGAGTAATAAATATGGTAGGAGCATGAATTTGGATTTTAATTGTGAATATGTTATATTGATTTACTGATCATGTTAAAGGTCACAATATGAATCTGTTTCATGCGCATGTGGTTGTGGTTACTCCCTTCCCCCAGCAGTAGTGGTACCCGCTGCTACGCCAGGGATGGGGGAGCTTCTCACTGAGTCTGTTCGACTCACCCCCCTGTTTATATGTTTCAGATACAGGTGGTTCAGGCGTCGGGAACGCGTCCACTTCTTCTCAAGGAGGCGGACATATGTGAAGACCGAACGCTTAGTCCGTGTCGGTATTTATTTTGGATTTGTACATATGTTGTGATGTATATATATATATTATACTCGAATTCTAGCATTGTCGGCTTCATACAGGTTAAAGTTTGGTCTTGGTGTTGGGAATTTAGGCTATGATATAGCATATATCATGTATATACATATATGACTTCTGCATGTGACTAGGATAGATCACACGCATTGAGGCGTGTGATCAATATGTAAATTATATGTATGTGTGACTGAATACCTGTTTGTGTGAAAATATGGCTTCTGCATGTGAATAGGATAGATCACACGCATTGAGGCGTGTGATTAATATGTAAACTATATGCAAGTGTGTGATTGAATATATGTATGACTGTATACAGGACTTCTGCATGTGAATAGGATAGATCACCAGCACTGAAGCGCGTGATCAATATGTGAACTATATGTACGTGTGCGTGAATATGTGTATATATATAGACTGAAGCGGCGTTGAGCGAGCCGTGGATTGCACGCTACTGAGGTCACTGGAATTGGATGGCCATATATATATTATATATTGTTTGTATTAGAAATCGGTAGTTATGAACATGTGAAAATGTTAATAAGGAATTAGAGGCTTATGGGATAGGAGAAATCCTACCTCTCGTGCCGGTCACGGACGTTCGATAGGGGGTCGTGACAAACTTGGTATTAGAGCCAGATTTACTTTAAACTGTATGAAGCCATTGGTATGATCGGGTGTCGGTTTACGCCTCGTTGTGAACCCAGGCACAACGTGAGAGTAAAAAGGCACTTGTGGAAGTACCCAGGAAATTGTGTCAGCCCTTTCTTTCTACTCTCTTTGATATGAAATATCATTGATATATGTGTACTTATTAGGTGTGGTCCTTGTGCAGTATAGGGATGCCACCGATCATGAGACAGGCTAGGGGTGGAGGGAGAACTCAAGCGAAAATTGATCGAGAATTAGTTTGGAAGGAGGGAATGCCCACCCGAGGCCGAGGTAGAGGCCGTACACGAGGCCGAGGTAGAGGTCGTGCTCGTGGTCAAGGTAGAGCACAAGTGAGAGGAGAAGAGAAGAGACAGTCACCGGAACCTCATGTAGAGACAGGTGCACCTTCTGTGGCAGAAATGCTCACGGCAGGATTTCAGGAACTAAGAGAAGAGATGACGAGACAAATACAGAGAGAAGTACGCCGGTTAGTAGTCGGCGAGGAAGAAGGAGAGAGAGTTCCTAGAAATCAAGATTTGGAGGTTGTTGAGGAAGAGGACAGAGAATGGCAACAACCGCAGGAAGTGCCTCGTGAGCCGTGGGTAGCACCTAGAGAGTTGTCGATTTCAAAATTTCTGAAGCTTCATCCACCCACTTTCTACGGAACTAGTGAGAAAGAGGATCCGCAGTACTTTGTCAGAGATGTGGTCAGAATTGGGCACATGCTGAGGTGCTCAGGGCATGAGTTAGTGGAATTAGCTTCATTCCAACTGAGGGGAGCTGCTGGAATATGGATAGAGTCCGTACAGACGAGGTATTCAAGAAGGGTGGCACCGATCACCTGGGAAGATTTTCAGAGGGAATTCCTGGGTCAGTTTCTATCTAAAGGCACCAAAGATGCAAAGCGTCAGCAATTCGAGGAGTTGTGGATGACGCCTAACATGACCATGACGGAGTATGAATTACTTTTTACGAAACTGGCTCAATTCTCACCTGAGTTGGTTCCTGATGAAGAGGTGAGGATCAAGAGGTTCATACACCGTCTCACGGAGCCATTGTTTACTGCCTTGTTAGCACAGAGAAGGCAATTCAAAACTTTAGCACAAGCCGCAGATTGTGCCAGGATGATTGAAACCAGGAAGAGGTGCGAAACGTCTGTTGATCCCAAAGTCAAGTTGATTACGGGCAATGACAACTAAGGAGGTGGAAGTAAGAAAAGAAAGACAACAGGTGGGGGAGCAGGATACTCAGGGTCTGCAGTAGAACAGTCCTCAACCATCACCAATGAAACAGGTATGAGGAGTAATGTTCAAGGGGGACAGAGATTGCAAGGGGGTGGAAATGCTGGTAAGACAAGGCCCTAGTGTGCGACTTGCGGCAGGTATCATTATGGAGTGTGCCAGAGATTGACATGTGGATGTTACAGCTACGGCCAGGTGGGCCATATGGCTAGGGAGTGTCCAAAGAGAAAGGAAGGTACAAGTGTGAGAACAAATCCGACACCAAGGGGTACACCTATTTCAGCCCCACCAGTAAGAACCGCACCACCACAGACAACAAGTACAGGTGCAGCTAGAGGTTGTGGTGCAGGATCTAGTTGCAGACGACCAGGGGCAGTAGGTGGAGGACAGGCGCGTGTATTTGCACTTTCTCAGCAAGACGCTCATGCATCAAATGCGGTTGTGACAGGTACCCTTATTGTTTGCTCTCTTGAAGCACGAGTTTTGTTTGGTTCTGGCTTCACTCATTCCTATGTGTTTCATGCATTTGCCTCTAAATTCAAGAAAAGTTCATCTAGAATGAAAGAAACAGTACTGGTCTCTACTCCAATGGGAGAATCGGTACAAGTAGAGTATGTGCACGAGTCTTGCGTTGTGGAGGTCGATGGCCATGAGACTGTGGTAGACCTTCGGTTGTTGTGTATGGTTGATCTTGATGTAATCCTCGGAATGGATTGGTTATCGTCTTGCCATGCGGTTGTGGACTGCAGGGCTAAATGTTTGAAGTTCAATATGCCAAACGAGGAACCTTTTATGATACGGGGTGATGGAGCTGCACCGTATCCAAGCTTAATCTCGGCGTTGAAGGCATCCAAGTTACTTGTAAAGGGATGTAAGGGGTATTTGGCTTTGGTCAAGGATACCACGAAAGTAGTACTTTCACCGACATAGGTACCGGTAGTGCGAGAATTCTTGGATGTATTTCTAGAAGATTTGCCGGGATTGTCACCCGATTGGGAGATTGAATTTGAAATTGAGCTGCAACCTGGCACCCAACCTATCTCCACACCACCTTACTGGATGGACCCGATATGGACATTACGAGTTCTTGGTGATGTCTTTCAGATTAACTAATGCTCCTGCAGCGTTCATGGACATGATTCTTCAAACCAATTCTGGACCGATTTGTCATTGTCTTAATTGATGACATCTTGGTTTACTTTAAGAATTCTGAAGAACATGCAGAACATTTAAGATTTGCATTGCAGAAGTTGAGAGAGGAGAAATTGTATGCCAAGTTCTCCAAGTGTGAATTCTGGCTTGACAAAGTTGCCTTTTTGGGTCACGTGGTATCATCAGAGGGAATCCACGTTGATCCAAGTAAGGTAGAAGTGGTGAAGAATTGGTCCCAGCCTACCTCAGTTATTGAAATTTGTAGTTTCTTGGGCTTGGCTGGATATTATAGAAGATTTGTGCAGAACTTCTCTAAGGTTGCTGAACCTATGACTAAGTTAACTCAGAAGGGAGTGAAGTTCATATGGGATGACAAATGTGAGCAGAGTTTTCAGAAACTGAAAGATAGTCTCACTACTGCTCCAGTGCTGGCACTACCTGAAGGCACATGAGGGTATGTGGTATACTGTGATGCGTTGACGATCGAGTTAGGGTGTGTGTTGATGCAGCACGACAAGGTGATTGCGTATGCATCGCGACAATTGAAGAAACATGAGAAGAACTACCCGTCTCATGACCTCAAGATGGCTGCTGTAGTATTCACTTTGAAAATATGGAGACATTACTTATATGGTGAGACATGTGAAATTTATACAGACCACAAGAGTCTCAAATACATTTTCGAGCAGAAAGACTTGAACTTGAGACAACGTCGATGGTTAGAGTTGTTGAAGGAGTTCGACTGCACGATCTTGAATCATCCAGGTAAGGCTAATGTGGTAGCTGATGCTCTGAGCCGGAAATCCATGGGCAGTCTTGCTCATATAAGTGAAGAAAGAAGGCCGTTGATTAGAGAACTGCATGAGCTAGAACAAACGGGAAATCAGTTTGAGATTGGGTGTTCTAACTCAGTTTTAGCTCATTTGCAAGCTAAGTCCTCTAAGGTAGAAGAGGTGAAGTCTAGACAGGATGAAGATACCAACCTCAAGCAAATCAGGGATACGGTAACTAAAGAGAAGGGGGACGACGTCCGATTCTCTATTGATGATTTTGGAGTACTTCGGTTGGAGGGAGGATTGTGTGTTCCCGTGGTTGATAACTTGAAAGAAAGAATTCTTGAAGAAGCACACCAGACAGCTTATACAATCCATCCGGGAGCTAGTAAAATGTATCATGATCTGAAGCAAATGTATTGGTGGAATGACATGAAGAAGGATGTTGCAAACTATGTAGCCAGGTGTTTAGTGTGTCAGCAAGTTAAGGTTGAACACCAGAAGCCCGCCGGAACATTACAACGGATAGAAATACCTGAGTGGAAATGGGAGAGGATAATGATGGATTTTGTAACAGGGTTACCAAGATCACAATGTGGATTTGATTCGGTTTGGGTGATAGTGGATCGCATGACTAAGTCCGCGCACTTCCTACCAGTTAAGACCACTTACGGGGTGAGTCAGTATGCGCAGCTTTATCTATCAGAAATTGTTAGATTGCACGGTGTACCAGTATCCATAATATATGATAGAGGGCCACAGTTCACTTCCAGGTTTTGGAAGTCATTGCACGAAGTGTTGGGAACGAGAGTTTATTTGAGTACTACGTTCCACCCACAGACTGACGGGTAATCGGAAAAAACCATTTAGATTCTTGAAGACATGCTTCGAGCGTGTATTATGGATTTCGGAGGAAGTTGGGAAAGGTATTTACCTTTGGCTGAGTTTGCATACAATAACAATTATCAAGCGAGTATCCAAATGGCACCTTTCGAGGCTCTGTACGGTCGTAGGTGCAGATTCCCGATTGGGTGGTTCGAGGTCGGAGAAGCTAGCTTAATCGGCCCAGAATTGTTACAAGATGCCTTGCAAAAGGTGAAGTGCATAAGAGAAAGATTGTTAACGGCTCAGAGTAGGCAAAAGTCCTATGCAGACAATCAGAGAAGAGAATTAGAATTTGCCATTGGTGACCAAGTGTTCTTAAGGATATCACCGATGACAGGCGTAATGCGGTTCGGTAAAAAGGGGAAGCTATGTCCTTGGTATATCGGACCGTTTGAAATCCTAGAACGAGTTGGGAATGTGGCGTATCGGTTGGAATTGCCTACGGAATTGGAGGGAGTACATCCTATTTTCATGTATCGATGCTTCGGAAATATCTTTCAGATCCCTCGCACGTGATTCAATCGCAAGACATGCAACTAACCGAAAATCTAACATATGAAGAGGAGCCAGTGGAAATCTTAGATCGGCAGTTGAAGAAACTCAGAACAAAGGAGATTCCATTGGTTAAGGTCTTGTGGAGAAATCACTCGACCGAAGAAGCTACATGGGAGGTCGAGGGTGAAATGCGCAAGACGTATCCTTATCTGTTTCAAGACTAAGGTTAGTATTTTGTTTGAAATTCAGGGACCGAATTTCTTAAGGGGGGAAGATTGTAATATCCGAGGAATTAATTTTTATTATTATCATTTTTATTAATTTAATTTTCTTTGGGAAAGAAAAGTAAAAAAAATGAAGGGAAGAAATGGAATTTAAAAATTTTCTTTTAGGATCTAAGTGAAAGGGGAATTAAAAAGGATGGGGGAAAAAGGGGATATAACAAGCAAATAATATTTCTTTTTCTTATTATTAGTTTTTTTTTGTTAGGGGGTCAAAACTGTGACCCCCCATTCAGCAAACACAAAAAGAAAAAAAATAAGAGAAGCAGAACATGAAATGGGCATAAGCGACGCACGAGCCAACGGAGCCGAGAGAGAAGAAGAAGCTACGGACGGAGGGTTTGGCCGGAATACGTCGGAGGAGTCCATTCGGACGCAGAAGACGGTGACCGGAAGTCTTCTTCAACCCTTGGCAAGTCTTTTATCCGATTGGAATAAGGTTAGAAAGCCCCAATCTCTCAAAACCCCAATTTCTCCAATTTTTGGTATTTTAGGAATTCTTCAATCTTTTCCAATCGGGGCATTCCGGGGTTAAATTCGAGCTTAGTTGGTGTTATTGAATGCTTAGGGAGGTTCAGAATCGACGCTAAACCGTAGGAATTGACCGGGTATGGAAATCAAGGAAATTGGGCTAGGAAATGGCTCTAAAATTCGAAATTGCTAGTTGAAGCATGAATAGGCTTGTAATGGAGTAGTATAATTGACGTAGTTTCTGGAAATATATAAGGGAATAAAGCCCGAGTATTTACCGTGTCAACCGGAACCCAATCCGGTGAAAAAGAGGCGAAATACTAAGCCGCCGTACAATAAGGAGCTGTGTTGTGGGTTG
Organism: Senna tora; assembly: GCA_014851425.1. Lineage (NCBI taxonomy): Eukaryota > Viridiplantae > Streptophyta > Magnoliopsida > Fabales > Fabaceae > Senna > Senna tora. Next base: position 22,609,418 of record CM026265.1, read on the forward strand.
GACACCTCGGTCTAGTCCGTGGTGGACACCTAAGACCCGCTAAATTGGTTCCATGGCTCTATTTATACCCAATTATATTTTTATATATAATTAAAGAGGTCATAGTTGAACTCTTACTCGACAAATGCGGGGAAACGGTAGAATGAGTAAGCTAAGGCCTCTTCTGAGCCATAAAGAAATTTTTTTTTTAGTTAGAAGTCCTAATGAACACGTGAAGTGAAATTTAGACAAATGGGAATCTCTAGCCTAAGCATTTAGAGGTTCTAAGTGGCTCGAATTTGTGAAAGCTGATATAAGACAGTATGGACTTTCAAAAAGAGCAAATAAGACGACGTAACGAACTAAATAGTTAGTTCTTGGAAATATCTAAAGGGTGCATGAGCATTAGCATGGCACGTGCATGTAAGATGCTTAGTTACACGTTTCTAAATTTCCTAAATATATGTGTATAGGGAACCACAGGGTAATTGGAGCTCCAGGCACTCTGAGGACTGATCAGGAGGGCCAACGAGGTGAGGGGCTCTCCCATCCCTGCCCCACAGGGTTGGATGACTACGTGGAAATGTGGTTTCCTCTATTTTGTGCACATTTCTATATGAAATATGTCTATCTGAATGTATTTGTGTTATGCATATATGATTAGAAAGTAAACAGTAGACGTGCAAACTGTTTATGTGTTTATATGTTTATTCTCAAGTGAATATGTGATATTGTGGCTCACCGAGCCTTATATGTTACCGTGGGTAGGATTGAGTCGGAATTTCATATGTGAGGGTTGATTAATATTAGAAACCCATTTAAATTGATCATCGTTGTAAAGATTTTGACAGTATGGTACATTGAGGAAAATGAACCAAGGTTGTTAAGTGTGAGTGAGAGTGTTGCATAATCGAAAAGGGGGAAACTAGGCCTATCTAATAAACACGTATAATATTAAGTTAGTTTCTCGTAGGGTGTCTTTCAAGGTTAAACATGTTAGTTGAACTTGTTTAGGTTAGTCCGGGTAGATCGAGTCGGTCATCCAGGTCGGACAGACAGGATTTCGTCATCAGTAAGTATGCCACATAGTGGCCAATACCTTGGTTTGACCGGGGTCAAAAAGTTCCTAGTGTGATCGACTAGGTTCGAACATGAGATTGCATTCGGGCCAGTATTTCTCTTTGCATAATGCGGGAGACAGCAAGTGAACGCCTACGTGTATAAGTAGATGTTAACCATGAAAACATATGGTATAAATATTGTAATTTATGTACGTGCAGAGTAATAAATATGTTAGAAGCATGAATTAGGATTTTAATTGTGAATATGATATATTGATTGCCTGATCATGTTAAAGGTCACAATATGAATCCGTTTCATTCGCATGTGGTTGTGGTTGCTCCCTTCCCCCAGCAGTAGTGGTACCCGCTGCTACGCCAGGGATGGGGGAGCTTCTCAAAAACTCTGTTCGACTCACCCCCCTATTTATATGTTTCAGATACAGGTGGATCAGGCGTTGGGAACGCGTCCACTTCTTCTCAAGGAGGCGGACAAATCTGAAGACCGCACGCTTAGTCCGCGTCGGTAGTTATTTTGGATTTGTACATATGTTGTGATGTATATATATATATAAATCCTTTTTTAGCGTAGCTTTTGTACGTATACAACTGCTGTATATATATATATTATACTCGAATTCTAGCATTGTCGGCTTCATACAGGTTAAAGTTAGGTCTTGGTGTTGGGAATTTAGGCTATGATATAGAATATATCATGTATATACATATATGACTTCTGCATGCGACTAGGATAGATCACATGCATTGAGGCGTGTGATCAATACGTAAATTATATGTATGTGTGGCTGAATACCTGTTTGTGTGAAAATACGGCTTCCGCATGTGAATAGGATAGATCACACGCATTGAGGCTTGTGATCAATATGTAAACTATATGCCAGTGTGTGATTGAATATATGTATGACTGTATACAGGACTTCTGCATGAGAATTGGATAGATCACCCGCACTGAAGCGTGTGATCAATATGTAAACTATATGTACGTGTGCGTGAATATGTGTGTATATATAGACTGAAGCGGCGTTGAGCGAGCTGTGGATTGCACGCTACTGAGGTCACCGGAATTGAATGGCCATATATATTATATATTGTTTGTATTAGAAATGGGTAGTTATGAACATGTGAAAATGTTAATCAGGAATTAGAGGCTTACGGGATAGGAGAAATCCTACCTCCCGTGCCGGTCACGGACGTCCGATAGGGGGTCGTGACAATATACTTCTCGATTGGCATGGGGAATTCGTGCTTGTAAATAATAGGTTTGTCAAATGAATTCCCAACCATTATTAAAGAATATAATATTGGTTGCTTTTGTTGACTTGATTGCATGGGTATATGGCAATTGTGTGTGAGATGTTCAGATGAGGAGGAAAGGATGATGATAAGCAAAGAAAGAGATAGGTGGAACATCAATTATTATACCCATAAACCGGCAACACCATTGCTGGATAACGATAATTATCATCCTCATATTAAAACCTCTCTTCTCAGGTGACTCAACGCAACACCATCATTATATTGTTAAATATCCAACTCCCATTGCCACTTCCACAATAATTCATTTCATACATTCTCCATTATTATTAGGATCTTGAGCAACTCGCAACAGAGCTAAAGGCAGATATAGTACACACTATATCAAAAATCGATGGTCATCTTACCTTAAGCTTAGGAGTAGTGGAACTATCCGTGGGTCTGCATCATGTTTTTCACACTCCAAGTAATAGAGTTCAACGTTCTTGTGGGTGACTGGTACACCAAGTCCCACACCACTCTCAAGAAGTTGTTGGACAGTGGCCGATCTCTCGGCAGGCCTAATGGTGTCCTCATCAATGGCAAAAACGTAAAAGGTAATGGCAAGGATGAGGTTGTCTACACCATGAAGGCAGGGAAGACCTACAAGTATAGATTATGCAATGTTGGAATTAAGAATTCCATCAACGTCAAATTCCAGACCCATCCAATGAAGCTTGTAGAAATGGAAGGATCTCACACCATCCAAAACAACTACGACTCTCTTGATATCCACGTTGGTCAATGCTTCATTGTACTAGTCACCGCAAACAAGGAACCCAAGGACTACTACCTCATCGGTAAAGTCGTCATCCGCTACAAGAACGGGAAAGGACCTGCCTCGCCAGAGCTCCCCGAGGCACTCGTGGGCTGGGCTTGTTCTCTCAACCATTTCAGTACATTCCGTTAGAACCTAACCGCCAGTGTAGCCAGGCCCAACCCACAAGGCTCATACAAATGCGGAAGCATTCCCATTAACATGACCATCAAGCTACAACTTGATGGTCTTGCTGGTAAACTCCGTTAACAGGAACGAAGGCAAGCTTAGGTACGCACTTAACGGAGTATCTCACGTGGATCCCGAGACGCCACTAAAGCTGGCAGAATACTACGGAGTGGGAGACAAAGTATTCAAGTACATCCTCATGTCTGACGAACCACCTTCCAACTTGAAGAATCTAAATATTAAAGATCATAAATGAAGAAAATTGTTGAATTTTATATCCAACTCCCAAAGGCTAAACAAAAAATAAATAAATACAAAGATATATGACCTTCTTCAATCGAAGTTGACTATAAAAATATCAATACAATTGGTCACTTGCCTCACTACTCTTTCTAAACTACATTTATTAACTCCTCTCAACTACGTCTAGGAGACTCACAAAATAGAACAACTACTCATAACTACTTGCATGCTCAATACCTTGCAACACTTTTTTCAACTTATCACAAAACCTCCAGTCACACTAACCTCTTTTGCAACCTTGCAGTCCTAGCTAGCACTTCCTCTAACCATCCCATGTAAAGCTCTCCAACAAAACTTCCTTGCCACAACAAGCAACATCAACATCAAAATTTGTATTTCTATTAAGAGAAGGATTATTGAATGAATTTTACCAAACAAGGTATAACTTCTTTGGCTTTAATGTCGCCTTGGATCAATTTTTTTTTTTTTTTACTTTTGAGTTGTCACTTGCCTTCACCATTGCTATAGTTGCAAGGATGCCAAATAGCATTGGTGATCATACTAATTTTCTTGGTTTGAATCAAGATATTTAATGAAGAAATTAGAGAGCATAACTTGTAGTTTCATAGATGTTTTATCTACCAAAGTTGGTGTTTCACTCTTGATTACTAATTAAGAAGGAATTAATTTAAATTTAGATGTTCACTTAAGGTTACCAAATCTGATTATTCTTATTAGAGAAAAGATCAAAATATGTTATTAAACATTTTTCTAAGGATTTGTTAACCCATTCTCTAACGATACTGCTTGAAATTTTTTCTAATTGGTTGTAAAGCATTTAATGATTAAAATTTTCAAAACGAACCAAAATATAATCTCTAATATTTAAAAACTTCAGTAACCAATAAGATAAAAATCTTAACTAGAGCATTGGTTAACAAAACCCTCTTTTTTAGTTATCAGGTAGAGTAAACAACACTAATTAATTAAACCAAAATATATAGTGTGTGTGTATATATATATATATATATAAATAACAAGTATGGTTTATTGGTGATTATTCCAAGTACATAAGACTAATAAATTCAACTGTGTATGTAGTTCAATATTAAAAAAAAAATTTGGTCTCTCGGCCAATTAAAACAAAATACAAATTTTCACAAATAAATTGAATATGTCTCCTAAATATAATAATGTAAAATAAAGTTTATTTTCTTGGAAAATAAATAGCCGATGTGGCAAAAAATCAAAGTATACAAGGTCAAGAATGACGGGTAGGAAACAAAAGGAAAGGAAAATAGAGAGATGAGATGCAAGTTGAGGAAGAAAACCAGTATGAGTAGAATCTCAAAGTTGAAGCCACATCTACCTAAAATGAACCAAATTATATTGTTATGTCATACTTAAATTTAAGGGAGTTACAATTTTGGATTTATTTGGAACATTTGTGAAATTTATAGATTGATTTGGGACAAAACTTTTTTAAAAAGACCAATATGAATTCTTAATTAAATATATTTTAAAGAAAAATTTAGAGTTTTAAACCTAATATCTAATATGTAATTATACCTTGTCCAGTATAAGAGAGTCACACAATAAATAATCAATCACTCATAAAGTTAGAAACAACTACTATATATATTGTATGTTTCCCATATAAATTTTCTACAATTTTAGTATAATATAAATTATCATTATTAAATTTTAAAATAATAAACTAATTAATAGAAAGTTACGTTATTTTAATTTCTTTCTTGCTCTTTGTTAATTACTAGTTATTATCTCTACTTTTTTTTACATCTCCTTACTTTACATATTTTATTTTGTATTTCATATTAAGAATTTGTGAGACGTAATTAAATTATAGTCTAGTATTATTTTTAGATTTCCAAACTCATACACATAATATATATATATATATATGAAGAAGAGACAAACACAAATTTCAACACAGACATTAAATCTGATATTGAAAGCAAATAAAAACCTCACACTTATTTATTGGTTAATATCTATATTTTTTAAATCTTGAAATTGTTTAAAATGCTCTAACAATGCCATAGTATTGCTTGTGAAAACCTTGTAACCTACCTCTATTAGAATCAGTTAGAGTTTAATTTGACTTAGATTGTTTAACCAGCCAATAGAACATAAACTTTTCACAAAACAATTCAATACCTAACAATGGAGAGCAGATCCGATGTTTGGCTCTTATGTAAATTGGTATACTAAGCCCAAGTACCAGATATGCTATCCTAACAATAAAAATCTCTATAGAAGAGTTGTCAAAGGCATAAAATTTACCTGTAGGAGAGAAGAGGATAATAACTAGCTCAGCTCCGCATAAGGTAGAAAGGTTAGAAAGCTTGTTGGCTTTTTTAAAAATTTCAATCCGGTGGTTTGAGAAGGTGAAATTTTTGGCTCTAAAGTCTTGAATCAACCCCTTCTTCTTACTTGCGTTAACCATTTTTGGATTGAACTGTGAAATTATGTGAAGAATAATCACCATTTATAGTGGATTGACCACATTTGTTTGTTATCTCATTAATTATTATTACCATTAAGTGGTGCATTTTAATTAAAGAACATTAAATAATGTAATTAATTTAAATTAAAACACTGACACAAAGCAACATACTAAATGAATTAAATATTTTCTTAGTAACTACGTGGGCGTGGCTTGGTGGTTTTTCATTTGGTCTCTTAACTAGGGGATTCAAATCCCACCCTTAAATATAAAAAACGTTCCGTCTTTAAACAAAAAAATTTTTCCTTTGTCCACTGTCAACAAAATATATTATTTTTGAAAAAATATAATAAAACCAAAATTGTTTTTGTTGACATTTTTTATTATTTTTTCTTTTTACTCTTTAAATATTATATATATAATTTATCAAGAAAGAAGCTAATATTCACTAGCAAACAAAACTGCGCATAAGTCAAATGCCTATGGCTTCATTCGTAAGAGTAAGTTCAGATTGGGAATTAAGGAAGGGAGGGAAGGGGGGACTTTCAAGATATCTTTCCCTTGTTTTTGAAGATAAAAATTGGAACGGAAGAACAATCCATAATCCTCCATTATCCTTCCCCTTCACAAATTCAAGATAACCCAAATTAAAGTATTTTGGAGGAGGTATCAATATCCAAACAAGCGGAGGACATTTAGAAGGTTAATCTTCTCTTTTCCTCTAATTACTTCCCTTCCCTTCCCCTCTTAATTCACAAACCAAACCCTAAGAGTATGTTTGGATTGAGGATTAAGTAGTAGAATGGAAGGGAAGGGAAGGGGAGAGAATCAAGATATCTTCCCCTTGTTTGGGAAAATGAAAATTGGAGGGAAGATAATGGAAGATTAATCATTAATCCTGCATTATCCTTCCCCTTCACAAATTCAAGATACCTCAAATTGGAGTGTTTTGAAAGAGTTATCAACACCCAAACTAGGGGAGGAAATATAGAAGGTTAACCTTCCCTTCTACTCGCCTCCCTTCTCTTCTAATCGCTTCCATTCCCTTCCCTTCTTAATTCCCAAACTTTGACAATTTGGAGGGGAAGGGAGGGAAAAATATTGAAGGAGAAGGGAAGGGGAGGGGAGACTAATCTTCTCTTTCTCTCCTCCTTGTTTAGATGTTGGTAGCTCTTCCAAAATACCCCAATTTGAGGTATCTTGAATTTCTGAAGGAGAAAGATAATGGAGGATTAAGAATTAATCCTTTATTATCTTCTCCAATTCTCAACTTTCCATACAAGGGGGATATATCTTCTCTTCCCCTTCCCTCCTATTCTCCTCCTTAATTCCCATTCTAAACATACCTTAAGGATATCCTTACAAACATATGGGGGCTCATAATGCAAACACACCTAATGATCAGAATTTAAAGTTAATCTAGCAAAGCTATTGGCTGCCCTATTTCCTTCACGAAGAGTAGGGGAAACACTAATTTGCCAGTCTTGATTGACAAGCTTTTCTATTCTATTAGCAAAATGCCTTAGGAGGTGAGAGTCTTCATAATCTAAGTCAGCAAATTGGAGGGCTAAGCTTGACTCTGAATCAATAGTAACCTTTTGGAGATTGTGATCTTTAGCAAACTAAAGCCCCATTAGAATAAACCAGACTTCAACTGGGGTTAGTGCTTCCTTTTCCAAGTTTATTAGAAAAGGAAAACAGCCATTCTCCTTAAGGGTTTGTTTGTTTTTAGGATTAAGGAGAAGAAGGGAAGGGAAGAGGAGATAAATTTAATCTCCTCCTCTTGTTTGGTAAAATAAAAAATTAGAGGAGAGATAATGGAGGATTAAAAGTTAATCCTCCATTATACGAATACTTCACAATTTTTTTTTTGATAAGTGGAATACTTCACAATTTTAAAGTACTCAAATTTGGGGTTTTTTGAAGGATATTATAAACACATTTACAAAAGTGTCCCTCTAATAACCATTAGATATACTCTTACAACGCATCTCCTCGTTGCCGCTTTTCGGACATGCTCTTTTCCAGTCTAAAAATAATTGTTTAGTCCTCTAATATCCTTCTTCTCATATTTTTAATTATCCAAACAAGGGGAGGATCAATGGGAGACTAACCTCCCCTCCCCTTCCCCTCTCCTCCCCTTCAATCTCCTCCCCTCCCTCCCCCTCCCCCTCCCAAAATCCAAACAAACCCTAAGGGTATGTTTTGATTGGGATTAAGGAGGAGAAGGGAAAGGAAAGGGAGAGAATCATAATATCTTCTGCTTGTTTGGAAAGATGAAAATTGGAGGGGAAGATAATGGAAGATCAATCCTTAATCCTTCATTATCCTTCCCCTTCACAAATTTAAGTTACTTCAAATTGGGGTATTTTGGAGTAGGTATCAACACCCAAAGAAAGGGAGGACATATAGAAGGTTAACCATCTGTCACAACCCCCGTTTAGAGGACCGTGACCGGTACAGACACAGGGAATACCCCTATGCCTGTAAGCCTTATCACCTAATTGACAGAATATCTATTTTTGAAAATACATTGACATGCATTATAATACCATGGCTACACCGAAATGGTGGCCTATCCGAGGCAAGCAAATCCACGGCCAGTGCCGCTTCAGGATATAAATATAGGAAAACACACATAATATATATAACCTGTATACTGGCTACACATCCGAAGATGCTGCCTATCCTATTCACATGCAACAGATATATGTATATATATATATATATCCAGTGCTGCTTCAGGATATATATATAGGAAAACACACATAATATATATAACCTGTATACTGGCTACACATCCGAAGATGCTGCATATCCTATTCACATGCAACAGATATATATATATATTGAAAACAAATTTTCCCGATATCGCAGTATAATTAATCCTGATCTTTAAGGTGTGTGAAGTTGACAGTTCTAGATTTAGTAATACAATCTAATTGGGTACGTCTACTCTTTACTTTATGATACAATAATAAAGTAAATTAAATTACAATTACACTTTATTCACCCACAAGAACAAGTTGTGGGTCATGGAAATTGTTGCTCAACCCTCGTTCCACCGAGACTTCTTCCACCTGTACTTAACTTGTCTCTGTGTAGTAAAATGAGGTGTGAGTCTTAACCACGCGACTCAGTGAGAACTCTCCCATCCCCGGCGCAAGGCGGGTACCATGGCGCTGGGATTGGGAGTCATATGCAACCACATGGAAAAACAACTGGTTACTGTCAATTAGCATACATTCTTGATGATCACGCAACAACAGATATTTCACTCAACCACTCACATGCATTTAACAAATATACGCATGCAACAGTTTATTTCACATCATCACTCAACAAGTAAACATATAACATATAGTGCCGGCTTTTACTTACCGGTCTTCTCACGTTCAGCATGTTTGAATCAAGCAAGACGTGTGGTGACGTACTCCTGTACGTTACCACTACACTGCACAATCAGCAATTATATGCAAACACAGATAATTTGTACATACATACAGATACTATAACATGCATCTACTTAATCTCCCCCACTCTGGGGTATCTACTAGTCACTACGTGGCTTTTCTATTTCGAACCCATACACTTGGGCTAATAGCCACCACGTGGCAAAACATACTTAACCCATTCACTTGGGTACTGGTCACCTCGTGACAATTCTGTTAAACAAACACAATCAACCTCTATCTATCAAACAACTTATCTATTGCCACCAAGTGGCATGTTTTGATCCCTTGCTACGAGGCAATAGCTTGAGCCCACTCGTCCATTACCCAACCAGGCCACATGGCGGGCACGACACGACGTCTCGAAGCATGGCCACTGACACACCCTGGACCAACTCCACAGGATAATTTCTCTTTTACTAGGTTAAGCTCACGCTTCACCCGTAGGTTCCAGTCGTGTCTCCTTACCTTAGTCTCACATATTAATAGGATTCTTTGTATCTTTCCCGAAGGATCAACAATTCTTCTCCTTATTAATATGGACGAGTATCCTTAACAGGATATAACTCATATACCCATCCAGATGCACTCTCTGAGCCTTAAGCTATCGTCATAGCAATATAAAACCTTTCTGACCCTATTGCCCGAATAGGGCAATGACCATCGTCATGGTGATTAAAAAAACAGGTCTCAAGTGTCATCTGACGTTGTTCTAGTCGATGTCTCACATGCTAGCATAACCAAATCCGAAACCCACCAATACTCCCTTTGCATGATTATAATTTAAGTCACCGTCGTGACGAGTTTACAAAATAAAAGTTTAGTCCTTCCGTACAAGGACTCTTGCCACCGTCATGGAAAAGATTTAATAAAATACTCATCATGCCTCCGGAGTGTATGAGTTGGATTTGTAACACACCAATCATAGCAAACAATTACTCCTTACTCATATGTCTTCCTATCTAAGCTACTTTCCACAACCTATTTTCTAGTTCCTTTATTCTTTTAACATTCTATAACTCTAGCTAACACATACCAGACAAGCAGAGAATGTACATACTAATGTAATCCACACAAGCATACAATGCTAGGAGCAGAGATGAAAGAACCCTCACCTTGGCCAACCTTCCATGCAATCCTCTCCTGTAGCTTTAGTCTCCTTGCAGTTCCTGTTGCACTATATTGCGTACCGTTGTTCCTATAAAAAAAACATTTACTTCATTAAAGTTATTACTTAACTTAACTCGTTATTTATCGGACTTCTCTATCCCGACTTATGCATATCCTTCTTCGGACACTTGACTTACTCGAATATAACACTCTACTTGTGTTTCGCATACTTGGGTTTGAGTATTAGACCTCTATCTAACTTGTATTTGCACGTAAGGAAGCTTATCTAGCTTGGTTGGAAGGGATCCAAATTCTAGGAAGGTCTAAGCACTTTAATTCAACTTGTGTTCCTACTTGAGTTTTAAGAAATCTAGTTTCTAAACCTCAATATACCTCCAATTTATCCTACTTGGGTTCTAAGAAATCTAGTTTCTAAACCTAAATATACCTCCAATTTATCCCACTTAAGGTTTCCTAAAGTTTGTGAAGGAATAAGGTTGAAATTCCCAAAGTTAGGCCTAATTGGTTCCGCAAGTTTCCATCCTTGAGAAACAAGAAGGTACTTAGAGTGATTTAATCCTCAAAAACATGTTTAGGAGTGTTCTAGGGTGTTTAGGATTGAAGAGAGGGGGTTCGGAAGTCTCAATTCGCCCTAAAAATGGGCTTGGGGCAAGCCAGGCAGGGACCGGGCGCTACAGCGCCCATTCTGGCGCTGCCGCGCCAAGGTGCTGCCTTGGTAGCCCTTGGCCAACCAGGAAGTGGGCGCTGCAGCGCCAGCTCGTAGCACAGCAGTGTTTTTGCTGTGCTGTGGCTGGTTTCGGCCACCTTTTCGGCCATCTTCCGATCCGACTTCGATTCCACTTTTCACGGGTGTTGTTCTCCTACATATATACTATATTTAGGAAGTCCTACAACTCAAATCCAACTCCGATTCGTCGCGAAATCGTTGATAGTTCGAAATTGAGAAAAATGGGTTTTATAAATCCCAAACTCTTCCAACTTCGAATCCGGCCAAATCCAAAGATCTAGCCTCGAATCCTAACCCCGATGAGTGTTCAAGAACACTTTAGAAATATTATTCTACTGTCGAATCCGCCCAAACTCGGATTCTCAACTCAATTCCAAAAATGAAGAAAAATGAAGAAAATGGGAAGTTGGAGAGAATCGGGCATTGTACCAACCTTAACTCGAGAGATTGAGACGAGGATGATCTTCGGCTCACCGGATTCTGGCGAGATTCCCGCCGGATTTCATCCTCCATCCAAGCCCTAGCTCCCTCTCTCTCTCTTCGCCCTCTCTCTCATTTCCTTTCTCTTTTCTTCTTCTTTGCTTCTCCGTGGCCCTCTTCCTCTCTCCTTTTCCTTTTTATTTCCTTTTCCTTTCTTTTTATTTACTAATTAATATAACAAAAAAATCTGAAAGTAATGTTAATTAATTAAATAAATTGTTAATAATAATAATAATACCAAAGAGAAGGTTGAAAAATATCTCCAACTTAATCCCTCCTCCTTCCAATTAAATTTTATTTTCTTTTAAGTCCCAAATTGAATACCAAAAAGAATTCCTACTTACTTTTCTTTCACTTTGTACTTTCCTTAAAACCCCCTTTTTAAATATTTAAAATAATCGTAATAAAAATATATTAATTAATAATTAAACAAATAATAACTAATAATATTTTGATTTAGTTCCTACTCTTATTTATTTTAGGTTTTTAATTTCGTAGGTCCTGAATTAATTCCAAAAAAAATATTTCACTTCTTTCTTTCATCTTTTATTTTACTTGAAATTTCGAAGAATTTCTTGGTTCCATTTCCGGATTCGCTTAACTTTCATACTTTTCCTATATTCTCTTTAAGGTTTTAATTCCTAGCCCCGGAATAAATCATTCTTAAATCCTCAAAATTTTAAATAAAGCATTATTTAATCCTCGAAATTTTCCGAGGTATTATACCATCCCTTCCCCTCCCCTCCCTTCTCCTCTAATCACTTAACTTCCTTACCCCTCTTAATTTCCAAACAAACCCTTACTGTTTCTGGCCACACCACCACTGGAAATTTTATTGGTTCTTGGGTTGTGAGCTCTGTCAGTATTAACTTAATCCACTCATCCATCGGTTTCTTCCAACTAATGTTATCTTCCTGATAAATGTTCATATTCCATTTGAGATTTAATTTTTTTGCCATGCTAAGGTTTGGACACCAAATTTGGTCCTGCCCCAAAAATGGCCTCGGCCTAGGGAGAGGTTGCGACCTAAAAACATGCAGGTCGCGATCCCCCTCTAGAAAATATGACGATTAGGTCGTGACCCACGTGGACAGTTAGGGTTTTTTTCAAAGGGAAAGCATGGGTCGCGACCATCCCATTGATTGCAATCAAATCTCTTGTGATTCAGATTTAATTCCATTCCCAAATCTCTGGGGATACTTCTTTTCTAAAATATGGGTGGTTCCCAGCTATAAATCAGAGCTGAAATCAGATAGAGATGGGGGGAGGTGGAAAATAGATAAAAAGACCAAAATACTTTAGACTATTTTGCAAATCTCAGGGAAGGTATGTTGGGCTCTTTTTCATTAGAATTCGTTAATCACTCTAGACTATAAATCCCCGCTGATATCATTCTAAGAATTTAAATTTCAGGTCGCAACCCATATGTGTTGAGGTCGTGGCCCTTATGCTTGTTTCTTTTATGTTTTTCTACTTTTGTGTGCTGGCTGCTAACCCCTAGTAACGACCAGGGGCCCCGAACCCTAGATTCCTTTTATGTTTCCAGCCTTTGTGTGCTGGGTGCTAACCCCTGGTCGCGACCTCAATTCCATAGGTCGCAACCAGGGGTTATAAACCATAAATTTTTCTTCATGCTTTCCGCCTCTAGTTGTCGGGTGTAAATGTAGGTTGCAAACTAAGATCCATTAGGTTGCGACCTTCCCTGAGACTCACGCGTGTTTATCATTTTCTTATTTCTTTAATTGTAACATTCACGTCATTCGTCGAGGAAAACCATGTTCCTTAAGGTTTGCACCCAGTTCACATGGATTTACAAGTTGGCGAACCTTGTCTTGTTTGTATGAATAGTAGATAGGAGGCCACCTAGACAATCGTTTGGTGAACCTTACCTCACTTGGGGGTCCGTCTGAGTATTGATGCTTGATGAAACCCTTTGCACACACACACACACACACACAACACCTGCATGTATAAGAACTACGTGGCTCTGATCCCTTTTCATAAAGGGTACTGTAGACACCCCATTTTGTCCGGGCTTTTTTAAAATTAATGAATAAAGAAGGGCGCAAGTAGAATCAACCCAAAATCCCAAGGATTGTAAGGTGGAAAGAACCTGGAGAAGATAAGCCCGGTCAAGTGTCAAAACAAAGGATGAAATAAGAGTCGTTTGAGGCTGAAAATTTGGAAATAGATGAAGATTCTATCACTATAGTTTCATCTGAAGTCTGTTGGCTTTGAAACTTGTTCCGTTGTGTAGAGGACGAAAAATCCTTGAAAACGGATATAATAAGATTTTTGCGAATTGGGTACCGGACGGAAGAGAAATGAGTCCAAGAAAAAGGTTGGATGAGGGATGAAGGCCTTTTAAAATTTAAAATCTGGCAGTCATGGAAGATTTTATCACCGAGGTCTCATCTTAATCTAGATGGGCCAGAAACTTGTTCCGTTTCGTAGAGGATGAAAAATCCTTGAAATTCAAATTTTTTCCCGCTTTTTTGTTGTTTCTTCCCCTACACATTAATTGGGGTTACCCGTGCGACCCCTGGGTTACCCGTCGTGACGCCCCCCGAAAATCGCAATTTTCGCGATTTCCTCCTGCATTTATTACCAAATCAAGAAGGGGTCACGACCCCCTGGGTTATGCATCTCGACCCCCAACCCATTAATGCCCAGATTCAATTTTCCTTTTTTATGAACCATGGAACTCACTATAAATAGTGAGTCTTATCACTTGTCAAAGGGAAGAAGATGGAGAGGAGGAAAAGGGAGGAGAACCAAGAGGCTGTGGAAACAAGAGTAAAAGGTATAGTCTTTTGTTATTTTTTTTACTTGCTCACACCAACCTACCAATCCATACCCAAACCTCTATTCTTCTCAAATTGAATTTCTTTATTTATTTTTTATTTACAAAACGGGTTGTAACCCCTTAGTGTAAGTGTTGCAACCCTATACTTGACTTGGGCACCTCAAAAAGAACTCTGAAAAATGCAAAAGGGGTCGCGACGGGTAGGTACACCCGTCGCGACCCCCTCCCAATAAAATGACAGAGGGGTAGTGACGTAGTGGTTCAGTCGTCACGACCCCCACTGCCAGAGTGATCAAGGGTCGCGACGGATAGTACTACCCGTCACGACCCCCTTGCTTCTGGGAGACAAAAATTGACTATTTCTTACATGGTAAATATAGTCTTTCTATTGTGTAACCTAGTACCACCAAGAGGCCTTTGCCCCTATAGGAGTACTAGTCATCACGCCATCTGGGCATGTCGCTTGGTGAGCCCCCACACATGCATATTTCTTGTATTTTAATTGTTTGTATATATTGTATGGTAGATAGGTACCAAAAAGGCCTTGGCCTCTTTAGGTACATTGCACTGGGAGGCTATCTGAGTTTATGCTTTATGGACCTCCCCTCACTCACACACTTGCATGCCATAGGAACTACGTGGGCTTTGATCCCTCTTTGAGGGTACGTAGGCCCTAGGCTTTTATCCTTGGTCAAGCCCTCCCTCATTTTCTTCCTTGATTGTATATATTTTTAAGGCCAAATAATTTTAATATTAATTTTTAGGGTAACCGTCTTCGGACGAGGGAAGAAGGGTGCGTAACACCTTCCCTTCATCTTAATCAGACTCTCGAACCCAACATTTTGTTAAAATTCATTTTTACCCCACTTTTGAACTTATTTTTCTTTTTCCAAATTTTGATTGAAAATTTGGTGGCGACTCCGTCGAGCGCACGGTCATCATAGTTGGCGACTCCGTTGGGGACTTTATACTAAGAGAGTCAAGCCCTTTCAAAAATTAATATTCAAATTGTTTGGCCTTTAATATTGGTTGTATGTATATATTCTTGTATATTTGTGATTCTTTGTTGCTTTTAAAATGTTTTCACCTTTAAGTGGAAGGGAAGGGTAGATAGGATGCTCTAAAAATCACGATTGCACTATTTAAATTTATACTCACCCATGAATTGTCTCCTATACCCGCAGCACGTCCAAATAAGTTAGAATGGGATATGAGAATCTTTCCCTGTTCGGCTTAGGCCTATAGAGGTTGACATATCTATCCTACTTAGATTGTTACTTGCCTTAAGGGTTGATCCGCGCAGACTTCTCTGTAACAAGATCCTCTCTTAAGTCAAGTTCTCTACCTTTGGTAGGGGCAATCTAAGGGACTTTTTAGTGTGTCTAGATCCCAAGCTAAACCATGTGTAAGTTGACCTTAAAATCCTACCTTTATTAGGTCAGCCAATTTTAGAGACCTTAAGAGCGTAACCTTTAGGACACAAGGAGCAAACTCTCTCATGTCGTTTCATGCATCCATTTTTTTTAAAAAAAAGAGTAAAAATAAAAAATAAAAAAAATAAAATATGTTCATTTTTCTTATAATTTTCTTTGCATTGTGTATAAAATTGCCTTTCGAATTGTGAATAAAAAAACAAATTTTCTTTGCATCGCATATATATAAAAAACTTTCCTATGCATTGTAAAAAAAAATTTTTATTTCCTTTTTTTCATAATTTCTTTTAAATTGTATATGTATATAAATACATAAATAAAATTTTCTTTGCATTATATAAAAAAAATTTTCTCATAGTTTCTTTCGCATAGCACATGTATATAAAAAAACTTTTTTTCACATTATATAAAAGAAAAAATTCTTTTTCTCATAACTTCCTTTGTATGTATATAAAAAAAACTTTTCTTTCTAAAGAAAAAATTTCCTTTTTCTCATAACTTTCTTTGCATTGTATATATAAAAAAAGAGAGAAAAATCATTTACATTGTATATAAAAAAAGTTTCATTTTTCTTATAATTTTCTTTACACTGTTTATAAAATTGTCTTTTGAAATATTAATAAAAGAAAAAAAACAATTTGTCTTTGCAGTGCAAATATATATAAAAATAATTTCCTTGCATTATATAAAAAAACAATTTTTCTTTGTATAATTTCATTTGCATTGCATACAAAATTCACATTTAAATTATGAATAAAAAAAACCTCCTTCTCTTGGCATAAAAATTCTTTGTATTGTGTAAAAGAACAATTTTCCTTTTTATTTCATTTGCATTGCATATTAAAATTCTCTTTTGTATAAAAGAAAAGTAAATCACTTTTTCTTTGCATTATATAAAAAAAAAAAGAAAGAGGAAAATCCTTTGCATTGTATATATGAAAAAAATAAAAAATTTTCTTTGCATTTTATATAGAATTTTCCTTTGGATTGTGAAAAGTAATCTTTTTTTTTCCCTTTGCATCTTATTATAAAAATTTTTCTATACATTATATATATATATATATATATATATATATATATATATATTTTAAAAAAGAGTTTTTCTTTTTCCTATAAAAAGATTATTTTTCATATAATTTTGTTTGCATTGCATTTAATATTTTCTTTTAAACTAAAAAAAAACAATTTTCCCTTTTAAATTTTTTTTCTTTCTTTGCATTGTATATATATAAAAAATATTTTCCTTTTTCTTTGCATTGTATATAAAAATTGTCTGCATATAAAAAAAATATTTTCCTTTTTCTCATAATTTCCTTTGCATTGTAAAATAAAGAAAAAATAAAAATTTTTCTTTTTCATTCTTTACCACATTTGTTTCTGATGTAAATCACCATTACTTTTCCTTTCCTCTTGTGAATAATATATGTACATGTGACGATGATGTTTTCTCCCCGACATTAATTCCTAGGCCATAGAATTGTATTAACATTTTTCCATTTATTTGCAGCTAGTAAACAATGGCTATATATACAATTATTGAGGTACATGGTGTCAATCTTTTGGCCTTTTACTAGCAAGCCTCACGCGAGCTAGAGCCAAGGTTCCAGCTAGTAATTGAGATGCTTAACGTGAAAAAAATATATATTCTTTTTCCTACTAATCATGAATTTTTGTTCTTTGCGGAATCTCTGTTTCCATTAAAAATCTCATTTGCCAATTGCAACATTTGACTAAAAGAAAAAGAAACCCCATGTGCGTGTAACGAAACTTTTCTTTACACTCCAGTCTTGGTCTCTCATAGAATCCCTTGACTGACAAGGGGACAACTATAGATCTAGAGAATGATCCTCAAGATAATTGCAAATGTAACCATTTCTTTCTCGAAACGAAATCTTCATCAAGATACCTGTAAGGACCCTTTATTGCAAAGAACTTAACATGGTATTTGTGGTGAAGTCATTTCTCTCATATTCTTCTGTTGATTTGTTTCTTTTATTTTTTTGCATTTTTGCATTGCATTCAAAGCTATAATTGTATTGGGCTGGTGCCCGATAATTGTTTGGCCTCAAGAACAAGTCTAGTTGTTGAAGCTAGATGGTGACTAAAAATCACCTTTCTAGACTCATTCTTGCCTTGGGCCTCAGCGCTTGCATTGGGCAACCCCCGTTTTGAATTCCCAGTATAAAGCGGGTCATCGCCTTAGAACTACCATTCTTGCCTTAAACCTAGTGCCTGCACCAGGGAATCGCCCTCCTAATCTTGTATTTGAACCACGATGCCTGCACTGGGAAATCACCAATTAGGCCATATCTCAGACCCTAGTGCCCGCACTGGGGGATGTACTCAGTGGTTATACTGGGGAATTATTAGGCAAAATACTATTTAGTTGCTAAATTGTTGGTCAAACTACTATTTAGTCCCTGAATTTATCAAAAATACTATTTAGTTCTCGAAATTTGTAACTATGTCAACTATTTGGTCCCCGAATTTGGTAAAAATACTATTTAGTCTCCGAATTAGTAACTATGTCAACTATTTAGTCCACAAAATTGGCAAAAATACTATTTAATCCTCGAATTTGCAATTCTGTCAACTCTAACGGATAACAGTCAGGAGACTAAATAGTTGACATAGTTACAAATTCGGGTACTAAATAATATTTCTGGCAAATTTGGGGACTAAATAGTTTATAGAGTTACAAATTCGCGGACTAAATAGTATTTTTGCCAAAATCAGGGACTAAATAGTTGACATAGTTACAAATTTCGGGGACTAAATAATATTTTTTATAAATTTAGGGACTAAATAGTAGTTTGACCAACAATTTAGGAACTAAATAGTATTTTGCCTCGGGGAATTATTGTCTTAGGGCGCGTTTTGGTCTCTCATTGGGGAACCATCGTTTCAAATTCACGTCTGCCTTAAAATCCTAGTATCCGCATTAGGGAGTCACGCTTCTAAGACCATGTTTGTCCCGAGGCATTATACTGGTCTAGAATCTCGATATCCCCGTAAGGAAATCATCACCTTAGATCGTGTTTCGAACCCCTATATAGGGATTCGTCACCTTGATTTTGTCTAGAGCCTCAGTACCTGCATTGATGAATCATCATGTTAGATTCATCTCCCGGCACCTGTTCGGGGAGTCATTTGCCTTAGATCTTGTCCTGAATTCCAATGCCCGCACTAGAGAACCATTGTCTTTATCCCATGGCTATCGTGAGGCCAAGTGCTTGCAATGGGGAATCCTCTTTTTAGCTCAGGCGTCACTAACCCCACGACATACTCTGAGGACTACCATTTTAGCTCATGTTCAATCTATGGTGTAGTGACCATGATACCACATAGCACCCTTGTGCCCGTCACAAACTCCAGTGCCTGTACTGGGAACTGTCATTTTAGGTTATACTCAATGCCTATGTTGGAGAGGCATCATTTGAGAATCTCTTTTGTTTTAAAATCCTTAGTGCATGCATTGGGAGATTATCATATCCGGATTCTGCAAGTGTCTCAATTGGAATTGGTTAGACAGTTATCAGATCAAGGGATCATAAACCCAAGATCCATGGTTCCATTAACACCTCCGTACCCCAGATGGTACAAGCCACAACTTTCATGAGAGTGCCACGCGAATGTGCGTGGTCATTCAACTGAGGCAGGTAGCATTTTTCAAACCAATGTCCAAATATTAATGAGGAACAACAAGATCAGCCCAGCTCCTGAGTTTGAGGGTACATTCGCAAAGAGGGTAAAATGTGGCAAGCTTGATTAGAAAATGTTAGAGTGAATGACATCAAATAGTTTGAAGTGCCTTAGAATCTTTTTCGAATGAACTTCTTCACACTTATTTGGGAAAAAAAGTAAAGTGTCTTTTTTATCAGTAACCGTCGTTCATTTGCTCCATGTTCTTCATTCTAGCATTCGAATGTTCGGAATCCTCGTCTAATTTGATCCAAAATTGGCAATTAACTTGATTGATAAAAGAAGATACCTCACATATGCATAGTCGTGAGTCTCTCGAAAAGCATCATAAGCGACATTTTTCATACACCTCAGTCTTAGCCATGTTTTCTGGGGAATTAAAAATAAAAGAAAAATAAGAGAAATAAGGAAAAGGAAAAGGAAAATAAAAATAAAAAAATAAGTCTTAATAAAAGCAAATGAGTTGGCTATATCAAGGATATGAGGCATTTCTTGGTTTTTCCCAAACACAATGAAGATCACCTCTAGTCACCCCTTTTTGGGCCAGGAGTGGAGTTTTCAAAAGTCTTGACCTAGTCAATGCTCACTCGGGATGGGTAGCCTTTCTACTTTGTGTATTTCAGGGAATCAATTGCAAAAAAAAAAGAGGAACATTTTCATTTCATTTATCCAAACATTATCATCCATTGTCAGCCACTTTTAAGTCTTCATTCGTATGTTTTTAAAATTACTGGATATTAAAATAAACCCTGGGGAATAATAAGGATAACTCACGATATAAGACAAGAGCTTTGCTTTTTATGCAAGTTTAGTATCCATTGGCTTTGCAAGTGACCAATGTGAGAGTCAAACCTTGTGGGAAGTTATTTGAGGCAAACACCAATTTCTTTTCATCGATTATCATTGAATGTAATATGTCTGCTCATGCAGGTTCTAGAACTTGTTTTTAATCTTAATTGAAGCTTTACATGCATTGATTTGATAGAAAGGATGGAGGCATTCATTTCATTCTCTCTTTTTCCCAAACACAAACCCCATTTATATTTCCTTTTGCACCTATTTTGAGCTGTTTATTATCAATTTTCAAGACACTTCATCACGTGATTCTTGGATGAGTGTTACATTTTGACCTATTGCATATATTCTCTGACCACTCATTCTCGCGAGTTGGATTTGCCGAGCAATTCAAGTAAGCCAAGAAAGGGCTTGAGAAAAAATTATTAATGAAAAAAGATAAGAAAAAGAAATAAAAGTGCACAAGCAAAAAAGAGAAAAGATCTAAGGCAAACTCTCTCGGTGGATAGAGAATGATCGGTTGTTCGGCGTCTTCCTTTTTCAGGTCAAATTTATCATGCTCATTCAAGAAACTATTATTTCATGCTTGATAATTGCTAACTTCATTTCTTAAACACTTTTTCCACATTAGTCATTCCTCCATCATTGCAAGCTTTTAAAGACCTCTTGATCTACTACATCAATGCATGTGTAGTGGAGATATATATTAATTACAAGCCTATGGTAACCGGTTAGTGGAACAGATTTAAGTGAAAATATTCCAACAATGGCGAGTGAGAGAATTACTTGTTCTTTGGTCGATTGTATTTGCTAGTTGGATGCTCAGTTTGTTCAAAGACCTTATTGACTCTCAAATGAAAAGCTCCTGGGTTAGAGCAATTTCAATTTTAAGAGTTTTCATTATTTTCCCACAATAATTTTTTGGCCCTTTCATAAGCCCACAATTTGCACCCATTTGACCATCTTACAGGCTTATAAAGTCCTCATTGAAGTATAGCAGATTCAAATGTTTTGTGTAGGGCTAAATAAAATAAAATGAGAAACACTTCAATCAATAAACTCCCCTCGGGAAATATCAAGCCAAGATCTTGAATCCCTTGATTCCTATACAAATTTTATCCTTAAATGAAGCTGGGGAAACTTTCCCTCCCTCAGGCCTCTGACCCTCTTTTTCAAGCAAAAAAGGGAAAATCCCTTTTCTCCCCAGTAAACCCCATTCATCAATTGCAGCAAAAATCCATAACCCAGAGAAGTCTCACTTTAATCTTACTGTGTTCATTCCTTAGTTATATGCATATTTATGGTATCTTGTTGTTGACAATCGGGTGGTCAATGTTATCACTTAGAATGACTCGTTCTTTCGTAATAGGGGTTCATTCTTCTGATGGATTTCTCCTTCTCCACATGTGTATCACGTAGACATTTTACATTAGTCCCAAAATAAAGTTGATTATCAATTTGGACATGGCACTTTAAACTTTTGGTGATCTCATTTTGACATGAGGGAGCATGTGCTTCACATTTACAAATCATTGAAAATAAATGCATGAGGGAGAAACAATGCTTGATTTTGAGAATTGAAGACAAGTAACTTTTTCTGTGAGATTTTTCCATTGGGTCTTCAATGACTGAAGCCAATATATTGATTAATTTCTTTACTTGGTATTCAATTGTTGAGACCAAGTTAATCGACTTCTAAGAGAAGAAGTTCTTGATTTATGTTCAAAACTCAAAATCAAAAATAAATTTCAAAATGAGATCAAAGTTTTCTTTCTCAGCTTTTGACAATTTGTTCAAAGCAGAAGCATCTTTAACCTTCTTTGCTTGATTTTCAATGATTAAGGTATGATCAAATGGTGTTTGGCTTCACTTATTTTTACTCCTCCAGTTGTTAGAAGAGTAATTTTAGCTTATCCCCTCATTGAATAAACTGTTACTTTATCTCAGTCTCTTGGCCGGGGAATCCCTCCCGAATGTGGTCCTAACCCCTCGTCCATTGACTTGGGAGTCCTCCTATTTTTAGAGACAAGGTCATGAGGTCCCACAATATGTGTCTTTCTATGCTTATCATGGGATTTTGATGTCCCAAATTCTCTCTCAATTCTTTGATAAATTCCATTCTAATGAGAGTAAGGTTATGCTTCACATTTACATGCAAATCCTTGAAAATAGAAGTATGAGGGCAAACAATGCTTGGTTTTGAGGATCATAATCAAGTCACCTCTATCGTGCTATTTTTCTACATGGTTTTTGATGATTGAAACCAATTTATTGATTTATTTCTTTACTTGGTTTTCAATGGTTAAGACCAAGTTAACTTTTAAGAAAGAAGAGAAAATCAAGATGAACTTCAAAATAAAGTCAAAGATTTACTTAATTGCCTTTTGATAGTTTAGTCAAAGATGAAGCATTTTTTTACCCTCCTTACTTGATTTTCAAAGACTAAGATGTGATTAAATAATGTTTCCCTTGACTTGTCTTCGTTCTTTCCGTTGATAGGAGAGTAATTTTACCTCCTCATTATTTAAACAATCATCCTGCCTCGATCTCTAAATTGGGGAATTTCCTTAGGCTTAATCCCCGCACATTGACTAGGGAGCATCTTGCCCTTAGTAATGGGATCGAAATATCCCAAAAACATACCCCTCTCTGCTTGTCTTGGGATTTCGATGTCTCAAGTTCTCTTTTAACTTCTTTCTTTGCGGACTGGAGAATCATTTCCTCTGCACCTAGGGTTGGGATGTTGGTGGCCCAAGGCAGGTTTCTGGCTGTATAAGGTCTCTAATGCCCTGCTTTTTCCTCCATTCTCCTGTCGGTGGACTGGGGAATCATCGTTTTGGTTGTTGGGATCCTAATGCGCCCACAAAATGCTTTCCATATGAAGGCTGGGCAATCACTTCCCCTCAAAGTGTTGGGGCATGAGTATCCCCAAATGTTGTTTCCATTTTCCCTTTTAAAGAGAAAATCAAATAAAAATAAATAAAGTGATGTTTTGGACCATCCTTGTATGCATGTCTCTTATATGCTCATGTTATCACTATGTTTGCATATGTTCATTATCCTTGCATGCGTATTCACATTTGAGTCGATTAATTTATTGGCATCGTTGCTGCATTTGCACGTGTATCAATTTCAATAACATTTGCACAATACTTCCATAAGTCATCAAGTGATTATTGTGCGATGATTGCATAGTACTCATGATTTTTACATTCCTGTTTCCATTTGACATGGCATTCGCATGAGCATTTGCATGATCCACATATTCATAAATCTTTTTATCACCTGCTAAACCCGAGCAAGTTAGGAAGAGTAAGAAAAACATGTTTTCTGTAATCTTTGGGACCTGCTAAACCCAAGTAAATTAGAACAGTAGGAAATGCATGTTTTGCATAAATCCTTTTAGACCTGTGAAGTCCAGGCAAGCTTGGAAGCAGGGAAAATCTTTTTCGTCACTTAAACTTTATTTCATGTGGTGATCAGTTTTCGGTGCTCATAGAAAGCCGTCAAAAATCTGGTACCCATAATTTTGGGGACTCGCGCCTGCCGCAATCTCCTTGGTCGTCAAGCTATCGCCAATGAGAGTTTCATGAACTTGACGTTCATAACATTTTCTCCTGGTCATCAAGTTTTCGCCAATGAGTGTTTCGAAAGCTTGATATTCACTTTCTTTTATTCATTTTTCACCGATGAGTGTTTTGAAAACTTGATATTAGTTTTGGCTGATGAGTGTTTCAAAAACATGATAATCACTTTTTTTAACCAATTTTCGCGGATGAGTGTTTCGAAAACTTGATATTTCTTTTAACTAGTTTTTGCCGATGAGTGTTTCAAATACTTGATATCAGTTTTCGCCGATGAGTGTTTCGAAGACTTGATATTCACTTTCTTTTATCCAGTTTTCGCCGATGAGTGTTTCGAAAACTTGATATTCACTTTCTTTTAACCAGTTTTCGCCGATGAGTGTTTCGAAGACTTGATATTCACTTTCTTTTATCCAATTTTCGTCGATGAGTGTTTCGAAAACTTGATATTCACTTTCTTTTAAATTAGTTTTCGCCGATGAGTGTTTCGAAAACTTGATATCCTGTTTCTTTTTAATCAGTTTTCGCCGATGAGTGTTTCAAAAACTGGTTAGCCACAACCATTGAGGACTCTTAGATCCCCGGGGGAAAGGTTTTTCAGTACTCATAGAAGGTCCTTGGAAACGTGGTACTCATAATTTTTGGAGACTATCAGATCTTCGTGATGATCAGTCTTCGGTGTTCATGGACAACCATCGAATGCTTCGAAGATTTGACATCCAGCATTTTTTGTGGATCAGATTCCACCGATGAGTGCTTTGGGATCTCACGCCCATAATTCTTCTTCCATAGAGATCAGATTTTGCCAATGAGTGTTTCGGGATCTGACATCCAAAACTTTCTAGAGTTTCTTACCCGTCAAGATCTCTGTAGTGATTAGTTTTTGTCGTTGATTGTTTCGAAAGCTGATTCCCATAAATTTTGGGGACTCACAAGCCCCACCGTAAGATAATCTACGGCATTCAAAATTAAAATCTACGTTAAAAATTCTAAAAAGCTTAAGTAGATTTCTTGTGTCTTTTTCCTAGGAGCAAACCTGGGAATACCATTTCTCATTATTTTCATATTTTGGGGTGCATGATCGGGTAGATTTTCTTAAGATTTTTAGCGCCAATCAATTATCCCTCCAGCTAATAACGCATTGACTCCTTGATGGGGCTCGCCGTCACGATGCCACTAGAGGACTCATCCACCTTAGGTGGACATGTCGAGCACTGAAGACGAGGGCAATGACGAGTCATAGCACTAGTAGCTTAAGAATTTTCTAGGTAATAGATTTCTTAGGGCTGTACTTGCACTATTATAGGCTTTGGTTGTTGATCGATTTTACACTCTTCTGACCCTTAAAAAAAATAGGAGTCTATTTTTGTTTTTACTTGTCCTCCCTCTCCTTTTTGTGAGCCATGCTCACCTTTTTCAATAAAGCTTTCGAGAGAAAGGCAAGTAAAGAGGGGAATCTGTAGACACCCCATTTTGTCCGGGCTTTCTAAAATTAATGAATAAAGAGGGGCGCAAGTAGAATCAACCCAAAATCCTAAGGATTGTAAGGTGGAAAGAACCTGGAGAAGATAAGCCCGATCAAGTGTCAAAACAAAGGATGAAATAAGAGTCGTTTGAGGCTAAAAATTTGGCAATAGACGAAGATTCAATCACTATAGTTTCATCTGAAGTCTTTTGGCTTTGAAACTTGTTCTGTTGTGTAGAGGACGGAAAATTCTCAAAAATGGACATAAGATTTGTGCGAATCGGGTATTGGACGGAAGAGAAATGAGTCCGGGAAAAAGGTTCGATGAGGGACGAAGCCCTTTTAAAAATTAAAATCTTGCAGTCATCAAGGATTTGATCACCAAGGCTTCATCTAAATCCAGATGGACCCGAAACTTGTTCTGTTGCGTAGAGGACGAAACATCCTTGAAAATTGACATAAACTATGCTCAAATCGGACATCGGGAGGGCAAGAAAAAGGCTTCAGAATAAAGGGGTCGTGACCCCCATGTTACAGGTCGCGACGCCCTGAGTTACTCGTCGCGACCCCCCCTGAAAAAGTCCCAAAATTCCAATTTTTTCCCACTTTTTCGCTGTTTCTTCCCCTTCATGTTAATTGGGGTTACCCGTCGCGACCCCCTGGGTTGCCCGTCCCAACGCCCCCCGAAAATTGCAATTTTCGCGATTTTCTCTTGAATTTATTACCAAATCAAGAGGGGGTCACGACCCCCAACCCATTAATGCCCATATTCAATTTTCCTTTTATATGACCCATGGAACTCAATATAAATAGTGAGTCCCATCACTTGTCAAAAGGAAGAAGATGGAGAGGAGGAAAAGGGAGGAGAACCAAGAGGCTGTGGAAACTAGAGTAAAAGGTATAGTCTTTTGTTATTTTTTTACTTGCTCACACCACCCTACCAATCCATACCCAAACCTCTATTCTTCTCAAATTCAGTTTCTTTATTTATCTTTTATTTACAAAATGGGTTGTAACCCCTTAGTGTAAGTGTTGCAATCCTATACTTGACTTGAGCACCCGAAAAAAAACTCTGTCTTGTCTTTTTCTCCTTTCTTTTTCTGAAAAACGCAAAAGGGTTCGTGACGTAGTGGTTCAGCTGTCGCGACCCTCACTGCCATAGTGATCAAGGGTCGCGACGGATAACACTACCCGTCGCGACCCCCTTGCTCCTGGGAGACAAAAATTAACTATTTCTTACTTGGTAAATATAGTCTTTCTATTGTGTAACCTAGTACCACCAAGAGGCCTTTGCCCTTATAGGAGTACTAGTCATCACGCCATCTGGGCATGTCGCCTGGTGAGCCCCCACACATGCACATTTCTTGTATTTTTATTGTTTGTATATATTGTATGGTAGATAGGTACCAAAAAGGCCTTGGCCTCTTTAGGTACATTGCACTGGGAGGCTATCTGAGTTTATGCTTTATGGACCTCCACTCACTCACACACTTACATGCCATAGGAACTATGTGGGCTTTGATCCCTCTCTGAGGGTACGTAGGCCCTAGGCTTTTATCCTAGGTCAAGCCCTCCCTCATTTTCTTCCTTGATTGTATATATTTTAAGGCCAAATAACTATAATATTAATTTTTAGGGTAATCATCTTCGGACGGGGGAAGAAGGGTGTCTAACACCTTCGCTTCATCTCAATCATACTCCCGAATCCAACATTTTGTGAAAATTCATTTTTACCCCACTTTTGAACTTGTTTTTCTTTTTCCAAATTTTGATTGCAAATTTGGTGGCGACTCCGTCGAGCGCACAGTTATCACAAGTATGTAGGCGCCAAAGTCTCACTTTGGTTCGAGAAAATTGTGGAATGGTTGATAGGATCTTATTGAGGCCGGATATATTTAGATTTAGAGCTTTAAGGGGTAACCATCGTACGATGGGTGTCGAAGGGTGCCTAATACCTTGCCTTTTATGATTGATTTTAGAAAACCTCATCCAAGTTTGAGGGCAAGAAACTTGGTGGCGACTCCATGGAAAGAGGCAGTCGTTACAGTTGGCAACTCTGTTGGGGAACCAACGAGAGACAAGCCCCATTATATTTTTTAAATCTTAAATTTAATTTTTTGGCCTGTGATTGGATTCTTGTTTGGATTAGGATAGATAAAATGATTGTTTGTCCTTTCTGTTCATATCTACCTTTTATTATGCAGTGAATCCACCTTGTGGATGAGGGAGGGTAGTCCCTAGGGCTCTAATTCACACAATCACTTGATACATGACATCATCCCTTAACCAAATTGCTTCTATACCCTGAGAACACAATGTTAGTTAGAAGGGGTCTGAGTGACTTCCCCATTGGACCTTGGCCTATGGAAGAAGATCGCTCAATCTCGCTTAGATTGTTACTCAACGTTGAGGGTAAATCCGCACTAGCTTATGTTGTGGCAGGGTTTGCTTTCACAGTGGCGTCTTTGCTTTTTAAATGGTTAAGCCAATATAGGGGCCTTTGTAGGATCTAGAGCTTAACCTAACAACACATGATAGTAGACACTAGCAACCACCTGTTATAGGGCAGCCAGTTTTTAACCCAGGGAGCTGACCTCTAGGTCACATGGAGCAAAATCCCTTGCATAGCATGGAGCACTGCATTTGACTAAGGTTAAAATCAAAATTGAACCTAATCATCAAGTCAAAGAAGCCAACCTGGTCTGATGCTGGTGAAAGAGGGTTCATGTGCATTTCCTTTTCTATCTGCATTTTGCATTCACAAATTAAACTTGCACTTGGGATGGCATTTGAGAGTCACTTGGCCTAAATGACAAGTTTGGGGGAACAAGAACAAGTGAAAGAAGCCAA
Source organism: Senna tora (assembly GCA_014851425.1). Lineage (NCBI taxonomy): Eukaryota > Viridiplantae > Streptophyta > Magnoliopsida > Fabales > Fabaceae > Senna > Senna tora. The sequence continues at coordinate 22,637,850 of CM026265.1, forward strand.
CCTGATTCGATGCAGGCGAGAGAAGTTTGGACACTAGGGCTTGCTAAACGTTGGGAAAACAGATAAGGAACCTTCGCCTTCTCAAAACACCCTTGGCTAGGGGAGTTAATGATTAATGTGGAATCCCTGGGAAATCAATGCATGTCTTTGCACCAGGCATTAAGTGAAGATGGATAGACTATCAAGCCAGCGAAAAGGTAGAAGAGTGCAGCAGTCCCAGAACTCAAAAATATCATGCTAGTCATGCCAGGCATAGAAGGAAGTTTGGAGTAATGAAGAGCCAAATGATCTTGGGAGAATGTGGGTAGAATTTAAGATGTTTGAATTCCATATCTACTGAATGTTGTTTGCGTTTGAATATTAATAAAATGTTTCTAGGCTTGTGGTCGTGTACGAGAAAAGGCAATTCTTTAACTCGATTTCTCAAAGGCAAAAGAGGGGTTTCCAGGTGGTAAATAAACTGATGTACCAAGGCTAAGCTCTTCCTAAGTAATGGACAAAAGGAGAAAATGCATGTGTTGATAACACTCTTGGACTAACAAAGAAACTCTTGTTATGTATGATCAATCTAAACATTAAACAAATAAAATTAAGACTGAGGTGTAAGGTGTTTTAGGATTATTAGGACAGTCTGAAAATTGGAAATTATTAAGAGATTCCCATAGTCGGATATGATTCGGGCTCCTACCCTACAAGGGCTGGCACTCGAAGCCACTAACCAAAGTAAAAGACACTTCCAAGTCAATACTAGTAAATCGGTAAAGTAGAATTTTCGGATGTAAACAAGACACCTGTCTGAGGGGATTAAAATTTCTAGCTTACTCATTTGACCTCTAAGACCTCATGGCCCCAGACTTAATTAACTTTAGTGTTGAAAAAGATACTCATACAGAGACTGGGGAATCCACAATTAGTTCATAGTGGGATTAACAAAATTATACCTCCATTTGTGCAAATACTTGGGAAAAGTTCAAAGAAAAAGAAAAAAAAAGCAAAGTTTCAATAAAGAAATCAATTAAAAACAGGAAGAGAACAGGGACGTCGTTACGTTGGACGAAATATCACAAGAGCCTTGCTAACGCCTATCCAGGTGCGTAACATTCAGAGTCATAGTATTAGATTCAAATCCCAAGGAACAAAGCATCACAACTTCGAGATTGGTGAGGCATCGAGACCCTTGATTTTAAATCCAAAGAACAAGGTATCGCGCCCTTGGGATTGGTGGGCATCGAGACCCTTGATTTTAAGTCCAAGGAACAAGGCATCGCGCCCTTGGGATTTGTGGGGCATCGAGACCCCTGATTTTAAAACCAAAGAACAAGGCATCGAGACCTCTAATTTTAAATCTAAGGAACAAGGCATTTCGCCCTTGGGATTGGTGGGGCATTGAGACCCCTGATTTTTGAAAGTAGCATAGTTTAGGAATAGAGGAAATTTTACCAAGATTTGAGAAGCCCTGGGCCGCGACCAATTTATCTCTAGGTCACGACCTAAAACTCTTGAGTCTTGGTTGCGACTCATAGAACAAGGAACAAGGCATCGCGCCCTTTCATGGGCTAGGATTGCTAAGTTTTAATTTTAAATCTATGTCTTCCCCGCTACTTTGATTGTGAGAATTTAAATTTTAGGTCATGACCCATATGTGTTGAGGTTGCGGTCATTGCGCTTCTTTCTTTGACATTTTTCGATTTCTGTGTGCTGGGTGCTAACCCCTGGTCGGGACTAGGGGCCATAAACCCTAAATTTATTTATGTTTTCTGCTACTGATTACTGGGCCTCCACCCCTGGTCGTGACCTCAATTCCCTAGGTCGCGACCAGGGGTCACGAATCCTAGATTTCCATCATGTTTTATGTTCTTGCTTTCTGGGACTCTACCTCGCGACCTCAAGCCTTGTAGAAGGCAACCAAGGGCCCTGAACCCTAAATTTCTTTATCATGCTTTCCGCCTCTGGTTGTCGGGTGTAAGTGTAGATTGAAACCTAAGACCCCTTAGGTCGCGACCTCCCCTGGCGAGCCTTGTCTTGTTTGTATGAATGGTAGATAGGAGGCCGCCTAGACCATCGTCCGATGAACCTCACCTTACTTAGGGCTCCGTCTGAGTATTGATGCTTGATGAAATCCTTTGCATTCACACACATGCATGTCAAAGAACTACGTGGCTCTGATCCCTTTTCTTAAAGGGTACGTAGACACCAAAGTTTCACTTTGGTTCGAGACGATTGTTGAATGGTTGATAGGATCTTATTGAGGCCGAACATATTTAGATTTGGAGCTTTAAGGGGTAACCATCATAAGATGGGTGTCAAGGGGTGTCTAACACCTCCCCCTTGACGCAAGCAGTCTCCCGAGCCTATACTTTACCTTTTTAGACTGATTTCCAAAAACCTCTTCCAAGTTTGAGGGTAAGAAACTTGGTTGCGACTCTGTCAAAAGAGGCGGTTGTTACACAAGGTCTTGAACATATGTGTTGAACAAAAGAATTAAGGATATTGCTGCCTCCTGGTTATTACTAAACACCCAATCATTTCTCTGCTTCTAAGCCAACCAGCATGGCTTCCCAAACTTACTGCTCCAAGATAGAATTTTAATTAATGTCCATAACTTTAGATTGACCACAATTTTTGTAGCAATCATTTGGGCTTTCTCTTTATGAAGACCGCACCTTCGGAGTGCTTTGTGGAGTCACCACCAAGTTTTCCATAAAACTTGGGAAAGAAAAATAATTCAAATCTTAATAAAAATTGGTTTCAAAATTGGTTGAGCTCGGGAGTTTATTTGAGATGAGGGGAAGGTGTTAGGCACCCGTCTTCCCCCGTCCAAAGACGGTTACCCAAAAACTAATATTTAAATTGTTTGGCCTAAAAGAGTTAAAAAACACAAAGAAACGAAGAAAAGACAGACTTGACCTAGGATAAGAGCCTAGGGCCTATGTACCCTCCAAGAGGGACCAAAGTTCACTTAGTTCATGAAGGCACACATGTGTGTGTATGGGTGATGCTCATCAAGCAAAGGCCCAGATGGCGTCCCAGTGCAATGAGCTTAAAGAAGCAAAGGCTCCTTGGCACCTATCTACCATGCATATACATTCAAAACAACCAAAACGGGTGAGTTTTTTATGCTCATCAGACGGCACGCCTAGATGGCGTGTAAACTAGTGCTCCTATAGAAGCAAAGGCTCCTTGGTGGCACTAGTGAAACATATATTATTATGAAGTGATTTAAATAAATAACTTAGAGGAGGCAAAAAGCAAGCTTTTCTGCCTTTGAAAAGGGGTCGCGACTTCTTACAGGACAAGTTGCGACCTGTTGCCTCGAACACGGGTCCCAAGGGTAGAGAAAAGCTAATGGGTTGTGGCCTGCTACAGGTGGGGTCGCAACCTATACGTCATATTCCAAAAAATTAGTAGAGAAGGATACAACAAAGAAACAGTGCACCGAACTTTGAAAAGGGTCGCGACCCCTACACCAGGAGGTCGTGACCTGTTGGTTAAGTCAGAGAAAACAAGAAACTTTGGGGTTCTGGAACCCGAATCTAGGATATAGAGGGGATCGTGGTCAGCCCTCAGAGTGGCTCAGGGCCTAACTTCTATCCCATAGATCCAAAAAAGAAAAGTAAAATTTAGAGTAGAGTATGTTAATGGAGTAGGAAATGGGAAGTCAAGAAAAGGTAAGAAAGTTCCTCACTGTTCAATCGCGATTCTAGCAACGTTTCGATCGTAGGGATTAAATCCGTTAAAAGTAATAAAGAAAAGCTTAAAAATATGAAATTCTGGTTGAGCGTTGCAACTTTCATGGAAGACGTCGTGATGTTCAAAGCGATCATACCTCTGAACAACAACTTAAGTATGAACAATGTGACATTCATCAGGGACATCACGGTGTTCATCAACGTTAACTCCAATCTTCGATGTTTTTGGCCTGTTTTTACTTCCTATGATCGGTTTGGATTGCAGGTGTTTTCTAGGCCTTTTCACCTATCATGGACATAACAAAAAATATTTGGAAGTTTTCGCAGTTGATCGAAGCCTATAGATTTAGACCCCGAATGAAGCCCTAGCCTCCAGGGTTACTTATAGACAAGATTTACCCTATTAGTAATTCTATACTAGACCTAGTATGATATTAAAATGAGAGATATGGTGCAAGATGATGACAAATATGATTTATGATGCTAATGATAATTGATAATAATAACAATGATAAGCTTAGAGCTTCGAGATAATTGGAGTTACCTAAGGATCTAGGGTTTTTAGATGTGTACCTGGGGAAGTGGGATATTTTAAGGTTTCTTGGGATTCAAAGAGAAGGCTCTTTGGACTCAAGGTGTGGCTAGAGAGAGCTCTAAAGGAGTCAAGGGAGGATTTCACACTTGATTGGTGTGTTAAATGCTGTGGAGTGAGGTGCTATTTATAGGCTAAAAGAATAACATAGTTCGTCAAATATGCGGGGGAACGTCGAAATGTGAAGGATGGCCGTTGCGACGTTGGCACGAATTAGAATTTTTGACCATTTGAAATTTGGGTGAGAATATTCGAATATTTCTTTGGATACGTCGCGACGTGGGTAATAGCCTTTGCGACGTTGGTGTCGCTACATCGTGACATAGTAGACAAACTTTCGTTTTTGATTCTGTTTTTAGTTTCGAAAATGGACCCACTCAAAATGGGGTGTCTAGAAGCTCGAAAACCATGTTTCTTCTTCCTTTCTTTTCCTTCATCTTGTATTTTATTATTTTCATGGCCTTTGATATGTTGTTCTACTTAGATATGCCAGTCTAGTCTCTTTTTATCCTAAGGTTGTGGTTCCCTTGCATGTACATTGTGGATTTTGTTACTCTTACTACTTTGATTCATTGTTATTAATGTTTATTCAGCTTATTTCATATTGTGCCCTAGTTGTTTGATCACCACTTAGGAAAATTAGGATAATTGAGAGTTTCTTTGGAAGAGGGACCTTGTGTTTAGTCCTAGGGTTGGATACCACTTGTTCTTAGTTAATTAATTGAGTAATTAACTAGATTCACGCAAATGATGGGAAGAAACCAATGGATCTGGTGATTGCACCCAAAATCAACCTAACTTTATGGTCTAAAATGGGAAATTAATTATATAAATATAAATGATTTTACATTAAATAGGCTGAATATGCTGACATAGGGAAATAAATAGAAATATAGCTAAATATTAGAATATATATGTTTAATGTTTGTTAAGTGCTGCAGACATAACAGAGGATCATTAGTGAAATTACTCCAAGTTAGGGACCAGAATGAAGCCAGAAAGTGATATTAGGGCATAATTAGAAAAGACCAAGACGCAACAAAAGAAGAGACTTGCCACGGCGAACGCTACAGGACTCGCCGCAGCGAGAATAACGGAGTTCGCAGCGGCGAGAGAAGTCACTGATGACATGGCAAACCACTGATGATGTGGCAACTTAATTATGATGTGGTGTTAACGTTGTAATTCACTGATGAAATGTCAAGAACAGTTATGACATGGCAAGTGGATGCTGATGTGGTGATGATGCAGGCAGGCAAATTATATGGAGATTAAAATGAAAACCCATTCATCCAAGGATTTAAATTAAAATAATATTTAAATTCAAGTTCAAATTAGAATTAGTTTGAAATATATTAGGATTAGAATTAGAATCCTAGTTCAACTGGGATCTCTGGGAGCACTATAAATAGAGTATCTATTCAATTGTAAACGCATATCAGTTTTCACAACCATACATTTAGTTAAAGATATCGTGTGATCATGAGTGGCTAGTTCTCTTGGGTTTTCCAAGAAGAACCGATGTGACATTCATCAGGGAGGGCATCGAGACCCCTGAAATTTTAAATCCAAGAAACTAGGCATCAAGACCTAGTGGTTGGCAGGGCATCGAGATCCCTCAAAATTTAAATCCAAGGAACCAGGCATTGAGACCTAGGGATTGGCAGGGCATCGAGATCCTTGAAATTTTAAATCCAAGGAATCATGCATCGAGACCTGGGGATTGGCAGGGCATCAAGACCCCTGAAATTTTAAACCCAAGGAACCAAGCATCGAGACCTGGGGATTGGTAGGGCATCGAGATCCCTAAAAATTTAAATCCAAGGAACCAGGCATCGAGACCTGGGGATTGGCAGGGCATCGAGATCCCCAAAAATTTAAATCCAAGGGACCAGGCATCGAGACCTGGGGATTGGCAGGGCATCGAGATCCCTAAAATTTTGAATCCAAGGAACCAGACATCGAGAACTGGGGATTGGCAGGGCATCAAGACCCCTAAAATTTTAAATCCAAGGAACCAGGCATCGAGACCTGGGGATTGGCAGGGCATCAAGATCCCTGAAATTTTGAATCCAAGGAACCAGGCATCGAGACCAGAGGGTTGGCAGGGCATCGAGATCCCTAAAATTTTGAATCCAAGGAACCAGGCATCGAAACCTGGGGGTTGGTAGGGCATCGAGATCCCTGAAATTTTAAATCCAAGGAACCAGCCATCGAGACCTGGGGATTGGCAGGACATCGAGATCCTTGAAATTTTAAATCCAAGGAACCAGGCATCAAGACCTGGAATTGGCAGGGCATAGAGGTCCCTGAAATTTTAAATCCAAGGAACCAAGGATCGAGACCTGGGGATTGGTAGGGCATCGAGATCCCTGAAATTTTAAGGAATCAAGCAACGAGACCTGGCGATTGGCAGGGCATTTAGATCCCTGAAATTTTAAATCCACAGAACAAGGCATCGTGCCTTTAGGATTGGTGAGGCATCGAGACCTCTGATTTCAAAATCCAAGGAATAAGGCACTGCGACCTTGGGATTGGACAAAAATTTAAGATCTAAAAGGGACCTATTTCTCACAATTAGGACCCGTTTCCCAAGAATCTGTGATACCCAGGCAAACTAGGAAGCATGGAAGTCTCTTAATAACTTGTGAAACCCAAGTAAGTTGGTACAATAGAAAAATCCTTTAAAATCACTTGTGAAGTCCAGGCAAGCTGGGAAGCAGAAAGACCTTTTTAATCACCTGTGAAGTCCAGGTAAGCTAGGAAGTAGGAACATCTCTCGGGGATCCATGCCCGTCTTGGATGTCGAGAATCTCATCACTAACTCTCTCTTTCAGGGATCCATGCCTGCCTTGGATGTAGAGAGTCTTATCACTAACTTATATTTTTTGGGGATCCATGCTTACCTTGGATGTCGAAAGTCTTATCACTGACTCTCTCTTTCGTGGATCCATGCCTGCCTTGGATGTTGAAACTCTTATCACTAACTCTCTCTTTCGGGGATCAGAAACAAAATGGGGTGTCTAAAAGTCCGAAAACAAAGTTTCTTCTTCCCTTCTTTTCTTTCATATTGTATTTTACTGTTTTCATGGCCTTTGATATGTTGTTCTACTTAGATATGCTAGTCTAGACTCTTTCTATCCTAGGGTTGTGGTTCCTTTGCATGTAGATTGTGGAAACCTTGTAATTAAGGATGACGAAATGGTGTACTTAGTGACCGATATCGTGAATATTAGCATTATCCATGTAATTTTGTTGGAATCAGGTAATCTTCTGCTTCTCAACAGCTCCAATTTGAACATTTTATGGCAAAGTTTCGACTATCTCACAGATACACTTCTCCCTGGAATGAACGTAGGAGTTGACTTCACATCAGGAATGAGTTGGTCATTAAGATCATGGAAAAACAAAGAAGATCCGAGTCCTGGAGTTCTCTCACTTGAAGTCGAAGAAGATGACAATTATATGTATGAGAAGCTAATCATCAGGATCAAGAAGGGGTCTCAGATATACTGGATTGGGGATGAGCTATCTAATTTTATGTTTCAAAGTTATAATAGACAAAGCAATACTATACGGAAGCAAGGGTATTTAACTTGGCAAGGGGAATATACTTCTCGATTGGCAAGGGGAATTCGTGCATGCAGATAACAGGTTTGTCAAATGAATTCCCAACCATTATTAAAGAATATAATATTGGTTGCTTTTGTTGACTTGATTGCATGGGTATATGGCAGTTGTGTGTGAGATGTTCAGATAAGGAGGAAAGGATGATGATAAGAAAAAAAAGAGATGGGTTGAACATCAATTACTATACCCAGAAACCGGCAACACCATTGCTGGATACTGTCAATTATCATCCTCATATTAAAAACCTCGCTTCTCAGGTGACTCAACGCAACACCATCATTATAATATTCAATATCCAACTCCCATTGCCACTACCACATTAATTCATTTCATACATTCTCCATAACTATTAGGATCTTGAGCAACTCACAACAGAGCTAAGGGCAGATATAGTACACATTGTATCAAAAATCCGTGGTCATTTTAGCTTAAACTTAGGAGTAGTGGAACTATCAGTGGCTTTGCATCATGTTTTTCACAGTCTAAGGAATAGAGTTCAACGTTCTTGTGGGTCACTGGTACACCAAGTCCCACACCACTCTCAAGAAGTTTTTGGACAGTGGTTGATCTCTCGGCAGGCCCAATGGTGTCCTCATCAATGGCAAAAATGCAAAAGGCGATGGTAAGGATGAGGTCGTCTACACCATGAAGGCAGGGAAGACCTACAAGTATAGATTCTGCAATGTTGGAATTAAGAATACCATCAACGTCAAATTCCAAAACCATCCAATGAAGCTCATAGAAATGGAAAGATCTCACACCATCCAAAATAACTACGAGTCTCTTGATATCCACGTTGGCCAATGCTTCACTGTACTCGTCACCGCAGACAAGGAACCCAAGGACTACTACCTTGTGGCTTCCACAAGCTTCTACAAGTCCACCGTCATCGGTAAAGTCGTCATCCGCTACAAGAACGGGAAAGGACATGCCTCTCCAGAGCTCCCCGAGGCACCTGTGGGCTGGGCTTGTTCTCTCAACCATTTCCATACATTCCGTTGGAACCTAACCACCGGTGCAGCCAGACCCAGCCCACAAGGCTCATACAAATACGGAAGCATTCCCATCAACATGACCATCAAGTTACAGCTTGATGGTCTTGCTGGTAAACTCCGTTAGCAGGAACGAAGGCAAGCGTAGGTACGCACTTAACGGAGTGTCTCACATGGGAGACAAAGTATTCAAGTACGAACCACCTTCCAACTTCAAGAATGTAAGTATTAAAGATCATAAATGAAGAAAATGGACGAATTTTACATCCAATTCCCAAGAGCGAAACAAAAAATAAATAAATACAAAGATATACGGCTTTCTTCAATCGAAGTTGACTATAGAAATATCAATACAATTGGTCACTTGCCTCACTACTCTTTCTAAACTACATTTATTAACTCCTCTCAACTACGTATAGGAGACTCACAAAATAGAACAACTACTCATAACTACTTGCACGCTCAATACCTTGCAACACTTTTTTCAACTTATCACAAAACCTCCAGTCACACTAACCTCCTTAGCAACCTTGCAATCCTAGCTAGCACTTCCTCTAACCATACCATGTAAAGCTCTCTGACACAACTTCTTTGCCACACCAAGCAACATCAACATCAAAATTTGTATTTCCATTAAGTGAAGGATTACCGAATGAATTTTACCAAACAAGGTATAACATTTTTGGCTTTGATGTCATCTTGGATCAATTTTTTTCTTACTTTTGAGTTGTCACTTGCCTTCACCATTGCTGTAGCTGCAAGGATGCCAAATAGCATTGGTGATTATACTAATTTTCTTGGATTGAATCAAGATATTTAATGAAGAAATTAGAGAGCATAACTTGTAGTTTCATAGATGTTTTATCTACCAAAGTTGGTGTTTCACTCTTGATTACTAATTAAGAAGGAATTAATTTAAATTTAGATGTTTACTTAACGTTACCAAAACTGATTATTCTTATTAGGAGAAAAGATCAAAATATGTTACTAACATTTTTCTAAGGATTTGTTAACCCATTCTCTAACGATACTGCTTGAAATTTTTTCAAATTGGTTGATAAAGCATTTAATGATTTAAAATTTAAAAACGAACAAAAATATAATCTCTAATATTTAAAAACTTCATTAACCAATCAGATAAAAATCTTAACTAGAGCATTGGTTAACAAAACCCTCTTTTTTAGTTATCAGGTAGAGTAAACAAGACTAACTTATTAAACCAAAATAGATAGTGTGTGTGTATATATATATATATATATATAAGTAAATAATAAGTATGGTTTACTGGTGATTATTCCAAGTACATAAGACTAATAAATTCAATTGTGTATGTAGTTCTATATTAAAAAGAAATTTGGTCTCTTGGCCAATTAAAACAAAATACCAATTTTCACAAATAAATTGAATATGTCTCCAAATTTAGTATTGTAAAATAAAGTTTATTTTTTTGGAAAATAAATAGCCGATGTGGCAAACAAATCAAAGTATACAGGGTCAAGAATGACGGGTAGGAAACAAAAGGAAAGGAAAACAGAGAGATGAGATGAAGGTTGAGGAAGAAGACAAGTATGAGTAGAATCTCAAATTTGAAGCCACATCTATCTAAAATGAACCAAATCATATTGTTATGTCATACTTAAATTTAAGGGAGTTACAATTTTGGATTTATTTGGAACATTTATGAAATTTATAGATTAATTTGGGACAAAACTTTTTTTAAAACACCAATATGAATTCTTAAATAAATATATTTTAAAGACAAATTTAGAGTTTTAAACCTAATATCTAATATGTAATTATACCTTGTCCAGTATGAGAGAGTCACACAATAAATAATCAATCACTCATAAAGTTGCAAACAACTATATATATTGTAAGTTTCCCATATAATTTTTCTACAATTTTAGTATAATATAAATTATCATTATTAAATTTTAAAATAATAAATTAAATAATATAAAGTTATTTTGATTTCTTTCTTACTCTTTGTTAATTACTTGTTATTATCTCTACTGTTTTTTTTTACTTCTCCTTACTTTACATATTTTATTTTGTATTTTATATTAAAAATTTGTGAGACGTAATTAAATTATAGTCTAGTATTATTTTTAGATTTCCAAACTCATACACATTATATATATATATATATATATATATATATATATATATATATATATATATATGAAGAAGAGATAAACACAAATTTCAACAAGACATTAAATCTGATATTAAAAGCAAATAAACACCCCACACCAATTTATTGGTTAGTATCTATATTTTTTTAATCTTGAAATTGTTTAAAATGCTCTAACAATGCCATAGTATTGCTTGTGAAAACCTTGTAACTTACCTCTATTAGAATCAGTTAGAATTTAATTTGACTTAGATTGTTTAGCCAGCCAATAGAACATAAACTTTTCACAAAACAATTCAATACCTAACAATGGAGAGCAGATCCGATGTTTGGCTCTTATGTAATTTGGTGTACTAAGCCCAAGTACCAGATCTGCTATCCTAACAATAATAATCTCTATAGAAGAGTTGTCAAAGCCAAAAAATTTACCTGTAGGAGAAAAGAGGATAATAACTAGCCAAGCTTGTTGGCTTTTTTTAAAAATTCCAATCCGGTGGTTTAAGAAGGTGAAATTTTTGGCTCTGAAGTCTTAGATCATCCCCTTCTTCTTACTTGTGTTAACCATTTTTGGATTGAACTGAGAGATTATGTGATGAATAATCACCATTTATAGTGGTTTGGCCACATTTATTTGTTTTCACATATATTATTATTATCATTAAGTAGTTCATTTTAATTAAAGAACATTAAATAATGTAATTAATTTAAATTAAATCACTAACACAAAGCAACATATTATATGAATTAAATATTTCCTTAGTAACCACGTGAGCGTGGCTTGGTGGTTTTTCATTTGGTCTCTTAACTAGGGGATTCAAATCCCACCCTTAAACATAAAAAACGTTTCGTGTTTAAACAAAAAAATTTCCTTTGTCCACTGTTATCAAAATATATTATTTTTAAAATATAATAAAAAAATTGTTATTGTTGACATTTTTTATTATTTTTCTTTTTACTCTTTAAATATTATATATATATATATATACATATCAAGAAAGAAGCTAATATTCACTAGCAAACAAAACAACGCATAAGCCTAATCCCTATGGCTTCATCCCTAAGATTATGTTTGGATTGAGAATTAAGGAAGGGAGGGAAGGGGGGACTTTCAAGATATATTTCCCTTATTTTGGAAGATAAAAATTGGAATCGAAGATCAATACTTAATCCTCCATTATCCTTCCCCTTCACAAATTTAAGATTCCCCAAATTAGAGTATTTTGGAGGAGGTATCAACATCCAAACAAGCGGAGGACATTTACAAGGTTAATCTTCTCTTTTCCTCTAATTACTTCCCTTCCCTTCCCCTCTTTATTTCACAAAAATAACCTAAGGGCATGTTTGGATTGCGAATTAAGGAGTAGAATAGAAGGGAAGGCGAGAGAATCAAGATATCTTCCCCTTGTTTGGGAAGATAAAAATTGGAGGGGAAGATCATGGAAGATTAATCATTAATCCATCATTATCCTTCCCCATCACAAATTCAAGATATCTCAAATTGGAGTGTTTTGAAGGAGTTATCAACACCCAAACTAGGGGAGGAAATATTGAAGGTTAACCTTCCCTTCTCCTCGCCTCCCTTCTCTTCTAATCGCTACCATTCCCTTCCCTTCTTAATTCCCAAACTTTGACAATTTGGAGGGGAAGAGAGGGAAATATATTGAAGGAGAAGGGAAGGGGAGGGGAGACTAATGTTCTCTTTCTCTCCTCCTTGTATAGATGTTGGTAGCTCTTCCAAAATACCCCATTCGAGGTATCTTGAATTTCTGAAGGAGAAAGATAATGGAGGATTAAGAATTAATCCTTTATTATCTTATCCAATTCTCAAATTTCCAAACAAGGGGGAGATATGTTAATTTTCTTCTCTTCCCGTTCCCTCCTATTCTCCTCCTTAATTCTCATTCTAAACATACCTTAAGGATATTTGGGGGCTCATAAAGCAAACACACCCGATGATCAGAATTCAAAGCTAATCTAGCAAAGCTATTGGCTGCCCTATTTCCTTCACGAGGAGTAGGGAAAAACTATTTTGCCAGTCTTGATTGACAAGCTTTTTTATCCTATTAGCAAAATGCCTTAGCAGGTAAGAGTCTTCATAATCTAAGTCAGCAAATTGGAGGGCTAAGCTTGACTCCGAATCAATAATAAACTTTTGGAGATTGTGATCTCTAGCAAACTAAAGCCCTATTAGAATAAGCCAGACTTCAACTTAGGTTAGTGGTTCTTTTTCCAAGTTTATTTGCAAAGCCAACCAGCCTTTCTCCTTTAGGGTATGTTCAGATTGGGATTAAGGAGGGGAAGGGAAAGGAAAGGGAGAGAATCAAAATATCTTCCCCTTTTTTGGAAAGATGAAAATTCCAGGGGAAGATAATGGAAGATCAATCGTTAATCCTTCATTTTCCTTCCCCTTCACAAATTTAAGTTACTTCAAATTGGGGTATTTTGGAGTAGGTATCAACACCCAAACATGGGGAGGACATATAGAAGGTTAACCATCCCTTCCACTCCCCTCCCTTCTCCTCTAATCACTTAACTTCCTTGCCCCTCTTAACATTTCCAAACAAACCCTTACTGTTTTTGGCCACACAACCACATGTAATGTCATTGGTTCTTGGGTTGTGAGCTCTGTCAGTATTAATCTTAATCCACTCATCCATCGATTTCTTCGATCTAACGTTATCTTCCTAATAAATGTTCATATTCCATTTGAAATTTAAATTTTTTGCCATGCTAAGGTGTGGACACCAAATTTGGTCCTGCCCCTAAAATGGCCTCGGCCTATGGAGAGGTTGCAACCTAAAACCATGCATGTCGCGATCCCCCTCTAGGAAAAATGACAATTAGGTCGCAACCAACATGGAAAGTTAGGGTTTTTTTTTAAAGGGAAAGCATGGGTTGCGACCCACAACTGTCTAGGTCGCGATCATCTTGTTGATTGTAATAAAATCTCTAGTGATTCGGAGTTAATTCCATTCCCCAATCTCCAGGGATACTTCTTTCCTAAAATATGGCTGGTTCCCGGCTATAAATCAGAGCTAAAATCAGAGAGAGATGGGGGAGGTGGAAAATAGAGAAAAAGACCAAAATACTCTAGACTATTTTGCAAATCTCAAGGAAGTTATGTTGGGCTCTTTTATTAAAATCCGTTGATCACTTTCATGGGTTGAGATTGCTAAGTTTTAATTTTGAATCCATGTCTTCCCGCTAGCCGCTGCAATGATTCTAAGAATTTAAATTTCAGGTCGCAACCCATATGTGTTGAGGTCATGGCTGCTAACCCCTAGTCGCGACCAGGGCCCCCGAATCCTAGATTCCTTTTTTGTAACATTCACGTCATTTGCCGAGGAAAACAATGTTCAATCAGGTTTGCACCAAGGTCACATGGATTTACAAGCTGGCGAACCTTGTCTTGTTTGTATGAATGGTAGATAGGAGGCCACCTAGATAATCGTTCGGCGAACCTTACTTCACTTGGGGGTCCGTCTGAGTATTGATGCTTGATAAAACCCTTTGCACACACACACCTAAATGTATAAGAACTAAGTAGCTCTAATCCCTTTTCTTAAAGGGTACATAAGTGCCAAAGTCTCACATTGGTTCGAGACAATTGTGAAATGGTTGATAGGTGCCTAATACCTTTAAGGGGTAACCATCGTAAGATGGGTGTCGAAGGGTGCCTAATACCTTCCCCTTGACGCAAGCGGTCTCCCGAGCCCATACTGTACCTTTCATGACTGATTTTCGAAAACCTCTTCGAAGTTTTGAGGGCAACAAACTTGGTGTTAGCGACTCCATGGAAAGAGGCAGTCGTTATAGTTGGCAACTTCGCTGGGGAACCAACGAGAGACAAGCCCCATTATATTTTTTAAATCTTAAATTTAAATTTGTTTGGTCTGTGATTGGATTCTTGTTTGGATTAGGATAGATAACATGATTGTTTGTCCTTTCTATTCATATCTACCTTTTATTATGTAATGAATCCACGTTGTGGATGAGGGAGGGTAGTACTTAGGGCTCCAATTCACATAGTCACTTCATACATGACATCATCCCTTAACCAAATTGCTTCTTTACCCTGAGCACACCTTGTTAGTTAGAATGGCTCTGAGTGACTTCCCCATTGGGCCTTGGCCTATGGAAGAAGATCGCTCAATCTCGCTTAGATTGTTACTCAATGTTGAGGGTTAATCCGCACTAGCTTATGCTGTGGTAGGGTTTCCTTTCATAGTGGGGTCTTCGCTTGTTAAATGGTTAAGGCAATATAGAGGCCTTTATAGGATCTAGAGCTTAACCTAACCACACATGATAGTAGACACTAGAAACCACTAGTTATAGGGCAGCCAGTTTTTAACCCAGGGAAACGGTCTCTAGGTCACACAGAGCAAAATCCCTTGCATAGCATGTAGCACTGCATTTGACTAAGGTTAAAATCAGAATTGAACCTAATCATCAAGTCAAAGAAGCCAACCTCATATGATGCAGGCGAAAGAGGGTTCATGTGCATTTCCTTTTCTATCTGCATTTTGCATTCACAAATTAAACTTGCATCCTTGGGATGGCATTTGAGAGTCACTTGGCCTGAAGGACGGGTTTGAAGGAACGAGAACAAGTGAAAGGAGCCAACCTGATCCAATGCAAGGGAGAGAAATTTTGACACTAGGGCTTGCTAAACGTTGGGAAAACTGTTTAGGAACCTTCGCCTTCTCAAAACACCCCAATCAACGAAAATAATAAACCACATCGGGGATCATCATTATAATGCGCGCGCGGGGAAATCATCATCTTGAGCAAGTCCCAGTGTCTGCTCTAGGAAACCTTTGCATTAGGTCTGCTCTAGGAAACCTTTGCATTAAGCCTGCACTAGGGCGCAATCAATGTTCGCATCTTATGCCCGTTACGAGCCCTAGAACCCACTTAGGAAGTAACACTCCTGGCACATGACTGAACTCTAATTCTTGCACCTAAAAATCATTGTCCCGGTTGCTATTATATTCATCTTGGATCCTTATGCTTACAAGACCTAGTAGCGTGCTAGTAAGTCGAGCCCCTTGGGCCATGCCTATCTCGAACCCATGAGCTTATATGTTTGAACCGGACCCATTTCCAATACCAACACCAATGACAAGAGTGTACCCCTTACCCAAAAAGGTCTTGGTACATGCACAATGAGCATTGCGCTTTCGTAGCATGTTACTGGTCCATGACCCAATAGGTGCTTTAGTATGACCCAATGACACCACAGTGCAATTATATTTAAATTGCATCATTCGTGTCATTTAGTTTATAATATCTTTGGCAGTTTTTTTTGGTATCCACATAAACAATGGCCTCAGATCCTGTCACCGCTGCCCTTCCACTACAGCAAAAGAGTAACTTACCAGGGCAAATCAAGGCTCCTTGTGACCGACCCTTACTTGACTTCAGGATGACAAGGGTGGAGGTCTTTGAAACTTTGAATGACAAGGGACTCATACATCCAAGGCCAGGAAGGGTATTGGTGGCACCATTCCCGAGCTGGTTCAAGCCAGACCTGTGCTACATTTACCATCAAGATACTCTGAGACACTCTATTGAAACCTGCAAGTCATTCAAGGAACACGTGTTGGCACTGATTGATTCAACATGGATAGACTTTAGTGCTGGCATGAAGAAAGAAGACCAAAGAAGAATCAACAAAGAGGTGGTAGAAGTGGTGAACCTAAGAAGGCACAATTTGAAACTCCGATAAGAAAATTTGAAGGTAAAAGAAGAAAATTTAAGCCATAGCGAGGAAAACAAGCATTTGAAAAATGAGATAAAGCATATTTATGAGAACCGCAATCCTAGTTAGGGGAGTTAATGACCAATGTGGAATCCTTGGGAAATGACTGCATGGCTCCGCACCAGGCATTAAGTTAAGTTGGGTAGACTATCAAGCCAGCGAAAAGGTAGAAGAGTGCAGCAGTCCCGGAACTCAAAAATATCACGTTGGTTATGCCAGGCATAGAAGGAAGTTTGGACTAATCAAGAGCCAAATGATCCTGGGAGAATGTGGGTAGAATTTAAGATGTTTGAATTTCATATGTACTGAATGTGGTTTGCGTTTGAATATTAATAAAAATTTTCTAGGCTTGTGCTCATGCATGAGGAAAGGCCATTGTTTAACCCGATTTCTCAAAGGTAAAAGAGGGGTCGCCATGTGGTAAAAAAACTGATGTACCAAGGCTGAGCTCTTCCCAAGTAATGGACAAAAGGAGAAAATGCATGTGTCGATAACACTCTTGGACTAACAAAGAAACTCTTGTTATGTATGATCAATCTAAAAGTAAAATTAAGACTGAGGTGTGAGGTCTTTCAGGATTATTAGGGCATGCTGAAAATTTGATTCACTCAAAGCAGGTAAAGTAATTCAAAGCATTGTTCCAAATGACAAAAGAAAATGTAAAAAGCAACAGGAATTCCCATAGTCAGTTAAGATTCGGGCATCTACCCCAAAATGGCAAGTGCTCCAACCCTCTTATTCGTGTAAAAGACTATGTAGAAAAATTGTGAAAATTATTAAGAGATTCCCATAGTAGGATATCATTCGGGCTCTTACCCCACAAGGGCGGGCACTCGAACCCACTAACCGTTGTAAAAGACTCTTCCAAGTCAATACTAGTAAATCGGTAAAGTAGAATGTTCGGATGTAAACAAGACACCTGTCTGAAGGGATTAAAATTTCTATCTTACTCATTTGACCTCTAAGACCTCGTGGCCCCAGACTTAATTAACATGAGTGTTAAGAAAGATACTCATACAGAGACTGAGGAATCCACAATTAGTCTATAATGGGATTGACAAAAGCATACCTCCGTTTGTGCAAATACTTGGGAAAAGTTCAAAGAAAAAGAAAAAAAAAGAAGCAAAGTGTCATTAAAGAAATCACTTTAAAACAGAAAGAGAACGGGGAAGTCGTTGGACGAAGTATCAAAATAGCCTTGCTCACGCCTATCCAGGTGCGTAACGTTCAGAGTCATAGTATTAGATTCAAAACTCAAGGAATGAAGCATCGCGACTTCGGGATTGGTGAGGCATCGAGACCCTTGATTTTAAATCCAAGGAACAAGGCATCGCACCCTTGGGATTGGTGGGGCATCGAGACCCCTGAATTTAAGTCCAAGGAACAAGGCATCGTGCCCTTGGGATTTGTGGGGCATCGAGACCTCTGATTTTAAAACCAATGAACAAGGCATCAAGACCTCTAATTTTAAATATAAGGAACAAAGCATCGGGCCCTTGGGATTGGCGGGGCATCAAGACCCCTGATTTTTTAAAATAACACAGTTTGGGAATAGAGGAAATTTTACCAAGATTTGAGAAGCCCTGGGTCGCGAACAATTTGTCTCTAGGTCACGACCTAAAACTCTTGAGTCTCAATCGCGACTCATAGAACAAGAAACAAGGCATCGCGCCCTTTCATGGGCTGGGATTGCTAAGTTTTAATTTTAAATCCATGTCCTTCCCGCTGCTTTGATTGTGAGAATTTAAATTTTAGGTCACAACCCATATGTGTTGAGGTTGGGGCCATTGCGCTTCTTTCTTTTACATTTTTTCGGTTTCAGTAAGCTGGGTGCTAACCCCTTGTCGCAAACAGGGGCCATAAACCATAAATTTATTTACGTTTTCTACTACTAATTGCTGGGCCTCCACCCCTGGTCGTGACCTCAATTTTCGGTTTCCTTCATATTTTTTGTTCTTGCTTTCTGGGACTATACCTCGCGACCTGAAGCCTTGTAGATCGCAACCAAGGGCATTGAACCCTAAATTTTTTTTATCATGCTTTCTGCCTCTAGTTGTCGGGTGTAAGTGTAGGTTGAAACCTAAGACCCCTTAGGTTGCGACCTCCCCTGAGACTCACACATGTTTATATTTTTCTCATTTCTTTAATTGTAACATTCATAGAATTCGCCGAGGAACACCTTGTTCTGTCAGGTTTGCACCAAGGCTCCCTGGATTTACAAGATGGCAAACCTTGTCTTGTTTGTATGAATGGTAGATAGGAGGCCGCCTAGATAATCGTTCGGTGAACCTCACCTCACTTGGGGGTCCATTTAAGTATTGATGCTTGATGAAACCCTATGCATACACACACCGGCATGTCTAAGAACTACGTGGCTTTGATCCCTTTTCTTAAAGGGTACGTAGGCACCAAAGTCTCACTTTGGTTCGAGACGATTGTTGAATGGTTGATAGGATCTTATTGAGGCCAAACATATTTAGATTTAAAGATTTAAGGGGTAACCATCATAAGATGGTTGTCAAGGGGTGCCTAACACCTACCCCTTGACGCAAGCAGTCTCCCGAGCCTATACTTTACCTTTTTAGACTGATTTTCAAAAACCTATTCCAAGTTTGAGGGCAAGAAACTTGGTTGCGACTCCATCGAAAGAGGCGGTTGTTACACAAGGTCTTGAACATACGTGTTGATCAAACGAATTAAGGATATTGCTGCCTCTTGGTTATTACTAAACACCTAATCATTTCTCTGCTTCTAAGCCAACCAGCATGGCATCCCAAACTTACTACTCCAAGATAGAATTTTAATTAATGTCCATAACTTTAGATGGACCAGAATTTTTGTAGTAATCAATTGGGCTTTCTCTTTGTGAAGACCGCACCTTCAGAGGGCTTCGTGGAGTCATCACCAAGATTTCCATAAAACTTGGTAAAGAAAAATGATTCAAATCTTAATAAAATTTGGTTTCAAAATTGGTTGAGCTCAAGAGTTTATTTGAGATGAGGGGAAGGTGTTAGGCACCCCTCTTCACCCGTCTGAAGTCGGTTACCCAAAAACTAATATTTAAATTGTTTGGCCTAAAAGAGTTAGAAAAACTTAAAGAAACGAAGAAAAGACGGACTTGACCTAGGATAAGAGCCTAGAGCTTACATACCCTCCAAGAGGGATCAAAGTCCACTTAGTTCTTGAAGGCACACATATGTGTGTGTGGGGGACGCTCTTCAAGCAAAGGCCCAGATGGCGTCCAAGTGCAATGTGCCTAAAGAAGCAAAGGCTCATCAGCACCTATCTACCATGCATTTACATTCAAAACACCCAAAAAGGGTGAGTTTGTGATGCTCATCAGACAGCGCGCCCAGATGGCGTGTAAACTAGTGCACCAATAGAAGCAAACGCTCCTTGGTGGCACTATTGAAACATATATTATAATGAAGTGATTTAAATAAATAACTTAGAGGAGGTAAAAAGCAAGCTTTTCTGGCTTTGAAAAGGGGTCGCGACTTGTTACAGGACAGGTTACCACCTATTGCCTCGAACACGGGTCCCAAGGGCAGAGAAAAGCTAATAGGTCGTGACCTGGTACGGGAGGGGTCGCAACCTATACATCATATTCCAGAAAAATAAGCAGAGAAGGATACAACAGAGAAACAATTCACCGAACTTTGAAAAGGGTCGAGACCCCTACACCAGGAGGTCGTGACCCGTTGGTTAAGTCAGAGAAAAGAAGAAACTTTGGGGTGTTGGAACCCGGATCTAGGACACTAAGGGGATTGTGGTCAACCCTCGGAGTGGGTCAGGGCCTGCCTTCTATCCCATAGATCCAAAGTAGAAAAGTAAAATTTGGCGTAGAGAATGATGATGGAGTAAAAGATGGGAAGTCAACAAAAGGTAAGAAAGTACCTCACTATTCAATCACGATTCCAGCATCGTTTCGGTCTCAAAAATTCGGTCCCCAAAAGTGTGGTGGAGCCTCGTATTTATAGTGATCTCGGAGGATCATATAAAAGGAAAGTCAGATCTGGCCACTAATGACTAAAAGCTCGTGACCTATTATAACACAAGTCGCGACCTATTTCCGTAGCCCAATAAGCACACAGTTTGCGATTATAAAAAAATATATTTAAAATGTATTATCCATACATGCATCCTACGGGCGGTCACAGGGATTCAATCAATTAAAAATAATCAAGAAAAGCTTAAAAATATGAAATTCTGGTTGAACGTTACAACTTTCATGGAAGACGTCGTGACGTTCAGAGCCATCATACCTCTAAACAACAACTTAAGTATGAACAATGTGACATACATTAGGGACATCGCGACGTTCATCAATGTTAGCTCCAATCATCGATGTTTTTGGCCTGTTTTTGCTTCCTATGATCGGTTTGGATTGCAGGTGTTTCCTAGGCCTTTTGACCTATTAGAGACAATAACAAACAACATTTGGACATTTTGGTAGTTGATCGAAGCCTATAGATTCAGACCCCGAATGAAGCCCTAGCCTCCAGGGCTAATTATAGACAAGATTTACCCTATTAGTAATTCTATACTAGGCCTAGTATGAAATTAAAATGACAGGTATGGTGCAAGATGATGACAAATATGATTTATGATGCTAATGATAATTGATAATAATAACAATGATAAGCCTAGGGCTTCGAGATAATTGGAGTTACCTAAGGATCTAGGGTTTTTAGATGCGAACCTGGGGCAGTGGGATATTTTCAAGTTGCTTCGGAGTCAAAGAGAAGGCTCTTTGGACTCAAGGTGTGGCTAGAGAGAGCTCTAAAGGAGTCAAGGGAGGATTTTCACACTTGATTGGTGTGTTGAATGTTGTGGAGTGAGGTGCTATTTATAGGCTAAAAAATTAACAGAGTTCGTAAAACATACGGGGGGACGTCACAACGTGAAAGCTGGCCGTCGTGACTTTGGCATGGATTACAATTTTTGACCATTTGAAATTTGGGCGAGAATATTTGAATATTTCCTTGGATACGTCGCGACGTGGGAAATAGCCATCGCGATGTTAGTGTCGCTACATCGTGACATAGTAGACAAACTTTCGTTTTTGATTATGTTTTTAGTATCGAAAATGGACTTAGAAAAAATGGCGTGTCTATAAGTTCGAAAACTAAGTTTGTTCTTCCTTTCTTTCCTTTGATCTTGTATTTTACTATTTTCATGGCCTTTGATATGTTGTTCTACTTAGATATGCCAGTCTAGACTCTTTCTGTCGTAAGGTTGTGGTTCCCTTGCATGTAGATTGTGGATTTTGTTACTCTTACTACTTTGATTTATTGTTATTAATGTTTGTTCAACCTATTTCATATTGTGCCCTAGTTGTTTGATCACCACTTTGGGAAATTAGGATAATTCAGAGTTTATTTAGAAGAGGGACCTTATGTTTAGTCCCAGGGTTGGATACCACTTTTTCTTAGTTAATTAATTGAGTAATTACCTAGATTCACGCAAATGATAGGAATAAATCAATGGATCTGGTAATCGCACCCAAAATCAACCTAACTTTATGGTGTAAAATGGGAAATTAATTATATAAATATACATGATTTTACATTAAATAGGTTGAATATCATGACGTAGGGAAATAAATAGAAATATAGCTACATATTAGAATATATATGTTTAATGTTTGTTAAGTGCTGCAGACTTAACAGGGGATCATTAGTGAAATTACTCCAAGTCAGGGACCAGAATGAAGCCAAAAAGTGATATTAGGGCATAATTAGAAAATACCAAAACCCGGAAAAATAAGAGACTTTCCATTACGAACGCTACAGGACTCACCGCAGCGAGAATAACGGAGTTCGCCGTGGCGAGAGAAGCCAATTGTAACATCCTGAAATTTAAAACAAAAGTTTGACTGATTTTCTTGTTTTGACTTTCCTGTTTTAAATGTTTGTGTGCTTGATTGTGCTTGCAAAAAGGGCAAGGAACCCTAGTTAGGGACGCAAAAGCTTAGAGTTGAGGAAAAGTGCCAGAGAAAATCCGAGGGACTAAATTGAAAGGAGAACTTAGTTTTAACCCTTTTCGGTGGCCAGGCTTTGAGACGTCGTGTCGTGCCCGCCATTGTGGCCTGGTTGGGTAATGGACGAGTGGGCTCAAGCTATTGCCCCGCAGCAAGGGGTCAGGACGTGCCACATGGTGGCTATGCGTCAGTTGTTTGATATATAGAAGTTGATTGTGTTTTGTTAACAGAATTGTCACGAGGTGACCAGTACCCAAGTGAATGGGTTGAGTATGTTTTGCCACTTGGTGGCCAGCAACCCAAGTGCACGAGTTCGAAGTGGGAAAGCCACATAGTGGCTAGTAGATACCCCTGAGTTGCGGAGATTAAGTAGATGTTTGTTTAGCATCTGTGTGTATGTGCAAATTGTCTGTGTTTGCATATAATTGCTGATTGTGCAGTGTAGTGGTAACGTACAGGATTACGTCACCACACGTCTTGTTTGATTCAGACATGCTGAAAATGTGAGAAGACCCGTAAGTAAAAGCTGGCACTATATGTTACATGTTTACTTGCGAAGTGATGATGTGGAATAAATTGCTGCATGTTTAAAGTTATTAAATGCATGAGAGTGTTTGAGTGAAATTTCTGTTGTTGTGTGATCACCAAGAATGTATGCTAACAACAATAACTAGTTGTTTTTGCATGTGGTTGTCTATGACTCCCAAACCCAGTGCTATGGTACCCACCTAGTGTTGGGGATGGGAGAGTCCTCACTGAGTCGCGTGGTTAAGACTCACACCTCATTTTTACTACACAGAGACAGGTTAAGTACAGGTGGAAGCTAAGAAGTGTCGGTGGAACGAGGGTTGAGCAACACTTTCCAAGACCCACAACTTGTTCATGTGGGCGAAAAAAGTGTAATTGTAATTTTATTTACTTTATTATTGTATCATAAAGTAAAGGGTAGACGTACCCAATTAGATTGTATTACTAAATCTAGAACTGTCAGCTTCACACACCTTAAAGATCAGGATTCATTTTACTGCGATATAGGGAAAATATGTTCTCAAATACATATATACATATATCTGTTGCATGTTAATAGGATAGGCAGCATCTTCGGATGTGTAGCCAGTACACAGGTTATATACATTATGTGTGATTTCCTATATCTATATCTTGAAGCAGCACTAGCAGTGGATTTGCTTGCCTAGGATAGGCCACCATTTCGGTGTAGCCATGGTATTATAGTACATGTGAATGTATTTTCAATAATAGATATTCTGTCAATCAGGTGATAAGGCTTATAGGCAGAGGGATATTCCCTGTGTCTATGCCGGTCACGGTTCTCTAAACAGGGGTCGTGACAAACTTGATATCAGAGCTTGGTTGTTCTTTATGGGTGTGAAGCTAACTAGTAGTCTCGGGTGTCAGTCGAGCTATCCATTACGAATCCGGACGTAACGGTAGTTCCGACGGGCACTTGTGAGGTTGCTCAGGACGTTGAGTCATAATTTCTTTCGAGTCATCGCTTTGAGCATAGAATTTGTAAGTCAAATTCTATGCAAAGCATATAACCTGTACAGTACACAAGTGCCGATGAGCACTAAGTCGTAAGGTGGGGTGGCAGTGACCCCGGGAACCTTAGGACGCCATAATAGGGAAAGGAGACATCCATGGAGGATGCTACCCAGACACAAACACATTTGGTTGAATTATAGGCAAGAATGCGCTACAATGTGTGATTGTTTTGCAGGTATTAATTGAGACGATGTGTCTGCTCTGTTAGCAGCGCATTGTGTGCTATGGTATAGGCACAAGTTGTTTGGTTATAGTATGGAATGCAAGTAGAATAGAAATATGTAGTGAATGGTATTTCAGGCTAGGGATAATGTGTAAAGGAAAAGAAAAGGCACGCTTGGCGTGTAGAAAAGAAAGTAAGCCCATGGGGCGATTGAAATGGAAAGTTTACATATAAGAATAAACAGGGCCATGAGGCATGAGACCGACAAGAAGATGACCAAGTGAATGGGTCACGACTGTGCGGTATGCTATGGCTAAAGGAAGTGAGTTGTCCTTCCTAGAAAGTAAACCGAAAAGAGGTGGTGTATGCCACAGTATGGAAGTAGAAGTCTACGGACTAGAAAATTAGGATACGGTATATGGAAGGGAAAAGTGGCCGAACCATATGCCGTAGAGATAGATGTTAAGAAGTAGAGGCATATGCAAACGTGTAGAGCGTGACCATATGCCGAGCAGGAAACAGAGTAAAGAGTAAGGCACAGGGAAGGAGCCTAGTCCAACCCTGCGCTCGATCCATAAATTACTAGTTCCTTAAGTAAACAAGGGGGAAAAGAAGGGATTAAGCCCAACCAAACTCTCTTGGATTGCTTAAGGAAGATCATAAGGTATAGGATATTGATCACATGAGAAATTTTTGTCAAAAAAAAATCTTTTTGGTCTTTCCGGATGAGAAATTCTGAAAGACTCTCAAATTTTTCTTGAAAATACTAGGGATAACCATTGGAAGGCAAATTTTCATGAAAACTCTTTCTCAAGCTGTGTCATTCCAATTGGTTAAACCATAACCATTTAAAAGAACCTTAGGCGACATTTTCTAAGAAATAAACTTGAATATTTTTTTTAAAACCCACAGGGTGCCTAAGAAAACTAACTCATGTGACCAATAAATACCTCACCAAACAATAGTCTTTTCACAGGTAAGCTGTATAAGGATGGTAGATGTAGTTGAAAAAATCACTCGCTTGGAGTGATTAAAGTTAAGTAGACATCGAAAAGCACTAGAGAATGCTAAAGTGCCAAGGGAGTATACAGGTAAACCTAAGGGTTACAAATTAAGGGGCCATCGGGTGATTATGGACCCCAAAGTATTAGACCAGAGCAGGTCTAGAAGTGGAAATGGGCATAGACCTTCGGGCATCGTCCAGAGATAAGAAAATGAGTGCTATTGCGGTAGATAGCTCTCGAACGAGATAACGTGAGAGATAAACCCCAAAGGGACTCGTGGAGGCCCGAGGGGAGAGAAAGTAGACAGGGATAAGTAGTCCCATATGGGGGGAAGAGCAAAAGCCTATAAGACCCCATAGGATAAGAGGCAAGTAGGAGGTGGAGAACCAACTACTACCATAAATGTATGTATATTACACAGATTGTAGTGGACATAGCTAATTAAGCTAGTTCCACAGGTTGGTGAACCGTAAATCCGTTAGTCTGAAGCCCGTGTATGGGTGGAGACTGAGTGGAGAAACCAAACGTATAAATGGCCATGTGGGTGCCATAAAAGGAAAAATTAACCATAAGGACATTTAATCGAGAAGCAGAATTTAATGAGTAACGAGTATTGAGAAATACTCAAAGAAAGAGTACCAAGTAGGTATGAAATGGAAAAGAAGAGAGTGAATACGGGAATAGAGTCGGGTAAGCATTGGGGGATGCGAGCCAAATGACAAAACAGGTATGCTACCGTTGGGGAGATTAGAACCCAACGGGTAACACACTTGAAGAGGAGGTATATGTTCGTGAACATACGCCACACCTTAAGAAAGGAAAGAGTCAAACCGTGGGAGTGGATCCCGTTTGGTCATGGGGAGTAGAGCATGTCCGAAAAGGTTCATGCTGGAGTTAATGGATCAAGTATTCCAAGTAGGAATACAGGATCTAAGTGAGTTGAGGAGTCCGAGTGGGCCAAGTTGGGGTAAAAGCCAACGGAAACCCAACGAGTAGAGTTAGCGTAAGATGTGCAACTCTAAGTGGACTAACCTGAGGATGGTATAGATCAACAGTCATAGTCGTGTTAAGCAAGGTCTTCGGATGTAAAGACTGAACTGAGCCTGAGGCAGAGTAATGAGTATGATGGTAAGGAGGAGACTGGTGAATTTCCATTATAAACAGAAATGACTACAAGTAGTAGTCAGAGAAGAGTCTAAGCCAGTAAGACATAGGATGTCGACAGGGAGTAACCTAAAGTGGTTATGGAAACCACTAAGGGTAAGTGTAGAAGTCCGAAAAAGAAAGGGAAACACGAGTCATAAGGGAAAGATCCTTTACCGTTTGGTGGACAAATGGTAAGTGTAAAGCATAGTGGTGCTGGTGACACGACATTTAGTTTGTTAGGACACGAGTAGGGTAAACCGAGTCGGTTGTGAGTGTAACAACCTCGGGAGGGTTGGGTACACTGATGGCACAAAGTATAAACACCTACGTAGGGTGTATGCCGTGTAAGCGGTAAGTCTAGATGTAGAGTAGAGGGTGTAATAAGATGTAAACAGACTTTTCTGGAGAAGTCATTTACAAAGAATATATCGGGGGAATACCGGCAGAAGGGTAGCTGCTTGGTAGTAGAGGATACTTAAGTACGGGGACTCCGATGTAAGGGAGTACTTCGTCAGTTAGAGTTTATAGAAATAGAACCTAGTGTGCTATGCAAATAGCTAGTGTCTTGGCATGTTCCAAGACGGCTATAAGAAGTCACTACGAAGGTAGCTAGTCGGACAAGCAGATTGAGTCAAGGTAAGCCTCACTAGAGAAGGCAATAGTTAACTCTTCAGAGAACTAAATTAGAGCATGGCATGTGGTACGTGCCAGACACTCCATTGCAAAATTTGTAAGCACAAAGTAAATAGAAACTAGGAAAGTTAGGTATCCTCGGGGAAGGATACGACGAAAGATGGAGTCTGTCGGTTAACACCTCGCGGAGGAGTGGTTAACTACGAAACTAGGAATACAAACGATTACAGAAAGCATATATAGAAACCAAATGGAGAACTTGAGTCTCTAGGCAAGAAAGATGAATCGTAGGGTAAAACGGTAAAACTTCCACGTTGAGAGGAACCATAGGTGAAATCGAGCCAAGGGATGACAACAAGCCAACAACCCCATGAAGGAGATGAAATTCGGGGACCGAATTTCTTAAGGGGGGAAGAATGTAATACCCCGGAAAATTTTGAGGATGAAAGAATGATTTATTTAAAAATTTTGAGGATTTAAGAATGATTTATTCCGGGGCTAGGAATTAAAACTTTAAAAAGAATATAGGAAAACTATGAAAGTTAAAGGAAACCAGAAAGAAACCGAGAAATTCTTCGAAATTTCAAGCAAAATAAAAGATGAAAGAAAGAAGTAACATAATTTTTTTAAAATTAATTCAGGACCTACGAAATTAGAAACCCAAAATAAATAGGAGTGGGAACTAAATCAAAATATTATTAGTTATTATTTGTTTAATTATTAATTAGTTTATTTTTATTATGATCATTTTAAATACTTCAATGGGGGGTTTTAGGAAAGTAGAAAGTGAAAGAAAAGTAAGTAGGAACTATTTTTGGTATTCAATTTGAGACTTAAAAGAAAATAACATCTAATTGGAAGGAGGAGGAATTAAGTTGGAGATATTTCTTTTTCAACCTTCACTTTGGTATTATTATTATGATTAATAATTTATTTAGTTAATTAATTTTACTTTCAGATTTTTTTTATTTATTATTACTTAAATATACTAATTAGTAAGTAAAAGAGAGGAAAAGAAAATAAAAAGGAAAAGGGGAGAGGGAGAGAGCTACGGGGACACAAGAAGCAAGAAGAAAGAAAAAGAAGGAAAGGAGACAGAGGGAGAAGAGAGAGAGAGAGCTAGGGCTTGGAGGTGGGAGGAGATCCGGCAGGAATCTCGCCAGTATCCGGTGAGCCGGAGTTGGAGGAGGAGCAGGAGATCATCCTCGTCATCTTCCTCGTCTCAATCTCTCGAGTTAAGGTTGGTACAACGCCCGATTCTCTCAAAATTCCCATTTTCTTCATTTTTGGAATTGAGTTGAGAATCCGAGTTTGGGCAGATTCGAGGGTAGAATAATGTTTCTAAAGTGTTCTTGAACATCATCGGGGTTAGGATTCGAGGCTAGATCGTTGGATTTGGCCGGATTCAAAGTTGGAAGAGTTTGGGGTTTATAAAACCCATTTTTTTCCCAATTTCGAACAATCAATGATTCGGTGATGAATCGGAGTTGGATTTGAGTTGTAGGACTTCCTAAATATAATATATATGTAGGAGAACAAGACCCGTGAAAAGTGGAATCGAAGCCGGATCGTAAAGTGGCTGAAAAGGGGGCCGAAACCAGCCACAGCACAGCAAAAACATTGTTGTGCTGCAAGCTAGCGCTGCAGCACCCACTTGCTGGTTGGCCAAGGGCTACCAAGGCAGCACCTTGGCGCGGCGGCGCCAGAATGGGCGCTGCAGCGCCCGGTCCTTGCCTGGCTTGCCCCAAGCCCATTTTTAGGGCGAATTGAGACCTCCAAACCCCCTCTCTTCAATCCTAAACACCCTAGAACACTCCTAAACATGTTTTTGAGGATTAAATCATTGTAAGTGCCTTCTTGTTCCTCAAGGATGGAAACTTCAGAGCAAATTAGGTATAACTTCGTGAATTGCAACCTTATCCCTTCACAACCTTTAGGGAACCTTAAGTAGGATAAATTAGAGGCATGTTGAGGTTTAGAAACTAGATTTCTTAGAACCCAAGTAGGAACATAAGTTAAACCAAAATGCTTAGACCTTCCTAAAATTAGTATTCCTTCCAATTAAGTTAGATAAGCTTCCTTAGGTGCGAACACAAGTTAGATAGAAGTCTAATACTCAAATCCAAGTATGTGAAACACTCAAGTAAAGTTTTATATTCGAGTAAGTCAAGTGTCCGAGGAAGGATACGCATAAGTCGGGATAGAGAAGTCCAATAAGACCAAAACCTTGACTCTGTGGCAACCATGGACTACATGTAAGTGTAATGGAGAGATAAATAACGAGTTAAGTTAAGTAATAACCTTAATGAAGTTAATGTTGTTCATATAGGAGCAACGGCACACGATAGAGTGCAACAGGAACTCCGAGGAGACTAAAGTTATAGGAGAGGATTGCATGGAAGGTTGGCCAAGGTGAGGGTTCTTCCATCTCTACTCCTAGGGTTGTATGCTTGTGTGGATTACATGAGTATGTACATTCTCTGCTTCTCTGGTATGTGTTAGCTAGAGGTATAGAATGTTAAAGGAATAAAGGAACTAGAAAATAGGTTGTGGAAAGTAGCTTAGATATGAAGACATAGGAGTGGAGAGTAATTGTTTGCTATGATTGGTGTGTTACAAATCCAACTCATACACTCCGGAGGCATGATGAGTATTTTATTAAATCTTTTCCACGATGGTGGCAAGAGTCCTTGTACGGAAGGACTAAACTTTTATTTTGAAAACTCATCACGACGGTGACTTGAATTATAATCATGCAAAGGGAGTTATTGGTGGGTTTCGGATTTGGTTATGCTAGTGATGTGAGATATCGACTAGAACAACGTCAGATGGCACTTGAGACCTCAGTTTTATAATCACCATGACGATGGTCATTGCCTTATCTTGGTAATAGGGTCAGAAAGGATTTATATTGCTATGACGATAGCTTGAGGCACAGAGAGTGCATCTGGACGGGTGTATGAGTTACTTCCTGTTAAGGATACTTGTACATATTAATAAGGAGAGGAATTGTTGATCCTCTGGGAAAGATACAAAGAATCCTATTAATATGTGAGACCAAGATAAGAAGACACAGGAGGAACCTACGGGTGAACCGTGAGCCTGATCTTGCAGGAGGAACCTACGGGTGAACCATGCCCGCCATTGTGGCATGGTTGGGTAATGGACGAGTAGGCTCAATCTATTGTCCCACAGCAAGGGGTTAGGACGTGCCACATGGTGGCTATGCGTCAGTTGTTTGATAGATAGAAGTTTATTGTGTTTGGAAAAAGAAATTTCACGAGGTGACCAGTACCCAAGTGAATGGGTTAACTATGTTTTGCCACTTGGTGGCTAGCAACCCGAGTGCACGGGTTCCAAGTGGGAAAGCCACGTAGTGGCTAGTAGATACCCCGGAGTTGGGGAGATTAAGTAGATGTATGTTTAGCATATGTGTGTATGTGCAAATTGTCTGTGTTTGCATATAATTGCTGATTGTGCAGTGTAGTGGTAACGTACCGGATTACGTCACCACACGTCTTGTTTGATTCAGACATGCTGAAACATGAGAAGACCGGTAAGTAAAAGCCGGCACTATATGTTACATGTTTAGTTGCTGAGTGATGACGTGGAATAAACTACTGCATGTTTACAGTTATTAAATGCATGTGAGTGTTTGAGTGAAATTTCTGTTGTTGTGTGATCACCAAGAATGTATGCTAACAACAATAACTAGTTCTTTTTGCATGTGGTTGCGTATGACTCCCAAACCCAGTGCTATGGTACCCACCTAGCGCCAGGGATGGGAGAGTCCTCACTGAGTCGCGTGGTTAAGACTCACACCTCATTTTTACTACACAGACACAGGTTAGGTACAAGTGGAAGAAGTCTCGATGGAACGAGGGTTGAGCAACACTTTCCAAGACCCACAACTTGTTCATGTGGGCGAATAAAGTGTAATTATAATTTTATTTACTATATTATTGTATCATAAAGTAAAGGGTAGACGTACCCAATTAGATTGTATTACTAAATCTAGAACTGCCAGCTTCACACACCTTAAAGATCAGGATTTATTTTACTGCGATACAGGGAAAATTTTGTTTTCAAAATATATATATACATATATCTGTTGCATGTGAGTAGGATAGGCAGCATCTTCGGATGTGTAGCCAGTACACAGGTTATATATATTATGTGTGTTTTCCTATATCTATATCTTGAAGCGGCCCTGGCCGTGAATTTTCTTGTCTAGGATAGGCCACCATTTCGGTGTAGCCATAGTATTATACTTCATGTGAATGTATTTTCAATAATAGATATTCTGTCAATCAGGTGATAAGGCTTACAGGCATAGGGATATTCCCTGTGTTTGTGCCGGTCATTGTTCTCTAAACTGGGGTCGTGACAGGTTCTCCAGAAGAGACCCAACACATAACTAATCATGAAACCTCGAAAGAGGATCAAGTACCTGAGGATAATAATGAAGAGATCTCGATAAGTTATGTCAACACTGAAAAAAAGGTAGAATCGAAAAAATATTGTTGTCGAAAACACTTTGCAATTAAAACAGAAGAGGATCTTGAAAATAAAGCTGTCTAGGAATGTAGACAGAAAATGATTGGCCAAATTGGAAACATGCAATTCAAGCAGAATTGACTTCACTTGTGAGTAATGTGAAGTTCTTTGGACTTGTAGTCCAAATGATTGAAGGTGTATATAAAGTTAGTTGGGTACAAATGAATCCTTTTGTACGTAAAAATGAAATGAGAAAAATGAAGTCATAAGGTATAAAGCGCGGCTTGCTGCACATGGTTTTTCTCAAAGACCTGATATTGATAAATTTATGGAGATATATTCTCTTGTGGTGGATGCAATCACATTCAGATATCATATTGTCTGGCAGTACATAAAAAGTTTGATATATGTCTAATGAATGTAGCTACAGCCTATCTATATGGCTCATTGGATAATGAAATTTTCATGGAAATCCCTGAAGGATTTAAATTGCCAGTAGCAGTTAAGATTTCCCGAGAAAATTGTTCAATAAAATTAAATAAATCCTTCTATGGATTGAATTAAACTGGATGTATGTGATACTATCATCTCAGTGAATATTTGTTGAAAGAAAAATATAAAAAATGATCTAATTAATCCATTTGTTTTCATAAAATGATATGGATTAAAGCTATTTACTGTGTATGTTGATGATTTAAATATTATTGGAACTTCCGAAGAGCTCCAATACACAGTAAATTTTACTTAAAGAAAGAGTTTAAGATGAAAGATTATGAAACAAAATGTTTATCTCGGCCTGAAGATCGAGCACATTATTAGTAGAGTTATTATTTATCAATCATCTTGTGTTAAAAATGTGTTAATCCAGTTTTTCATGGACAAAGTACATCCATTGAGTACCCAATGGTTCTAAGATCATTAGATATAAATAAGGATTATTTTTGTTCTCAGTGAATAATGAAGAACTTCTTGGTCCAGAAGTACCATATTTTAATGCTATAAGAGCACTAATTTGTTAACAATGCTCGACCTGATATAACATTTGGTGGAAGTTTATTAGCAAGATTAAGTTCTTCTCCAAATAAAAGGCATTGGAATATGGTTAAACATATCTCTGAGAGGCACTTGACTTGACATGAGATTATTTTATCAATCAAAGTCTCTAGGAGTTGGATATGTGTCTGAATATTTATCAAATTCCCATATAGGTTGATCTCAAATTGGCTATTTATTTGCATGACATAAAACAACTACATTATGGCATTCATCAAGGCAAACATTGTCTGTTGTTTCTTCTGTAAATCATGCATAAATTATTTCAATGCATGATATCAGTCGAAAGTATGTTTGGTTGGGACGGTGCTTATGTGGATGTCTTTAGCACTCCCAAAACCTTCAAAAATCAATGAGGCTATAACCCCAAATTCATTAGGATTTATGCCAATATTGATTATGTATTATATGCCTCCCTTAATGTTTGTAACTTATGAATTGAAGGTTACTTTTGTAGCCCTATAAATAGAGAGTGTGTATGCAATGTTATACACACCTAAAAGTTTATCATTGAGTACTATACTTCTTCTCTTGTCTTCTTCTTTTCTTCTTCACTCTTGTCACATAGTTTTATAACACAAACAACTATATATATATATATATATATATATATATATATATATATATATATATATATATATATATATATATATTTTAAGTTTCCCATATAATATTTCTATAATTTTAGTATAATAAAAATGATCATTATTATATTTTAAAATAAGGAATTAAATAATATAAAGTTATTTTAATTTCTTTCTTGCTCTTTGTTAATTGTTATTTATTATCTCTAGTTTTTTTTACATCTCCTCACATTACATATTTTATTTTGTATTTTATATTAGAAATTTGTGGGACGTAATTAAATTAATGTAGGGAAAGGCCCGGATCCACATGACCCCGACCCAACCCAGGGACCTAAAAGAAAAATCGAAAATAAATCCAGGCAAAAAATAAATATTACAGAAGCTATTAACATGGACGTCATCGCTAAAACCTCGGATCTTGCCTGTGCCTCTGCTCCACCAGGGCTGACCTCCAATCGATGAGCTCCGAAAAGAGCCGCACCAAACGGAAGACTCTACCTACGAGAGGTAGAGCCACATGTCCACGACTGATGCGCGGAAGAGGACTCAAGAGAAAGAGAAAATTATACTGAGTGGGGTTTCCCAAACGGGACCCCCATTTTCCAAAACATGGAATGAGCAACTGGAAAGGTGTGGAGTCACTCCCATTTATAGGAGGATGAGAGAGCTCCCATCATTGACGCAAGCAATGTGGGACTTGGAATATGAACAAAATATCATGCTTCCATCATGATCACCTAGCCCCTTTGGGCCACGAGTGCGAGCTCGTGTGACCTCCGATGAGTGTCATCTTGGTGTCGTTTTGTTCGTCTCTCAGTGAGCTTTCCAATGGATCATAACTCGACCCGATCGGACTCCCACATGGGCGGATATTTAGTCCCGAAGACCCCAATATATCCAACATACTCTCACTCGCACATGGTGGGAGGCCCATGACTATCCTTATCACAAAGGACTTCTCTATTTCTCTTTCTTTTGTTGTCTTCTTTCATACTCCGTGTCTGTCGTGACCGCTTGGCACGATATGTGGGAGCCTTATACTAGAAGCCTGTTAGGGCCCATCTATAAGTGATGCTACAACCCAAGTGTCTGATGATGTGACCACATGTCTCACCGAAAAATAGTGCCATGGGTTCCCTAGACGTGTTCATATACATGGCTAGTGCAATCCCTCTTAGTCTACAATAAGACTAGGACTTCAGCCACACTCAGTTGCGATAGGTATCCACATCCATGAGAACCTCAAAGGGATTACATAATGGGTCGACCTCAGGATACTATCACACGTGCATATGTCAACACAATCTTCCTTTCGACCTCTTATCAGTTCAATCAAAGATAGCTGCTTTCCTGACAGTCTTCCATCGGGCCGTATTTTTCCATAGCCTCTTGGAAAGATATCAAAGTAGCAAGCACTACCTTATCTCTTCATGACAGAGTCAAAGTGCATAAGGATACCCTTTGAAAGGATTGATGCATCCTTTCAGGGACTCACACAGCATTGAAGCAGGGATTCATTCACATGCTTCCCTTGCGGTACTTAAAGCACATGCGGTATGAAATGCACGTTGTGGTGTGCTCGAGCGTATGTCAATTTTGATCCTCAATCACTTACACCACACAGACCTTAGTCCATACTCACTTAGAATCTGACATGAGTTTGCTACCACACTTCGCTCGCTTCACATAGCGCCAAGTGGAGCACTCACGTCTGACTACAGGCATTATGAATAGCGGGAATTCATAATTTGATCATAAGACCTCATCATCTTAGCAGATCTCATCCTAGTACACTTACTAGGGCGACTTATCAATTTTCAGTGGTGTTTTCCTATCCAGCACTCGGCGTTTTTCAGTTGCCTCTGAATATTCACACTATATCCCATTTTGGTGTTTAAGGAAAAAGCACCCAAGTCTCATCTTGGCCCACACCACTTGCGTGTCCAAAGTGGTTGCTCATGTGAGAGAGCCAACCTCCAAAGCCTGCACGACATACTTTATATATTATGTAATAAGTACTTCTATTTCTTGATCCACACAAAATAAAGGTAAACCTAGGCATTACACTTTACTTATGATCAAGAAATAAAGCTTTCACAAAGCTTGTCCTCATGACATAAACTATGTTAAATCACATTGGTTCTAAGCAATCCTGTGTATCTAAAACACTAGTTTTACGGCTTGTATCTCTATACAGCCAACCCACCACTGCGGGTCTGTCAGGGTATAGAGCCAATGCTCTATCACAGGTCATATTGTGAGGACCCTCTCTCCGGTCACTTGGTGCTTAGACTGACACAACAGGGCAGTTAACTACTGTGTAACGATGTCTCATACAAAGTTGTGTTGCGTTCTCTTGTGGTACTTAGGCTTTCTTTGGTGTAAACCATAGCTGTTTGACTTGATGTGATCAATGTCACTAGGTTAACAGCTCTGTCAGTGATCTATAAGTGACTTTAGATCTTCCAATCCAAACTGCCCTGTACTGCTGATGATCATGCAATGAACTACATGTCCCTAGTGGACAGAGAATTGCATAATCCTTACTTGCCTCTCTGCAAGATGGTTCCAGTGCTTAGCAAAGCACACCAAGACATGGATGTCCTCTCATCCAAGTCTCTTACCCAATCGATATCAATGTGTAGTCCGCCGTTTGCAGGTCACCAATATGATGAAAACAATCGATTGTCAGCAGCGCCCTTCAGCATCGCTCTACAAGTTTCTCAGAACACTCTAAACAATGGGTCTGACCTAGGCTTGACTGATAATGGCTCACAAAGCCGACTATAAAAAGTACATTGGAGCGAGTACACTCCTCATTGTACTTCAAGCTACCAACTACATGTATCAAAATACTATCCAATGACTTCATCTCTGACTTAGTCTTAAGACGTGTGGCAAGACTCAAACTCTTGCCTCTTGCTACTAACACATCATTCGGGTTCAGGTTCCCTCAAATGGAATCCACCAAGAATCTCTTCTTCATAGAATTCTTGTGACAGAGTGAGTCGATTCTTGGAACATTCTCCATGAATCTTGACTCCCACTGCCTAACCCAATTCCTTTATCTTAAAGATGAAAGGATAGCCATCCTTAATTGGCTAAAGCAGTCTCTGTGTCATTTCTAGCTAGCCATATGTCTTCTACATAGAGCGTGAGGGTAATGAAATATTCTCAGCTTTCTTGAAATGGACTAAGTGGTCAATTACCACGAGTCTAAATGAATATGTGAGATCTTGACAGATCCTTGGAGTCGGCATACACTGCGCTCCTGGCCTTTTGCCATGAGACCTATGTGCTTGTTCACGTAGATCCCTTCACCTAGTTTGTCATACAAGAAAGCGGTCTTAACATCCTAATCGATGAACCCCCAGACTTAAACTGGTAAGCAAAGCTAGAATTAGACTCTGATCACACAACAGACGAGAAGGCTTCATCACAATCGATACCTTCTTGTTCTGTGTACCTCTTCACTGCTTAATGTGCCTAGTAGTGGTCGATTGACCCATATGCCTCCCCTAACTTTTGAGAGTACACTTGTTCTCAAAATCACTTGTGACGTGGGGCAGAGCCACCAAGTCTTATACTTGGTATATCCTTATAGACTTCGTCTTTTCTTCTTCCATCGTCTTAGTCCACCATTTACTAGTAAGGCTGGAGAGAGCCTTTTAAACTATCTTAGGCTCTACTTGATAATTTTGGTACTCCTCTAGTACTCCTCTTGGATTGTGCTTCGTGGAAGATATGCTCCTAGTAAGCATTACTCCTACTGGAATCAACAACTAGAGATGCGTCTATACGCTCCTCTCAACATGTTGTAGGTCCACCTCCTTTCGATAAAGATGCACATCCCAAAATCCATCTCCCTTGCTCTAGAAAAGTTTGTCTTAAGGACCATTACATCCTAAGACTCAAATTATGTGACCGGAGTGTCTTCATTCTCGCTAATGAAGACGTATCCTTTTGAGTGACCAAGCTATCTTACTGAGACACACTACTTGCCTCTAGGGTCAAGCTTCCCATACTCATAGAAAGGATTCAAGTATGCTGTATACCCTCATGGTCTCAACATACTCTAATCAGGTCTTTTACCTAACTAGAACTCATAAGGAATCACTCACTTAATTTGAGGGGCATATGGTTTAGTATGAAAGTGACTGTTAGCAAAGCATCTCCCCAATGGGAACGTTCACCTGAGTCATTATCAACTTAACCAACTCCAAGAGGAACTCATTTTGCTGTGGAGTATGTGGAATAGTTATTTGTCTAACTATCCTAATTTCATCACGTAACTATGAGAAAATACTGGGCCTCTTGCCTTGCCCCCACGCTTATCAGACCACTGATGTCCGAGTGGACTAATTTGATGAAAGCAGGTTTTTCTAATTTCATGACTGAATAGTTTTCAGGTTGCTTTGTCTGTAAGGCAACGTTTACAAACTAGCATACGGAATTTTTCCTCACAAATTCTCCGTTGCGAATACGTAATTGCGTCCCACACGAACTTGCCAAATAGGTGTATCAACCACAGAGGAAGACACAGCAAAGCAACTAGTTAAATTACAGGAATGTAATTCAGAGTGTATCACAACACAGCCATTGTCATAAAATTAGAACTAACACCAAGGAGTCATGATAAACATGTAGATCACATTATATCCTAAGTTCTCTCACAGAAAAACAACTCATAATAAGTTCCGTTCAGTATCTAGAACACAGAACATATATAAAGATAAAGAGTAGCCACTACGCAACTTCGTTTTGTGGCTGCCCAACCTCTTAACTTTATTAATGCTTTGTTCCCATGAGTATACTTCTGCTCCCATTGGGCAGAGGACGAAACTCCATGAACCAATGTTCATGGATGAGAGGAAAATGATTGCTGCAAACATTTTTTGCGCATAGTGTCTCTTTTCCTCTCTTGCTTTTCCTTTGAACTGAGGCTACTTACGTTACACTTACCCTTTCTCTTCTTAGCACCACGTCTCTTGGACCCCTTGTCCTTGTTCTTGGAGCCTAGAGCTCTAAGTAACTTTAGCCACTTAGGCTACATGCTCGATTGATTTCGCAGCCTTGTGCCACCAATCATTGAGCACTAGGTGGTGTTTAATATCATCAAGAAACTTGATGGTATTAGTGAAGGTCAGAATGACCCACATGCACTCCCAATAGGAGGGAAGAGATATATCAACAGTTTGAACTCATTGTTTACTGATAGGGAGTTTTCAGGCTTACTCACACTCCCAAATCATGTTTGATTTCTCCCTTAAATGCGTATTCATGCTCTTGTTAGAACGCATATGGGAGGCATCAAACTAGATTGTAAGCTGCCTCAATTTGGTGGCCATAGTGTCACCAAACCGGTCTCTCTAATATGATCCAGATTTACAAATTTTGTAGTTACACTATCAGTCAATCCTAAACGCTAACACTAATTACACATCTCCTTATTACACAACACACAACTCTGGAAAATTTGTAATCAACGCAAGACGGGTGTAGATATAGTCTGTCTCTGCATTCGAGAAGTAGGGTCAACCACCCTCATCACACAAAGAGCCTATATATTTACACCTTTCTCTGCTTGACTTAACAATTTTCATAGAATAGTCACATACTATTCAAAATCCCTTTTGGATTCCCACTATGTAATCGATCAAGAAGGGCATCAAGTCGCCACAAGCACGACCTCAAACATCCACTTGATTCCAACGCTTACGATCATTTAAATAGTCACTTACTATTTAAATTCCCATATGGATAAGCATTTACATCGAGTTATGGGTTTGCCATATGCTGCCCCTAGCTCCCACTCAAGTAAAACGCTTAAGGTAATTTAAACGATCACAAACCGCTTAAGGACTAAAATTATTATTTCTATCTATCAGGGACTTAATTGAAATAAATTATATTTTTATGAGCTAAAAGGATATAGAGTTTAAAGAAGATTAAATATATTACAATAATGCCATTAATGAAAACAGAAGAATTGAGTACAAAACAACTTTTCTTTTGTTCTTGTTTTTTAGTTTTTAAAACTATGTTTTATTCTTTTTTAAAAAAACAAAAATTGGAAACAAGATTATCAAACAGATTTTTTGTTTTATTGTTTTTAAAAACAAAAAACTGTTCTTAAAAATAGTTAACAAACAAGCCCTAAAATTTTCGAAAATACTCTAGGATAACAAGCAGCTTTTCAATTATTTTGTTTTCTTTAACCTACAAAATAGCAACTTGGATATGTATTGTAAGCAGTCAGTAAGGAGTTGATCATTGAGAGAGCCTAACTAGTTGGAAGGAGTTGAGCCCCAAACACCTGAATTAATTCCTTCAATATATATAGAGTGTGACCTACTCATATATATTTTCTTTTAGAACTTGTCTTGAGTCTTAATCAAGGCTTAGCGTGCATAGGAATGATAGATGTGATAGAGGCATTCAGTTCTTGTACCCTAAGCCCAAATACAAGCCTATATATAAATGCATAATCCCTTCCATCTTGTTTTGAGCATTAATTAAGCATACTCTCCCTGCATATCTTATTTATGATTGATTGTTTGATTATCTAGATTTATAACTCTTCATCCTCCCAGTAGTATAAATGTTCAACGGATGCAATAAGCCAAATAGGCTTATTCAAAAAATAATAATAAATAAATAAATAAAAATCCAAGGACATAAATATGGTTGAAGGATGAAGAGAAAAACATCTTAGTTTTAAAATAGTCATGACTTAGATATACATGTGGGAGATTTCTGCTACTTTTCTTTCTTAAAAAGTGAAATATATAAGCCTCAATTAGTAATGTTACAAGCCAAAAAGTCCTCTTGATCTTTTAAGCCTATGCATTTGTAGTGGAGATAGAGACCCTGTCACGACCCACGTTCAGGGAGCACGTGACCGGCACAGACCGAAGGTGGGACCCCCAGTCTGTAAGCCTACTATCCTGGAACTTAACTAATCATGCATGAATAAGATATCAATATGAAAATTATAATTCTTACAAATCATAAATAAACCTTTATATATGCGCATGATCCTACGTCTAGACAAATGGAGCTGACCTCTAAGTTCTTACTTAGACTTATACACGTATAAAATAAAATAAAATTCAAATCGACATAACACCCACATGAACAAAATGTGGGCCTTGAGAATTGATGCCTTGCTAATCCGAGATTTGTCACTTGTTCTGAACCTGTCTCTGAAAACATTAGCAAACGAGGGGTGAGTCATACGACTCAGTGAGAGACTAACCTATCCTAGGCGTAGTAGCGGGCACCACTACGACAGGGAAAGGGTGACAACCACATACTTATGCAGAATGTCTCGTACAAACAATGAAACATATAATGTGATCAAATTCACCATTCGCAATCCAATCTATAGCATAGATGCCAAGCACAAATAATCATTCAAAATTTATCAACTACATATCAAAGACTTCCATCAAACCCATTCACGAATCAAATTAACAGATAGTTCAAAATCAAATAGCATAGTCAGACACATCAAGTCTGAAATCAATAAGTTAACAAAGATCAAATAAAACATAGTACAATCATTCACATACCCTTGGGAGTGTTAATCACAGTGTCACACATAAACAATTCCTTACGAACACAAAATCAAATTCTGACAGCCTTCATATCATAATACCAATAGCACGTCATCCAAATTAATATTTCACAAAAATCAACAATCCAAGAAAACATATATTTGAGTGTAACGTTGGCTGCATATGGTTTCGGTTGCTTGGGCACCATTTAGTGAAGGAAGGTTGTTGAGAATAATATAACTTTAAAAGAATTAGTTTACAAAGCCGGTGTCCAAGGTTTTCCAAGTAATAAAGAGCATGAATCCTTGACTTGGTTTTCAAAAGGATAAGAAACGCAGTATGTAAAGAAGGAGGTTCATACAGTAAAAAAAAAACTATGTGACCAACATTACCTATTCACACAAATTCCTTCCCACAAGCAAATAAGGGGTGAGGTTCAACTAGGTTCCTTCCCTCCTCCTTTATTTACCTATGAGTTCTTAGAAAATAGGTTGGTTAAGTGGTTCAACTAGGTTCCTTCCCACCACCTTCCCAATTTTACAATTCTAACGGCGCATGGTTCCACCCCGTTCCTTCCCATGCCCGCCTTAGTACCTTAACAGAAGGTTAGTCCCATGGTTCAACCTTGTTCCTTCCCATACACCACTTTATAACACACTAAATCACTCAAATCAAGCAAAAAGACAATTCCTTCATAAAGGCACCAACATACCGGCAAAATCAATCAAAAGGGAAATACAACACCATCTCAATCATTCTATCAAGACTCTTGTTCATACAAACATATATCAAATCTACTATGTCCTTCAACCCTTGAAAATCACAATCACAATCATAATCTCAACATAAATGGGTCCACACCCAATCTCAATCAAATCTAAAACGCAACAACATGCCTCATTGGTCAATTCATAATGGTTCAAATCACATAAAAAAATCTCATTACTAGGTCAATTTAGATACAATCCTAATTCATATTAAGTGCATGATTACAATCACACAATTAATCACAACACATAATTTAATCATCCCTTTTTGGGGCTAAGATAAGAAAGTCCCTCACCTTGGCCGCATCACTTAGCATTCCCTTTGAGCACTCTGGTCTCCAAGGAAGTATTTGAACCCTATCACATACAACCAATTCAATTGATAGCAAATTTCATACAATTTCCTAGTTTCTTTACTTATAACTTCTTACATGTATCCAACCCCCAAGTTCATTTATTTGGCCTATGGTCATCATTTGGTGTTCTCTTTTAGTTCAACTCAATTAATGCATAAATAAACAAGATTAAAAACTTGTTCACTCTCCAACCTCCATCAATGGAGAATTTGCCAAATATGAAAAGTTCTCATTTTCACCAAATGTTCACATATCATTATTCCAAATCATTTAGAATACCTAAATAATTCATTTGAAGTCCATACATGCCATCAAGTTTAAGAAAATTTATAAATTCCATAAATTTTGCCAAAATTCGTAAATTAGGAACCCTAGGGTAGAAATCTCCATATAACTCAATATTTGGGTGATCTCTATGTTCAAAAATGATCCTAAGGTGATATATTATTGATAGGTAGCTCATTCCCATCAAGAAACCTATGATTTAAGAGGTGAAAACAAGATTTTGATGCTTACCTTTGGGGAAGTCCGAATTTGGAAACCCATGGAGGTTGCCCAAGCTTGTTAATGCTTAACAATGGTGGAGGGAGCTTGATGAGGCATGGAATTGGTGGGAGGAAGCAAGAAACATGGTGGAAAGTGAAGGATTTCTTCACTTGTTGCTTGCCCTAAGAGAGCTTTAGAGGAAGAGAAGAGAAGAAG
Source organism: Senna tora (assembly GCA_014851425.1). Taxonomy (NCBI): domain Eukaryota; kingdom Viridiplantae; phylum Streptophyta; class Magnoliopsida; order Fabales; family Fabaceae; genus Senna; species Senna tora. The sequence continues at coordinate 22,680,661 of CM026265.1, forward strand.
CAGATGAAGAAAATGAGGAAGAGTGGCGTGGTGGATGGGGGAAGAAAAAATGTGTCAGATATTGGATTTGAAAATTAAGGGTGATTTTGGACATTTGACAACTTTTGGGGTATGGTGAAATGGAGTTTTGATTGGATTTTCTTAACTATATTTATTTGTAGCTAAGAATAGGAAAATTTTGAAATTTTTGGCTAATCATAAGCCTATTAAAAATATCTGTTATTAAGTGTCTTGCAGTTGAAAATTTCCTACTCAGTATAATTTTTATTTTCAAAAAATTCTCAAATTTAAACTATAAGCTTTGAATAATTCATACGACCACTTTTAAACAAAATTATAATTTTTCTACCTAATTTTCATATTTATTTTAATTCCTTAAATTCTCAACTCTAAAACTATTAAAATCTTAATTATATCCCAAAAATTTTATTTCACTCTAAAAAATTTATTTTTATTTTTCTTTAGCCAAAATGTTTAACTTCAATTTCACAATTTTATCAATTTCATATTATCCCATCAATTCCTATTTAATTTTATTTATCTATACGTATACACAAAATTATTATTTATTTCTATTGTTCATTTATTTATTTACTTGTTTATTTATTATTATTCCATTATATTATGTATTTATTTTATTTTATTTTATTTAAATTTCAACTCCAAATGATGACCATTCTAAGTCTTACTATATATTTGACTTGATTCCAAAAATACCCCTCGGGTATTACAATTACAAGCCTATGGTAAGAAGGTAGTATGAGCAGGGTAAGAGTGAAAATTATGTTGGTAGGTGTCACGACCCCTGTTTAGAGGACCGACCGGCACAAACACAGGGAATATCCCTACGCCTGTAAGCCTTATCACCTAATTGACAGAATATCTATTATTAAAAATACATCCACATGCAGTATAATACCATGACTACACCGAAATGGTGGCCTATCCTAGGCAAGCAAATTCACAGCCAGTGCCGCTTTAGGATATGGATATAGGAAAACACACATAATATATATAACTTGTGTACTAGCTACACATCCGAAGATGCTGCCTATCCTATTCACATGCAACAGATATAAGTGTATATATCACATGCACAAACAACTAGTTACTGTGAGTTAGCATGCATTCTTGGTGATCACACAATAACAGAAATTTCACCCAAACACCCACATGCATTTAATAACTGTAAACATGCAGCAGTTTATTCCACGTCATCAATCAACAAGTAAACATGTAACATATAGTGCCGACTTTTACTTACCGGTCTTCTCACGTTCAACATATTTAAATCAACAAAACGCGTGGTGACGTAGTCCTGTACGTTACCACAATGCTGCACAATCAACAATTATATACAACCACAGACAATTTATACATACACACAGATGCTAAACATACATCTACTTAATCTCCCCAACTCTAGGGTATCTACTAGCCACTACGTGGCTTTTCTTCTTCAAACCCGTGCACTCGGGCTACTGGCCACCACGTGGCAAAACATACTTAACCCATTCACTTGAGTACTGGTCACCTCGTGACAATTCTGTTAATCAAACACAATCAACTTCTATCTATCAAACAACTGACGCATAGCCACCACGTGGCACGTCCTGACCCCTTGCTGCGAGGCAATAGCTTGAGCCCACTCATCCATTACCCAACCAGGCCTCATGGCGGGCACGGCACGACGTCTCTAAGCATGGCCACTGACACCCCTGGACCAACTCCACAGGATGATTTCTCTTTTACTAGGCTAGGCTCACGGTTCACCCGTAGGTTCCTCTCGTGTCTCCTTACCTTAGTCCCACATATTCATAGGATTCTTTGTATCTTTCCCGAAGGATCAACAATTCTTCTCCTTATTAATATGTACAAGTATCCTCAACAGGATATAACTTATATACTCGTCTAGATGCATTCTCTGAGCCTCAAGCTATCGTCATAGCAATATAAATCCTTTCTGACCCTATTACCAGGATAAGGCAATGACCATCGTCATGGTGATTATAAAACTGAGGTCTCAAGTGTCATCTGACGTTGTTCTAGTCGATGTCTCACATTGCTAGCATAATCAAATCCGGAATCCACCAATAACTCCTGCCACCGTCGTGGAAAAGATTTAATAAAATGCTTATCATGCCTCTGGAGTGTATGAGTTCGATTTGTAACACACCAATCATAGCAAACAATTATACTCTACTCCTATGTTTTCCTATCCAAGCTACATTGCACAACCTATTTCTAGTTCTTTCATTCTTTTAGCATCCTATACCTCTAGCTAACACATACCAGACAAGCAGAGAATATACATACTCATGTAATCCATACAAGCATATAACCCTAGGAGCAGAGATGGAAGAACCCTCACCTTGGCCAACCTTCCATGAAATCCTTTCCTATAACTTAAGTCTCCTCGGAGTTCCTGTTGCACTCAATCGTGTGCTGTTGTTCCTATAAGAACAAAATTTACTTAATTAATGTTATTACTTAGCTTAACTTGTTATTTATCTCTCCATTACTCTCACGTGTAATCCATGGTTGCCACAGAGTCAAGCTCTTGGTCTTATTGGACTTCTCTATCCCGACTTATGCGTATCCTTCCTCGGACACTTGACTTACTCGCATATAACACTCTACTTGAGTGTTTCACATACTTGGATTTGAGTATTAGACCTCTATCTAACTTGTATTCGCATCTAAGGAAGCTTATCTAGCTTAATTGGAAGGAAATCCTAATTTTAGGAAGGTTTAAACATTTTAAATCAACTTGTGTTCCTACTTGGGTTCTAAGAAATCTAGTTTCTAAACCTCAACATACCTCCAATTTATCCTACTTAAGGTTTCCTAAAGGTTGTGAAGGGATAAGGTTGCAATTCACAAAGTTAGACCTAATTTGTTCCGCAAGTTTCTATCCTTGAGAAACAAGAGGGTACTTGGAGTGATTTAATCCTCAAAAAGTGAATTAATTCTCAAAAAACATGTTTATGAGTGTGCTAAGGTGTTTAGGATTGAAGAGAGGGGGTTTGGAGGTCTCAGTTTGCCCTAAAAATGGGCTTGGGGCACGGCAGGCAGGGACCGGGCGCTGCGGCGCCAAGGAGCTGCCTTGGTGGCCCTTGGCCAACCAGCAAGTGGGCGCTGCAGCGCCAGCTCGTAGCACAGCAGCATTTTTGTTGTGCTGTGGCTGGTTTCAGCCGCCTTTTCGGCCATCTTCTGATCCGGCTTCGATTCCACTTTTCACGGGTCTTGTTCTCCTACATATATACTATATTTAGGAAGTCCTACAACTCAAATCCAACTCTGATTCGTCGCCGAATCGTTGATTGTTCGAAATTGAGAAAAATGGGTTTTATAAACCCCAAACTCTTCCAACTTCAAATCCGGCCAAATTTAACGATCTAGCCTCAAATCCTAATCCCGAAGAGTGTTCAAGAACACTTTAGAAACATTATTCTACCCTCAAATCCGCCCAAACTCGGATTTTCAACTCAATTCCAAAAATGAAGAAAATGGGAACTTGGAGAGAATCGGGCGTTGTACCAACCTTAACTCGAGAGATTGAGACGAGGAAGATGACAAGGATGATCTCCGGCTCCTCCTCCAACTCCGACTCGCCGGGTTCCGGCGAGATTCCCGCCGGATCTCCTCCCACCTCCAAGCCCTAGCTCTCCCTCTCTCTCTTCTCCCTCTCTCTCCTTTCCTTCTCTTTTTCTTCCTTCCCTGCTTATTTTAGGTTTCTAATTTATAAGGTCCCGAATTAATTCAAAAAAAATATTTTACTTCTTTCTTTCATCTTTTATTTTATTTTAACCCTTGAAAAATCTTCTCGGTATTATAATCTTTGAAAAAAAAAATTTCCCTTTCCGGTTTCTTTTAACTTTCATATATATTTTTTTTCTATATTCTGTATGGGGTTTTAATTCCTAGCCCCGGATAAATCATTCTTAAATCCCTAAAATTTTTAAATAAATCATTCTTTAATCCTCGAAATTTTTAAATAAATCATTCTTTTTTTGAATTCTCAATTTTTTTCTCTTTTTCACTCTTATTTTTCAGCTCACTCTCATTTTTTTCTCTCTCTTTTTTCATCTTGATTTGATCTTCAAACACTTGTTTTGGAGTCAGGGGTACAAGAGTCACGGGTTTGTCGTTCATGACAAAAGAGTATCTATTGATAAACCCATCCTTCTTAACCTTCCTATCAAACTCCCAAGGCCTTCCCAAAAGTATATGCCCCGCATGCATAAGAACAACATCACACAAAATTTCATCACAATATTTGCCTATTGAAAAAGAAACTAGAACCTGCTTATCAACTTTAATTTCCCCACATTCATTCGACCATTGCAACTTGTATGGTCTAGGGTGTCGAACGGTAGGCAAATTCAATTTCTCCACCATTGTAGTACTAGCAACATTTGTAACACTGCCACCATCAATTATCAACCTACATACTTTATTTTTAACATGACAGCGAGTGCGAAAAATATTTTCCCTTTGTTCATTCAACACATGTTTTTCAATTTGGCAAATCAAATCTCTTCTGACCACAAGACATTCTCCTTCCACAACATTTTTGTCAACTTCATATTCAAAAACTTGCAATTGTTGTTGCATTGCATTGATGGTAAACAAAACAATGAAAAAGTACAATTTGTTTTTTCGTTTTTGATGAACAAAAACGAAAAAGCAAGTAAATAGATAGATATGACCTTGTTTAGGGTTGAAGCTCTGATACCAAATGATGCGAACCCACTGGGAATTGATCCCACGAACCCACAATCAATCTGAAATATACGTACCCCAAGAAAACTAAACAAAGGTCGAACGATCCACTTGAACCCTTGAACTCGAACGAACAAGGACCCAAAGTGTTAAAAGACGCCACAAGGATGATCAAACCTTGATAAGTCTGTTAGTTCAATGAAGAACCCTAGAGAGAATCCACTCCCAAGATGAATAATCAAATTCTCATATAATTCAACTTAACTTCAAAATGTTGGGTACAATGCTTTATATAGGAAAACAAACCCTAGGTTAATTTAATAAAATCTGAAACCTAATCCGAATGATTCTAAAATTTAATAGATAACTTAAAATTCAAAATAAGCAACGAATAATTCTCAAAATTTGTAATAAATAAAAATCCTCATTATAATCACGATATTAAGCCCAAAATATGATTATTTAGGCCCAAAAGAATCTTCATATATGTAGTACTTAGTCCAAACTCTTTAAGGTTAAGTCTTTAAGCCCAATTCAGGTTGAGGAACTCCAATTTCAGCCCTTTATAAATTAATGACGTTTTCATCATTATTTTCTGGTCCAATCGCTTACTGCTTCTCCCAAGTCTATCGCGCTAGCCCAATTAATGCTTCATTGATCTTCTTAGCTCGAGTTCTTGTGATTTGTCCACTTGGAATTCGTAACGGGTCTTTAGCCTGCTCAACCGCATCAGCTTACTTCTGATAAATACTCTCTAAGGCTGGCTATATTCCATGAGCTCAAGAGGGATCTGCCTTTTAGAGTGGCGATGTTGTATACTCAATTCAGCAAGACTTTAGTAACTTTGTATGGTCCTTTCTAGCTCAGAGCTAACTTCCCTTGGGCCAGATCATTTATGTTGTTAATTGTTGTTTGAAGGACCAAGTCTCCTTCTTCGAGGCTTCTTGATTTCACTTTTAGGTTATGGGGTCGGGCTATTCTTTGCCTATATGCTGCCCTGATCTGTGCTTGTTCTCTTTTTTCTTCAACCATGTCGAGGTCAACAACTATTGCCTCTTGATTTTCTTGGATCTGATGATTCGAGACCCTTGCTATTGGTATTTCCTGCTCAGCAGGTACCGTAGCCTCTCGGCTATATGTTATCGCGTACAGAGTTTCTTCGGTTGCTGTTTGTGGAGTAGTCCTGTAAGACCATAAAATTGAGGGTATTTCTTCTGCCCATTTACCTTTTGTGATGTCTAGGCGCTTCTTGAATCCTGCTAATATAATCCTATTGGCCAATTCTGTTGGCCCATTGGTGGCCAGGTGGTGAGGGCTTTCTCAGATGGATAATAATGCCGCCTGACTCGTCGCAAGTCAGGATCAAATAAATACCTAAGAATGTAGTATAGTGCAAGCCTAGGGTCAAATCACGTGGAACCTTAAGTAGTTCTTGAATAACTATGTCTTTATGTAATCAAACCGGGTTAAAAGATCAAGGAATATTTTCAGAATAAAACAAGAAAATAATTGATTGAGAAAATATATTTTTAATAAGCAACTAAGAAAATAAAAGAGCAGCTAGAGAAAATAGATTATCCTTTCATGGTCTATGTAATTTGCTATCCCTGCTAGTTTTCGAAAGATAAGTAGGTAAGATATTTAGAAAACACCTTATCGGACCTTTTCATCTAAAGGTAATCCTGGCGACCGCCTCATAGGACCTAGGCACACATCAATACTAGGATATTGCAGTGGCATTAAAATAGTGTATGCAAACTAGATGAACACATTTAATTTATAAAAACCAAATTATATTTACGAACATAAATACAAAAAGGAGGTATCTAGTTTGAGTCGATCCACCTAGACCTACGACCGCTAGGTCTATTTAATCTAATCATGAGTCCTAAATTCGTCAACCGATGGGACCTAGAACCATGACCGGAGGTTGGTAAATTGTAAACATCCTAAATAAATTTCCTAAAGATAAAAGCACATAGCTCAAGCTAATTACATAGACGACCCTTATGAGGCTAAGTCTGGAAACAAAAATACAACCTATGATACCTTAACTGTGATTTATCGCCTTCTTTTTATGGGCGCTACATAGGGAATCCTAGTCTAACTACAAATAGGAAATATAATATTTTTTATCCCAAAGATAATATTACTTTCCTAAGAATAATAATATTTCTCTAAAGATAATAATATATTTTCCTTATTTGAAGTAAATTACAAATTCAAATATGAAAGATAATATTATTTTCTTAAAGATAATAATATATATCTAAATATAATAATATATCTTCCTATTTTATTTAAAATACAAATTCAAATATGAATTCGGACTCTATTTTGACTCTCCGGGACTACTTTGAATTTGAATTTAAATTTTAATTTGATTGCCTGCATGTTGGCCTCCTCGCCGTGGTGAGCATAGTACTACTCGCCGCGGCGAGCAAGCATGTTGACCAAGAGTTAACCTTTGCCTTTTTGTCTCTTTAGTTTAGTCCATGCTACACTTTCCTGTCTTCAATTTAGTCCTTAGCTCCAATTACAAGTGATTAAATGGCTTGGTTTGACCTGAAATTATTCCAAGATATTTGTAATAATACCTAATATATTATAAATAATTATAAACGCAGTTTTATCACAAAATAGGTGTTGAAAACCCAATTTTATCACTTTCCTAATATTGACACCTATGTACACAGATTAGATTCTTTTACTATAATATTACTAATTAGTATCAACAATATTAAGCAAAATGACATTTGTTATCATGTCTTTTACTGTAATATTACTAATTAGAGGAATTTTTGGCATTGGAAGGATGTGATGGCCGCTACAAATTTGGCTTCTGTCCATTTTGTAAAGTGGTGTATAGCGACTATAAGGTATTTTACTTGTCCGATTACTGGGGGAAGGGTCCCAGTATTTCCATTCCCTAAATCTCAAATGGCCAAGGCGATGAGATGATTTGTCGCTCATTGGCTGGAATATGCGTGTAATTGATGTGCCTTTGACAGGAGTCGTAATTCTTCACTAGTTACTCGGCATCGATTGTAATCATGGGCTAGTAATATCCAGCATTTAGGGATTTTCTTTGGATTGCCACATTGCTGCTTGGTGGCTTCCGCGCCATCCTCTGTGCATATCCCGCAGGATGGCTTCTCCTTGTTGGGGGGTTACACATTTAAGGTGTGGTTTGGATAGGCCTTTTCGGTATAGATCGCTTCCCCATATGAAGTATCTTGCTGCTCGGCATTGGATTTTTCGGGCTTTGACTCGATCAGCTCTCAATTCTTGTGCTAGTTTGAGGCCTGCCAGTATTGCCTCATATTTTACCTAGTTGTTTGATGTTTTGAAGGCAAATGAAATGGCTTGCTCCACAGTGACGCCGGATGGGCTTTCCATGATTATACCTGCACCACAAGTAATTCCTACCGACCCGTCAACGTAACGATCCAATACAGACCTTCCTAGTTATCTACTGGTGTTTGAGTATAGAATGTCATTTCTGCTATAAAGTTTGCTAGTGCTTGGCCCTTAATGGCTTCGCGTGGTTCGTAAGATATCTCAAATTATGAGAGTTCTACTGCCCAAGTTGTTAATCGACCTGCCAAGTCCGGCTTTAGAAGAATTTGTTTTAGAGGTTGGTCGGTTCTCACCACAATAGCGCGTTGTTGGAAATATAGCCTTAACCTTCTTGTTGATGTTACTACTGCGCATGCTAGTTTTTCTATGCTTTGGTACTGAGCCTCGATTCTTTGCAGTACCTTACTTGTAAAGTATATTCGTATTTTCTCTGTTGCTTCTTCCCTAAAAAGGGCTGAACTCACTGAGTGTTGTGTTGACGCTAGGTAAATATATAGTGTTTCTCCTTTTAATGGTTTATTAAGTATTGGGGGATTTGCTAAATATTCTTTTAGTCGGGTGAACACTTGTTCACAGTCATCGGTCTATTGAAAGGGGTTAGCTGTTCTCAGTGTTTCAAAGAAGGGAAGGCGTTTGTTCGTGGAACGGGACACGAATCGACATAATGCTATGAGTCTGTCGACCAGACTTTGTACTTCATTCATCTTCTTAGGTGATTCAATTTCTAAAATAGCTTTGCTTTTCTTTGAGTTAGCTTCTATTCCCCCTTGAGTTATCATAAATCCTAAGAACTTTTCAGTCGGGGCTCCAAAACCACATTTAGTTGGCTTTAATTTCATGTTCTAATGTGTTAATTTGTCAAACACTTCTCTTAGGTTCTGAAGATGTTGATTTTCTTCTATAGATTTAAAAATCATGTCATCTACATAGACTTCTAGGTTCTTGCCAATTTGATTTTTGGAAACAATATCCATCTTTTTATGGTATGTGGCCCCGGCATTTTTGAGGTCGAAGGGCATGACGTTATAGCAAAATACTCCTCTATTTGTGATAAATGATGTTTTCTCGGCATCTTTTGGGTTCATTTTAATCTGGTTATATCTTGAGAAGGCGTCTAGGAAACTTAGCAATTTATGTCTTGAGGTGTTGTAATATCCAAGATATTTAATTTAATTATTATCATTATTATTTAATTTATTTTTCTTTTTGAAAGAAAAATAAATTAAATTAAAGAGTTAAAATAAGATGAAGAAAAAAAAATAAAAAAATAATAGGAAATAAATTATATTTTTAACAAGTATGGGACCCAAATGAAAGGAGGCTTAAAGAAGTTGGAGAAAAAGGGAATTTACTACAAAAATTATTTTTTTACTTATTAGTAAAAGTTGAGGGCTAAAAGCCGTGCCCTTCCAGCCACTCACTAAAAAAAAAGAAGCAGAAGCGAACCCGAGGCGGACGAGATAAGCGACCCGAGAGGAAGAAAAAGCCACGGGAAGGAGGGAAGCGACCGGAATCATGCCAGAGAGGCGGCGCCGATGCCGGAGAGCTGATTGGAACTCCTTTTCACTACCTATTGAGCCTTTCATCTGATTGGAATAAGGTAAGAAAGCCCCAATCTCTCAAAACCCCAATTTCTCCAAGTTTAGGGATTTTAGGAATTCTTTAATTTCTTCCAATTGGGACATTCCGGGGATAAATTTGAGCTTAGTAGGTGTTATTGAATACTTAGTAAGGTTCAGAATCAAAGCTAAATCGTAGGAATTGACCGGGTATGGAAATCATGGAAATTGGGTTAGAAAACTACTCTAAAATTCGAATTTGCTAGTTTAATGCATGAATAGGCTTGGATTGGAGTAGTATAAGTGTGGTAATTGCTGGAAATATATAAGGGAATAAAGCCCGGGTAATTACCTTAACAACCGGAAGCCAATCCGGTGAAAAAGAGGAATTTTACCAAGCCACAGCACAATAAGGAGCTGTGCTGTGGGCTGGACACCTCGGCCTAGCCCGTGGTTGACACCTAAGACCAACTAAATTGGTTCCAAGGCTTTTCTTATACCCGATTATATTTCTATATAATTAAAGAGGTAGTGATTAATCTTTTACTCGGCAAATAAGGGAGACGGTGGAACATGTAAGCTAAGGCCTCTTTTGAGCCGTAAATTTATTCCTTTATTAGTTAAATGCCCTTATGAACACATGAAGTGAAGTTTAGATAAATTAGAATCTCTAACCTAAGCTTTTAGATGTTCTAAATGGCTCGAATGTGTGAAAGTCGAGTATAAGACATTATAGACTTTCAAAAGAGAAAATAAGACGACGTAACGAACTAAGTATCTAGTTCTTGGAAATGTCTAGAAGGTACATGAGCATTAGCATGACACGTGCATGATAGTTGCTTAGTTACACGTTGCTAAATTGCTTAAATACATGTGTATAGGGCACCACAGAGTGATTGGAGCGTCAGGTACTCTGAGGATAGATCAGGAGGGCCAGCGAGGTGAGGGGCTCTCCCATCCCTGCCCCACAAGGTTGGATGACTATGTGAAAATGTGGTTTGCTCTATTTTATGCAGTTATTATATGAAACATAATTATCTGAATGAGTTTACGTTACGCGTGTACGGTTAGCAAGTAAGCAATGAACGTGCAAATTGTATATGTGCTTATGTGTTTAATCTCAAGTGTATATGTGTTATTGTGGCTCACCGAGCCTTATATGTTACCGTGGGTAAGACTGCGTCGGAGTTTCATATGTGAGGGTTCGTTAATGTTAGAAACCAATTAAATTGATCATCATTGTTAAGATCTTGACTGTATGGTATGTCGAGGAAACTGAACATAGGTTGTTAAGTGTGAGTGAGAGTGTTGCATAATCGGAAAGGGGGAAACTAGGCTTAACTATTAAACACGTATAATATTCAATTAGTTATTCATAAAGTGTCCTTCAAGGTTAAACATGTTAGTTAAGCTTGTTTAGGATAGTCCGGGTAGATCGAGTCAGTCATCTTGGTCGGACAGACGAGATTATGTCGTCAATAAGCATGCCACATAGTGGCCATTACCTTGGTTTAACCGAGGTCAAACAGGTTGCTGGCTATTACTCTAAGCGTGCCTTGGAGTCAGAAAGTTCCTAGTGTGATCAACTAGGTTCAAACATGAGATTGCCTTCGGGCCAGTACTTCTCTTAGCATAATGCGGGAGACAGAAAGTGAATGCCTATGAGTATAAGTATGTGTTATCTATGGAACATATGATATATATTTTTGATTGATTTACGTGCGGAGTAATAATTATGTTAGAAGCATGAACTAGGGTAATTATTGTGAATATGATATATATTGACTGCCTGATCATGTTAAGGGTCGCAATATAATCCGTTTCATGCGCATGTGGTTGTGGTTGCTCCCTTCCCCCAGCTGTTGTGGTACCCGCTGCTACGCCAGGGATGGGGGAGCTCCTCACTAAGTCTGTTCGACTCACCCCCCCTATTAACATGTTTCAAATACAGGTGGTTCAGGTGTCGGGAACACGTCCACTTCTTCTCAAGGAGGCAGACAACTCTGAAGACCGCATGCTTCGTCCGTGTGGGTAGCGTATTTTGGGTTATGTAATTAAGTCTTGATGTATATATATATATATATATATATATATGAATCCTTTTTGGGTGTAGCATTTGTACATATACAACTGTTGTATATATATGTCCTACTCTAGTTTTGTCAGCTTCATACAAGTTAAAGATAGGTCTTGGTGTTGGGAATTTAGGCTATGATATAGTATATATCATGTATATATATATATATGACTTCCGCATGCGACTAGGATAGATCACACGCATTGAGGTGTGTGATCAATATGTAAATTATATGTATGTGTTGTTGAATACCTGTTTGTATGGAAATATGGCTTCTGCATGTGACTAAGATAGATCGCACGCATTGAGGCGTGTGATCAATATGTAAACTATATGCATGTGTGTGATTGAATATATGTATGACTGAATACAGGACTTCGGCATGTGAATAGGATAGATCACCCGCACTGGAGCGTGTGATCAATATGTAGACTATATGTATGTGTGAGTGAATATGTGTATATATATAGACTGAAGCGGTGTTGAGCGAACCGTGGATTGCGAGCTACTTAGGTTACCGGAAATGGATGACCATATATATATATATATATATATATATTATATATTTTTTGTATTAGAAATGGGTAGAACTGACATGTATAAATGTTAATCAGGGATTAGAGGCTTACGGGATAGGAGAAATCCTACCTCCCGTGCCGGTCACGGATGACAGGTGATGTCAACCAACTTATCTGTATTTGGTAGAGGGTATGCATCTTTTGGGCAGGCTCTGTTTAGGTCTGTGAAATCGACACACATTTTGTATTTTCCACTCGCCTTTTCACCGTGGCTACATTAGATAACCATTGGGGGTATTTATTTCCCTTATGAATCCTGCGTCGAGCAACTTTTGGACATCTTCATTAATTACTTTCTGCCTTTCTTGCCCAAATTTTCTTTTCTTTTGGATTATTGGGGGCCAGTTATTTGTGTCCAACGAATGGCATATTAAGGCTGGGTCTATACTCAACATGTCAGTGGGTACCCAGGCAAATATATCTTTGTATTCTTTTAGTAAGCCTATAAAGGGTTCCTTAATCTGTTCCGGAAGACGTGATCCTACTTGAATTTCTCTAGGGTAATTTTCACTGTAGATTCGGATAGGCACTAGGCTTTTTGATAGTTCGGGTCTTACACCTGGGATCTCATCTCGAGGATCAATTATGTCAGTAGTAGTGTGAGATTCTATGTCCTTATTTTTTGCGAGTTGATTATCTTAGTGTTCCTTCCTAGTGTTCTAGTCGGTCAGGCTAGCCGTACAGCATGAGTTTGCTTCTTCGTGGTCGACATCTATTTCACCAACACCGGCAGATGTTATAAATTTCATTTTTAACTAGGCTGTAGAAACGACAACTCTTATCCGATTTAACGTTGGTCTTCATATCATGGCATTATAGGCTGATCCCGTAGCTAATACGGAGAAACGTACCTTATGCTTAACTTTCTTGTATGATTTGCCTAAAGAGAAGGGAAATTCGATCATATCTGATATTTCGATTTCCTCGTCAGTGAAGCTTACCAGGTTTTGTTGTGTTGGTCGTAGGTCATTGTCCTCGCCTCCCATTTTATTGAAGGCATCATTGTTTAGTATGTCGGCAGGGGATCCTTGGTTGATTAGGATTCGTTTCACCATGTATTCGTTTATGTTTGTAGTAATCAGCATTGGGTAAATGGTTCTGTGTTGCAGTCATCGTCGCTACTGACGTTTTTGAAGGAGATTTCCTCTACGAATGTCGCCGAGGATTTTTGATGAATTGTCTTCTACTTACGATGTTGTTGTTCGTAATCTTGGCAGGATTGGTTAGAGTCTTTACATTTTCTTGATTGGTGTATCGTTTCTTGAATATCTTTTGCACGCATTCCTACCATTATGGTGACCGCACTCTATGGCTGGTGGTGTTGTTGTTCTGGTATGGGAAAGAGCATGGTGGGCACCATTGATATTTTAGTGACCCGTATGGTGCTCAGAATTCAGGAAACAAAGGATATTGGGAGGAGATCAGCATTGGGTAAATGGTTCTGTCTTGCAGTCATCGTCGCTACTGACGTTTTTGAAGGAGATTTCCTCTATGAATGTCGCCGAGGATTTTTGATGAATTGTCTTCTGCTTACGATGTTGGTGTTCGTAATCTTGGCAGGATTGGTTAGAGTCTTTAAATTTTCTTGATTGGTGTATCGTTTCTTGAATATCTTTTGAATGCATTCTTGCCATTATGGTGACTGCACTCTATGGCTGGTGGTGTTGTTGTTGTTCTGGTATGGGAAAGACCATGGTGGGCACCATTGATATTTTAGTGACTCGTATGGTGCTCAGAATTCGGGAAAACAAAAGAGATTGGGAGGAGACAAGCTCGAGTTGGGAAGCAATCCAGCGCCTACGTACCCTTGGATGGGATCAGAGTCCACGTAGTTCGCTTGTTTGGAAGGGCTCCTAGTTTAAAATTTGTGAGAGCAACCGAGGAGTGAGAGAGGATTTGGTCAAGAGATTGAATGCTTAGTCGCTAAGGAATGCTCGTAGAATATAATGTGCCTTGAGTAGGGGGCTTCGCGCGTATATATAGGTGCCCAGGAGGCGGTTGAACGGTTATACCTGTCGGTTACATGGTTATGTCGGGCCTGAGAGAGGAATGTCAGGCTCTTTAGATACCAACTCCCATCAAATTAGCTTAAGTCTAATCATCATCTCATGTCACCAACCTTCTTCCACGTGTCAAAGCCATAAGAACATAAGAGATATGTTTAGAAAAAACATTAATGAGGAAAGAAAATTACTAATGAAGATATGTTTAGAAAAAACATATTTTACTTTCCATGCTTCGAATGTGCTCCTGCAGTAGCAATATCGAAAGCATAGATTAATTTATCAAATATTATGGGCTAATTTCTTGTTTGCTTATATATGGATGGGCAAAATAATGAGCTTTGAGCTTATGATGTATAATAACTCAAAACCTTGTCCAATTGGATCGATTTCATTCCCTGAAGTGAATGTGGCTTTTTCTCGAGGTCATGGATAAGGTCGTGATGCAAAATGAGACCATGGAAGAAAACATATTTTGGACTCTTGAAAATGATTTTTCACAAGAACGGGACAAAAAATAAGGATGAACTATTTCAAGGAAAAACACCTGATAGAAATTATAAAATCATTTGCTACAAATGTAGCATATATTATTGGTCTTACATTTTGTTATACATAAAGGAAATTGAACTATAAGAAATTTTTTGAGCTTGTAAATTCTACTATTTTTATGGATCACAAATGAAAATTGATTGTGATGTT
Source organism: Senna tora (assembly GCA_014851425.1). Lineage (NCBI taxonomy): Eukaryota > Viridiplantae > Streptophyta > Magnoliopsida > Fabales > Fabaceae > Senna > Senna tora. Next base: position 22,695,665 of record CM026265.1, read on the forward strand.
TCTAATTTTTTTTTGGAAGACTTAACATTTAATCAAATTAGTGACAAAATATGACAGCACTTTAAAAATATTTTTAGTTTATGTTTCATTTGAATTTGAAATATAACTTGTGTAACTGTCGTTTTTGGCTCAAACAATTATAATTTGCAATTAGGACCACAAGGGGTCTTAATCTTGGAGCACTTGTCCTTAGGTGATTCACCTAGGTGCCTACGTACCCTTCGGGAGGGATCAAAGTCCACGTAGTTCGTCATGCTGACGTCTATGGGAGCCCTTAGGAAAGGTGGTTACCTGTATTGGGCCGTGTGCGGCTATGACGAGCCTAAGGTACTCCGGGCGGGCGAGCCGCTCTTAGGAGGTTGCCTTAGTGGGAGAGAGCTCAGGTCTCTGGGGGCTATTGGAAGCCCTATGAATGGTGCACTCCGAGACGGAGGTGAGCTTGCTGGAGGCTGGTCCGGGCAGGGTCTACGGTGGAGCTCGTAGTGTGCAGAGGAATTGCGTGAGGTATCTGAGGGTGCTCAAGTTACCGAGAGTATGTGTGAGATATCATAGATTAGGTGCTGTAATCCTTTAAGTTGCATATCATTCTCCTTTAGTCCCTCGGGTGAGGGTCTATTTATACTCGAGTGTGGGGAGATCGTGCTCGACCCACGACTTCGTGGGACGTGGGTCGTCCCACAAGGCTTGTGGAGTTCCCACGTCTGGTTGGGGGGATGCTCCATGAGATGACATGGGTAAGGGCCACGTAATTGGTAGATGAGTGGTGCCACGTGTCTAGCGAGTGCTTAAGCCTGCCTTCTAGAAGGTCAGTGCCACGTGTCCCAAGGTGGAATATTCCATAGTTGCATAAGTCCCCCAAGTCTACGGGTGTCGTGTGCCCGTGGACTTAAGTTTCCTTGTCTGTAAGATACTTAGGAATTTTTTGCTGCCTTTATACGTGGGGGAGCTCGTCCGCTTAATGTCATGGTTATGGGAACTGGCCGTCCGACTCACGAAGTAGGCTCCCTCGCGTCGTTCCATGGAAAAGGAGACGCTTTGGGGAGGACACATGTCCCATTTTGGATGGCTGGATGCTTGACTTCCTCAGTAAGTTTTTGAGCCGTCTCTACAAGAAGTACGCGACTTACCGAGGCGGAGTTATCATTGCTCAGAGGGACATTTCTCGAAATGCCCTTCGTGGACTGATGGGAGAGATCCAAAAGTCAGGGGCCGTTTGGTCATTTTGAAAGGCTCTCCTCTGGCTATGTTCGTCCGTGGTCAGTGGCTGATGGTGGATTTCTTGCTGAGAGTTGCTTGTTGAAGGAGCGGGCTTTGTTGCAGGTGCCACGCGTGAGAGTTTGAACGAGTGCCACTTGCATTTGGGTGTTTTGCTGCCGTTTCTCCTTCATTAAATGCAGGTTCATTTCCGAGGGCAGCCATCATTAGCCTGGGCAGAGAGCTTTTCGAAAGGGCCCTCAGGTGTCTCGAGGCGAGTCTAGGATTTTCGGGGGCTTTTCAGTCTTTGTGTCTCCGTTGCCCTGGCTGTGCATCTTGTCCGTCCTTTCTTTCCACGTGTGCGGTTGAAGTGAACGGTTGTAGCTGGGCTTGATTGTAGAGGATAATAGGTTTTATCCATTGCGGGATACGAGGGGGTTGATATTTTTGAATCGTCGCGCCTCTAGGTATCCTATAAATATCCAGCGTTTGAAAGTTTGTGACTTTACATTTGCATTCACCTTTCTCCATTGTCTTTGTTTCCCTGCCATTGCTGATTCTTGCTTCTGTCGAGCTTTAGCAATAGCTGGTGGAGGTGATGGTTATTACTTTTACCCCTTTGACTTCACTGACTTGGAGGATCTTTCTTCATCTTCCCCTCCTCCTCCTCCTCTGAGCCGTACTCGCGACGCCGGTCGGAGTAGGGGGAGGAAGAACGGTCAACAGGGCCTGTCTCTGGGGGTAGCCGCCGATGTCCCTACTGTGGTACCTGCTGGTGATGAGAGGGAAGGACGACTTTCCGTGCCTCTGTCTTCCGAGAGGGAGCACCGTCAGGAGGTTCTTCCACGGGAGAAGAGGAAGAAAGACGGGAAAGTTGGTGCGAGCGGACCCCGGGAAGGGGAATAGAGAGGAGCCTCTGCGGTGGAGTTGTCCAAGGGCAGAGAAGGAGGGCTCAAGAAGCGGCCTTCCAGTGTGAAGCTGTGGCTGCCTTCGCAAGTCGCACGGCGGAGTACTGACCGGGGGATGTACAGGTGGAGCCCCCAGTGGGAGATGTTGTTCCTGCCTCTGTTCCTACCTCTTTTCCCACTTCCGCTCCCGTCCGTCAGTCACCCATGAGGGTGATACTTTCTATTCGTCCTCCCGTTCTCAGCCCCGTTGAGGGGGTCGATCAGCCTGCCGCTAAGAGAGCCAGGGTGATCGTTAGGAGTCTATTGGAGACTCTCCCGCTCCTCAGACTGCGACGGGCGGACCTGCGGCTGAGGAAGTCGCGGAATCTAGTGGTGTAGCCGTGGAGGCCAGAGCCCTCTCAGATAGAGGGAATGTAGTGGCGAGTCAAGCGGCTGCCACGAGAGATCTTGTTCCGGGGTCGAGCGTCGGCCCTTCTGAACCCCTTGGGCCACCGGAGGGGGGATTGTCTTTTGAGCTGGTGGCGTTGGGCAGGCGTTTCCCCGTGGAGATGAGGGAGAGGGAAGCCAGGGGGTTGGACACTTCTCCCCTGAATCTTGTTGTACGTGGCTTCATCCTAGTGTGGTGAGCCTCTTTATCCTGGGGTTGCATTCTTTTTGGGTCATTCTTTGCGTTTCTGACTCTTGTCTCTTTGTAGGGGGAGGTCCGTCGCGATCGGGATCAGTTTGCCGGTGTCGCGTCCTCCAAGAGCCAGAATCTGGAGGTCTCCCAGAAGAGGTTGGCAGACGTGCGTGGTGAGCTGTCCGCAAAGAAGTTGGAGTGCAAGGACCAAGGATGCAAGGTTGAGTCCCTAACTCACGAGGTTACCCGTCTTAGGGCTGAAGCTGGACACCCTACCGAGGTTGTGTTCCTTCGCTCGGAGTTGGAGAGGACCCGCAAGGAGTTGGCCTCCCATCGAGGTGACGCTGAGATGCGTTAGAGGGAGCAGCATTCACTCCGCGAAGCCTTGCTGGGTGCGGAGGTTCTTGCTGCCGAGAACCTTTCTGGTCGTCTAGCAGTCGAAGACAAGGTTGTCGACGCTGCTGATCTCCAGGGGGAGTTGCCTGCGCAAAGGATGTACGGCATGCTCCTGGCGGTCGAGCAGCTTGAGCGTCTCTGTGGGGAGAGATTTCCAGCGTAGTGGAAGGCTTCCTTGCATCCTTCCTTGGAGTTTTTTGAAGGTGAGCTTCGCGGTCGGATGGAAACAGACCCTCCGTTAAATCTCGCTTATCTTCGTCAACTGACGGATCGCTTGATGGATCACTAGGTGTTGTCTCGAATCGGCGGGCGAGCTCCAGGGATTGGACCTATTTCTCAGCAGCTTGCTGAAGCGACCAGGCGGGGGTCATCGGCAGGTGTTGGCCATGCGGAGCCTGCTAAGGCCGAGGCCTTTGTAGATCTTGGGGATGCCCAAGAGTAGGTTTATGTAATTTTTAGGGTGTTTACCCTTTGTAATGGGCGGACGCCCTCTCATTTTTAGCATCTAATGAGAATAATTTTTTGCAAAGAGTTTTACCTGCTTCCCTTTTTACTTCTGGGCAAAAAGTTGTGTATGGTGGCAGTTTCTCTTTTCTTAGTCATCTCTTTACGTCTGGGTAAAAAGATTTTTGCATGAGTACCGTGTGATCAGGACGGTTTGTATGCGATTTGCTAGCATGGTTTGTCGAACGTTCATTTTGTGTTTTTCGCACCCAAGGGGTTTTTACCGCACTACTGGGGGAAATGTTAGCTTGGCCCTGGGGGTGCTTAGCGTTTCTTGGGGCGGTCGAGCCCACTGTCTTGTGGTAGGACTTGCACGAGTACTTTGCAAATTTGAAGTCTAGTCTCTAGCTGGAAATAAGTACTTTTAATAACAGACAAAATGGTTACATTCGTGCAGCCTCAGTCGGGCTAGCCTTAGTTAGGCTGAAGGTAATCAAAATGTTTACATTCGGATTACCTAGGTCAGGCGAGCCTTAGTCAGGCTGAAAATCCTAAATTCGAAGTAGAGACGTATGTGACTTGACCTAAAGATGGTGTGATAGTGCAAAGTGCGTTCGGAGTCTAAGCAGAGGTTAGGTCCGGGCGGGCGGAGTCTGGCTTCTTTTCTCCTGACTCTTTAACCTCGGGGGGTTCCTCGCGCGCTTCATTGGGACCAAGGCGGGCGACCTTGACGGTCTTGGTTAGGCTTGCTGCGTAGCATGCTTGCGCCAGTTTCTGGCCCGACATGATTTCTCCAACCCCGTGGGGAGTTGGGAACTTCATTGTGAGATGTGCAGTAGACACTACAGCTGTGAGTTTGTTTAGGGACGGTCGCCCTAGGATCGCATTATATGCTGACGGTGCTGAGACAATGATGAAGTCTACATCAAGGCCCGCGACCTTTGGTAGGGTGCCCAAGGTTGTTCTGGCGGTGATGATTCCTTATGTTGGAACCTGGGCTCCTGAGAACCCTATGAGCGTGCCGAGGAATGGCCTCAGGCTGGCTTCATTAACCCGAGCTTTCTGAAGGTGTCGAAGTAGAGAACGTCTGCTGAGGATCCTTGGTCGACCAAGACTCTATTGACTTCGTAGTTGGCGATTATGGCGGTCACCACCATGGGGTCTCCCTTGGTTTCACTCCTCTTTTTGTGCTTCGGGGCGTAATCAAGGGCGAGTATGGAGCGTTGTATCCTCTTCTTGTTTTGCGGTAGTGAGGAGGTCCCTCTCTATAGTCCGCCTGCTATGACGTTAATAACCCCGCAGGTAGGCGCTTGGTCGTTGGCCTCTCGGGGTTGTTCGGTATTAGCCCTGCTTTCTTCCTTGATGAATCTGTCGAGCTGTCCTTTTTGGATTGGGTCCTCAATTTGATCCTTTAGGTGGATGCAATCATTGGTTTCGTGCCCGTAATCCTTGTGGAACTGGTAGTATTTGGACTTGTCTTCCGCTTTTCCCGTCTTCCGTCTTTTGACTTGAGGGGGGAAGCTGAGCATGTCCGAGTGATAAGTTTCTTCTAACACCCCAACATGGGATTTGTTGAGGGGAGTGTAGCTCGTGAACCGTCCTCTGGGAGGCGTCCGTGGTCGAAGAGGTGACCTCTTCCTATTACTCTTCTCCTTGGGGGCTTGGTTCTTTGTCCCTGTCTTCTCCTTTTTCTTCTCTGCTCGTTCCATGTCGGCCCTGCTTATTAGGAACTTTCTCATCTTGTCATTGGCGATTTGAGTGTTCTTCTCTTGAATAAACCATTCTGCACGGTCCATAAGCTCCTGTAAGGTGGAGACGGGGCATCTGTTAAGCTCCCCGTAGAATTGTGAACATCGAAGGCCCTGCTTTATGACAAAGATGGCGAGGACGTCCTGAAGGCCTCGGACCTGGAGCGAGAGTTTGGTGAAGCGGGCCAGGAAGGCTTGCAGGGTTTCTCCTTCCTCCTGGTGGAAACCAATGAAGGAGTCTTCATTTTTCTGATACTCTTTGCTGCTTGCAAACTGTGTCAGGAAGTTTTGCGCCAGTTGTTCGAAGCTGTCGATCGAATTGGTAGGCAGCAAAGAGAACCATCTTAAGGCGGCTTCTTTTAGGGTTGACGAGAAGACCCAGCACTGTTGGTCGTCTGTCATGCCCAATATCGACATGGCCGAGTTGAAGGTGTTCAAGTGATCCCGTGGATTGGTTTCTCCACCATAAGGTTCTATGTGGAAGGGCATTTTGAAGCCCATGGGCACGTGCTCATTCATGATTTGTTGGGTGAAGGGGTGTCTCCCCTTTCCCTGGAAGTCGAACGTGGGCCACTGGTAAGCATTTGCACCGCAGGCGGCGTACGGGTTGTAGGCCGCTACCCATGGCATATGGAGGCAGGATCCTGGAGGATAGTTTGGGACTGGTGGTCGCGGATAGTTCGTGACGGGTCGTGCTGCTTGTCCGGCGACAATGGTCGGTCCAGGTGGGATCTCTTCTGGAGGTGCTGGCGATGTCAACGATAATCGCGCGAACTCCATCGGTAGGGTCCCGAACTGAATTGCGGGCAGGCTGGTAGGGTCGCTGGAGGCCCCTGCTGTCGCGCCGTGCGGCGCTAGCAGTAATTGGCGCTCGCGTTCGTTGGGGCGAGGTTCCTGTCCTCTTCCCATTGCTGTTGACGTAGAGCTGCTACCTCTGCTTCGAGGCAGGCGATCTCAGCGTCCCGCGGGTTCCTTGCTGGCTCTGTCATCTCCTGACCGCCGGTTGTGGGGCAAGGGATGTGCGGCATGCCAAACGTGTGTTGAGGGCAAGCTTCCTCTCTAGGTGCCGGGTTCTGGAACAAGGTTTCCGTGACGGCTACTCGCGTTATTGAGAAGCTTTGAGGCTGGGTTGCGCTTGATCCACCTGCCTCAGTTGTGACCGCTTCGGCCGTTCCCTGTCGATTCCACGTGCTGCATCTTAAAGCTCTAGCGTCGGTCGTGGTCGCGGGGACGTTCGAGTCGGTCATGGCATATTATATCCTGTGTATCATGTATTTAAGATCAAGACGAAAAAAAATACGGGTTTCTGAGCGTTAGGCATATACTCCTACTCCTCGAAAAAGAAATGTCGTTTAGCGGTAGAGTGCGCAAGGCATTGGGTTCTGAATAAGACCGCAGTGGGCGCCACTGTAACTGTCGTTTTTGGCTCAGAAAATTGTGATTTGCAATTAGGACCGCAAGGGGTCTTAATCTTGGGGGACTTGTCCATAGGTGATGCACCTAGGTGCCTACGTACCCTTCGGGAGGGATCAATGTCCACGTCGTTCGTCATGCTGACATCTATGGGAGCCGTTAGGTAAGGTGGTTACCTGTATTGGGCCGTGTGCGGCTAAGACGTGCCTAAGGTACTCCGGGCGGGCAAGCCGCTCTTAGGAGGCTGCCTTAGTGGGAGAGAGCTCAGGTCTCTGGGGGCTGCTGGAAGCCCCATGAATGATGCACTTCGAGACTGAGGTTAGCTTGCCGGAGGCTGGTCCGGGCAGGGTCTACGGCGGAGCTCGTAGTGTGCAGAGGAATTGCGTGAGGTATCTGAGGGTGCTCAGGTTACCGAGAGTATGTGTGAGATATCGTAGATTAGGTGCTGTAATCCTTTAGGTTGCGTATCGTTCTCCTTTAGTCCCCCGGGTGAGGGTCTATTTATACTCAGGTGTGGGGAGATCGTGCTCGACCCACGACTTTGTGGGACGTGGGTCATCCCACGAGGCTTGTGGAGTTCCCACGTCTGGTTGGGGGGATGCTCCGTGAGATGACGTGGGTAAAGGCCACGTAATTGGTAGATGAGTGATGCCACGTGTCTCTAGCGAGTGTTTAAGCCTGCCTTCTAGAAGGTTAGTGCCACGTGTCCCAAGGCGGAATATTCCGCAGTTACAACTTGCTTCCTTAGTGTATTATAATTATCTAAATTTTGCTTTGAGATAAGGAATTACATTCAATGTTATGAAGGATGACATATGTCTCGTAAAAGTAGCACAACTCATACAATTTTTCATGACAAAATTAACATTACTTGAAATTAATGTTAATAGAATATTTAGTTTTGCAAATGTCATATAAGACTCTGGAAAAGCTCACATTTCATTGCCAAATAGATAAATTTTTAATGTTGATGATACATTATATATTTCTTGTAGATCCAGAAGAATTCTACCAAATTTCAAAGAAATATATCCACCGTAATGGTTATCACATTGAGACAAAAATAAGGGAGATATAGAAAATCCATACATTACTTCTAATATATCAAGTATGAAGCTTATATTAGAGAAACTCTTTACTTTTCTTTAAGGTTATATCTAATAAATATAAAATTTGGCGAATCAAAATTTATGCACTGAAAGTGGTCAGACCCTAAGATTTTTATACTTTGGCATGATCGACTTGGTTATCCAAATTCACTTTTCATGCGACGTATCATACAAATTACATACGGACATTTGTTGAAGGACCGGAAAATCCTATTAGTAATTGATTTCTTTTGTAAATCATGTGTAATGTGAATTAATTATTAAATAATATTTTCCTATATTACACATTAAGTCTCCTTATTTTCTACAATATATTCAAGGAAATGTCTATAGTTATATTCATCTATCATGTGGCTCATTTCAATATTTTTTTCATTTTAATTGATGCTTCTAATCGATAGTTATAAATTTGTTGACTTTTAACTTGTAATATAGCTTTTCTAAATTACTTGCTCAAATGATACAATTAAGGGCATATTTTCTTGTTTAGATAAAAACATTTTATGACTATTACATGCTAATAGGAATTGTAGTTGAATTATTAGTAACTATATAGGTCATTATAATCCTTGAAGGATTTAAGATGCCTGAAGCATATAAATCAAAACCTTGAATTATATATTCCATCAAATTACAAATATCCTTATATGGATTGAAACAATTTAGACGAATTTGGTATAATCGTCTCAGTGAGTATTTATTAAAAGGTTATAAGAATGATCCTATTTGTCCACAAGGACACCCTATTTTGTACGGCCCTGAAAATTGCAAATAAAAAATAAAATAAAATAAATAAAATAAAATAAAATAATGCAAAAATATTATTTTTGTTAAAAAATAAGAAAAGATGAAAAGTGAGAGATGATCTACTCTTAGCTCTAATGGGCCAAGCCCAAAGGACTTAAGAGAACCCTAGAATATAAAATAGGGTGGCTAGGTTAAGGAGATCATGGAGGCAAGAGGAGGAGAAGGAGTCAAGAATGCATGGAGATGGGAAGGGAAACCTAGAATGAAAGGTGGAAGAACCAATTGAGGGAGTACTCTTCACTTTGACACTTTTCTGTTTTGGTTGAATGTGATTGCTTGCCTTCTCCGTTTTGTTTTTGGTTGTTTCGACATTTATAATTGTTTTTCTTGTATTTTTTCTCTTGTTTACGCATAACTTTAGAGTATCTCTGAAGTTTTTCATGAATTTTGAAACCTTTTAATGTAGTCAAACAATTTTTGTGAAAACCTCTCCCCGAACTGATTCTGAGTTCGGGCAATGTGCCTTCAACGCGAGATTTTGATTTCAATTTAAGTCCAAATGAAGTGATCTATTTTTTTCCTGAACCTAGACATCCATAGCTTTCTGACCATAGGTATTTTGTCAAATTTCATTGGGTAGTTTGCTCCCAACAATTTTTATAAAATCAATTTTTCAAAAGACGTTGCAGAGTGACGTCCAGGACATCACTCTATTTCGTGAAATTATTTCTCCATCTACACAACTGCGTTTTAATTTATTTTTGTCCCTAAATCTTCTTCTTGGTCTCTGTAACAGAGGATAAAAATATCATGACCAAATTCATCCATAATGATTTATGGCATATTTATTTATTCCAAAGTATCATTTCAAACAGCTTCTGGGCAACTGTGCTTTCAAAGACCATATCTTACAAATTACTATTGCTTTTGGGGCAAGGTCAGTGGGGCTGTGTAGGGGAGATCTAGAGCTTTCTTACCCTAGGTTTTGACAATTTTCTATATTTCGGAAGTGGTCCAATTTAATTTTTTATTTAATGTCTAAAATCAGAAAAATAAGAGTCGAAAAGTTTTCTTTGGTTTTCTTAAAGAGAAAAATCCAAAAATATCATAGACGCTTTGTTTGTGTTTTTTAATCAACGTCTTTATTTATTTGTTCAACTGGTGTCACCAAGGAGCCTATGCTTCTATAGGAACTGTAATACCCGGGAAATGTTTCTCGAAGTTTAAAATGAAATGAAAGGGAAAGAAAATAAGTAGAAAATAATTTTTGGATTTAATTCAGGACCTAAGGACTTGGAAACTTGAATTAAAGAGGAAGAAAAAGAGAGTAGGGAATATTTTTGAGTATTTAAATTGGGACATAAAAGAAAATAAGTTTAATTGGAAAGAGGAGGGATTTAATTGGAGATATTTTTCCACCTCTTCTTTATTATAATTATTATTATTATTTATTATTAATTATTTATTTTGGTGGGTGCCGTGGGAATTTTGGTAAAGGAAAGAAAAAAATTAAAGAAAGAGAGGAGGAAGAGAGAGTCACGTTACAATAGAAAGAGAGAGAAAGAAGAGAGAGAGAGAGAGAGGAAGAGGCGTGAGGAAGAAGAAGAAGAAGAAGGGTTGGGGTTCGCCGGAAAAGTGACCGGGGAGAGCTAGCCGACGCTGGAAAAGTCACCGAAGCTCGGGTACGACGTCTCCTACACCTTCCACCAATCGAATCAAAGGTTGGTAACCCCAATTTCATTCGAAACCCTCAATTTTTTCATTTTTAGGGATTTCTTCGATCCACCTTCAATTGGGTTGTTTCGAGGGCAGATTGAGACCTAGGAAGTGTTCTTGAACACTTAGTTGGGGTAAGGATCGAGGCAATACCCTCGGGTTTAGCCGAATTCGAATTTGAAAGGGTTTGGGGTTGAAAATTCTAAATAGTCCCAATTTGGGGATTCATTGGTAAATTTGGAATCGGGCTTGGATTTGAGTAGTTAGGATTGGATTTATGTTGTTGGAATGTAGGTGAACAAAACCCATAAGGTGCGGAGTCGAAGCCGGGGTTGAAAGGGGGTCGAAACGGGCCCAAACCAGCCCACAGCACAGCTAACAAATTGCTGTGCTGCGAGCTGGCGCTGCAACGCCCGCTCTCGGGTATACAGGAGCTGCTGGGCAGCAGCTTCGCGCCACAGTGCCCAGTCTCTGCCCAGCATGCCCAAAATTCGTTTTTAAGCCAATCCGAGGCGTCCGAACCTCCTATTTTCAATCCGAAACATCTTAGGACACCCCAACCATGTTTTTAAGGATCAAAATCATTTCAAATGTCTTCTTGTCCCTCAAAAATAGAAACTTACGGAATAAGCTAAGTCCAACTTCTTGAATTTCCAAATTCCTTATACACCGTCATTAGGTAACCTTAAGTAGGATAGCTTAGAAGCACATTGAGGTTTAGTAACTCAAATCCAAGGCCCCAAAAGCAACTCAAGGAGAGCGATAGTGGTATGAAACCAAATGCGAGGCACTTGAGACTCCCATAGAAGGGAGGGAAGACGGATAAAACCAAGGACTCGTTCCTTGGCAACGTCTAGATCCATTTTAGGCACGAGCATGTCGTATGCATATGAAGTGCATATAGTTGAGATGTTAACCACTTGAATGCATTCTTTAGGAAACTACGATTCGTCCGGAGTGGGACTTACTCCAGGATAAACGCAAGGGAGCCGTCCAGGTGAGGGGTTTCCCATTCTTTCCCTACAGGGTGGATTCAGGATGTGGATATGTGGTTTGCCTACTTGCCTGTTTGTAAGAATTGTTTAGTGGTTAACATGTTATTGTTGTTCCTAAACTGTTATATATGAAAGTATTTGTGTATGTGTGTTTGACTACAGGTAAAGAGGTAATGGAGGGTATCCATGTGATGATATGAGATACGCCGAACAGTACAAGCAAGGGGGTAAGTTGTTGATTGAATCCAAGGTTTGGTTTACCCTATTAATTAGAAACTCATTAAAGAAATCGTATAGAACTTAGGAACGGCCTTAGAGCTAGGTTATGATCTAATCAAGGGTTTGGGTATCAAATAAGGATTAAAAAAGATCTCATAAATGGATTAGTGAGTCATAGGGAGGTTCACACCACCTAGGTAAAGTCAGTTTAGGATAGAAATTGGTAGATAGAGTTAGAATCCCAGTTGAGAGCTCAGGAAGAGAAACGAGTCAGAAAAGATTTGCCCGTTGAGGCCATTGCCCTAGCCTGGCACTACGGTCAGTTAAATATTAAAACATTTGCCCGTTGAGGCCATTGCCCTGGCCTGGCACTAGGGTCAGTTAAATATTAAAACATTTCCCCGTTGAGGCCATTGCCCTAGCCTGACACTAGGGTCAGTTAAATATTAAAAGATTTTCCCGTTGAGGCCATTGCCCTAGCCTGGCACTAAGGCCAGTTAAAGATTAAGAGAAATTGCCCGTTGAGGCCATTGCCCTAGCCTGGCACTAGGGTCAGTTAAACATTAAAAGAATTTGTCCGTGGAGGCCATTGCCCTAGCCTGGTACTAGGGTCAGATGAGTGATTTACAGTTTTCAAATGATATATTAAAAGTATTTACTTGTTATGAAAAGCATGATGGAGGCCATTGCTATGTTATATTAATATTGCCTGATCGTAATATAACATTTGATAAATTGGATTTTCATGTGCATATGATTGTGGATGTTTCCCTTTCCCCAGCTGTAGTGGTACCCGCCGCTACGCCGAGGATGAGAAGCTTCTCACTGAGTCTGTTTGACTCACTCCCTCTGCTTCTATGTTTCAGATACAGGGATCGGGCAGGCATCGACGTCCGGACAGTGAGACGAACATCAAACCATCCTTACGCACTAGTTTGCGTGGGTGGACACCTTTTGGTTATTTTGATTCTTTTTTGTTGTACATATTATAAGCTGTAAGGGTTGTATATATATTTACAGCTTTCGATATGTACCTACTCTAGACTTGTCGGCTTCACATGTACTTAAAGATAGGGTCCAGTTTGGGGATAAATTAGGATATATGTACGAGTATATAAACTTCTGCATGTGAATAGGATAGATCGTACGCATTGAGGCGTACGGTCAATACGATATGGATATATATATTATGTGTGCTTGTTGCATGTGAATAGGATAGATTATACGTATTGAGACGTACGGTCAATATGATATGAATAATTACATTATGAGTGTTGATATATATATATATATATATATATATCTATAGACTGGGCTGAGCTGAAGCGGTATTGAGCGAACCGCGAATTGCAGGTTAATTAGGCCACCAGTGAGGTGTGGCCACTATTATGATATATATATATATATATATATATATATATATATATATATATATATATATATATATATATATATATATATATTGATTGTATAGCAGGGTAGTTATAGTTATGCTTACAGGGTAAGGCTTACGGGTTTAGAGGTAAAATTCTATTCTCGTGCTGGTCACGTACTCCCGATTTGGGGTCGTGACAGGAACACTGGTTTACAGGCCATCTGGGCACGCCGTCTGATGAGCATCACACACCCACCTTGTTTGATTTGTTCTGTTAAATGCATGGTAGATAGGTGCCGAGGGGCTCTTGCCTCTTTAGGCACATTGCACTGGGAGGCCATCTGAGTCTTTGCTTGATGAACCTTCCCCGACCCACACACTTGCATGCCACAGGAACTACGTGGGCTTTAATCCCTCTTTGAGGGTAAGTAGGCCCTAGGCTTTAATCATAGGTCAAGCCCTCCCTCATTTTCTTCCTTGATTGTATATATTTTTTAGGCCAACTAATTTCAATATTACTTTTTAGGGTTACCGTCTTCGGACGGGGGAAGAAGGGTGTCTAACACCTTCCCTTCATCTCAATCAGACTCCCGAACCCAACATTTTGTGAAAATTCATTTTACCCCATGTTTGAAATTATTTTTCTTTTTCCAAATTTAGGATGTCTAAATCTCAACCTAAATCAAGCGCAAGTTGACCTTAAAAGCCTATCTTTATTAGGTCAGCCAATTTTAGAGACCTTAAGAGCCTAACCTTTAGGACACAAGGAGAAAACTCCCTCATGTTGTTTTATGTATACATTTTAAGAAAGAGTAAAAATAAAAATAAAATAAAATAAAAAATTTTCATTCTTCTTATAATTTTCTTTGCATTGTATATAAAATTGTCTTTCAAATTGTGAATAAAAAAAACAAATTTTCTTTGCATCGCACATATATAAAAAAAACTTTCCTTTGCATTGTAAAAAAAATTTATTTCCTTTTTCTCATAATTTCTTTTAAATTGTATATATATAAAAATAAATAAATAAAATTTTCTTTACATTATATAAAATTTTCTTCTCATAGTTTCTTTTACATAGCACATGTATATAAAAAAAACTTTTCTTCGCATTATATAAAAGAAAAAATTCTTTTTCTCATAACTTCCTTTGCATGTATGTAAATAAAAACTTTTCTTTGCAAAGCAAAAATTTTTCTTTTTCTTATAACTTTCTTTGCATTGTATATATACAAAAAAAAAAGCGAGGAAAATCATGTACATTGTATATATAAAAAAAAGCAAAAATAAAAGTTTCATTTTTCTTATAATTTCCTTTACATTGTATATAAAATTGTCTTTTGAATTATGAATAAAAGAAAAAAAACAATTTTTCTTTGCATTGCATATATATATATATATATATAAATAATTTCTTTGTATTGTATATAAAATTTTCTTTTGAATTGTGAAAAGTATTTTTTTGCATTTGCATTGCATACAAAATTCTTTTTAAAATTATGAATAAAAAAACCTCCTTCTCTTGGCATTGCATATAAAAAAAATTTCTTTACATTGTACAAAAAAAATTTATAATTTCATTTGTATTGCATGTTAAAATTCTCCTTTGTATAAAAGGAAATCATTTTTTCTTTGTATTATATAAAAAAAGGGGAAAATCCTTTGCATTGTATATATGAAAAAAATATATAAAATTTTTTTTAAAATTTTCTTTGCATTGTATATAAAATTTTCCTTTGAATTGTGAAAAGTATTTTTTTTCTTTGCATCGTATATATAAAATTTTGTTTACATTATATAAAACAAAAAGTTTTCCTTTTTCTTATAAAAAAATTATTATTCTATAATTTTGATTGCATTGCATTTAACATTTTCTTTTGAACTATAAAAAAAATAATTTTCCCTTTTTTAAAAAAAAATTTCTTTGTATTGTATATATAAAAAAATATTTTCCTTTTTCTTTGCATTGTATATAAAAAAAATTGTCTGCATATAAAAAAATATTTTCCTTTTTCTCATAATTTCCTTTGCATTGTAAAATTAAATAAAAATAAAAATTTTCTTTTTCATTGTTTACCACATTTGTTTCTAATGTAAATCACCATTGTTTTTCCTTCGTGCATATGTTTTTAAAATTACTTGACATTAAAATAAACCCTGGGGAATAATAAAGATAACTCACAATATAAGTTCAATCAATGATAAGAGCTTTGTTTCTTATGCAAGTTTAGTATCCAATTGACTTTGCAAGTGACCAATGTGAGAGTCGAAACTTGTGGGAAGTTATTTGAGCCAAACACTAATTTCTTTTCATCCATTATCATTGAGTGTAATTTGTCTGCTTAAGCCGGTTCTAGAACTTGTTTTTAATCTTAATTGAAACTTTACATGCATTGGTTTGATAGAAAGGATGGAGGCATTCATTTCATTCTCCCTTTTTCCCAAACACAAACCCCATTTATATTTCCTTTTGCCCCCTATTTTGAGCATTTTATTAGCAATTTTCAAGACACTTCATCACTTGATTCTTGGATGAGTATTACATTCTGACCTATTGCATAAATTGTCTGACCACTCATTCTCGCGAGTGGGATTTGCCTAGCAATTCAAGTAAGCCAAGAAAGGGCTTGAGAAAAAAGAAAAGAAAAGAAAGAATAAAATGATTATTAATGAAAAAAGATAAGAAAAGAAATAAAAGTGCACAAGCAAAAAAGAGAGAAGATCTAAGGCAAACTCTTTCAGGGGATAGAGAATGATGGGTTGGTCAATGTCTTTTTTTTAGGTCAAATTTATCTTGTTCATTCAAGAAACTATTATTTCATGCTTGATAATTGTTAACTTCATTTCTTAAACACTTTTTCCACATTAGTCATTCCTCCATCATTACAAGCTTTTAAAGACCTCTTGATTTGTTACACTAATACATCTCTAGCGGAGATGTAGATTAATTACAAGCCTATGGCAACCGGCTAGTAGAACAGATATGAGTGAAAATATTCCAACAATGGCGAGTGAGAGAATTACTTGTTCTTTGGTCGTTTGTATTTGCTAGTTGGATGCTCAATTTGTTTAAAGACATTATTAACTCTCAAATGCAAAGCTCTTGGGTTAGAGCAATTTCAATTCAAATAGTTGTCATTATGTTCCCACAATAATTTTTTGGTCCCTTTTTCCCTTTCATAAAACACATTTTGCACCCATAAAGTCCTCATTGAGGTATAACAAATTCAAATGTTTTGTGTAGGGCCAATAAAATGAGAGAGAGACTTCAATCTCAGCACTCAAAGAGTAAACTTTCCCCGGGGAAATATCAAGCCGAGATCTTGAATCCCTTGATCCCTATCCAAATTTTATCCTGAAATGAAGGTGGGGAAATTCTCCACCCTCTCTTTTTCAAAAAAAGGAAAATATCTTTTCTCCCCAATAAACCTCATTCATTGATTGCAATAAAAAATCCATAACCCAGAGAAGTCTCGCTTTCATCCCACTGTGGTCTTTCTTTGGAGACTCTATATGCATATTTATGGTATCATGTTATTGTCAGTCAAGTGTTCAAGTTATCACTAAGGACGACTCATATTTTTAATAGAAGTCCACTCTTCTGATGGATTTCTCCTTTTCCGCATATGTATCACATAGACATTTTACATTAGTCCCAAGATAAAGTGGATAAGTCTTTCTTTACTGGATTATCATTTTAGACAAGGGCATTTTCAACTTTTGGTGATCTCATTCTAACATCAGGGAGCTTGTGCTTCACGTTCGCAAATCATTGAAAATCAAAGTGTGAGGGAGAAACAAAGCTTGATTTCGAAAATTGAAAACAAGTAACTTCTTCTATGAGATTTTTCCATTGGCTTCTCAATGATTGAAACCAATATATTGATTAATTTCTTTAATTGCTATTCAATTGTTGAGACCAAGTTGAAGAAGTTCTTAATTGCAAAATGAGATCAGAATTTTCACACTTGGGTTTTGACAATTTGTTCAAAACTGAAGCATCTTTAACCCTATTTACTTGGTTTTCAATGATTAAAGGTATGATCAAATGGTGTTCCTGTGTTCCTTCACTTGTTTTTACTCATCCAGCTGTTAGGAGAGCGAGTTTACCTTATCCCCTCATTGAATAGATTGCTGCCCTGTCTCAGTCTCTTGGCTTTGGAATCCCTTTCCACCCAAATTGTGGTCCTAGGCCCTCGTCCATTGACTTAGGAGTCCTCCTATTTATAGGGACAGGATCACGAGGTCCCATAATGTGTCTCTTTCTCTGCTTATCATGGGATTTAGATGTCCCAAATTCTTTCTTAATTCTTTGATAAATTCATCCTAATGAGAGTAAGGTTATACTTTACATTTACATGTAAATCCTTGAAAATAGAAGTATGAGGGCAGACAATGCTTGGTTTTGAGGATTGTAATCAAGTCACCTCTACCATGCTACTTTTTCTACTTGGTTTTCGATGATTGAAACAAATGTATTGATTTATTTCTTTACTTGGTTTTCAATGGTTAAGACTAAGTTAACTTTTTAAGAAAGAAGAGGTGCTTGATTAGTGCTCAATACTCGAAATCAAGATGAACTTCAAAATAAAGTCAAAGATTTCCTTAATTGGCTTTTGATAGCTTAGTCAAAGCTGAAGCATTTTTTACCCTCCTTACTTGATTTTCAAAGACTAAGACGTGATTAAATAGTGTTTGCCTTCACTTGTCTTTGTTCTTCCCGTTGATAGGAGAGTAATTTTACCTCCTCATTATATTAACAGTCATCCTGCCTCAATCTATAAATTGGGGAATTCCCTTCTCCTGAATGCAGACTTAATCCCCGCAGATTGATTGGGGAATCATCTTGCCCTTAGTATTGGCATCGAAGTATCCCAAGAACATACCCCTCTCTGCTTGCCTTGGGATTTCGATGTCTCAAGTTCTCTTTTAACTTCTTTGTTTGCGGACTGGAGAATCATTTCCTCTGCGTCTAGGGTTGGGATCCTAGTGTCCCAAAGCAGATTTCTGGCTGTATAGAGTCTCTAATGCCCTGAACTTTCCTCCATTCTCCTGTCAGTGGACTAGGGAATCAACTTTTTGGTCGTCGGGATCCTAATGCGCCCACGACATTCTTTCCCTAAGAGGGATAGGGAATCACTTCCCCTTAAAGTGTTGGGGCATGAGTATTCCCAAATGTTGTTTCCATTTTCATTTTTTCAAGAGAAAATCAAATAAAAATAAATAAAGTGATGTTATGGACCATGTTTGTATGCATGTCTCTTATATGTTCGTGTTATCACTATTATCTTTGCATGTGTATTCACATTTAGGTCGACTAATTTATTAGGATCGTTGTTGCACTTGCATGTGCATCCATTTGCATGACATTTGCATGATACTTCCATAAGTCATCAAGTGATTATTGTGCTATGATTGCATAGTACTCATGATTTGACATGGTATTCGCATAAGCATTTTCATGATCCACATATGCATAAATCTTTTTATCACCTGCTAAACCCAAGTAAGTCGGAACAGCAGGAAATGCATGTTTTGCATAAATCCTTTTAAACCTGTGAAGTCCAGACAATCTTGGAAGCAGGGAAAATCTTTTTAATCACCTAAACTTTATTTCATGTGGTGATCAGTTTTCGATGCTCATAGAAAGCCATCGAAAATCTGGTACCCATCATTTTTGGGGCTCGTGCCTGCCGCGATCTCCTTGGTCGTCAAGCTATCGCCAATGAGTGTTTCGAGAACTTGACATACATAACATTTTCACCTGGTCATCAAGTTTTCGCCAATGAGTGTTTCGAAAACTTTTGTGGGATTTTGATTCCCATTTTTTAAATTTGACAAGATCTCACCAATAAATGTTACAAGATCTAGCACCATTGAATCCTATCAATGAGTGTTTTAGGGTTCAGTATCTTATCCCGCCAGTGAGTATTTTGGGGTTGGATACGGGAATCAATATCCTACCAAGGAGTGCTTAAGGATAGTGATACCCACCTTTTAATTGACCCAAATCTCACCAATAAGTGTTACGAGATCTGGCACCATTGAATCCTACCAATGAGTGTTTTAGGGTTCAATATCCTATCCTGCCAGTAAGTGTTTTGGGGTTGGATACGGGAATCAATATCCTACCAAGGAGTGTTTAAGGATAGTGACACCCACCTTTTAATTAGACCAAGTCTCACCAATAAGTGTTACGAGATTTGGCACCATTGAATCCTACCAATGAGTGTTTTAGGGTTCAGTATCTTATCCCGCCAGTAAGTGTTTTGGGGTTGGATACGAGAATCAATATCCTACCAAGGAGTGTTTAAGGATAGTGATACCCACCTTTTAATTGGACCAAGTCTCACCAATAAGTGTTATGAGATCTGGCACCATTGAATCCTACCAATGAGTGTTTTAGGGTTCAATATCCTATCCCGCCAGTAAGTGTTTTGGGGTTGGATACGGGAATCAGCATCCAACCAATGAGTGTTTAAAGATAGTGATACTCACCTTTTAATTGGACCAAATCTCACCAATAAGTGTTACGAGATCTGGCACCATTGAATCCTACCAATGAGTGTTTTAGGGTTCAGTATACTATCCCGCCAGTAAGTGTTTTTGGGTCAGATATGGGAATTAGCATCCTACCAATGAGTGTTTAAGGATAGTGATACCCACCTTTTAAATTTGACCAGATCTCACCGTTAAGTGTTACGAGATCAGGCGCCAATCGAATCCTACCAATGCGTGTTTCAGGATTCAGTATCTTATCCCGCCAATGAGTGTTTTGGGATTAGGTACGGGAATCAAGCTCCTACCGATGAGTGTTTTGGGATCTGACGCCCACCATTTTACATAGGGACCAGATTCTGCCGATGAATATTTTGAGATCTGATGCCCATAATTCTTCTTCTAGAGGAATCAAATTTCGCCAATTAGTGTTTTGGGATCTGGTATTCACAACTTTTAAGATTTTCTTGCCCGTCAAGATCTCTGTAGTGATTAGTTTTCGCCATTGAGTGTTTCGAAAGCTGACTCCCATAAATTTTGGGGACTCACGAGCCCCGCCGTAAGATTATCTATGGCATTCAAAATTAAAATCTACATTAGAAAGTCTAAAAAGCTTAAGTAGATTCCTTGGAGCAGACTTGGCAATACCATTTCTCATTATTTTCATATTTTGGGGTGCATAATCGGGTAGATTTTCTTAAGTGTTTTAGCACCAATTAGTTTTTCTCCGGCCAAGTCAAATAAGGGCATCCTTTTGTCTTTACTTGTTCTCTCCGTTAGTGCCGAAAGCGTCCCTTTTTGAGGAAGGCAAGTAAAGAGGGGAATCTGTGGACACCCTATTTTGTCCGGCCCTGAAAATTGCAAATCAAAAATAAAATAATAAATAAATAAAATAAAATAATGCAAAAATATTATTTCGGTTAAAAATAAGAAAAGATGAAAAGTGAGAGATGATCTACTCTTAGCTCGAATGGGCCAAGCCCAAAGGACTTAAGAGAACCCTAGCATATAAAATAGGGTGGCTAGGTTAAGGAGATCAGGGAGGCAAGAGGCAAGAAGAGGAGAAGGAGTCAAGAATGCATGGAGATGGGAAGGGAAACCTAGAATGAAATCTGGAAGAACCAATTGAGGGAGTACTCTTCACTTTGACACTTTTCTGTTTTGGTTGAATGTGATTGCTTGCGTTCTCCGTTTTGTTTTTGGTTGTTTTGACATTTATAATTGCTTTCTTGTATTTTTCTACTGTTTACGCATACCTTTAGAGTATCTCTGAATTTTTTTTCATGAATTTCGAAACCTTTTAATGGAGTCAAACAATTTTTTTGAAAACCTCTGCCCGAACTGATTCTGAGTTCGGGCAGTGTGCCTTCAACGCGAGATTTTGATTTCAATTTAACTCCAAATAAAGTGCTCTATTTTTTTTCCTGAAACTAGACATCCATAGCTTTCTAACCATAGGTACTTTGTCAAATTTCATTGGGTAGTTTGCTACCAAAAATGTTTATAAAATCAATTTTTCAAAAGACGTTGCAGAGTGACGTCCTGAACGTCACTCTATTTCGTGAAATTATTTCTCGATCTACACAACTCCGTTTTAATTGATTTTTGTCCCAAAATCTTGTTCTTGGTCTCTGGAACAAAGGATAAAAATATTATGACCAAATTCATCCATAATGATTTATGTCATATTTATTTATCCCAGAGTATCATTTCAAACAGCTTCTGGGTAACTGTTCTTTCAAAGATCATATCTTACAAATTACTATTGACTTTGGTGCAAGGTCAGCGGGGCTGTGTAGGGGAGATCTAGAGCTTTCTTACCCTAGGTTTTGACAATTTTCTATATTTCGAAAGTCGTCCAATTTAATTTTTTATTTAATGTCTAGGATCAGAAAAATAAGCGTTGAAAAGTTTTCTTTGTTTTTCTTAAAGAGAAAAATCCAAAAATATCATAGACGCTTTGTTTGTATTTTTTAATCAACGTCTTTATTTACTTGTTCAACTGGTGTCACCAAGGAGCCTATGTTTCTATAGGAACACTGGTTTACACGCCATCTGGGCACCACACCCCCACCTTGTTTGATTTGTTCTGTTAAATGAATGGTAGATAGGTGCCGAGGGGCTCTTGCCTCTTTAGGCACATTGCACTGGGAGACCATCTGAGTCTTTGCTTGATGAGCCTTCCCCCACCGACACACTTGCATGCCACAGGAACTACGTGGGGTTTGATCCCTCTTTGAGGGTACGTAGGCCCTAGGCTTTTATCCTAGGTCAAGCCCTCCCTCATTTTCTTCCTTGATTGTATATATTTTTAAGGCCAAATAATTTCAATATTAATTTTTAGGGTAACTGTCTTTGGACGAGGGAAAAAGGGTGTCTAACACCTTCCCTTCATCTCAATCAGACTCCCGAACCCAACATTTTGTGAAAATTCATTTTACCCCACGTTTGAACTTATTTTTCTTTTTCCAAATTTTGTTTGAAAATTTGGTGGCGACTCCCGTCGAAGGCTCGGACTTCACAGTCCTTATATTTATAAAGAAGACAAACTCTAGATTTTTCATTGTTTTAATTTATGTTGAGGACATAAATATTGTAGGAACTCCAGAAGACATTTCAAAACCTGCACAGTACTTGAGAATTGGATTTGGAATGAAAAATCTTGGGATTCAAGATTTTGTTTGGGATTTAAGTTCCCCTATGATCATTCGTCCACTTGATATAAATACATACCATTTTCATCCTTGAGAAGATAATAAACACAATTTATTGGTCCTGAAGTACCTTAGTACAATAAGGACACTTTTTACTAAACTAGGCATAGCCATTGCAATAAATTTGTTAGCAAAGTTTAGATATCTTCAAAGAATATCTTATCCAAATTTACTCTTCTCAAAGGAAGGAAAACCATAATTAATTGGATATGTTAATGTTGAATATTTTTATGATCCCCGCAAAGCTCGGTCTCAAAATGTTACATCTTTACATATGGAGAAACTTTTATGACAGTAAGTGAAGCAAATCGTTACAGCTACATCATTAAATCACTCAGAGATATTGGTTATTCATGAAGCAACCTATATGTGTGTTTGGTTGAGAACCATGATTCCTCATATTAAAGAAACATGTCGGTTGCCTCCAACCAATGCAGAACCAATAATATTGTATGAGGAAAATGCAGTATGAATCATAAGATATTGGTGGACTACAAAAGAAATGTGATATTGGTATTCACAAAATTCAACTTAGCAATAATGTAGTTGACCTTTAATTAAAGTCTTTTACCTCAAGCTCTTAAGAAGCGTGGATACAACATTGAAATATGAAGTCTTGAAGACTTTCATGACATAATATAAATTTGAGGGGAAGAAAAATAACTATGAATATTGTACTCTTTTTCCTTCTCTAAGTTTTTGTCCCACTGGGTTTTCCTTAGTATGGTCTTAACGAGGCATATTCATACGGAGTCCTGAAGACTTTCATTATAAAATATAAACTTGAGGGGAAGTAAATTACTTATGAATACTGTATTCTTTTCCCTTCGCTAAGTTTTTGTCCCACTGGGTTTTCCTTGGCAAGGTTTTAAAAAGGCATATTCATACGAAGTCCTGAAGACTTACATTATACAATATAAATCAAGGGAAGAAAATTAATTTTGAATTATGTACTCTTTTTCCTTCGCTAAGATTTTGTCCCACTGGGTTTTTCTTGGCAAGGTTTTAACGAGGCATGTTCATAATGAGTGGTCATCCAAGGGGAAGTATTATAAATATATGTATTTATATGTGGATGACCACATTTTCAACATTGGGTTCTTCCTAAACCCTCCACATGATCTCTTAAAGATCCTTAGTAACCTCTCCATGAAAGCCTCTTTAAGAGAATTGTGTAACCTTCCAATTAGTGTGCTTAAAGGTACATTATTGTGTTCTTAATGCTACCTTATGGCTAGAGTCCTATAAATAGAGGCTATTGTAAACAATTGAATAGATGAATGAATTTGGTGCATCTCTCTCTTATGTTCTTATTGTTTCTCTAAGTTCTTTCTCTTATGTTCTTGTTGCTCCTAAATTCTTTGTTTTACAACAAATTGTTACATATAATACCCTTTGATAAATCTAATCCAGTTGATTAACCATTAAAAAAGTTCTAATCCTATTATATATAGGGATGATCAAAGAATCCTTTTCGTGATCTGGTATTTATTGAAGTTAAAATCTTTTTATAAACTAATTTATTGAAGAACTTCTATTTACTTAATAAATTGGGTTTTTTTTTGCTGGACTTAATAAATTAGATTAATTTTTATAAATATAATATAAAAAGTTATTATTTTATTATCAAGTAATAAATTAAATATTTAAAAATGATTTAACTCCATATTTATTTTGTCTATTGTAAATTTCTTTTTATTCTTTTTTTCTACACACATTTTTTTGTCTACGATCGAGATATCCATAAAAGTAAACTTGATGACTAATCTCTCGAATATTGTGAGACTCATTATTGGGGCGACCCTCCCAACATATGACAGTCTATTCCTATCCCTTTAAAAGTCAAACTCAGGAGACAATAGTTAAGAGAACACAGATACCTACAAACCTGTCCATATCTACTACACCATATTGGTAAAGCCAAAAAATAAATGTGAAGTTAAAATTATAAATAATATAAATTTTAGAGTCAAGTTATATAAATTATAAATAACGTGACGTAGCGAAAAAAAATAAATGTTAAGTTAAAATTGATAATTATAAAAAAATTGAAATATTTTTTAAATTATATTATTTTCAATTTTTTGGTAGGAAAATGGTGTGAGAGCCCAAAATAAATTAAAAAGAAAAGATTCAAAGCCTAGAAGGCCCATAGGCCATAGCATCTATATATCTATATAAAGCTGAAGTTGAAAATTGTGGTGCTGACACGTGGACATCCTAGATGAGCTCTATTCTTTTTTTTTTGGGTCAGTTAACATCTACTTTTAATTGTCTTTCTCATTGGCTCTCATGTTTGACTTTTCCTAATTTGATTGGTTAAAATTTTGACTTATAAATTATCTTTTACATTTTCATTTAAAAAATAATCTATTTATGCTAATCTAAACACGTATCCCTTTGTGGATCAAAGTTACTTCAATAGTGAATTTTTTATTTTCTTTTTGAATTAAATAATATATCTATTTTCTATGCAAATGTACATGTCTCACATCCTGAATCAAAGTTACTTTAATAGTTAATTTTTCATTTCCTTTTTTATTTAAAATATTATTAAAATTTTTTGATATGTGTGATATCATTACTTATTACTCTTCTCTATGTCAGATTTTGAAAAGCACAATCTCTTAAACCATTTTCATCTATTATTCTTATCTAAACTTTTTCATTAACACAATTTTGCAAACTAAAATTATAATTTCACTCTCTCCTATGTTAGACTTTTAAATCTTTTAAATTAAATCTATTTCACAATTTCAAATATAATTTTGAAAGAAGTCATGCTTTAAATATGATGTTAAAATTGTCCAATAGATGTACTCATCTTTCTCTATGCACCATCTTTCTCCCTCTGTCTTTCCTATAATCTCTCTTTATATATACTTCTCGCTTGAGTTCAAAATGGTGTACGAAGGTTAGTTTTCATTTCTCACTTTGTTTCTTCATTTTATTCTCTGGTCCCCCTTTTTTTTCCTTTTTGATTGATAGGTTATTAATCTTTATAAATTATTCCTTTATAGTGTGTTAATCATAATTTGTGTTCTTCTATATATTTTGTAACTGCGGAATATTCCACCATGGGACACGTGGCACTGACCTTCTAGAAGCCAGGCTTAAGCACTCGCTAGAGACACGTGGCACGACTCATCTACCAATTACGTGGCCCTTAACCACGTCATCTCACGGAGCATCCCCCCAACCAGACGTGGGAACTCCACAAGCCTCGTGGGACGACCCACGTCCCATCGTGGGTCAAGCACGATGTCCCCACACTCGAGTATAAATAGACCCTCACCCGAGGGACTAAAGAAAGGGGGAGGATATGCAACCTAAAGGATTAAAGCACCTAATCTACGATATCTCACACATACTCTCGGTAACCTGAGCACCCTCAGATACCTCACGCAAGTCCTCTGCACACTACGGGCTTCGCCGTAGACCCTGCCAGGGGCTTCCAGCAACCTCTAGAGACCTGAGCTCTCTCCCACTAAGGCAACCTCCAAAGAGCGGCTCGCCCGCCCGGAGTACCTTAGGCACGTCTTAGCCGCACACGGCCCAATACAGGTAACCACCTTGCCTAACGGCTCCTATAGACATCAGCATGACGAACTACGTGAACTTTGATCACTCCCGAAGGGTACGTAGGCACCTAGATGCATCACCTAGGGACAAGTCCCCCAAGATTAAGACCCCTTGTGGTCCTAACTGCAAATTACAATTGTCTGAGCCAAAAAAGACAATTACAGTGGTGCCCACCGCGGTCTTATTCAGACCACAATGCCTTGCGCACTCTGCTGCTAAACGGCATTTCTTTTTCGGGGAGTAGGAGTATATGCCTAACGCTCAAAAACCCGTATTTGTTTTCATCTTGATCTTAAATACAGAATATATAGGATATAATACACCATGACCGAATCGAACGTCCCCGCGACCACAAACGACGCTAGTGCTTTATGACGCAGCACGAGGAATCGATAGGGAACGGCAGAAGCGGTCACAACTGAGGCAGGCGGATCAAGCGCAACCCAGCCTCAAAGCTCCTCAATAACGCAGGTAGCTATCACGGAAACCGTGGTCTATAACCCGGCACCTAGAGAGGAAGCTTGCCCTCAACACCCGTATGCCATGCCGCACGTCCCTTGCCCCACAACCGGCAATCAGGAGATGACAGAGCCAGCAAGGAACCCGCGAGACGCTGAGATCGCCCGCCTTCAAGCAGAGGTAGCAGCTCTACGTCAACAGCGATGGGAAGAGGATAGGAACCTCGCCCCAGAGAACGCGAGCGCCCAATTACCGCTAGTGCCGCACGGCGCGACGGCAAGGGCCTCCAGCAACCCTACCAGCCTGCCCGTAATTCAGTTCGGGACCCTACCATTGGAGTTCGCGCGATTATCGCTAACGGCGCCAGCACCTAAAATAGTGATCCCACCTGGACCGACCATCATCGCCGGACAAGCAGCACGACCCGTCACGAACTATCCGCGACCACCAGTCACAAACTATCCTTCGGGATCCTACCTCCATATGCCATGGGCAGCGGCCTACAACCCGAACGCCGCTTGCGGTGCAAATGCTTTCCAGTGGCCCACGTTCGACTTCCAGGGAAAGGGGAGACACCCCTTCACCCAGCAAATCATGAATGAGCACGTGCCCATGGGCTTCAAAATGCCCTTCCACATATAACCTTATGGTGGAGAAACCGATCCACGGGATCACTTGAACACCTTCAACTCGGCCATGTCAATATTGGGCATGACGGACGGCCAACAGTGCCGGGGTCTTCTCGTCAACCCTAAAAGAAGCCGCCCTAAGATGGTTCTCTTTGCTGCCTACCAATTCAATCAACAGCTTCGAACAACTGGCGCAAAAATTCCTCACACAGTTTGCCAGCAGCAAAGAGTATCAGAAAAATGAAGACTCCTTCATTGGTTTCCACCAGGAGGAAGGAGAAACCCTGCAAGCCTTCCTGGCCCGCTTCACCAAACTCTCGCTCCAGGTCCGAGGCCTCAAGGACGCCGTCACCATCTTTGTCATAAAGCATGGCCTTCGATGTTCACAATTCTACGGGGAGCTTAACAGATGCCCCGTCTCCACCTTACAGGAGCTTATGGACCGTGCAGAATGGTTCATTCAAGAGGAGAACGCTCAGATCGCCAAGGACAAGATGAGGAAGTTCCTAATAAGCAGGGCTGACATGGAACTTGCAGAGAAGAAAAAGGAGAAGACGGGGACAGAGAACCAAGCCCCCAAGGAGAAGAGCAATAGGAAGAGGTCACCTCCTCGACCACGGACGCCTCCCAGAGGATAGTTCATGAGCTACACTACCCTCAACAAATCCCATGTTGGGGTGTTAGAAGAAATTTATCACTCGGACATGCTCAGCTTCCCCCCTCAGGTTAAAAGACGGAAGACGGGAAAAGTGGTAGACAAGTTCAAGTATTGCCAGTTCCACAAGGATTACGGGCACGAAACCAATGATTGCATCCACCTAGAGGATCAAATTGAGGACCTAATCCGGAAAGGACAGCTCGGCAGATTCATCAAGGAAGAAAGTAGGGCCAATACCGAACACCCTCGAGAGGCCAACGACCAAGCGCCTACCCGCGGGGTTATTAACGTCAATCAACAACTTACCCCCTTGCTTGTACTGTTCGGCGTATCTCATGTCATCACATGGATACCCCTCCAGTACCTCTTTACCTGTAGTCAAACACACATATACAAATACTTTCATATATAATAGTTTAGGAACAACAATAGCATGTTAACCACTAAATAATTCTTACAAATAGGCAAGTAGGCAAACCACGTATCCACATCCTCAATCAACCGTATAGGGCAAGGATGGGAAACCCCTCACCTGGACGGCTTCCTTGAGCTTGTCCTGGAGTAACTCCCGCTCTGGACGAATTGTGGTTTCCTAACAAACGCATTTACGTGGTTAAAAATCTTAACTATATGTAACTCATATGCGTATGATATGCTCCTGCCTAAAAATGAACCTAGACGTCGCTAAGAATCGAGTTCTTGGTCTTATCCGTCTTCCCTCTCTTCCATGAGAGTCTCAAGTGTTACACACTTGGTTTCATACAACTATCGCTCTCCTTGAATTGGTTTTGGGGCATTGGATTCGAGTTACTAAACCTCAATATACTTTTAAATTATCCTACTTAAGGTTTCCTAACAATTACGAGGGGATTAAATTGCCACTTTAGAATTTGGACTTTACTGTTCCACAAGTTTCCACCCTTGAGAAACAAGAAAGTACCTAAAATAATTCTTGATGCTTGATAGCATATTTAGAATTATTCTAGGGCGTTTAAGATTGAAAAGAAGAGGTTTGAAGCCCTCAACATCACCCTTAAAGTGTATTTGGGCAATCTGAACAGGGACTCAGCACGTTAACGTCAAGGTTCAACCTTGGTAACCTCGAGCCAGCTCTTCATGGGTCTTGTTCAGCTAATATTTCAACAATATAATTTCAATAATTCCAATTCAAGCCTATTTACTCAAATCCAAGCTCAATCTTAATTATTAATAATTTCCCCAATTTATGAATATTTAGAATTTCAACCCCAAATCCTTCCAAATTCGAATTCGACTAAACCTGAGGGTATAGTCTCGATTCTTACCCCAACTAAGTGTTCAAGAACACTTCCTAGGTCTCAATCTACCATCGAAACAATCCAATCGAAGGTGGATCGAATAAATCCCTAAAAATGAAGAAATTGAGAGTTTCGAATGAAATTGGGGTTACCAACCTTTGATTCGATCGGTGGGAGGTGTGGAAAATGTTGTAATCGAGCTTCAGTGAGCTTTTTCGGCGTCGACTAGCTCTCCTCCGGCGAGATTCCTCCTCCTTCCCCCTTCTTCTTCCCTCACACGTCCTCCCTCTCGACTTCTTCTCTCTCTACTCTTTCCTTTTACTTCTTTTCTTTATTTCTTTCTTTCTAAAGACCCACGTCCCCTTTTCTCTTTTTTTTTCTTTTCCTTTCTTTTCTTTCTAAATAATATATATATATATATATATATATATATATATATATATATATATTTGATTAGTAATAATAATAAAAAAAATCTGAAAGTAATCTAATTAATTAATAAAATAAGTAATAATTAAATAAATAATAACTAATATGTATTTTTAATTTAATCTCTTTTTCCTATTTAATTCAGTTTTCCAATTTCTTAGGTCCTGAATTAAATCCTAAAAATTATTTTCTACTTCCTTTCTTTCCCTTTTATTTTATTTTGAACTTCGAAAAAATTTCCCGGGTATTACAAAATATATAACTTATGTTAAAAAATGTTAATGAATATTAATTTTTATTTCCCACTTTTTCTCTTCTTTTTATACACTCCTTCCCTTTTTGGCTTTTAATGGATAGATTATTAATGTTTATGATATATTTCTTTGTGGTGTGTTAATCCAAATTTTTGTTCTTCTAAATTTATAATATATATATATATATAGTTGATTCTTTTAATTTGTTCATGTTTCTTTGCTCTTTTGTTATATGCTTATTATTAATCATTTCATTTCACTATATTATCATCAGTTACAAAATAAAGAAATAGTTTTTCATATTATTTTATTAAAAAAACACATACCTTAATATACTAATTTAATTTATTCATCAATTTTTATAGTTTAATTGTTAGCTTAATTTCTCTTATATTTAGTTAAATGATATATTATCTCTATGACTTTCAGAATTCTTTTTTTACATGTATACTTAATTTTTAAAACTGTTGAAAGGAATTTTCTAGAGTAAATTCTATTTTTTTACAAAAAATATTTTTACACGTATCTTTAATAGCATTATGATAGTTAGAAAAAATAATTTTTAAAAATTAATATTTAGGGATTATTTATTTTGAGTAAAAAAAAAGTATTTAATTTATTTTAGTTTTTGGTCTAAAATATTTTTTTATATTAATCAAATACATATTTAATTATATAACTAATAAAAATATGAGTATTTTGGTTAGAATTGTTGAAATTGTATTTTTCTTATCTCTCAAAAGAGGGGAGTGTAAGTTTTCAAAATAGAGGGGAGAATAGTGTACTTTAAGGATCTCTGAGGGGAGAATAGTGAAATTTACTCTTAAACATTTGCTTCATACAACTTTAAATGTGTTTGCTTCTTTTTTATTCTTCTTTTTTGTTCTTAACTTCTATGGATATAAACTTAAATTTGAGATTTAAACCCTTTTATTTTCTAATGGCAAACAAAGTTTTGCTTGTGTTCTTCTTCACAGTATTTTTTGTATCCACATGTTCATTACAGAGACTTCCCAATATTAATTAACATCAATTAAAAAATAAAGAAATGAATTTTCATTAGTTCTAAAAAAATACTTAATTCTACATAGGTTATAGAATATTTAGTGTAATTTAAATTAAATTCATAATTACAATTTCTCTCTCTCTTTAATTTTGAATTTTAAATAATATCTAATAATCCGATGACTTCCAAATTTTATGTTTGGTTTTCTAATCTTTATCTTATTATTTAGGAATGTAAAATAAAAAATTTATAGCTTATGGAATTTTAAATAGTATTGCTAATAAAACTCTTAAATCTTCTAACGTAAACCATGTGCATTGTGGGAAGTTTACAGTATTAGCATCAATTAAAAAATAAAAAAATAGATTTTCATAAGTATTGAAAAAATACTTAATTCTAAAGAGTTTATAAAAGATTTATTATAATTATGAAAAATTTAAAATATGATCAAATGTCAATAAAATCAAGAATGTATAAATTGACATTTATTAAAAATATTACTGATAATTAAACCATTTGATTTTGCAATGTGAAATAGAATTTTACTTAGTCTGTTCTTTGTCTCACTGCGATTTATGAATCTACATGTTCATTGCGGGGAGTTTGTAATATTAGCATCAATTATAAAATAAAGAAATAGTTTTTCATAATATTTAGAAAAACACTTAATTCTATAAAGGTTATGAAAGAAGAATGTACCTACGGAATATTCCACCTTGGGACCGTGGCGCTGACCTTCTAGAAGGAAGGATTAAGCACTTGGTAGAGACACGTGGCACCACTTATCTACCAGTCAAGTGGCCCTTACCCACGTCATTTCACGGAGCATCCCCTCAACCAGACTTGGGAACTCCACAAGCCTCGTGGGACAACCCACGTCCCACGAGATCGTGGGTCGAGCACGATCTCCCCACACTCTGAGTATAAATAGACCCTCACCCGGGGGATTAAGGACAGAACGTAACCTGAAGGATTACAGTACCCAATCTACAATATCACACGCATACTCTCGGTAACCTGAGCACCCTCAGATACCTCTCGCTATCTCTCTGCACACTACGAGCTCCGCCGTAAACTCCGTCCAGGTCAGCCACCAGCAAGCTCACTCCTTCTCGGAGTCCACCATTTACAAGGCTTCCAATAGCCCCTAGAGACCCTAGCTCTCTCCTACTAAGGCAACCTCCTAAGAGCGGCTCGCCCGCCCGGAGTAGCTTAGGCTCGTCTTAGCCGCACACGGCCCAATACAGGTAATTCCTTGCCTAACGACTCTTATAGACGTCAGCATGACGAACTACGTGGACTTTGATCCCACCTAGGTGCATCACCTAAGGACAAGTCCCCCAAGGTTAAAACCCCTTGCGGTCCTAATCACAAACTACAATTGTCTGAACCGAAAACGACAGTTACAGTGGCGCCTACCGTGGTCTTATTCAGACCACAATGCCTTGCATTCTCTGCCGCTAAACGGCATTTCTTTTTCGGGGACAAGGGGTATATACCTAATGCTCAGAACTCGTATTTTTTTTCGTCTTGATCTTAAATACAGGATACACAGGATATAATACATCATTACCGACTCGAACATCCCCGCGACCACGACCGACGCTAGCGCCCTAAGATGCAGCACGAGGAATCGACAGGGA
Source organism: Senna tora (assembly GCA_014851425.1). Classification (NCBI taxonomy): domain Eukaryota; kingdom Viridiplantae; phylum Streptophyta; class Magnoliopsida; order Fabales; family Fabaceae; genus Senna; species Senna tora. Next base: position 22,727,697 of record CM026265.1, read on the forward strand.
ACGTCCGAAGCGGTCACAACTGAGGCAGGCGAATCAAGCGCAACCCAGCCTCAAAGCTCCTTAATGACATAGGTAGCCGTCACAGAAACCGTGGTCCAGAACCCAGCACCTAGAGAGGAAACTTGCCCTCAACACTCGTACGGCATGCCGCACGTCCCTTGCCCCACAACCGGCGGTCAGGAGATGACAAAGCCAGCAAGGAACCAGTGGGACGCTGAGATCGTCAGCCTCAAAGCAGAGGTAGCAGCTCTACGTCAACAGCGATGGTAAAAGGACAGGAACCTTGCCCCAGCGAACACAAGCACCCACTTACCGCTAGCGCCGCACGGTGCGACGGCAGGGACCTCCAGCGACCCTACCAGTCTGCCCGCAATTCAATTCGAGACCTTACCAATGGAGTTCGTGCGATTATCACTGACGGCGCCAGCACCTCCAGCAATGATCCCACCTGGACCAGCCATGGTCTCCAGACAAGCAGCATGACTCGTCACGAACTATCCGCGACCACCGGTCCAAAACTATCCTTCGGGATCCTACCTCCATATGCCATGGGCGGCGGCCTACAACCCATACGCTGCCTGCGGTGCGAACGCTTACCAGTGGCCCACGTTCGACTTCTAGGTAAAATGGAGGCATCCCTGCACCCAGCAGATCATGAACGAACACGTGCTCATGGGCTTCAAAATGCCCTTCCACATAGTACCTTATTGTGGAGAAACCGATCCACGGGATCACTTGAACACCTTCAACTCGGCCATGTCGATATTGGGCATGACGGACGGCCAACAGTGCCTGGTCTTCTCGTCAACCCTAAAAGAAGCCGCCCCAAGATGGTTCTCTTTGCTACATACCAATTCGATCCACAGCTTCGAACAACTGGCGCAAAACTTCCTCACACAGTTTGCCAGCAGCAAAGAGTATCAGAAAAATGAAGACTCCTTCATCGGTTTCCACCAGGAGGAGAGCGAAACCTTACAAGCTTTCCTAGCCCGCTTCACCAAACTCTCGCTCCAAGTTCGAGGCCTCCAAGACGTCGTTGCCATCTTTTTCATAAAGCAAGACCTTCGATGTTCACAATTCTACGGGGAACTTAAAAGATGCCCCGTCTCCACATTACAGGAGCTTATGGACCGTGCAGAATGGTTCATTCAAGAGGAGAACGCTCATATCGTCAAGGACAAGATGAGAAAGTTTCTGATAAGCAGGGCCGACATGGAACGAGCAGAAAAGAAAAAGGAGAAGCCGACGACAGAGAACCAGGCCCCCAAGGAGAAAAGCAATAGGAAGAGGCCACCTCCTCGACCAAGGACGCCTCCGAGGGGAAGATTTACGAGCTACACTCCCATCAACAGATTCCATGTTGGGGTATTGGAAGAGATTTATCACTCGGACATGCTCAGCTTCCCCCCTCAGGTCAAAAGACAGAAAACGGGAAAAGAGGTAGACAAGTCCAAGTACTGTCGGTTCCACAAGGATTACGGGCACGACACCAACAATTGCATCCACCTAAAGGATCAGATTGAGGACCTAATCCGGAAAGGACAGCTCGGCAGATTCATCAAAGAAGAAAGCAGGGCTTATACCGAACACCCTCGAGAGGCCAACAATCAAGCGCCTACACGCGGGGTTATCAACGTTATAGCAGGCGGACTGTAACGAGGGACCTCCTCGCTGCCGTAAAACAAGAAGAGGATGGAATGCTCCATACTCACCCTTGACTACGCCCCAAAGCACAAAAGGATGAGCGAACCCAAAGGAGACCCCATCACCTTCGACCTCACCAACCTAGAGGGACCAGTCCTTGACGACCCCATGGTGGTGACCGCCGTAATCGCCAACTACGAAGTCAAGAGAGTCTTGATCAACCAAGGATCTTCAGCAGACGTTCTCTACTTCGACACCTTCAGAAAGCTCGGGTTGAATGAAGCTAGCCTAAGGCCATTCCCCAACACGCTCTTAGGGTTCTCCGGAGCCCAGGTTCCAGCAGAAGGAATTATCACCGCCCGAACAACCTTGGGCACCCTACCAAAGGTCGCGAGCCTTGATGTAGACTTCATCATTGTCTCAGCACCGTCAGCATATAATGCAATCCTAGGGTGACCATCCCTAAATAAACTTAGAGTTGTAGTGTCTACCACGAAGCTCACAATGAAATTCCCAACACCCCACGGGGTTGGAGAAATCATGGCGGACCAGAAACTAACGCGAGCATGCTACGCAGCAAGCCTAACCAAGACTGTCAATGTCGCCCGCCTTGGTCTCAAACAAACGCGTGAGGAACCCCCCGAGGGTAAAGAGTCAGGAGAGAAGAAGCCACAGTCCGCCCGCCCGGACCTAACCTCCGCCTAGACTCCGAACGCACTTTGCACTCTCGTACCTTCTTTAGGTCAAGACGCATACGTCTCTACTTCGAATTTAGGATTTTCAGCCTAACTAAGGCTCGCCTGACCTAGGCAATCCGGATGTAATCATTTTGCTTACTTTCAGCTTAACTAAGGCTAGCCCGACAGAGGCTGCACGAATGTAACCATTTTGTCTATCATTAAAAGTACTTCTTTCCAGCTAGAGACAAGACTTCAAATTTGCAAAGTACTCGCGTAAGTCCTACCACAAGACAGTGGGCTCGACCGCCCCTAAAAACGCTAAGCGTCCCCTGGGCCAAGCTAACATTTCCCCCAGTAGCGCAGTAAAAACCCCTTGGGTGCGAAAAACACAAAAACGAACATTCGACAAACCATGCTAGCAAATCGCATACAAACCGTCCTGATCACGCGGTACTCATGCAAAAAATAACTTTTTACCCAGACGTAAAAAGATGACTACGAAAAGAGAAACTGCCAACGTACACGAACTTTTTGCCCATAAGTAAAAAGGGAAGCAGGAAAAACTCTTTGCAAACAATCATTCTCAATAGATGTCAAAAATGAGAGGGCGTCCGCCCATTACAAAGGGTAAACACCCTAAAAATTACATAAACTTATTCTTGGCCATCCCCAAGATCTACAAAGGCCTTGGCCCTAGCAGGCTCCGCATGGCCAACACCTTTCGACGATCCCCGCCTGGTCGCTTCAGCTAACTGCTACGAAGTAGGTCCAATCCCTGGAGCTCGCCCGTCGATTCGAGACAACCCTTGGTGATCCACCAAGTGATCCGTCAATTGACGAAGATAAGCGATATTCAACGGAGGGTTTGTTTCCATCCGACCGCGAAGCTCACCCTCAAAAAACTCCAAGGAAGGATGTAAGGGAGCCACCCACTCCGCTGGAAATCTCTCCCTACGGAGACGCTCGAGCTGCTCGACCTCCAGGAGCATGCCATACATGCTCTGAGCAGGCAACTCCCCCTGGAGATCAGCAACGTCGACAACCTTGTCCTCAACCAGAAAGATTCTCAGCAGCGTGAACCTCTGCACCCCGTAAGGCTTCGCGGAGTGAATGCAGCTCCTGCTGACGCCTCTCCGCGTCATGTCGACGGGCGGCCAGCTCTTTACGAGTCCTCTCCAACTCTGAGCGAAGGAACGAAACCTTGGTAGGGTGTCCAGCTTCAGCCCTAAGACGGGCAACCTCGTGAGTCAGGGACTCAACCTTGCGTCCCTAGTCCTCACACTCCAACTTCTTTGCGGACAGCTCACCACGCACATTCGCCAACCTCTTCTTGGAGGACGCAACACTGGAAAATTGATCCCGGTCGCAACGAATCTCCCCCTACCAAAAGCGACGTTAGAGACACGAGTCAAAGCAAAATAAGGAGAACACCAAGATGAAGGAACTCACCACACGCTTCTCCCACTCAAAACCGGCCTGGTGAAAATCAGCCAACGCCTCAGTAACCCGTCTGAAGCCTCGAACAGCGAGATTCAGGGGAGAAGTATCCAGCCCCCTGGCTTCCCTCTCCCGCATCTCCACGGGGAAGCGCCTGCCCAACGCCACCAGCTCAAAGGGCAATCCCCCCTCCGGTGCCCCAAGGGGTTCAGAAGAGCCGACGCTCGACCCCGGAACAAGATCTCTCGTGGCAGCCACTTGACTCGCCACTACATTCCCTCTATCTAAGAGGGCTCTGGCCTCCACGGCCGCACCACCAGACTCCGCGACTTCCTCAGCCGCAACTTTGCCCGCCGTTGTCTGCGATGCAGGAGAGTCTCCAATAGACTCCTCAACGACCACCCTAGCCCTTTTAGCGACAGGCTGATCGACCCCCTCGACGGGGCTGGGGACGGGAGGACGAGTGGATAGAATCACCCTCATAGGTGATTGCCGAACAGGAACGGAAGTGGGAACAGAGGTAGGAACAGTATCTCCCACCGAAGCCTCCACCTGCACATCCCCCCAGTCAGAACTCCGCCGTGCGACTTGTGAAGACAACCGCAACTCCACACCAGAAGGCCGCTTCTTCAGCACTCCTTCCTTCCTCTTGGACAACTTTGCCGCAGAGGCTCCTCTCTTTTCCCCCTCCCGGGGTTCACTCTCGCCAGCCTTTCCGTCTTTCTTCCTCTTCTCCCTCAAAAGAACCTCCTGACGTCGCTCACTCTCGGAAGACGAAGGCACGGGCAACCGTCCTTCCCTCTCGCACCAGCAGGGACATCGGCGGCAATTTCCAGAAAAAGGCCATGTTGTCCATTCTTCTTCCCCCTACTCCGAATGACGTCGCGAGTACGGCTCAAAGAGGGAGGAGGAGGAGAAAAAGAAGGAAGATCCTCTAAATCGGTGTAGTCGAAGGGGTAGAAGCTATAATCATCTCCTCCGCCAGCCATTGCTAAAGCTCGACAAAAGCAAGAATCAGAAAGAACAAAGCAAAGACAGAAAACAAAGGCAACGGAGAAAGGTGAATGCAAATGCAAAGTCACAAACTTTCGAAGGCTGGATACTTATAGGATACCCAGAGGCGCGACGATTCAAAAACATCAACCCCCTCGTATCCCACAACGGATAAAACCAACTATCCTCTAAAATCAAGCCCAGCTACAACCATTCGCTCCAACCGCACACGTGGAAAGAAAGGACAAACAAGATGCACAGCCTGGGCAACGGGGACACAAAGACTGAAAAGCCCTCGAGAATCCAAGAGTCGCCTCGAGACACCTGAGGGCCTTTTCGAAAAACTCTCTGCCCAGGGTAATGATGGCTGCCCTCGGAAACGAACCCGCATTTAATGAAGGAGAAACGGCGGCAAAACACCCAAACGTCAGTGGCACCCGTTCAAGCTCTGACACGTGACACCTGCTACAAGCCTTCTCCTTCAACAAACAACCCTCACCAAGAAATCCACAGTCGGCCACTAACCACGGATGAACATAGCCAGAGGAGAGCCTTTCAAAATGACCAAACGGCCCCTGGCCTTTGGATTTCTCCCACCAGCCTGCAAAGGGCATTTTGGGAAATGCCCCTCTGAGCAATAATGACTCCACCTCAGTAAGTCACTTACTTCTTGCAGAGACGGCCCAAAAACTTGCTGAGAAGTCAAGCGTCCAACCATCCGAAGCGGGACACGTGTCCACTCCAAAGCGACTCCTTTTCCACGGAACGATACAAGAAAAGCTACTTCGCGGGTCGGACGATCACCTCCCATAACCACGATTCTAAGCGGACGAGCTCTCCCATGAGTAAAGACAGCGAAAAATTCCTAAGTATTCTACAGACAAGGGAACTTAAGTCCACGGGCGCCCGACACCCGTAGACTTGGGAGACTTATGTAACTACGGAATATTCCACCTTGGGACACATGGCGCTGACCTTCTAGAAGGAAGGATTAAGCACTTGGTAGAGACACGTGGCACCACTTTTCTACCAGTTACGTGGCCCTTACCCACGTCATTTCACGGAGCATCCCCTCAACCAGACGTGGGAACTCCAAAAGCCTCGTGGGACGACCCACGTCCCACGAGGTCGTGGGTCGAGCACGATCTCCCCACACTCTGAGTATAAATAGACCGTCACCTGGGGGACTAAGGACAGAACATAACCTGAAGGATTACAGTACCCAATCTACGATATCCCACGCATACTCTCGGTAACCTGAGCACCCTCAGATACCTCTCGCTATCTCTCTGCACACTACGATCTTCGCCGTAAACTCCGTCCAGGTCAGCCACCGGCAAGCTCATCTCCTTCTTGGAGTCCACCATTTACAGGGCTTCCAACAGCCCCTAGAGACCCTAGCTCTCTCCTACTAAGGCAACCTCCTAAGAGCGGCTCGCCCGCCCGGACTACCTTTGGCACGTCTTAGCCGCACATGGCCCAATACAGGTAATGTCTTGCCTAACGGCTCTTATAGACATCAGCATGACGAACTACGTGGACTTTGATCCCTCCCGAAGGGTACGTAGGCACCTAGGTGCATCACCTAAGGACAAGTCCCCCAAGGTTAAGACCCCTTGCGGTCCTAATCACAAACTACAATTGTCTAAACCGAAAAAGACAGTTACAAAGGATTATAATTTTGATTTTTTTTAAGTATGATAAAGTGTCAATAAAATTAAACGAGGAAATGGATATAACAAGAGATAAATAGTATAAGAAATTAATGATCAACTCATAAGTCATTAACTCATCATCATGCTACTTTAATTTCAGTAAATGGGAGAAAGTAGCTATAACTTTAATTAACTCTTGAATTCTAACCATATTTGAAACAACAACAATAAATATATACTAGAGGTTTCGCATGCACGTACCGTGCATGTAATACCCCGGAAAATTTTGAGGATTAAAGAATGATTTATTTAAAATTTCGAGGATTAAAGAATGATTTATTTCGGGGCTAGGAATTAAAACTTTAAAAGAATATAGAAAAAAATGTGAAAGTTAAAAGAAACCGGAAAGGAAATTTTTGTTTAAAGATTGTAATGCCCGAGAAAATTTTTCGAAGTTTAAAATAAAATAAAAGGGGAAGAAAAGAAGTAGAAAATAATTTTTAGGATTTAATTCAGGACCTAAGAAATTGGAAACCTGAATTAAATAGGGAAAGGGATTAAATTAAAAATACAAATATGTTATTATTTATTTAATTATTAATTAATTTATTTTTAATAATATTTATTTATTTCTTTATTATTTAATTATCTAATTATTAATTATTTTATTTTATGGTTAATTATTATTATATATTTATTTAATTATTAAAATCATTTTAATTATTTTAAAAGAAAGGAAAGAAAGAAAGGAAGAAGAAGAGAGAGAAAATGGGAAGAAGAGAGAGAGAGAGAGGGTCACGCATGAAGGAGGAAGAAGGGCAATAGGGGGATTTCGCTGAAAAGTGGCTGGAGGGAGCTAGACGACGCCAGAAAAAGTCACCGGAGCTCGGTTACAACATCTTCCACACCTCCCACCAATCGAATCAAGGTTGGTAACCCCAATTTCATTCTAAACCCTCAATTTCTCCATTTTTAGGGATTTCTTTGATTCACCTTCGATTGAGTTGTTTCGAGGGTAGATTGAGACCTAGAAAGTGTTCTTGAACACTTAGTCAGGGTAGGAATTGAAATTATATCTTCGGATTTAGCCAAATTCGAATTTGGAAGGATTTGGGGTTGAAATTATAATTATTTCCAAATTGGGGAAATTGTTGATAGCTTAGGAATTGACCTTGAATTTGAGTAAATAGGCTTGGATTGGTCCTATTGAAATTATATTGTGGAAATATTAGCTGAACAAGACCCGTGAAGAGCTGGTCCGAGGTTATTAAGGTTGAACTTTGACGTTAACGTGCCGGTCCCTGCTCGATTTGCCCAAATACACTTAAGGGTGACATTGAGAGTTTTAAACCTCCTCTCTTTGATCTTAAACACCCGAGGATAATTATTAATAATTTATTAAGAATTATTTTAGGTACCTTCTTGTTTCTCAAGGATGAAAACTTGCGGAACAATGAAGTCCAAATTCTAAAATGGTAATTTTATTCCTTCATAATTATTAGAAAGCCTTAAGTAGGGTGAATTAGAGGTGTATTGAGGTTTAGAAACTAGATTTCTTAGAACACAAGTTGAATCAAAATGCTTAGACCTTCCTAAAATTAGGATTCCATCCAAACAAGCTAGATAAGCTTCCTTAGATGCGAATACAAGTAGATAGAGGTCTAATACTCAAATCTAAGTATGTGAAACACTCAAGTAGAGTGTTATATTCGAGTAAGTCAAGTGTTCGACGAAGGATACGCATAAGTCGGGATAGAGAAGTCCAATAAGACCAAGAGCTTGACTCTGTGGCAACCATGGACTACATGTGAGAGGAATGGAGAGATAAATAACGAGTTAAGCTAAGTAATAACTTTAATGAAGTAAATGTTGTTCTTATAGGAACAACGGCACGCAATAGAGTGCAACAGGAACTCCGAGGAGACTAAAGTTACAGGAGAGGATTGCATGGAAGGTTGGCCAAGGTGAGGGCTCTTCCATCTCTGCTCCGAGGAGTGCATGGATTACATACTCATGTAATCCACATATGCATGCAACCCTAGGAGCACAGATGGAAGAACCCTCACCTTGGCCAACCTTCCATGCAATCCTCTCCTGTAACTTTAGTCTCCTCGGAGTTCCTGTTGCACTCTATTGCGTGTCGTTGTTCCTATAAGAACAACATTTACTTCATTAAAGTTATTACTTAGCTTAACTCGTTATTTATCTCTCCATTCCTCTCACATGTAGTCCATGGTTGCCACAGAGTCAAGCTCTTGGTCTTATCAAACTTCTCTATCCCGACTTATGCGTATCCTTCCTCGGACACTTGACTTACTCGAATATAACACTATACTTGAGTGTTTCACATACTTGGATTTGAGTATTAGACCTCTATCTAACTTGTATTTGCATCTAAGGAAGCTTATCTAGCTTGGTTGGAAGGGATCCAAATTCTAGAATGGTCTAAGCACTTTAATACAACTTGTGTTCCTACTTGGGTTCTAAGAAATCTAGTTCCTAAACCTCAATACACCTCTAATCCATCCTACTTAAGGCTTCCTAATAATTATGAAGGAATAAAATTACCATTTTAGAATTTGGACTTCATTGTTCCACAAGCTGCCACTCTTGCGAAACGAGAATGTACTTAAAATAATCCTTGATTCTTGGTAGCATACTTAGAATTATTCTAGGGTGTTTAAGATTGAAAAGAAGAGGTTTGGAGCCCTCAACATCACCCTTAAGTGTATTTGGGCAAACCGAGCGGGGACACCCGGCACATTAACGTCAAGGTTCAACCTTAGTAATCTCGGGCCACCTCTTCACGGGTCTTGTTCAGATAATATTTCAAGTATATAATTTTAATAATTTCAATCCAATCCTATTTACTCAAATCCAAGCTCAATCCTAATTATCAACAATTTTCCCCAATTTATGAATAATTAGAATTTTAACCCCAAACCCTTCCAAATTCGAATTTGGGGAAATCCGAGAATATAATCTCGATTCCTACCCCAACTAAGTGTTCAAGAACACTTTCTAGGTCTCAACCTACCCTCAGCTCCTTTTCTTTCTTTCTCTTTCTTTTTCTTTTTCTTTCTTATTTTCTATCTAACCAACCCTACGCACCCCCACCCCAATTTTATATAAAATAAATAAATGAATAAAATAAAATAGCTAATAATTAAATAAATAAATGTAATTAATAATTAATTAAATAAATAATAACTAATATTTATTTTAAATTTACTCCCTTTCCCTATTTAATTCAGGTTTCCAATTTTTTAGGTCCCGAATTAAATTCCAAAAATTATTTTCTACTTCTTTTATTTCCCTTTTATTTTATTTTAAACTTCAAAAAAATTTCTCGGGTATTACAATCTTTGAAAAAAATTTCTTTTCCGGTTTCTTTTAACTTTCATAATTTTTTTTCCTATATTCTTTTAAAGGTTTTAATTCCTAGCCCCGGAATAAATCATTTTTAAATCCTCGAAATTTTAAATAAATCATTACTTAATCCTCAAAATTTTCCGACGTATTACATTCTTCCTCCCTTTAGAAATTCGGTCCCCGAATTTCATCTCCTTCGTGGGTTTGTTGGCTTGTTGCCATCCCTTGGCTCAATTTCATCTATGGTTTCCCTCAATGTAGAGGTTTTACCGTTTTACCCTACGGTTCATCTTTACTTCCTATAAGCTCAAGGTCTCTATCTAGGTTCTACATATTCTTTCTGTGATCGTTTGTATTTCTAGTTTCATAGTTAACCACCCCTCCGCGAGATGTTAACTGACAGACTCCATCTGTCGTCGTATCCTTCCCCGAGGATACCTAACTTTCCTAGTTTCAATTCACTTTGTGCTACTAATTTTGCAATGGAGTGTCTGGCACGTGCCACATGCCATGCTCCAATTTAGTTCTCCGAGAAGTTAACTATTGCCTTCTCTAGTGAGGCTTACCTTGACCCAATCTGTTTGTCCAACTAGCTACCTTCGTAGTGACTTCTTATATCCGTCTTGGAACACACCAAGACACTAGCTATTTGCATAGCACACTAGGTTCTATTTCTATAAACTCTAACTGACGAAGTACTCCCCTACATCGGAGTCCCCATACTTAATTATCCTCCACTACCAAACAGCTACCCTTTTGCCGGTATGCCTCCGATATATTCCTCGTAAATGACTTCTCCAGAAAATTCCGTTTACAGCTTATTACCCCCTCTACTCTACATCTAGACTTACCGCTTACACGGCATACACCCTATGTAGGTGTTTATACTTTGTGCCATCAGTGTACCCAACCCTTCCGAGGTTGTTACACTCACTACCGACTCGGTTTATCCTACTCGTGTCCTAACGAAGCTAAAGGCCATGATACTAGCACAACTATGTATTACACTTACCGTTTCTCCACCAAACGGTAAAGGATCTTACATTTATGACTCGTGTTTCCCTTTCTTTTCCAGACTTCTACACTTACCATTAGTGGTTTCCATAACCACCTCAGGTTACTCCATTTCGACATCATATGTCTTACTGACTTAGACTCTTCTCTGACTATTACTTGTAGTCATTTCTGTTTGTAATGGAAACTCGTTAGTCTCCTCCTTACCATCATACTCATTACTCTGCCTCAAGCTCATTTCGGTCTTCTCATCCAAAGACCTCGCTTAACACGACTATGACTGTGGATCTATACGATCCTCAGGTTGGTCCACTTAGAGTTGCACATCCTTTGCTAACTCTACTCATTAGATTTCCGTTGGCTTTTACCCCAACTTGGCCCACTCGGACTCCTTAACTCACTTAAACTCTGTATTCCTACTTGAAATACTTGATCCCTTAACTCCAACATGAATCTTTCTGGACATGCTCTACTCCCCTTGACTAAACGGGATCCGCTCCCACGATTTGACTCTTTCCTTTCTTACGGTGTGGCGTATGTTCACGAACATATACCACCTCTCGCAAGTGTGTTGCCCATTGGGTTCCAATCGCCCCCAACGGTAGCATACCTGTCTTATCATTTTGGCTCGCATCCCTAGATGGCTCGCATCCCCAGATGCTTACCCGACTCCATTCCCGTATTCACTCTCTTCTTTTCCATTTCGTACCTACGTGGTACTCTTTCTTCGAGTATTTCTCAATACTCGTTACTCACTAAATTCTCCTTCTTGATTAACCGTCCTTATAGTTAATTTTCCCTTTATGGCACCCACATGGCCATTTATACGTTTGGTTTGTCCACTCAGTCTCCACCCATACACGGGCTTCCGACTAACGGATTTACGGTTCACCAACCTGTGGAACTAGCTTACCTAGCTATGTCCACTACAATTTGTGTACTATGCATACACTTACGGTAGTAGTTGGTTCTCCACCTCCTACTTGACTCTTATCCTATGGGGTCCTATAGGCTTCCGCTCTTCCACTACAATCTATGTACTATACATACACTTCGGCTCCTTTTCTTTCCTTCTCTTTCTTTTTCTTTTTCTTTCTTGTTTTCTGTCTAACCTACCCTAGGCATCCCCACCCCAATTTTATATAAAATAAATAAATAAATAAAATAATTAATTAATAAAATAGCTAATAATTAAATAAATAAATGTAATTAAAAATAAATTAATTAATAATTAATTAAATAATAACTAATATGAATTTTAAATTTACTCCCTTTCCCTATTTAATTCAGGTTTCTAATTTTTTAGGTCTCGAATTATATCCCATAAATTATTTTCTACTTCTTTTCTTTCCCTTTTATTTTATTTTAAACTTCGAAAAATTTTCTTGGGTATTACAATCTTTGAAAAATTTTCCTTTCCGGTTTCTTTTAACTTTTATAATTTTTTTCCTATATTCTTTTTAAGGTTTTAATTCCTAGCCCCGGAATAAATAATTCTTAAATCCTCGAAATTTTAAATAAGTCATTCTTTAATCCTCGAAATTTTCTGAGGTATTATAGTCATTTTTAATATCCGTACTCGTATCCTATCCAATATCCGAAATATCCGAAACACTTGAAATATCCAAAATACCCGAGAAATGTATTGGATATTGTATATTGGATACCCTATAATCAAGTAAACTACCCGATATCCGCTAACCAATATCCACCAAATAAATAAATAATTATAGAAATAATATTTTAAAATTAAAAATACATAATTGTTATAAATACAAATAAAAACAACAATTTTAATAATATTATATACACAAAATTTATTTAATAATATATATTGTATTTAATATTTAATATTATATTTTATAATATATATTATTTGGATATCGGATATCGGGTACCCTATCCGTCCATTCATTTCGGACGGATATAGGATACCCGAAGCCAATATCCTCTCTCGCCCAATATCCAATGAATAGTTATATTTTACTATCCATGCCCTATCCGATATCCGATACCCGAAGTCAATAGTTATATTTCGGACGGATACCATCGGATATCCATTCTTTAAGTACCCATTGCCACCCCTGGTAGGGGTGTAACTTGTAAGGGCTATTTGGCAGAGATATTCATGGTTATAGTATGTGTAGAGTACCTTGATCCTCGTTCTCAGACCCATAAAAAATTATCATCCTTATTCCCGGACCCATACCCGTGCAGGTATTAATATCAATCATCATCCCCAGACTCTATGGGTAAAACATACTCGAACTCAGACCCAGATCCAGAGAAATTTAAATAGATATTTAAAAAATATATATAATTTATTTACAACAACTTTATTCATTTAAAATAACAAAAAAAATTTGATACAAAAAAATGTAAAATTTAAGAACTTCTCTATCCAAATATTTATTTTTGGCTTAGTTTGTTTTAAAAAAATGTTAATTAGTTATATATTAAATCAAGAATTTCTTAGTTTGTTTTAACTTATATATATATATATATATTAATTTTTATATAATATTAATATTATATTTAATTAGTATATATTATATAAATATATTTTAAAAACATATTACTATAGCGAGTAAGGTCTGAGGTGGGTACCCCTATCCCCAGATTCGATCCATACCCGCAATTTTGAATGAGTAAATTTACATACTTGGATCCATTCACTTTTTATCCGAACCCAGATCCAAACCCAATAGATAAAATAATAACAATTGTATTATTATAATATAATATTGTAGGGAAAGGCCCGGATCCACATGATCCGACCCGACCTAGGGACCGAAAAGAAAAACCGAAAAATAAACTAGGCAGAAAATATAAATATTGTGTAAGCTACTAACCTGGACGCCAATGCTAAGACCTCGGATCTTGCTAGTGCCTCTGCTCCACCAGGGCTGAACTCCAATCGATGAGCTCCGAAAAGGGCGGCACCAAACGTAGGACTCTACCTACGAGAGGTAGAGCCACATGTCCACGACTGATGCGCAGAAGAGGACTAAAGAGAAAGAGAAATTTTATACTGAGTGGGGTTTCCCAAACGGGACCCCCCATTCCAACACATGGAATGAGCAACTAGAAAGGGGTGGAGTCACTCCTATTTATAGGAGGATGAGAGAGCTCCCATCATTGATGCAAGCAATGTGGGACTTGGAATATGAACAAAATATCATGCTTTCATCATGATCACCTAGCCCACTTTGGGCCATGAGTACGGGCTCGTGTGTCCACCGATGAGAGTCATTTTCGTTTCGTTCTCTTCGTCTCTCTGCGAGCTTTCCAACGGATGCTCACTTGATCCGATCGGACTCCAACATGAGCGGATATTTAGTCCCGAAGACCCCAATATATCCAACATACTCCCACTCGCACATGGTGGGAGGCCCATGACTATCCTTATCACAAAGGACTTCTCTATTTCTTTATTTCTCTTTCTCTTGTCGTCTTCTTTAATACTCCGTGTCAGTCGTGACCGCTTGGCACGATATGTGGGAGCCTTATACTAGAAGCCTGTTAGGGCCCAGCTTTAAGTGATGCTACAACCCAAGTGTCTGATGATGTGACCACATGTCTCATCGAAAAATAGTGCCATGGGTTCCCTAGACGTGTTCATATACATGGCTAGTCCAATCCCTCCAAGTCTACAATAAGACTAGGACTTCAGCCACACTCAATTGCGATAGGTATCCACATCCATGAGAACCTCAAAGGGATCACATAATGGGTCGACCTCAGGATACTATCACACATGCATATGTCAACACAATCTTCCTTTCGACTCTTATCAGTTCAATCAAAGATAGCTGCTTTCCTGACAGTCTTCCATCGGGCCATATTTTTCCATAGCCTCTTGGAAAGATATCAAAGTAGCAAGCACTACCTTATCTCTTCATGACAGAGTCAAAGTGCATAAGGGTACCCTTTGAAAGGATTGATGCATCCTTTCAGGGACTCACACAGCATTGAAGCAGGGATTCATTCAGATGCTTCCCTTGTGGTTCTTAAAGCACATGCGGTATGAAACGCATGTTGTGGTGTTCTTGAGCGTATGTCGATTTTGATCCTCAATCACTTACACCACACAGACCTTAGTCCAGACTCACTTAGAATTTGACCTAAGTTTGCTACCACACTTCGCTCGCTTGACATAGCGCCAAGTGGAGCACTCACGTCTGGCTACAGGCATTATGAATAGCGGGGATTCATAATTCGATCATAAGACCTCATCATCTTAGCGGATCTCATCCTAGTACACTTACTAGGGCGACTTATCAATTCTCGGTGGTGGTTTCCTGTCCAACACTCAGCGCTTTTTAGCTGCCTCTGAATATTCACACTATACCCCATTTTGGTGTTCAAGGAAAAAGCACCCAAGTCTCATCTTGGCCCACACTACTTGCGTGTCCAAGGCGGTTGCTCGTGTGAGAGAGCCAACCTCCAAAGCCTGTACAACATACTTTATATATTGTGTAATAAGTACTTTCTATTTCTTGATCCACACAAAATAAAGGTATGCCTAGGCATCATGCTTTACTTATGGTCAAGAAATAGAGCTCTCACAAAGCTTGTCCTCATGACATAAACTATGTTAAATCACCCTAGTTCTAAGCAATCCAGTGTATCTAAAACACTTGTTTTATGGCTTGTATCTCTATACAGCCAACCCACCAATGCGGGTCCGTGAGGGTATAGAGCCAATGCTCTATCACAGGTCATACTGTGAGGACCCTCCCTCCGGTCACTTGATGCTCAGAGTAACACAACAGGGTAGTTAACTACTGTGTAACAATGTCTCATACAAAGTTGTGTTGCGTTCTCTTGTGGTACTTAGGCTTTCTTTGGTGTAAACCATAACTGTTTGACTTTATGAGATCAATGTCACTAGGTCAACAGCTCTATCTGTGATCTATAAGTGACTTTAGATCTTCCAATCCAAACTGCCCTGAACTGCTGATGATCATGCAATGAACTTCATGTCCCTAGTGGACAGAGAAATACATAATCTTTACTTGCCTCTTTGCAAGATGGTTCCAATGCTTAGCAAAGCACACCAAGACATGGATGTCGTCTCATCCAAATCTCTTTCCCAATCGACATCAATGTGTGGTCCGCCGTTTGCGGGTCATCAATATGATGAAAACAATCGATTGTCAGCAGTGCCCTACAAGTACCTTAGAACACTCTAAACAGTGTTTGACCTAGGTTTGACTGATAACGGCTAACAAAGCCGACTACAAAAAGTAAGTTGGAGCGAGTACACTCCTCATTGTACTTTAAGCTACCAACTACATGTATCAAAATACTATCCAATGACTCCATCTCTGACTTAGTCTAAAGACGTGTAGCAAGACTCAAACTCTTTCCTCTTACTACTAGCACATCACTCTGGTTCAGGTCCCCTCAATTGGAATCCACCAAGAATCTCTTCTTCATAGGATTCTTGTGACATAGTGAGTCAATTCTTGGAGCATTCTCCATGAACCTTGACTCCCACTGTCAAAACCATTTCCTTTATCTTAAAAGATGAAAGGATAGCCATGCTTAAGTGGCTAAAGCAGCCTTTGTGTTATTTCTAGCTAGTTATATGTCTTCTACATATAGCGTGAGGTAATAAAATACTCTCAGCTTTCTTGAAATGGACTGAGTGGTCAATTACCACGAGTCTAGATGAATATGTGAGATATGGACAGATCATTGGAGTCGGCATACTCTGCGCTCCTGGCCTTTTGCCATGAGACCTATGTGCTTTTTTTTTACATAGATCCATTCACCTAGTTTGCCATACAAGAAAGCGGTCTTGACATCCTAATCGATGTATCCCCAAACTTAAACTGGTGACCAAAGCTAGAATCAGACTCTTGATCACATAGCACACGAGAAGGCTTCGTCACAGTCGATACCTTGTTGCTGTGTGAACATCTTCACTGCTTAATGTGCCTAGTAGTGGTCGATTGACCCATCTGCCTCCCCTAACTTTTGAGAGCACACTTGTTCTCCAAATAGGTGTATCAACCACTGAGGAAGACACAGCAAAGCAACTAGTTGAATTACGGGAATGTAATTCAAAATGTATCACAACACAACCATTGTCGTAAAATCAGAACTAACACTAAGGAGTCATGATAAACATGTAGGTCACATTATATGCTAAGTTCTCCACGAAAAAATAGCTCATAATAAGTTCCGTCCAGTATCTAGAACACAAATCATATATAAAGATAAAGAGTGGCCACTACGCAACTTCGTTTTGTAGCTGCCCAACCTCTTAACTTTAATAATGCTTTGTTCCCACGAGGATACTTCTGCTCCCATTGAACAGAGGACGGAACTCCATGAACCAATGTTCATGGGTGAGAGGAAAATGATTGCTACAAACAATTTTTGCGCATAGTGCCTTATGGATTGGCACAAGCAACATTTGTCCTTGGCCAAAATCTCTTTTCCTCTCTTGCTTTTCCTTTGAACTGAGGCTACTTACCTTACACTTACCCTTTCTCTTCTTAGCACCACATCTCTTGGACCCATTGCCATTGTTCTTGGAGCCTAGAGCTCTAAGAAACTTTAGCCACTTAGGCTACGTGCTCGATAGATTTCAAAGCCTTATGCCAACAATCCTAGAGCACTAGGTGGTGTTTAATATCATCAAGAAACTTGATGATATTAGTGGAGGTCGGAATGACCTATATACACTCCCAATAGGAGGAAGAGATCTGGCAACAGTTTGAACTCACTGTTTACCAGTGGGGAGTGTTCAGGCTTACACACACTCCCAAATTATGTTTGATTTCCCCCTTAGATGCGTCTTCATGCTCTTGTCAGAGCGCATCTTGGAGGAATCAAACTTGATTGTAAGCTGCCTCAGTTTGGTGGTCATAGTGTCACCAAAGCGATCTCTCTAATGTGATCTACATTCACAAGTTTTGTAGTTATACTATCAGTCAATCCTAGACGCTAACACTAATTACACAGCTCCTTATTACACAACACACAACTCTTGAAAATTGTAATCAACGCAAGACGAGTGTAGATATAGCCAGTCTCTACATTCGAGAAGTGGGGTCAACCACTCTCATCACATAGAGAGCCTATATATGTACACCTTTCTCTGCTTGACTCAACAATTTTCATAGAATAGTCACATACTATTCAAAATCCCTTTTGGATTCCCACTATGTAAGCGATCAAGAAGAACATCGAGTCGCCACAGGCATGACCTCGAACTTCCACTTGATTACAACGCTTACGATCATTTAAATAGTCACTTACTATTTAAATTCCCACGTGGATAAGAATTTACATCGAGTTATGGGTTTGCCACATGCTGCCCCTAGCTCCCACTCAAGTAAAACACTTAAGGTAATTTAAACGATCACAAATCGCTTAAATCTTCTCTCTCGTTGTGTATGTGAATGAGTCAAGAGATGGTCATATCCACTCTTTAGACTCCAATTCACCCTAATTTCTCCCCATATTTGGATTTGTATCGCTAAAACGAGAAAAACGACTCAAAATTTGTCAAAATCGGAGCTAAAACGGAGAAATTATGCGCAACAAAAAATTTCGCGACGCTGGTCAACGGTCAGCGTTGACCTTTGGTAGTCGCCGGCGGTCAACGGGCGGCCGGCGACCACCGGTGCTCGCGACGGCGGCACTTTTCGCTGGAGTACCTTCGGCGCCAATCAGCGGCAGAGGTCGCCGGCGGCCAGCGGTGGTGTTGGTCGCCAGAGACTCTCCGATCGGTGACCCGCGGGCGGCGGCGGTCATCGGACCTCCGCCGGCGGCCGCGCTGCTCGTCGGTGAACCACGGTCGGCGGCTGCCGTACCTTTGTTGGTCGGCCACCGTCGACAACCTGCTTTGCCGGTCAATCTCTTCAGTCAACGTTCCCCATCCCCAAAACAGTAGCATACATTCACAGATATATATCTAATTCGTATGGTACACACATATATATATATATATATATATATATATATATATATATATATATATATATATATATATATATATTTATATATATATATGCATGCAAATTAGGATCTTTAATATTAAAAAAAAGGGAACCTAAACATGTTTCTAGGTTTTAGGATATGAGCTACCAATCAATATTGAATTAAAAATTAACTCATATAATTTAAATTCAAAAAATCACAGGACCCTACCCTACAATATATGATTATAACATGTTTTAAATCAAAATTAAAACATTTAAATAAAACTGAGAACATAAGCATGTTCCTAAGTTTTAAATAATAAATCATACAAGCCCTAAACATGTTCCTAACCCTTTTCGGTTCATCAATCCCTGGAGAACAGAGCTCTAGCATAACCTGCCTCTGATACCAATGTAGGTAAAGGCCCGGATCCACATGATCCGACCCGACCCAGGGACCGAAAAGAAAAACCGAAAAATAAACCAGGCAGAAAATATAAATATTGCGGAAGCTACTAACATGGACGCCAATGCTAAGACCTCGGATCTTGCTAGTGCCTCTGCTCCACCAAGGCTGAACTCCAATCGATGAGCTCCGAAAAAGGCGGCACCAAACGGAGGACTCTACCTACAAGTGGTAGAGTCACATGTCCACGACTGATGCCCGGAAGAGGACTAAAGAGAAAGAGAAATTTTATACTGAGTGGGGTTTCCCAAACGGGACCCCTTTTCCAACACATGGAATGAGCAACTAGAAAGGGGTGGAGTCACTCCTATTTATAGGAGGATGAGAGAGCTCCCATCATTGACGCAAGCAATGTGGGACTTGGAATATGAACAAAATATCATGCTTTCATCATGATCACCTAGCCCACTTTGGGCCGCGAGTACGGGCTCGTGTGACCTCCGATGAGAGTCATTTTCGTTTCGTTCTCTTCGTCTCTCTGCGAGCTTTCCAACGGATCCTCACTTGACCCGATCAGACTCCAACATGGGCGGATATTTAGATCCGAAGACCCCAATATATCCAACAAATATAATAACATATTATCTATATAAATAATATTATTATTTACCTTACTAGTTTTTGTACCCGTGCCCTGCACGGGTTATGTTTACAGGTATTTACATAATTTTTTGAACAATATGTTTAGAAATCAATATACATAAAACAAATAGGACATTGTTATACAAAAGTTTCACTCATACCTTCAGAACAGTATAATACCATTGATTGTAGTAAAATATATAATCAATAATTTTATTGTGCAATGCAAATGTTAGGGTTACAAATTTTCACGGTCTAAAAGTGCTCACCATTGAACAATGACGGGTGTATAAATTGCACAACATATCAACTAACATAACTATTATACTAAATATTTATACAACTTCTTGACCACACTTATTACTCATAAAAGAAATTACGTATGCAAAGATAGCATTGCCAAAATACAGAAGTATCATAAGTTTTGCTGGCAAATGAATATCAACAGAATGATGTAAAAGACAATTATGACTATGTAGACATTTTAAAGGCAAGATTATATACAATGCCTTGGAAAAGAGATGATATGAAATATGGATAGTAAAATTAATATTAACAACATCTACTGTGATTCTGTCGAGATCGAAAATTAGGTTTCACAATAATGAAAGCGTTAAAAATTAAACGCATCAGCTCAAATTCTGTAAACAATATGAATAAGGTAAATTTTATGGCCAGCATTGTTAAGAATTTAAAAATTGAAGATTCTGTGGTATTAAAAAAATCATCTAAAGAAAGTGAAGTAATATGTGTTACTAATAATAACTCTATTTAAGATTCTAGAACACTTCTTTGAAGACGACATTTTTAGTAGTTTTCAACTGACAACGATCAGCCTCAGAC
Source organism: Senna tora (assembly GCA_014851425.1). Classification (NCBI taxonomy): domain Eukaryota; kingdom Viridiplantae; phylum Streptophyta; class Magnoliopsida; order Fabales; family Fabaceae; genus Senna; species Senna tora. The sequence goes on from CM026265.1 coordinate 22,748,323, forward strand.
ACTGAAATCTTCAAACCAAAGTGCTTTTGAACATGTGAGACAACCAACATATAGTTGGCCCAGACTAAAAACAAGTCAGGGCAAATATATACCAACATTAGACAATGTCTGGCCTTGACTCTTGTTAATTGTCATTACTACCTATTATTTATACTTTTTTTCACACCTCTTATCAATCATATATTTTATTTTATATTCTATTAATTATTAAATAGATATATTATTGTAAGACCAATGATCATATAAAATAACTATAATAAAAGCTAAGTTATGATCAAATATAAATATAAATTTTGATAACTACAATATTTATTCCAATCAAATTCTTTGAACATATTATATACAATGCCTTTGAACCCGTGCAATGCACGGGTTTTGACTACAGGTGTTGCCATTATATTGAAATTTCCTGTATAAAAATTATGATATGTTCATAACAGTAGCATTCATAAACAGAATGAAAGAAATATTAACTCTTTCAAGTGATCTAATTTTCAGTGGGTGTAAATCAATCTAATAACAGTAATAAATATGAGTAAAAATTGAATAACTATATTGAAAGCTATAACATCCAACGTATGTTGGAATCATCAAATACACAGGAGAACTAATTAAAAGCAGCACTAAAAATTTACAAACAACACTATTTTATTTCATAACAATGAAAAAATGGAATTCATATAATGTCTATTAGGAGATATATGTAAAGAGTGCGCGTTGCAGAATTAACCATATCACCATTTCATGTTCTGTCAAAACACTATATTATATAAGATGAACTATAGTGTAAAAGTAAATAATAGTTTAGATTAAATCAAATAAAGTATACAAAATGAACCTATGTAAGAAAAGTAACAATGAATTCCGAAAATATCATAACTTAATTATGCCAACCAAATCAAATTGAAATAAGAAGTGTAGATCTTTTACTAATATGAACTCTATTTGACATTCTGGAATACTTCTTTGAAAACGACATTTGTAGTCGTTTGGATAGGACAACGATAGATCTAATACGAAAAGAAGGCATTACCAGCGACTCTGATAACAATAGATGAAGATTACAAAAATATCATCAATTGTGATGAAAATACGAGATTTTTATTTGAAAATGAAGAAAAGATACCATGTTGACTATGATTTGATGAAATTCCAACAAATGTTCTTGTTCTGTCCACTTGTGAACTTGTGTTGGTAATGTCTAACAAAAATTAGCTTTATTATTAAATAGCTTTATTAGTAAATAGATATATCTATTCCAAGGCACGACACCATGATTCTCTTTATAATATCAATTCAAAACATTTTCAAATTCTCCTCTAATCCTATTCCAATCAAATCTAACATTTAATTTTTTTCAAAAAAAAAATCAAATTTTTTTTTGAAAAAAAATTAAATCTCACATTTAATCTCATTAAAAATAAAAATAAATCAAATCTCACATTAGTCCAAATAATTACACTAAAAGACCCCACTAATGTTTAAAAATTACAAAGTTAGTCCACAGTTAGTAATTTTAATGATAAGGACCAAATTGATAACAAAATGATTTAAAAAGGACTAAATTGAAAATTCACATCTAATAAGGACCAAATTGAGAAAGATGGCATCTAAAAAGGACCATGTGTAAAATTTACACCAATCATTAAAAGACTTCAAATCATAAATATGAAAATACTAATTAATTTAATAGAATTAATTATACGGATGTAGATGGTGAAAATTTGGAAAATTCAAACATAGATAGTATCATTAGGCTATTCAGAATTAATGTCAGTTATTTTGTGATAGGATTTGCATAAATACGATAGCCAAAATTTCCACCTAATAATTATTAAATTATATTATTCCCAGAAATAATTGTTTAAAATTGATGATGTAGTTCCTGATTCATTTAAATTCATCGTTTTTTAAAATTCAGGTTCATAATTCTTCAAATCTTAATTAATTCGAGGGAATTAAATTGCCGAATATAGAGAGTCAAACATCGAAAAAAAACATATTATCATCAACTACATGGAAATTGATTCCAGTTATAATTAGGATATGCGTTCTATAATTAAAATAAGGAAGGTAAAGTTCATTAGGTGCTTGCTATCAAGTTTTCCAATAAAAATTACACATGTGGTAAAAAATTTTTGTATAACCAATCATTATAGAGAGAGAATATAAAAGACAATAAATTACCCAACCAATCAAAGAAGAGAGAGAGAGTAAAAATACAATTTATGATTGGTGAACTTGATAGCATGCACCTAATGAACTTTACCTTAGTTTTTTCCTTAAAATAAATATTCATTATCATTCATTTAAAGATAAAACATTGTAAAATACAAAGGAAAAAACTTAGATCAAGTTCTTTATATCCTTTTCGTCAAGTTTCCCAATATAAATATGACATATGGCAAAAAATGTTTAAATAACCAATCACAGCAAAGAGAGAATATAGAAACATTTTATATAACCAATCATAGAAAAAAATGCGTGTAAATACAATATATAATTGATGGAACTTGATGAAAAAGATATAAGTAACTTCACCTAAGTTTTTTCTAAATACAAATTGGTCAAATATTTAATGTACATAGATGAGACCTTAATATGAACAAAATAATATACAACTAACAAAAAGATTAATATAACTTATAAAAAAAATAAAATAAAAGAAAAAGATTAATATATAATGGGATCGATACATAGTTCAAACATTAATAGAAAAATCGTTTACTAAAAGTACTGAATTAATAATTATCTTTTTTTAATAAATCTAAATTAATTAAATAACTGAATATATAGTATCAAAATTTTAGAAATTTAACAATCTTTTCTATAATTTAATCTAACCTGATCATAGAAAAAAATAAGTATAAATACAATATATAATTGATGGAACTTGATGAAAAAGATATAAGTAACTTGACCTAAGTTTTTTCCAAATACAAATTGGTCAAATATTTAATGTACATAGATGAGACCTTAATATGAACAAAATAATATACAACTAATAAAAAGATTAATATAGATTGTAACAAATAAAAAAAATAAAAGAAAAAGATTAATATATAATGGGATCGATACATAGTTCATACATTAATAGGAAAATCGTTTACTAAAAGTACTAAATTAATAATTGTCTTTTATTAATAAATTTAAATTAAGTTTTGAGTTTATTTTATATATTTTAATAAATAAGCATTTTTTGCCATTTTGTAATTGTGTTCGTTTATTTAACATGCATTAGATTATATTCAAGCAAAAACAAACATACCTTAGATTATTCATATGTCATTAAGTACCTTTTGATCAATGTTCCAGATGACACCTTCAGTGCAAGGAGGAGTGGTGAGGTAGCCGACATACCTGTGAATCTGTAAAGGGTTGGTGGCACTTGTAAAGAGTTTTAGAAACATAACCATTGATCGATATACTACAGGGCTATCACAAATTTTCTAGATTATAGCGTGAGATAGGATAATTTGATTATGAATTTGAATTCAAAATATATGAATTAATTGTGCTAAAAATGTTGCAACTTCATCCACAGTGTTCAGCTCACACCCTTCCTCAACCTGTTGAATTAGTTTGAATCCAATAGTTAATAGGAAATTAAGTAATTAACAAAATTAAAAAAACTAAGAATTAAATTAGAAGAAGAAAAAGAAAGAACAGGATCCTACCAAATTAAAAAAACAAAAACATGATCAGATGATTAGATGGCATAAATTAATCAAAACTTAAGAAAGAGTTCAAACAAAGTTGTTAATTACCTCTATGGTCAGATGATTGGGCGCCATCCAATCGCAACAATGAGTTCGAATTACCTCTATGATTCGAATGATATTGATGAATGAAACGAATAGGATGATCATATTTATAATGCATAGATTCAAACAAATTGAAAAGATTGAGGAGTGAAATTTGCAATTCAGCATTTGAAATTGATTTGAAATAATTTGAATTGATTCAAACAAAGTTGTTATTTATTAATTAATGACATGATTCATGGAACGGAAATTGTTTGAATTTTAGAAATTAGGATGAGATATATCAAAAAATATTATTGAATCAGATAATTGTTTATTTAAAATGATTTGAATTATTGAGGATATATGCAGATTATTATGAAGGGATAATTTATATTGGATTTAGATTTGAATTATTAAAATTCAATATAAATGCAAGCATCAAGGGATTCTTAATAGATTGAAATAAAAAAATTTGATAATCAGATTCAGTTTAACTAACACATATCAGCAGTCAGCCAGACGCCAAGGTGGGCGACCAGTCAGTGCCACATGCTTAGAAAATAAATGTTAAAAATACTGATGTGGCAGGTGGAGGTTCCATGTCTCTTCTTTTATATAGATATAGATATAGATTTTAGATATTGTTATTTACTTTTTCTTTGTCTTCTTTATACTTTTATGCTGAAACAAAATGGAGTATTCAAAATTTTCAAATCAAAGGTATTTTTATAGGTCAAAGATTCATTTTGGTCCTCTATGTTTCACTCAAGTTTCAAATTAGTCCTTTATGTTTCAAAAGTTTTAAATTAGTCCTTTATGTTTCCCAGAAGTTCTAAATTGGTCCTTCCGTCCAAATCCGTCAATTTCTTAAGTTAACTGCTGATGTGGCGTGTCGAGGTGGACACATAATCTCTCCTACATTTATAAGATAGCTGACGTGGCCTTAGACACACTAAAAACACCCAAACGGCGTCGTTTAAGCCAAAAATAAAATCATGCTGAGAGGACCAATATGAAACTCTAATGAAACATAAAGGACTAACATAAAACTTCAATGAAACATAAATGACCAATATAGAACTCCAATGAAACATAAAGGACCAATATAGAACTTGAATGAAACATAAATGATTAATATATAACTTCAATGAAACCTGAAGGACAAATATAAAACTTTTGGAGAACATAAAGAACTAATATAAAACTTTTGAAAGATAAAAGACTAATTTAAAACTTGGATGAAATATAGAGGACCAAAATGGGTATTTGACCTATTTTTATATTTTTCATTTTCTGAAATATGTTTTGACTTTACAAACCAAACACATTTCTTAAATTTTAGAAATGAAAAAAATGAAAATTGTTTTCAAAAAATAAAAATAAAAATAGAAAATAGAAAATGTTTTTTTATACCAAACCGATTCTAGAGATTAATATTTTAAATCTTGTACAAGAGGATTGGGCCATCTACGATATATTTTTTTTTTGTCAGAAAGCCATCTATGAATATGATACCTAATTTGAAGAGAAAACCCCAAATCCGAAGCAAGACGACGGACGCATAGTCAGTTCGGACTCGCCATCGTGATTCACCACAATCCTCCGTTGCAGACGGAGACGCCTACTCAGTTCGGACTCGCAATCTAGTCTGTTATTTCCAATTTTAATCGGGTGAACATTTTCCATATTCTCATCGTAGGCACAGATTGCCCCGAAATCCCTAATCCCTCATCGTCGGGTCGGATTCGCAATTGTGATTTTCGAGCCTTATCTCTCGCGCCGAGCACAGCATCGTTTTGTGGGACCAGGTATGGGATTTCTTTTAATTACTGTGTAGAAATAGTACCTGAATATGTATTGTAAGCTTTTTGAAATCTTCAATTTGTTGTTTGTTTGGGTTTTGTTAAATTATTTGAACAGTGTCTGTTGGAGTTTTTGAATAGCTATATTAAGGTTATACAACTATGGTTTGAATTATTTGCTTTACATGATAGTTTTTAGTATTTTATGATGTGGATGTATCTTTTTGTTGCAATTTTATGATTTGATTTTTCGTTATGAGCTCACCCCCTCTCACAAGATTGCTTTAACTGTCAAGTTTGTCAATCTCAATTCTCACCTACTAGAATCAAGTTGCGAAGGGACTTTGGATTAATACAGTGTTTAATTCAAAGCTGTTAACAAACAAGTTTCTTAATTGAAAAAAAAACAACAAATTTATGAATTTCTGACACACCAAACATGGGAAAATGTTTTCTGTTATAATATATTGTCCACGCTACAAAAAAAAAAAAAAATCTTTTGAAATTTTTTCACAGAAGATATTTTCCTCTGGAAGCTATTTCTCGTTATAGTAAACTTAAGCCTCAAGTTCCTTATGTGACTTTGTGCTGCTAGTAAGGTTTGTAATATCATATGTTCTACATTTAGGAATTAGGAAGCGATCCACCCAAATATTTAGTTATGGGCCTTATGGCATTTTGGAGCAGGTTGTTGTCATTTGTTCTGAAGGTCATGGGTTCAAATTCTAGAAACAACCTCTTTACTTGCAGGGATAAGGATACTTCCCAAACCCCAACTGGTGGGAGCCTTATTATGCACTGGGTCGCCCCTTTTGTTAATGGCTCTTTGGGTTGGATTATGGTATTGATTTATTGCATGCCTAGTGTAGTGTGGAGAATGGCCATCATATTTTATAGAGGCTTTATATATAAAACTAATAGGTTATGCAAGGTCAAACCTATGTTTTCTTTCTCATGTACATGTACAGTTTCATGTGTTTGCTTTTCAATGCTTGGACTTTAGGCCCAAAAACTGATTTTCTATGATGTACCGTCTTCTCTCCTTTTATTTCCTTCGTTCTACTCTTTGCCATATATTTTTCCTTGTTACTTTTGCATAATCATTTTTAAATGATTTACTTATTGGTTTGTAGGGTTGAAGGAAGAGAAGAAAAACTTTTTTGGTCTCCTTTCAGGGAAAAACCATGTCGGTGACAGCTGGTGTTAGTGATACGGTAATAGCTATCAGGGATAAGCTTAGAGGTAAAATCGGGCAAACAAAAGTCAAGCGGTATTGGCCTGGTAAAGTTCCAGAATGGGCTGATGATGACAATGAAGAAGGTGATATTAGGATATCCAAGGAGGCTGCCTTGGAGAAAGCATTTCCTAGTCGAGAAGATTCAGAGATTGTTAAGGATGATCGTAGGCTCCGTCGTTTGGCTGAAAGCAGAATAGATAATCGGGAGGAAGTGAGAGCTGATCACCGGCGCATTCGACAAGCTGAAATTGTTTCTACAATTGAAGAGGAAGCCAGGAGACAGGAAGGGTTAGAATTAGAGGAAGAAGATGAGAGTGCTTTGGAGGAAAGAAGAAGAAAAATTAGGGAAAAGTTGCTTCAAAGAGAACAAGAAGAAGCACTTCCTCAAGAAGAGGAGGAGGAGGAGGAGGAAGAAGAGGAGGAAGAGGAATCTGAGTATGAGACTGACTCAGAGGAGGAACTAGCTGGAATTGCAATGGTAAAGCCTGTATTTGTTCCTAAGTCAGAGAGAGATACTATTGCTGAGCGTGAACGTCTTGAAGCTGAAGAGAGGGCCCTCGAGGAAGCAAGGATAAGGAGAATGGAGGAAAGGAAAACAGAGACAAAACAGATTGTTGTTGAGGAGATCCGGAAGGATGAAGAAATCCAGAAGAATTTGGAATTGGAAGCGAATGTTGCTGACATAGAGACTGATGATGAAGTTAATGAAGCAGAGGAGTATGAAGCTTGGAAAGTGAGAGAAATTGGTAGGATCAAGAGGGAAAGGGATGAACGTGAGGCAATGTTGAAGTATAAGGAAGAGATTGAGAAGGTGAGAAACATGACAGAGGAAGAGAGGAGGGAGTGGGAAAGGAAAAATCCAAAACCAGCTCCACAATCAAAACAGAAGTGGAGGTTCATGCAGAAATACTACCACAAGGGTGCCTTCTTCCAGTCAAATCCCGATGCTCAATCTGCAACTGTTGAAAATGATAACATTTATACTCGTGATTTCTCTGCCCCAACTGGTGAAGATAAAATGGACAAAACAATTCTACCGAAGGTTATGCAAGTCAAGCACTTTGGTCGCAGTGGAAGAACTAAGTGGACACATTTAGTTAATGAAGATACTACAGATTGGAACAACCCGTAAGTACACTTTCCCTTCAATTGTTCTATATCTTTAAAAGTAGTGCCAGATTGCTAGATCATCTTGTTTTATTTGCAAAGTCTTTTCTGTTTATCTCGACTTATAACATAAATCTGCCATGACACTGATCCATAATCTTCTACTTTATGCTTTTTTAAGGCAACTGTAGAAAGTTGAGTAAGCTCATATCAAAACCGACGCATAGTTCAATGGTTTTTATTTTAAATCCAGATATTTTTTAAAGAAAAAGTCTGAATATTGTGCTAATAATAAGCAAGTATATGAATGAGAAGAAATTTGTAAAGAATGGATTTAATTCTTAGTTCGAGATAATAAGAGGTTTATATATGTAGTTAAAACACAGTTCATTGGATTCATTATTTTATAGTAATGATGCAGAAAAACACCTTACAGATCTGATTCCACGTCTGAAATTGTTAACTTCACTTCTTTCTTGATTTCTCTCAATCTCTCTTTTCATTGCCTTCCCTCTGGTCAAATAATTCACTATTGTAATTTTGGTTGTGATAACTCAAAAAGATTTAAGGTTAAATGGAACTTTTCAATTAATTGATTATTGGCAGTTCTTTTATTACTGTATGAAATTCCTTTCATTTCTGTACATGAGCTCGTGTTTCCCACTTTCCCTTGATGCGTAATTTTGCAGTTTGTTTTTGTTCAGAAATTGCAGGCTTTTCATTAACCTTTTTCTTAACGGTTATTACAGCATACTTTGATTAAATTATATGCTTTTTAATCAGTTGGTTTTCATCTTATGTATAAAGTGTTTAGACAGACAAATAATGGCTACAACCAGACCAAAAATGATTCTGCCATCCATAAAAGCAAAAAGGAAACGATAAAATCTATCAATTCCAAATTGCTTTGTACTTTTTATTTCAAGTACTGGAGTTATTGCTGCAGGAAACTTTCTGTAGTATTTCTGTACCTTCATACTCGTACTTTTGTCTCCAAAATGCTGTTCATTTTTTTTTTTCAAGTGACTATTCAAAAATTTATTCGTGTCAATCGTTTATTTCATTAAGCTATAGACCAATTAGGCTCTGTGTAGTGATGAGTGATGTCTCAAGGTGGCCTAATTCTTTGTTTTCACTGTCGGACTATTTTGCAGGTGGACTTACAATGATCCACTTCGGGCAAAGTACAACGAGAAAATGGCGGCAATGAACGCATCCTTGTCGAAACCTAAAGGAAGCAAAAAATTAAAGGATTGGGAGCGTCGGTGAATTATTTTGTATCAGTATTTGCTTTTGATTATTGTATTAGACATACAGTGGAGTAGTAGTGTGCAAATTTATTATCCCTGTCCTTAGAGAAGTCTGTATTCTCTCTTGAATTCAATGATAATGGGGCTTGAATGACGGCAGTTCATTCTTACACAGGTATGTATGCTCACTGATTATTGATGGTAGGGCATGGTGATCATTGATCAAGTGCTGGTCTCTAATATCATGAATTAAAGGTGAATTTATTAATAGGTATGATTTGTGAATTTAGTTTTGTTATTTCCATGAATTAAGTTGAAGTGTCGACACTAGAAGGCCCATGCATTTAAGCATTTTCACTATTTGACCTTAAAAATGCATTTACTTCTAAATGAGTAAAAGAAGGAGGCCTAAAAGTGCTATCCAAATAACCAATAAAGCAGAGCCCAAACCTCCAAGCGACTAACCCCAAGAAAATCAACGCGGATCCTCTACCGTGATGCATTTGTACTGTTCGATTAGCTACGATTTTCGAAGAAAACATATCAAAAGTCAGGTACAATAACAATAAAAGTAGAAAGAACCAAAAACAGAAAAACTAGAAGTCAGCTAACAAAAGTCTATTCAAGCCTTCGGGAGGACAAGAAGGCCACAGAGTAGGCAGAGATCTAGAAGAAGCAGCACGAGCCACCCAATCAGCAGGGCTATTCATAGATCTAGGAATCCAATGAACCACATAAGTTGAATTCTCCACCATCAATCTTTTAATGTCTGCAATGATAGGCTCAATCACCTAAGGCACAAGATCCGCAAGGATCGTACAATCAATTTGAGAACACACTCTAGAGAGCTCAAGGTTGGTACAAGCACTAACACCTTCCCTAAGAGCTAGAGCCTCAGCCACTAAAGGGGAATGGCACCAAAATCTACGAGTTGAACTCGTAAGCAGAACACGATGATCATCTCGAAGGAGAAAATCAGTTGAACATGAGCTTGAGGATTCCTGGAAAGCTGCAATGATATTACACCTAAACATGCCTGAACCCACACCAAGTCTTGCAAAAAAGGAAGGGTGATAATTAGAGGCTTGAATTGCATAAGACGGAGGGACCAAGGGATTGCAATCAAAAAATTCCATAGCCTTCTCTACTGCATGAGAGATAACAGTTGTAGGGTTCAGAGAGGCTTGCTCAAAATAAAAGCTGTTGCAATCCTTCCAAATCTCCCAACAAAGCAAGGCAAACTTTGCTTGATTATCCTTCCAATTCCCACCTGTTTCTCTAATCAGTTTTAACCTCTGCCAGACCCAAACGACAATTCTATTAATTCTCATATCATCCAGAGCCCATTGAAAAATTGACCCAAACAAACTGGCTTTGTCTAAGGACAGAGTAGGAAAATGTGTTCAACGCTTTCATCATTTTGCCCACAGATATGAAATGTAGGAGGAAGAGCTATTGGCATCGTTCCCGACCTTGTCTCTTGCGGGGCGGTCGGTCACGTGGCACGCGTGGACTCCTTGGCTCGCTCGTATTTCTGCAACCCCGGCTGACGTGGGAAATTTTATCATCATATGAGCTGTGGATATGACAACTCTAAGCTGGCTAAGGGTCATTCGACCCAGGACAACGTTGTATATCGACGGGGCTGTTAATATAGTGAACCTAACTTTGGCGCGGGCGATCTTCGGTTGCACGCCCAGGGCAAGCCATGTCGTAAGGGTTCCTTGCGTTTCAACGGCTTGTCCAGAGAAGTCGACAAGCACTCCTTCCGTTGGTACCATCTGGTCCGTGCAGTCGGTCATTTCCTTCAAAGTTCTTGCGAAGAGTATGTCAGTAGCCGATCCGGGGTCTACCAGTACACGTCTGAGATCGAACTCGGAGATGTTGGCCGTGATCACCAACGGCTCGTTCATCTCGGTTGTGTTGCTAGTGCCGTCAACGGTCACGAGCTCCGTTTTATGTCGCTTGCTCTGGTCGCTACTGATGTCATACGGTCGGTCGTGCGAGGATTTTGCGAATTTGCAGGTGCTAGCCATGCGAGTATTGTCCTGTATTGGAAAAAGTAAAGAACGCGGGTTTCTGAGTGTTAGGCGGATACTCCTACTCCCCAAAAGAGAAATGCCGTTTAGCGGCAGAGTGCGCAAGGCATTGCGGTCTGAGGAAGACCGCGGTGGGTGCCACTATAACTGTCATTTTTGGTTCAGACAATTGTTATTTGCAATTAAGAACCGCAAGGGGTCTTAACCTCGGGGGACTTGTCCTTAGGAGATGCACCTAGGTGCCTACATACCCTTCGGGAGGGATCAAAGTCCACGTAGTTCGTCAAGGTGACGTCTATAGGAGCCGTTAGGCGAGGTAGTTACCTGTGTTGGGCCGTATGCGGCTAAGACGTGCTTTAAGGTACTCCGGGCGGGCGAGCCGCTCTTAGGAGGTTGCCTTAGTGTAAGAGAGCTCGAGTCTCTGAGAGCTGATGGAAGCCCTATTGGTAGGATGCTTCGGGACGGAGGTGTGTCTGCCGATGGTCGGACCTAACGGAGCCTACGGTAGAGCTTGGAATGTGTGAAGGATGTTGTGTATGGTGTCTGAGAGTGCTCAGAATGCTTGCTAAGATGGTTACGGGTAACGTTCTCTAGAGGTACTTTAGATGTCTTGGATCTGGTATAATAGTCCTTGATCTCCTGTTCCTTAGTCCCCCGGGTGAGGGTCTATTTATACTAAGTGTGGGAGGATGTGCTCGACTCACGTTCTCGTGGGATGTGGGTCGTTCCACGATGCCCAAGGAGTTTTCACATCCCATTGAGTGGGAGTCCTCGCGAGAGGATGTGGGCAAGGGCCACGTAAATGGCAGGTAAGTGGTGCCACGTGTTGCTAGCGTGCGTTGACGCCAGGCTTCTGGAAGCTTAGTGCAATGTGTCCAAAGGCGGAATATTCCGTAGTTACAGTATGTATTAATTTTCTTCTATAACTTGAGAAAATAATAAATTAATAATGCTGTTGTAAAACAAGAACTTAGGAACAAAAGAGCATAAAATAAAGAATATCAAGAATATGATAAAGATGCACCAAATTCATTCACCCATTCACTTGTTTACAATAGCCTCTATTTATAGGACTCTAGCCATAAGGTAGCATTAAGAAAACAATAATGTACCTTTAAGCACACTAATTGGAAGGTTACACAATTCTCTTAAAGAGACTTTCATGGAGAGGTTACTAAGGATACAAAGAAACAGGTGATCATGTGGAGGGTTTAGGAAGAATCCAATGTTGAAAATATGGTCATCCACATATAAATACATATATTTATAATACTTCCCCTTGGATGACCACTCATTATGAACATGCATCGTTAAAACCTTGTTAAAAAAACCCAGTGGGACAAAATCTTAGCTAAGGAAAAAGAGTGCATAACTCATAATTAATTTTCTTCAACTAAAGTCTTCAGGACTTCGTATGAATATACCTCATTAAAACCTTGTTAAGAAAAACTCAGTGGGACAAAATCTTAGCTAAGAAAAAAGAGTACATAATTCATACTTAAAATTTCTTCCCCTCGAGTTTACATCTTATCATGAATGTCTTTAAGACTTCTCATTCCAATGTTATACACATGCTTTTTGAAAACTTTAGTTGGCAAAGCTTTGGTAAAGAGATCAGCTACATTGTCGCTTGACTGAATTTTGCGAACATCAATATCACCTTTCTTTTGTAGCTCATGAGTATAGAAGAATTTAGGTGAAATGTGTTTAATCCTATCACCTTTAATGAATCCATCTTTAATGTGTATGATATATGTTGCGTTATCTTCATACAATATTGTTGGTTCGGTATTGGTTGTAGACAATCCATATACATCTTTAATATGATGAATCATTATTGTCAACCATACACACTCACGACTTGCTTCATGAATAGCCAACATCTCATAACGATTTGATGATGTAGCTGTGATGGTTTGTTTTCCTGATTGCCATGAAATGGCAGTTCCCCTATATATAAAGATGTAACTTGTTTGTGAACGAGCTTTGTGGGGATAAAAAAGATATCCAGCATTAGCATATCCAATTAATTATGGCTTTCCTTTCTTTGGGAAAAATATACCAAGATCAGATGTTCCACGAAGATATCGAATAATATGTTTCACACAATTCCAATGTTTTTTTGTTGGTGCAGAAGCTATGTCTGGTTTAGTAGAATTTGAAAAGTATAAAAGTGATCATATTGCACTAAGATATGGTACTTCAGGACCAAGAAATTCTTCGTAATCTTCTCGTGGACGAAAAGGATATGTTTTTTATATCAAGTGGACAAACAACCATCGAATAACTTAAAGGATAAGATTTATCAATATTAAATTGTTTTAAAATCTTCTCATTGTAAGATAATTGATGAACAAGAATTCCACTTGGTAAATGTTCAACTTGGAATCACAGACAAAATTTTTTCTTCCCAAGATCTTTCATTTCAAATTCTTTTCTTAAGTATCGTGCAGTTTTTGAAATCTCTTCCAGAGTTCCTACAATATTTATGTCATCAACATAAACCGCAACAAAAGAAAATCCAAAATTTGTCTTCTTTATAAAAACACAAGGACAAATAGGATCATTCTTATATCCTTTCAATAAATAGACGTATATATCATATTCTTTCAGATTGTTTCAATCCATATAAAGATCTTTGTAATTTGTTGAAATACATATCTCGGGGTTTTGATTTATATGCTTCAAGCATCTTAAATCCTTCAGGGATTTTCATGTATATGTCATTATCTAATGACCTATATAAATATACAATTACTACATTCATCAAACGTATATCAAGTTCTTCAAAGGATACCATACCAATTAAAAATCGAAATGTAATTGTATCCATAACTGGAGAATAAGTCTCATTATAATCTATACCAAGTCTTTGTGAGAAACCTTGTGCCACATGTCGTGTCTTGTATCTCATAACTTCATTTTTCTCATTTGTTTTATGGACAAATACCCACATATACCCAACAGGTTTAACATCTTCAGGTGTTTGGGTAACTGGTAAAAAAACTTCTCGTTTTGATAACGATTTGTATAGCCTCTTTCCATTTTGGCCAATTATTTCGATGTCGACATTCTTCTATAGTTTTTGGTTTAGGTCCTTCATCATTGGTAATTTCGGAAGCAATTGCATAAAAAATATGATCAACAACAATTTCATTTCTTTCCAACATTTTTCTATATTTCAATGAGATCTCATAATTTTCTGGTACCGGATCCACTTCTGGGATTGAAACTATTTATGGAGTTACCTTTTCAAAAATGTGGGGTTGTTGATTCATATTTGAAATATCCTGAATATCTTGAAGAATATTTTCTCTACTTTTTCTTTCTGGGAATGGTACCTTTTGCACCAATCGGTCTTCCACACTTCTGGCGCATTTTAGATTCATTAGCTGCTGTACTAGTAGATTGTCCTATAGGGACATCTAATTGTCTTGGAATATTTGCAGCTAGTACATCCGATTTAGTGACCCTCTTAGTATCCACAAAATTATCTGGTAATTGATTTGCAACATTTTGCAAATGAATAATTTGAACTTCAAGTTCACATTGATTTGTGTGAGTATCTTGAAAAGACAATGTAGATGTATTCCAACTAATTTCTTGTGTTTTTGCAACCTTATCTTTTTCTTCCCCTAAAGATGAAAAAAATTGATTTATTGAAAATACAATCTAAGAAACGTGCTCTAAAAAGTTCACCAGTTAAAGGTTCAAGATATTTAATAATAGACGGTGAATCAAAACTAACATAAATCCCAAGGCGACGATGAGGTCCCATTTTAGTATGATGAGGAGGTGCAATAGGAAGATACACGATACAACCAAAAGTTCTGAGATGAAATATATTTGGTTGTTGACCAAAGATAAGTTGTAATGGAGAAAATTTATGGTATGCAATTGATCTAATACAAACCAAAGATGCATCATGTATTATAGCATGTCCCCAAGCAGTTGCAGGGAGCTTTGACTTCATAAGCAAAAGTTTAGCAATAAGTTGTAACCTTTTAATAAAAGATTCAGCTAAACCGTTTTGTTTATGAGTATGAGCTACAGAATGTTCAACATTAATTCTTATTGACATAAAATAGTCATAAAATGCTTTTGAAGTAAACTCACAAACGTTATCTAAACGTACTGTTTTAATAGAATGATCAGGAAAATGTGCCCTTAATTTTATTATTTTAGCAAGTAATTTAGCAAAAGCTACATTATAAGTTGAAAGCAAACAAACATGTGACCATCAAGTAGAAGCGTCAATTAAAACCATGAAATATTGAAATGAATCACATGATGGATGAATAGGACCACAAATATATCCTTGTATACGTTGTAGAAAAGAAGGAGACTCGATGGGTAATTTAGAAAGAGATGGTTTAACAATTAATTTGCCTTGAGCACAAGATTCACAAATGAAATCATTTGATAATAGGATCTTCTGGTCTTTTAGTGGATGTCCACATGTATTTTCTATGATACGCCGCATCATAATTGAGCCGAGATGACCAAGATGATCATGCCAAAGTATAAAACGTTGAGGACCTAAAATAACTTTTTGAAACGTTGAGGACCAATATTAAACTTCATGCAAACATTGAAGACCAAAAGAATAATTTAGCCTAAATAAAATTAAGGGAATAAAAGTACAATTTTATTTAAATTCAAACAAACTCAGAAAGCAAATTACACTTTAAAATGAAACATAAATACCTGAAATTAAAATTAAACATAAACTGAAACTCTCTAAACAAAGTAGCCATTTCCATCACAAATTAAATGGTCAATTTTGCCATTAGGATCTTCAAAAAAATCAGCAACATCAAAATCCAGTTTCATTTGTGATCCATCAGAAATAGTAGGATTAATGGGCTCAGAAAATTCACTTCAGCCTGATTTCCTTTCTTCTTATTAAGTGATGCTTTGTAAACATTAGCCAAAGATTAGCCTTTTGTGCCACATCTATAGCAAATATCTTCATCCGTTTGGGATTTAGTTTTTTTCTAGATTTTCTTCATTTTTGGTCCCTTTATTGTGCTTTTGTGTAGCACTATTATTCTCAAATTTTGAAGGAGAACTATTTTCACGAGGCCAAGTATTTTTCCTTCCACGGACTCGTTTTCCACCACGGCCTCGTCCATGACCATGAGAAAAAGTTGCATTTGCTTCTGGGAATGGAGTTGATCCAATTAGACGGGATTGATGATTCTTCATCAAAAGCTCATTGTTTTGCTTAGCCACAAGAAAACATGAAATTAGCTCAGAATACTTAATAAACCTACGCTCTCGATATTGCTGCTGCAGGAACACATTCGAGGCGTGGCCTGGAAAGTAGAATATGTCTTTTCCAACATATCCTCATCAGTAATATCCTAATCAAAATGTTTTTTCTTTGCTTCAAGTCTTTGAAGGTATATCAGGACTTCGTATCAACCTCAATAAGTGTGGGATTAATGTAGAAGATAGCGCAGTGGAGAATCTAGCTGGTATGGTGGGTTGTGAGGTTTCGCAGTGGCCTCTAACCTACTTGGGAGTACCGTTGGGCAGGAATCTCAGGGCTGAGTCTTTCTAGGATCCTGTGATCCATAGAATTTCCAAAAGGCTTGAGAGTTGGAAAGGAGCCTATTTCTCGTTAGGTGGCAGGATCACGTTAATTCAGTCTTCGTTGTCGAGTATCCCATTGTATTATCTTTCTTTATTCAAACTTCCAATTAAGGTGGCAAGCAGAATTGAGAATATTATGAGAGATTTCTTGTGGTCGGGGAAGGGTGAGTGTATGAAAGATCATTTGGTCAGTTGGGAAGTCTGTTGTAGGGCTAAAGAGGATGGGGGATTGGGTCTAGGTAATTTGGTGTCTAAAAACATCTCTTTAGTGGCTAAATGGCATTGGCGGTTCCCTTTGGAAGTTACTTCCCTGTGGCATATGCTGATAAAGAACAAATATGGTGTTCAACAGAATGGTTGGGATGCTAATATTGGGATTAGAGCTACTCATGCAAGTCCCTGGAAATTTATATCTCAGGTATATCATTCTTTCTCGACTTTGCTTTCCTTTCGTGTGGGCGATGGTACTCGTTTTCGTTTTTGGGAAGACCATTGGATTGGTGAACCTACTTTTATCGAACTCTTTCCTCGTTTATATGGTTTATCTTCTCTACACAATGCACTAATTGTTGATTTCTTAATAAATCAGGATGAACACATTTCTTGGAACTTCCACTTCTCTAGAAATCTTAATGATAGACTTACAGAAGATGTTATTTTGTTATTATATATTCTTGCTCCTTTTCGAGCCTCTTCGGTTCCTGATAGCAGGATTTGGAGTTTAGATTCTTCGGGCTCATATACTTGTTCTTCGTTTTTTAAATACTTGACTAAAACCCCAAACCCTAATCCTAATAATCTTCCTAAATCTTTCTGGAAAATAAAGGCTCCTTATAAGGTAAAGGCTTTTGTTTGGACAGCGGGACTTAATAGAATTAACACTAATGATATGCTTCAGACTCGTAATTCTAATAAGGCGTTGTCACCGGATGTGTGTGTCATGTGTTTTAGAAGGTCTGAGACGAATAGCCATCTTTTTCTACATTGCGAAGTGGTAAGGTCTATGTGGAATATGTTGTTTGGTTTATTTGAAGAGAATTGGGTATGTCCGGCGAATCTGGGTATCTTTCTGGGTATTAAATTTGTGGGCTTTGGAAGGAATAAGGAACATAAAGCTTTTTGGCAATGTGCAGTTTTGGCGACGCTATGGTGTCTTTGGCTGGAAAGGAATGCTAGGGTCTTTAATAATAGATTCCTCTCACCTCATCTGTTGTGGGATAGAATTACTTTTTTGTCTTCTTTATGGGCTTTGTCGAATGGTCTGTTTAGAGGCATGCCCATTATGGATATTCAAAGGGATTGGAAGGCCCTACTGAGATAATGTTTTAGTTTTTGTTTACTTGTCTTCTTTTATTTTCTATTCGTGAGGACTGCTTGTCCTCGTGTTTGTAAGCTTCTTTTTTCTTTAATACAATTGCTTTTTTCTATCAAAAAATAAAAATAGTCAATTTTGAAAAGGTAAGTTTTTTTTTCCTCTAAGTTATTGGTCAAATCATTATTTAGTCTCTACAATTTAGAAATGAATTATTTAATCTCTAAATTTACACTCCTGCCAAGGGATGTTACCCGTTAAGTCACAGTATGACGTGATTGTTACGTGTTAGCGTGGCACTGATAATTGCTATCATGTTATCATAGCACCTTGCAACATCATCTAAATATTTAAAAATAAGAAATAAAATAAAAATTAAAAATTAAAAGTAAAAAGTAATAAGTGAGGAGAGAGATAGAGAGAAAAATTAGGAAAGAAAAAAGTATGATAAAAAGTATGTTTAGTATATAAAAAATATAATGTAAAATTTTATTAGAATCGTGAGAATACATGTATTTTACTATTTTAAATTCTTACCAAACGTAGCCCAAGAGTTGGAAAAAATGAATTTAGGGATTTAAGCAAAGTGTTCTTCAATCCCCCATTACCACCTTTTGATATTACCTTTGTGTTTGGTAAATAGAAATTATGATAGAAAAAACGAGGGAGACCACTTCTTCCTCTTTTCTTCTTATCAAACAAACCCCACTTTTTGCAATATGATGAAATTATTTTTTGTCTTTACTTTTTTACCCACTTTTATTCCATTCTCACTTTTAATGTAAGGATAACATAGTCATTTTACTCACTTTTATTTCATTCACATCATATCCCATTGACATGACATTTTCATTCGCTTATCTTTTTTCATTCTCATTCTCATTTCCATTCTCTCTTCTTTTCTCCCTACCAAACACACCCTAGATTCTCAAGCTATCACCATCATCCATCACATGGACCCTAATCAGAGGGCCACAAAGAAGTAGACACAAAAGATAATTTTTAATTTGCATTTTGTTTTTCTAATATCTAGAGAGTGTGCTAAGGTAAGGTGGCAATTGTGACAAATTAATGGTGTTCCATTTGGTCACGTCACGCGATGATTTAATGGTTAGTGTTTCAGGAATTAAATAATTAATATGAGTATAAATTTATAGATTAAATAATCAATTTTTAAGATTCCGAAATTAAATAATAATTTGACCAATAAAATTAATAAAAAAATAAAGAAATTTAAATAAAAATCATTAGTTTCAATTTTAGGTCTGAAAAGGCGTAAACAAAAAACGACTCCAGTCCCAGCAACCAAGAGGAGAGGAGATCCTCTGCTGTCAACTTTCGGAGCTGTCTTTGCTGTCCATCTAAAACGACACCGTTTGAGTTCATTTGTTTTCTTCCAGGTTTTAAATACCGCAGTGCATTGTGAATGGGATTATGGGAAGGCTTTGAAGGGAAATATTGTAAATTTGTAATTATGCATTTGAGATGAATTTTATCTTACATTTTAGTTCCAATAAAAATTTATTCTTGTAATATATGAAAATTATATTTTTTCATTTTAGTCCCTAATACGTATTATGTTGAATATTATATTAAAAAATTAGGGAGGAACGAAGCATTCCCAATCGCACATGTCGTTCACGAAACGAGCAACGAATGTTGAAAGAACGAAACGGCAATGGTTGATTGCACGCGCGCACCATGGCTCGCATTTTCAGTTCGCTCGCACCACAAATTGTGTTGTGCTTTGTTCTGTGTGTGTGTGTGGGGGAGGGGAAGAGATCATCACGCTATGCGTTGCGTTTGCTCATCATTGATTTTTGGGTAAAAAAAAATGTCGTTGATTTTGTGGGCCCCACTATAACAACCAGAAAATGCACCAACTGATTGTGCTGCTCCTGCCCGGGAAATTCCAAGTGGTGAGATTCCGCATGAGAGGTAAGGTAGCACGAAGAGATTTGGTGCACTCATGGGTAGCTTTTAATTTGCTTTACACTCACCCTCTTCGCGCGCACATAACAGAAGTGAGATTTTGCAATTGAGCTCGAAATCACGTTTAGTTTTCTGTATGCGTTTTGAGTTGAACACACACACATATATATATAAAGCCGAAGGTTATTCTTAAATTCGAAGTCCTTCTCAGTAGTTATATATATATATATTGGTCTATGCTTCTTATCTGCTGTAGCGTTAAGTTTAAGTAATCAAGGCTCATCATGTTTTACTCTCACCAGCTTCTGGCTCGCAAAGCTCCGCTTGGTCAAATATGGTATTATATAGCTTTTTCTTCTTTCTTCTTGTTTTGAATTGAATTGCATTGATGTATTTTTATGTGCTCTTGTGATTTTCTTGTCCTTCGAGTGATTTTGTAGTTATTCACTTTTCTTCTCTGTTGAGAAACAAGGATCGTAACCCCTCGCTCTGTGATTAGATTCACTACCATTTTGTTGTTCTTAATCATTTTTCTTCTCTGGTATGTGGAATTGTTCTTCAAATATGGTATTAGATTCACTCCCATTTGGTTGTTCTTCATCAGTTTTTTATTCTGGGTTTTGAATTGTTGTTCAAACATGGCATTAGATTCACTCCCGTTTTGTGTCTACTCTCTTCCTTCTGGTTATATTGAATTGCTTTGATTTATTTTACGTGCTCTGTGATTTTGCTGTTCTTCAAGTGATTTTGTTATTTTTCAATTGTCTTCTCGGTTATAAAATGAGAAACAAGGATCGGAACCCCTCGCTCTGTGATTAGATTCATTCCCATTTTGTTGTTCTTTATCAATTTTCTTCTCTGGTATTTGGAATCGTTCTTGGAATATGGTATTAGATTCACTCCCATTTTGTTGTTCTTCATCAGTTTTCTTCTCTGGTATTTGAATTGTTCTTCAAACATGGTATTCGATTCACTACCATTTTTTTGTGCCCTCTCTTCCTTCTCTTATATTGAATTGCTTTGATATATTTTAATTGCTCTGTGATTTTGTTGTTCTTCAATTTTCTTCTCTGTTAGAAAAAAACATGAGATGTGGATTGTAACCCCTCGCTCTGTGATTAGATTCACTCCCATTTTGTTGTTCTTCATCTATTTTCTTCTCTGGTATTTGGAAATGTTCTTCAAATATAGTATTAGCTTCACTCCCATTTTGTGTGTCCTCTGATCCTCTCTTCCTTCTGCTTATATTGAGCTGCTTAGATATATTTTAATTGCTCTGTGATTTTGTTGTTCTACAGTTTTCTTCATTATTATAAAATGAGAAACAAGGATTATAAGTTCGTAACCCCTCGCACTGTGGTTAGATTCACTCCACTTTGTTTTTCTTCATCAATTTTCTTCTCTAATATTTGGAATTGTTCTTCCAATATGATATATTAGATTCGCTCACTCCCATTTTGTGTGTCCTCCCTTCCTTCTGCTTATACTGAGTTTTTTGACATACTTTAAGTGCTCCGTGATTTTGTTCTTCAATTATATTCTGTTATAAAATGAGAAACAAGGATGGTAACTTGGTAAGTTCGTAACCCTGGCACTATGATTAGATTCACTCCCATTTTGTGTATCCTCTCTTTCTTCTGCTTATATTGAATTGACTTGATCTATTTTACGTTCTCTGTGATTTTGTTCTTTAAATTTTTCTCTGGTATTTTAAATGTTCTACAAATATGGTATTAGATTCACTCCCATTTTGTGTGTCTTCTCTTCCTACAACTTATATTGAATTGGTTTGATCTATTTTACATGCTCTGTGGTTTTGTTGTTATTCAATTTTATTCTCTGGCATTAGGAATTGTTCTTCTAATATGGCATTAGAGTCTTCTCTTCCTTCTTATAGTGTATTGAATTTCTTTCATCTATTTTACGTGTTTTTTTTTGGATAGGATTTTACGTGCTTTTTTATTTTGCTGTTCTTCAATTTTGTTCTCTGTTATAAAAAATGAGAAATAAACCCTTCGCTCCTTATGTCCTTGGTTAAGGATGGCTGCGACTACGCACGGGAAAATAAACCGAAGAGGGCTAGACAAGCTTAATATTATCAAGATCTGGTAACAATTAGTTGTTATCTGAACTTCATTCTTATTCATTTGTAGGCTTATGTTTAAATGGAAGACTGATTCTCTTATATTATTTCCTTTCTTTGTACTGTAACAGCGAAGAGATTTTGAATCCTTCTGTTCCCATGGCTCTCAGACTCTCAGGAATTCTCATGGGTAACATTCATAATACTTACTCTCTCCCTGAAGTTTTTTCCATTTCAAGTAATATGTATTCTTTTTATTTCAATTATTCTCAGGAGGAATTGTGATTGTTTATGAAAGAAAAGTCAAGCTCCTTTATGGTAACCTGTGAATCCCTGTTGTTATGTGCTTATCAATTGAGATCATTTCCCAATCCTAACACCAATTGTGCTCTGTTGTTCTCTCTGTTTTATTTTTCAACTTTCCTTAAACCGCTTCTCACAGATGACGTTACCCGTCTATTGGTACCAACTTCAACTTGAAAATTTCCTCTGTTATTTTAGGCTTTGATTCTTCACTAAAATGTTCTCCATTTCAATTGTCTCAGCTTGAACTAAACTCCGCTTGGAAGGTGAAGACAGTCATGGATCCTACGGTACTCCCAAAAGGAAAATCTCAGGCCAAGTCTGTCGCACTTTCTCTAAATTATATTTTTTTGCATTTTGTAATAGCATACTAGCGTAGAAAAATAACGGTTCCAGAATAGCGTCAAAAAATAACGTAACACTTTGCCTAACAAAAAAGTGTATTTCTAAACCTGGTACATCTTAGCTAACTAATGGACAAGGCATGTGTCTTTGAGATGATACTAGTTCCACAGCAATTTTTTGTCTGCTCTCTGTACCCATTTCAGGAGGGAGGCTATAACTCTACCTGAGAAAAAAGAGTTAAATGTTGAAGATGTTGAGCAGTCGCTTCAGTTTTCTAATGCAGCGACCACCATGGAGTTTCAACGTTCTGCCTATTTTACCATGGTAAGGAGCAGGTCCTGTCAGTGTAGGTTGAAGCATGTGCTTTAAAAACGGAAAATAATATTTATATATATATATACAAATGGACCTCTCAAGCTTGTTCTTTAAAAACTGAAAATAATATATAATCAAATGGACATGTCCCGAGGAAATGGAAGGGTTCCATAAATATACGAAGTTAGCTTAGCATTAGCAATTTAATGCAACGGGAGCCCTTACGATCATATAATTTATTTTGTCTTACGAGGGAGTTTTCTTTTAGGATGCTTTTATCGAATTATATTACAGAAAAGATGCGGAAATACATTTTTGTCATAATCGTCGTTGGTTATTGTGCTACTCAAGATTAAGTAATGATCTCGATTTAAATCGTCAAAAAAGTCCCCAAGTCATTAAATTGCACAACTTCATTGAAATTTTTTGCGTCAATAAAAAACAAGAGTTACAATCAAGGAATGACGGGAACCCTGCAAACGTTGTGGAGCTGACCTATGCAAACCTTTTTTTGTTTTTGCAGCGACTTGATAGTGTGGACGAACCCTACATTTGTAATGGAGCTGGGGAGCAAGATCCATCCCAACATCTCCATCAAGGTTTTTCCTTGAATCTTCTTACCATTGGCATTTAAGTGCAATTCGAATGTGTGTATATAAGTATGCTGACTCTCATCATTCTCAGCTGACGCAGAGAATATTACCTTAGATGAAACTTATCAATCATTCCAAGCTTATGCAGATCCGTACTATGGCTTTGAAAGGTTATTTACTTGAGTTATTCTTATTTTATGGTGCATTCTTATTTCTTACACCATTTTTTGTCATTTTAAGGCGAATGATTGTACTAAACTTGTCAATACTTTTGTAGGTTTGATATTGAAGGAGAAGAGGAAATGCAGGTAAACTTTGGACAGGACACTCAAATTCCAACAACACTTATACCCTCCCCGCCTAGTCAGGTTGACCCTACAGGAGGTAAGGCCTAACTTCTTATAACTCGTAGTCCTTGGATTTTGGTCAGGCATATATCTTTTCTGTCACTGGTATTCCAATTGTAGACTCATTTCTCAAGACTGTCAATTATTTAATTCCAGAAAACTGTTGTTTATATTAAATAAGAATTGTCAACATTAGAAAAATAATGAAAAATGCTGGGTAAATCTAACTTTCTTGCAGTTGACATAATTCGAGACCAACAACCAGGATGCGACGTCATTCAGCCATCTGATCAAATTGTGAAAGCTGCAAGACAGGTAGTATAATATTTATCAATTAATGACCACCCTGAGACAAAGAAACGAAAATGATCAACTCTTTAAGTATAATGACTCTGGAACAGGGAAGGCAAGGTCTTAGGACAAGGAAAAGAAAGCAACCAGAAACAAATGCGATGGATTATGAGCAAACCATCATTCCTGTTAGTTTATACCAGTCATGGCTGCAGGACACTTCTGATATTGTCTCAAGAGGAAGAAAGAGAAAGGTTCAGGATTCTTATCTATATGCATCTAGAAATCCTTATATTTTGTGTGGGGATGCTCAATTATGCATAGTTTTATAGTTTCATAGTTCAAACCAATATCCAAGATGCATAGATAAACAATTAGATAATTTATTCTTGGTTCTTTTTTCATTTATAACATCTCTTATGACATTTTCTGAACTACATATTTCTTGAACAACGATGACCGGGAGAGTTTAATGAACATAGGAAAAGTAAAAAAGGATGGCAGAGAAAAATTGAATAATTTAGTTATTTGTAAAATACAATTCTATTTTTATTCTCTGTATTACAGCGCTCTGAAATCTTATCTAAAGCAAAGATAGCTAACCTCATGGAGCTGCCACCTGTTGTGCTAAACGAAGGTTTATTTAAAAATGGAAATAGAGATGTACATTATCCGCTTCCTATTCTTGAATTATGGTATAGGAGCACTCAACCACCCCAGGATTCACCTTCAGGTAAATATTGGGAAGGGGTGATGCGTTTGAATTAAATTAGTCGTTCTTAACAACATGAACATACTCATTCTTACCATCATAATTCAATGCAGAAAGGATTTCAGTACTCCCGCCTCCAGAGCCATCATTTTCATCGCCTGGATTACATCATGAGGATTTTATTGGAACAGTGAGCTACTTACATCTATCTTTCCGTGTACTTATTTCAGAAATATTATTTCACTTATTTATCACAAATGTAAATAAAGCATCTTGAGGACTTTCACAATGGACGAGACAGCCAATTAGCTTCAGCGGAGAAGCAAAGGGACAATGTTCTTGACAATGGAATCTTCATAGATGAACTTAAGACTAATCTTGACAATGGTTCGAGGGCGCCGGAAAATACTCCCCAAGTCACACCAAGAAATTCCGGTATGTTACATAGTTTGTTTACTGGCTCTTTTGTTTTTATAAATTATGTCTTACGGTGTGTCATATATGATTTAGAGGGCAGGCAAGATAACAATTCTCTCTTATGTTTTTTCAGGAGACAGTGTAGATTACTTTCCAAGATCAGCATCTGAACATGGTTTCTCCTCAAATTCAGACTTACTTATAGAAAGGTATTACAGTTGCTAAAATAGTTGAGTTCAGTAGAATGACTAACAGAAATTGTGTAAACTGTTCATTCTTGTTTCAAGGAATGACCATTCTATCTTGACTTGATAATGTCCATTTCGTGTTAAAATCATTTTGATCTTGTTAATAAGATTTGTGGTTGATTGAGAATTATGTAACCTTAACAGATCAAAGAAGAAAAGGATTTCATCTTCTAGAAATAGCAGTGGAGGCCTTGAGCCAGTGGCTGAGAATGCAAATTTCAGGTTGTCTAGATTGTCTGATTCTGGTCTCACACCTGATCTAGGTATATTGTTAAGGCTTATTTGAGTTTCTAATAATGCTAGCTATAGTGATATTTTCTTAATCCACTAGGCACATTTGTCAAACTCATAATTTTCTTCGCAGAACTAATAGTGGAAATGGGACGCACACAAACGCAAGTAAACCTCAACAATCCTATCGACATTATGACTGATTCTATCCGAACGTATGATTCTACTTTAGGAATTTGTTAATCCCCATTACAGAAAGTAATTTTCAGTAAAATAATTCATGAACATTTCTTGCATTTGAGTAAAAACAGACATATAAAAGCACATTTTGATGCACCTGGAGCTCCTCAAGTTGAATCCCTCGATATCCTAGCATTTGGAATGACTCGGAAATCTGCAGCTCTACTTTTCTATCAGACTTGTGGTATTTATCCATATTGCTTCATATTTCTTTTCTGATGTTGTGTTATTTATTAACAGCTTGAACCTCCTAAGTTCCATCTATTGCCACTGTGTTGTGAATAGTTCTTGCTTCCCAAGATGCCCTGAAAGTTGAGCAAAATGAGCCTTACGGGGAGATTCTCATATCTAGAGGATCAAAAATGTGATGCAAAGGTTTGAATACCTCCTCAGTTATCTATGTTTTATCTAATTTTCCTCAGAAGTCTTATATAGAGCTTAACTATTAGTCAATTTTATTAGTTTAAGTGATATTGATGTTAAAATTAGAAACTGATAGCAGCTCTTCCATTTGCAATCATGAGTTACTGATAGAGCCTGCAAGTTATCTCAGCAAATAGTCCAGGAACAGCAGTAAAACAGCAAACTAAATAGGATAACTGAGTAATACTGATTCTGATATAATAGCAGCAAATAGAGGACTCTGCAATGGATTCCTCTCAGTACACAAGAATAACAGAATTGCAGTAAAGAGCGTACAAAGCAATAGCAGAAAAAGATAAAGGTTTCCTAACGTTCGAGAGGTTAGGGCTCTCCCAATGATTCCACTAAATTCCCAGCTACCCTCCCAAAAGTTCCCTCTGCCACCTAAAAGGTGTCAGAGTTGGTTACCTCGGGCAGAATTGACTATTCTGCCCCTGCTGTGGGCTTCGCAGCTTCTGGTGTGGGCTTCACAGTATCTGGCCCACCCTCTTTCTTTCTTCTTGCATATGTTGCTTTGGTCACAGGTCCATCATTACCCTCCCCAACAAGCTGCACCTTGTCCTCAAGGTGAAAATGCGGAAATTGCTCCTTGATTATGTCATAGCTTTCCCAAGTACATTCACAATCAGGTAACCCTTCCCATTTCAGCAGTATTTCTACCTCTCCATTGGTGAGTCTTCTCCCCTTTTTAACCTCCTCAGGCTGCACTTGTAACTCCATCTCTTCAGTAAGAAAGGAAGGGATGTCTTGGGCTGGAGTAGTGGATTGTACTGCACGTTTCAGCTGCGATACATGAAAAACTGGGTGAATCCTGGCCGAGGCGGGTAATTCCAGCCGGTAAGCAACCTCCCCATACTTTTCTTTGATCTTGTAGGGACCATAAAACCATGGACTAAGCTTTTCACTGGTTTTTTTGGCAAGAGATTTCAGCTTATAAGGCTTGAGCTTCAAGTAGACCAATTCTCCCACTTCAAACTGTACCTCCCTCCTGTGACGGTTGGCAAACACCTTCATCCTCTCCTGAGCCACTAACAAGTGTTCTTTCAACTCACTCAGCACCATGTTTCTGTCCTTGATTTGTTCATTCACCTGCTCCATTGGTGACGTGCAGTCTTCTAACCTGAACAATGTGGGGGGGGGGTCTCTCCCATACAAAGCTTTAAACGGAGACATTCCCGTGGAGGCATTAAAATTAGTGTTAAACCAAAATTCAGCCCAATTAATCCACTTACTCCATTGCTTAGGTTTGTCGCCCGCGAAACACCTGAGGTAAGTCTCCAAGGTTCGGTTAACGACTTCCGTCTGCCCATCGGTTTCCGGATGGTACCCGGAACTGTATTTGAGCGTGGTCCCAGACATCTTGAAAAGCTTCTTCCAAAAGTGGCTTATAAACACTCGGTCTCGATCTGATACGATAGACCGTGCAACTGAATAATCTCCTTGGTAAATTTGTCAGCCACCTCCTTGGCAGTAAAAGGATGGGAAAGAGGAATAAAGTGGGCGTACTTAGTCAATCTGTCCACTACCACCATCACAGTATCAAAAGCTTGCGATTTTGGTAACTTGGTGATGAAATCCATACTGATGTCTTCCCACAGCTGCTTGGGAATTGGTAACGGCTGAATTAACCCCGCTGGACTCATCGCTTGGTACTTGTTCTTCTGGCAAACTTCACATTTGGCTACATATTCTTGTACATCACGCTTCATGCCATCCCAATGAACATTCTCCAATAATCGCTTGTATGTTCTCAAATACCCCGAATGCCCACCCAAGGGAGAGGAATGGTACTCTTCAATCAATTTTGTAGCTCTTGGGGACCCTTTAGGAACGACCAGCCGGCCCTTGTACACTAGAAAGCCATTCTGCAACCCGTACCCTGGTGGAGCTTTCTGCCCAGTAATTACTTGCTGTACTATGGCTGTAAGCTGAGGATCTTCCTGCACTTCCTTCTCCCATTCGTCAAATTCATCAAATTTCCATACTGAGAAAGCTTTGAGTTCAAGAGTCTCACCCCGCCTCGAAAGCGCGTCAGCTGCTTCGTTTTCCACACCGGGTTTATATTGGATCTCGAAACTATACCCCATGAGTTTCGAAGCCCACTTTTGCTGGTCCGGGTCAATAATGCGTTGCTCCAATAAGTATTTAAGGGCCTTTTGATCAGTCCTTATCACGAACTTATGCCCAAGAAGGTAGTGTCTCCATTTTTTAACTGCAAAAACAATCGCCATTAATTCTCTCTCGTACACGGAGCATTTGCGGGCTCGGTTGGATAAGAGTTGGCTGAAGTAAGCAATGGGGCGCTTCCCTTGCATCAACACTGCCCCAAGGCCGGTACCCGACGCATCGGTCTCAAGCTCAAATGGTTGGGAAAAATTAGGCATTGCCAATACCGGAACCGACGTCATGGCTGTTTTCAACTCCTCAAAGGCCTTTTGAGCATCCCCGTTCCACTTAAAAGCATCTTTTTTCAGCAATGCAGTTAGTGGTGCAGCGATTTTACTGTAATTCTTCACGAACCTCCTATAGTAACCCGTGAGGCCCAAGAATCCCCTTAATGCTTTCAGATCTTTTGGAATCGGCCAGCTCACCATACTATCAATTTTACTAGGATCCGCTTGCACCCCCTTTGCTGAAATAATATGGCCGAGATACTCCAACTTATTTTTCCCGAATTCACACTTCTTGACATTCAGAACCAGCTTGTTCTCCTTCAAGATCTTCATTACTGCCTCCAAATGCTTCAAATGATTTTCCATGTCCTTGCTGTAAACTAAGATGTCGTCGAAGAAGACAAGTATAAACTTCCTCAAATGCTCCTTGAAAATATCATTCATCAAGAATTGAAATGTCGAAGGGGCGTTCGTCAAGCCAAACGGCATTACCATGAATTCGTAGTGCCCTTCATGCGTTCGGAAGGCTGTTTTCTCCTCATCCCCAACCTTGATTCATATTTGGTGGTACCCCGACTTCAGATCCAGCTTAGAAAATACTGTGGCAGCTCCCAATTCATCCAGCAATTCATCTATAGCCGGTATGGGAAATTTATCAGGAACGGTGACCTTATTCAAGGCCCGGTAATCCACACAAAATCGCCAGCTATTGTCTTTCTTCTTCACTAACAGTACTGGGCTAGCAAAAGGGCTACTGCTCGGTCGGATAACGCCCGCTTCCAACATTTCCTTGACTAGCTTCTCGATCTCTGATTTTTGGGAGTGGGGATAGCGATAAGGTCTGATGTTAGGTGGGGCAGCACCTTCCTTCACTAAGATGGCATGATCCCTTGATCTGGATGGAGGTAAGCCTTGTAGGGGCTTGCACACTTCAGAGAATTTATCAAGTATCTGCTGGATATTCGGAGAAATAATGGAGACAGCTTTGTCGGTTTCAACTGGTTGGGCTTCCACTCGGTTGATTTCAATCAAAAATCCCTGCCCGCCTTTCCTTACTGTTTTCATCATTGTACTAAGTGAAACCCCTGTTCTGGACAGCGACGAATCACCTGTAAGACACACATATTCAGCTCCCTCCTTATACTTCATTGTCAGTTGGCGCCAGTTCACTCTCACCTCCCCCAATGATTCTAACCATTCGATGCCAAGGATCATGTCAACTCCCTCCAATTTGAATAGGTAAAAGTCTTGCTCCACCTTAATCCCCTGTATTTCCACCGGTAATTTTTTACATACCCCCTCCCCTTTTACCTTGTGCCCATCTCCAACCGTTACCTCATACGTGCTTGTCCCTTTCACTGGAAGTTGTAGCTTGTCCACTAGAGTAGAAGAAATAAAATTGTGTGAAGCACAGCACTATCTATCATTACCAGCACCTCTTCTCCCCGGACCTTGCCCACTATTTTCATGGTTCTGCCGCCAGTGATGCCCACTATCAAATTCATGGATAGTGCCATCAGATTTCCCGTTGGCTCACCCAACAACCCCTCGGCATTGCACTCCTCAATCATCTCCTCCTCCTCCCTTTCCTCGATTCGGTTCGACAAAATTAGGACGAGAAGGTGCTTATTCTTGCACTTGTGAGCGGGACTGTACTTTTCATCGCAAGTAAAGCATTCACCATTCGCTCGTTTTCTGGCCATCTCTTCATCGGTGAGCCTCTTGTACTTGTTCTTGCCGGTGCTAGCGGTACTGGATACTGTTCGAGATTTCTCGCCACCTCTCGTTTCTGAATTGCGAGAGACCAACCCAGAAGCATTCCCTTTGGCGTCACTATCGTTTGGGCCTGAAGACTTAGGGATATTGGGCCGTGTTGGAGTCCACTTCGTGCTAGTACTCTGGAAAATTTTAAAAGCCTTGCTGGCCTTGTCTTGGTCCTCCTTGAGTTTAGCCAATACTCTATTCTTCTCCTCCACCTTTTGGGCCAAGTCCATAACCTCCATTAAATTATGGGCCTTCACCATTCTGATTTCGGCCCGTATCTCCTCCTTCAATCCATTCTGAAAAGCACCGATTAACATTTCTTCAGGTGCCTCCTTCAACGGCGCCGACAAGAGTTCAAATTGCTCGCGGTATTCACTCACAGTTCCCGTCTGTTTTAAGGCCATCAGCATCATAATTGTTCCCCTTCTGCGATTGGTGAAAACGCCTCAACAACTCCGATTTGAACTGCTGCCACGAACAAATCTCCATACGCGTTTCCAGCCACTGCAACCAGTTCAACGCTCTCCCTTCTAAACACACAGCCACGGCTTCAAGTTTCTCTGCATCTCTCATTCGATTCAGAGAGAAGTATCTCTCTACTCGAAACAACCACCCAATGGCTTCATCTCCATCGAACAAGGGCAGCTCGAGTTTCCGGTAATTACTGTTCTCTTTCACTTCATCTTTGTCACTGTCCCGTTCCCGGTTTTCACCCCGTGACTCCTTTTCACGTTCCTCTCTGTCTCCTTCCCCTCGGTTGCCATGGGATCCAGAACCTTCGATTCGGTCATCTCCGTCGTCCTTATCATCCCCCTTCTTTTCGAGTCTCCCCAAAGTATCCTTCATCTCTAACATCCATTCCTTCATCTGAGTGACGTCCGCCTTGAGCACACTCACGTCCCTCTCCACGTTATCGACTCTTCCCTCCATTCTCGTACTTACCATACCCCGGAAAGAACAGCTCTGATACCAGAAATGATAGAGCCTGCAAGTTATCTCAGCAAATAGTCCAGGAACAGCAGTAAAACAGCAAACTAAATAGGATAACTGAGTAATACTGATTCTGATATAATAACAGCAAATAGAGGACTCTGCAATGGATTCCTCTCAGTACACAAGAATAACAGAATTGCAGTAAAGAGCGTACAAAGCAATAGCAGAAAAAGATAAAGGTTTCCTAACGTTCTAGAGGTTAGGGCTCTCCCAATGATTCCACTAAATTCCCAGCTACCCTCCCAAAAGTTCCCTCTGCCACCTAAAAGGTGTCAGAGTTGGTTACCTCGGGCAGAATTGACTATTCTGCCCCTGCTGTGGGCTTCGCAGCTTCTGGTGTGGGCTTCACAGTATCTGGCCCACCCTCTTTCTTTCTTCTTGCATATGTTGCTTTGGTCACAGGTCCATCAGTTACTTTCGTTCATAATATTCTATCAACCATCCTGGGAGTACCAAGCACTCATATTTTGGATCACACCAAAAAAACCCCCAAAAACCTCAGCCTCAAGGCTGGGATGAACAGAACAGAGGTGCTACAATAGCAGCAACACAGCCACACTAGCAGAACAGAAAACACAAAGAAAGGCACCCACAGGACATCACTCCAGCACACACAAAACATAAGCCAAACCAACAAAGAAACCTGCTAGACATCTGATACTGTGGTCCCCTCCTAACTAGGTCTTTACCATACTCTCCTCTCACGTGTCTCTCCTTTTCTTTCTGTTGATATTTTTATTTAAAACATGGGTCTATCATCTTTCTTGACTTCTCTCAATCCCTCTTTTCATTGTGTTCCCTCAGATGAAATAATTTCACTATTGTCATTTTGGTTGAGATAACTCAAAAAGATTCAGGGTCAAATGGAACTTTTTAATTAACTGATTATTGGCATATCTTTATCTGATTTAATATATTTATTACTGCCATCAAATTCCTTTCATCTTTTATACAGGTGCTTGTGTTTCCCTTGATGCATTTTTGCAGTATGATTTTGTTATGAAATTGCAGGCTTTTCATTAACCTTTAATTTTGCGGTTATTGCAGCATACTTTGACTAGATTCTATGATTTTTTAATCCGTTGGTTTATGAATAAATTGTTTAGAGACAAATAATGGCTACAACCAGACCAAAAGTTACTCTCCTACCCAAAAAAGAGCAACAAGGAAAAGATAAATCTGTCAAAATTCCAAATTGCTTTGTACTTTTAATTTCATGTACTGGAGTTATTGCTGCATGAAACATTTTGTACTTCGTATTTCTGTACTGTCATATACTCATACTTTTGTTTCCAAAATGCAGTTCATTTTTCTTCAAGTAACTATACAATATTTTATTCAATCAATCGTTTATTTCATTATGCTAAAGACCAATTAGGCTGTGTAGAGATGAACGATGTCTTAAGGTGGCCTAATTCTTTGTTTTCACTGTTTTGTAGGTGGAAGTACAGTGATCCATTCAAGCAAAGTACACGAGAAAATGGCAGAAATGAATGCATCTATGTGGAAACCTAAGGGAAGCAAAAATCTCCTCTAAAGTTATAATATATATGTAAGGGGAATTATCTATCAGCTTTGGATTATTGTATTAGACATATAGTATTGGAAGGCCTCTCTCACTT
The DNA here is from genome assembly GCA_014851425.1 of Senna tora. Lineage (NCBI taxonomy): Eukaryota > Viridiplantae > Streptophyta > Magnoliopsida > Fabales > Fabaceae > Senna > Senna tora. The sequence goes on from CM026265.1 coordinate 22,781,666, forward strand.
TTGGCCCCTTTTATGTTTCTGACTTATATAGCATACTGGCAGCAGTACAGTTATATATATGAGATAATATTTCCTAAATATAGGAGCAAGGATATGATATGACCACAAAATATATTATATAAATAAATAAATGTGATATGATATATGTGATGTTTTATAAAATTAAGGCTTAAATGCACTTTTGGCCATCATAATTTCATAAAAATTTCAATTTTGTCCATCTAGTTTTAAAATGGTTAACTCAAACTTTAGTTTTACATTCGATAACTTGTTGATTAAACAGTTATTTACTTACAAAGAATTATTAATTTGCTCTGAAATTTAGCTTTCAATTTAGTCAATTCTTAAATTTGACATCAAATTTTAGATACAAATGTAATAGAGGTTAAGATTGGATTATTTCCCAAAATGGAAGGATTGAATTGTCTAGGAACCAAATTAAAACTTGTATGAAATAGAAGAACCCAAAGTGCATTTAAGCCTAAAAAAATGCAATTAACCTTCAATTGTATACAATTAATTAAAATAATAATATTTTTTTTAATTTGGTTTTAAAAATCTATATCTATATATCTATCTATATATCTATATCTATATCTATTCTAATATATAAAAAGAAGAGGCAAGGAGCCTTCACTTGTCACATAGACTTTGACAGCCTTTGCACCTCTCACACGTGGATTCTAATCATCGTCAAGTTGGAATCCAATTGGACATTTACGTGGAAATTAATTTCAAACCAAAAGAAGGAAAAAAAATTTAAACTGATTTGATTTGCTAAAAATTAGGATAACTGAAGGATCTTATCAAGGCAAATAAATATCCCTCAATTCATGGAATTCTAATTGAATCTTCAACCAATCATCTACTATTATCTTTTAAATTTGAATAATCAAATTTGACTAAAATCGTTTTCAATTTTAAATCACAATCCTTACGCTACAGTGGAATGTGGCAGCTCTTCAGAGTTCAAACTTCATTCTTCCAATTGGCAACAAACCAACTTCAAGGTTCCTCTTTGCAGGTATTTTCCAGTCAATATACCACTAAAATTGTTTTCTTTCTGTTCTCCTTTTCGATTACTTTATCTTCTCTTTTCTTTTTTGTAAATAAATCTGGTAAAAATGAAAAATTTCGTGTCATGCATGAACTAGATTTTGGGATTTTTTCCCTTAGAAAGAAAAGTCCTTGACAACTATTCTTTAAAAAGGATATTATAATGAATATTGGCACGAGGTTTTTCTTATTTGACCCATTTCCCTCATTCTGCCAACTTTGAAGGCAGAAAGATAGGTTTTTTCTTCTTTTTCTTTTTCTTTTGCTTAGGGAAAAAGTAGGGTTATATGGCTAATGGAAAATAAATAAAGTAATTAGCCAACAAAAGATCAGTTAAGCATTTGAAATCGATCAACGTCAAACAGACGCTAAAAATTGTGATTGAATTTATTCTAGGATAAATAGTTTTTTATATTTTTTTCTTTCATTACATATTTTGTTTTCTTTATTATTCTACCGTCCCAATATTCCTTTTACTAAATTTGGTGTTAAATATCGGAAAAAACTTAGATCCATTTCCTTATGCCTATTTCATCCAATTCCCCAATATAATTATGACACGTGACAAAAAGTGTTTAAATGATCAATCACAGTAGAGAGAGAATATAGGAGACCACCTTTTATATGACCAATCATAGAAGAAAGAGAGTGTAAAGACAATATATGATTGGTGGAATTGGATGAAATGGACATAAGGAAATGGACCTAAGTTTTTTCCTTAAATATCCAGCAACTTATCTGAAATTTTCCAAATTGATGAAGGAATTATTTTAGAAATTACTATAAAATTCACTCTTAGAGTGTTGTACATTGGCCGTGGAGAAAACTAAATGATAGGAGAAGAAAATTCTAGATTTTACTAATAATTAAAAATTACTGAGGCTGTGGTGAGTTAGCCGACATACTCCACCTTTAAATATGTATGCTACTTGGGTTTTTGTGTGTTGAGAGAAGTTGAGATAGAGTGTGAGAGCAAGTGTGAAAAGTGAGTGACGTACGTGAGGTGTGTGCACTGTGAAAAAGTGATGGTGTTGTTAAAGTAAGAGAGTGTAAAAAGTATAAATTAGAATGAGTAATAAAATTCTTTTCAATTTAGTCGCATTATATCTTCTCAAATTCTACATTTGGTAGCATCTATAATAAAATGCTACAATTGGTTGATCTGTTGTGTTCCTTTTTTAAGTAATTTTTATGAAAGTCTGTTGGTAGTATTACTTGAGTATTACAAGTTATTATTTCAACGGAATTACTATTTCGGTTCCAATTTTGAGTTTGAATATTTTTATTAATATTTTTATTCATGCTAATGTAGTTGCATATTGCACTTGGTAGAACAAGCAACACAATTGGTAAATAGTTGCGTAATGAACAGTTTATATTATACATGGTCTGAGTTGCAATATCTGAAATATTAATTCATCAAATCACATCATCGACTTGGCCTGGTTTGTCTTTTTATAATTCTTAGTTGTTAAAGAATACTAATACGCCTTATACACGAGGTATGAGTTCCATGATTAATTCAATTGATGTGTACTTAAATTTTTTTCATTCAAATTGTTTTGCCTTTAATTGATTCTCCTAATATATTTTTATATTCATGTTTTTGTAGAACATTATTGATGGATTCAAATAACGTTCCGTCGAAAAATAAGCAACCCTTAACGCCAAGCACAGATTCCAAACCTACCAAGAAATCTAAACGTAGGCTTAGTCAAGATGAATGTCGACTTAGTACGTTTTGATCATGTTATTTTGGTCATTCTCTTGATTAGCTGTATTGAAGCATTTATGATATATTATACTATTCTTTGTAATGTCAATTTATATTTTATTATAGCAAATCAATCTCCATGGCTATACAATAATCCCTATAGCTAGAGAAATGTTTTGTCTGACATCACAAATGGCCAGTTATTATTTTTTGACAATTCACAACACTACTCATTGTTAATTTTACGTTAATTTCTATCTCACTGATTTTGAACTACCTACAAAATTAATGTATATGTAAATTAATATAGAATTTGTATATGTTTTCATTTTGTAATTATTGTTATAATTATGCATTGTTTTAGTAGTTCCAACTGCACAATGTACTCCACCTCAATTTTCTTAGTTTGGTCAGAATTATTTTCCAGGTACAAATTTTTATCCTATTGATTATTTATTACATTTATTTAAATTTGGTTAGTATGTATATATATATATATATATATTTTTATGGGAGTATATTTTTGTTGTTTTGCCAACAAGTGTTATTTATTTCAATATCCAGTTATTTCAATGTAACCCAAGATGAATGTGTACTCAATATCTTCTTATCATGTTATTTTGGCCATTCTATTGCGAAGTTGTGTTGAAGCATGGTTGATATATTGTCAATTGTTCATTGTAATGTCAATTTGTGTTTTATTCCAGCGAATCAATCTCCAAGACCATACATTAATCAGTATAGCCAAACAAATGTTTTGTCTGACATCACAAATGGTCAGTTATTCTTTCTTGACAATTCTCAACACAACTTATTTTTCATTTTACGTTAACCTCTTTATATTGATTTTTAAACTACTTAATATATTAATGTCTCTGTAAATTAATATAGTTTTATATAATTGATAAATTTAGTTTATTCCTTAATTATGCATTGTTTTAGTATTTCCAGTTACACAATGTACTCCTCCTCAATTTTTCCTGTTTGGTCATACTGTTTTTCTAGGTACTAAGTTATATGCTATTTATGATTTCTTATATATTTAAAGTTGTATAGTATTTCCTTTGTTTTTGCCAACAAGTGTTATTTATATTAAATTCCATTTACTTCAATACAACAATTAAAGATTATCTACATCCTTTGCCTCAACATTACGCTACTCCACCAGTATTTCTAACACCTGGTATGATGTTCACTTTGTATCTATCCAATCATGCGTATTTAATTTGTTTATGCAGTAAACATAATTGGTTTATTCAATCTTAGGAACCTAGATAATGATCCTTACGATACTTAACATTATTGTCTCTGTATGTTTATTTCCACAGGAACATTAATTTATCCAACTATATATAATTCCAAGCCTTCCAGCAGTGGATCAATTGTTTTAAATGGTATGTATCTTACTTAATTTAAACGAACAAATTTTTATATAACGTACTACTTTATTAAACAAGTGAATATTCTTTATTATATTTTATTTCATTTGCTTTGTATACTGACTTTACTTTTTTTATCAGATATATCTAATACCAATGAACCAAAATCAAAATCTAGGTCATTCTTTAGGAATACAGTTCCTAACGTAGAAGGAGGTTAGTTTGGTCGCTCGATCACTATTCTATTTTATTTTTGTGAAATAACATATATAATCTTTAAGTCCTTAAAAGCCATGTGTTTTTTTTCTGTTGCATGGTAGGTAGATAAACATTATCTTGAATTTTTTAGTTATTATCGCATTTTTCGAATTTCAATTTTTTTGGCTCCAACTATTAAAGGGTCTAATATGAGTGATGTTGCATTCCAATCAGATATAGTTAAAACAAATCTCAATGGTAAGATGTCCATTTGTTAAAGTATTTTTTTTATATAATTTTTTTTTATTTATGGATCTCATTTATTATTGATTTTTGGTGTGTATTGAATAGTCTGCATTTGTACCTTAATTGCACGCAATTTTTTTCCATTGACATAACCTTAGATAAGTTCAACAATGTTGCATCACCGACAACGACTCCTCCATCTGTAGCTAAAGATAGTTTATTAATTGACTAATTTGTGAATTTTATGTCTTAGTATATTTATGGTATTTTTTTAACTGTGTATTTATTAGAAATTAGTTTTCACCATCAATCTAAGTGTTTAATTGTTGAAGCCTTTTAATATTTGTGCTTTAATGTATCAGAAAATAGGAATTCAAGAAAGTCTATATTAGCTCAACGTCGTAATCGTACTTTGAAACAAGTGCCCAATGATAAGTACCGAGTGATATATAAATAGATTTGATTTAAGTTATGTCTCCGATATATATGACACTTTTAAGACATTGAGTTTTAATGTTTTTTGAATTTAATAGTTTTGTTTGAAATATCATTTTTTAACAGTGCTATTATTATGTATTTTTGTCACGACCCCCGTTTAGAGGATCGTGACCGTCACAGACACAGGGAATATCCCTATGCCTGTAAGCCTTATCACCTAATTGACAGAATAGCTATTATTAAAAAAATACATTCACATGCATTATAATACCATGGCTACACCGAAATGGTGGCCTATCCTAGGCAAGCAAATTCATGGCCAGTTCCGCTTCAGGATATAGATATAGAAAAACACACATAATGTATATAATTGGCTACACATCCGAAGATGCTGCCTATCCTATTCACATGCAACAGATATAAGTATATATATAAGTATTTTGAAAACAAACTTTCTCTGTATCGCAGTAAAATAAATCCTGATCTTTAAGGGGTGTGAAGCTGACAGTTCTAGATTTAGTAATACAATCTAATTGGGTACGTCTACCTTTTACTTTATGATACAATAATAAAGTAAATTAAATTACAGTTATAATTTATTCACCCACATGAACAAGTTGTGGGTTTTGGAAAGTTTTGCTCGTCCCTTGTTCCACCGAGACTTCTTCCACCTGTACTTAACCTGTCTCTGTGTAGTAAAAATGAGGTGTGAATCTTAACCACGTGACTCAGTGAGGACTCTCCCATCCCCGGCGCAAGGTGGGTACCATAGCGCTGGGTTTGGGAGTCATACACAACCACATGCACAAACAACTAGTTACTGTGAGTTAGCATGCATTCTTGGTGATCACACAATAACAGAAGTTTTACCCCAAACACTCACATGCATTTAGCAAATATAAGCATGTAGCAGTTTATTCCACGTCATCAATCAGCAAGTAACATGTAACACATAGTGCCGGCTTTTACCTACCGGCCTTCTCACGTTTCAGCATGTTTGAATCAAACAAGACGTGTGGTTGCGCAATCCTGTACGTTACCACTACGCTGCACAATCAGCAATTATATGCAAACACAGATAATTTATACATACACAAAGATGCTAAACATACATCTACTTAATCTCCCCAACTCTGGGGTATTTACTAGCCACTACGTGGCTTTTCTACTTCAAACCCGTACACTCGGGCTACTGGCCACCACGTGGCAAAGCATACTTAACCCATTCACTTGGGTACCGGTCACCTCGTGACAATTCTGTTAATCAAACACAATCAACTTCTATCTATCAAGCAATTGACGCATAGTCACCACGTGGCACGTCCTGACCCCTTGCTGCGGGGCAATAGCTTGAGCCCACTCGTCCATTACCCAACCAGGCCACCACTACAAGATAAAACAGGATTAGCTAGGGAAAAATCCGTAGCTAATTCGTAGCTAATCCCTAGCTAATCCGTAGCTAATCCCTAGCTAAATTCCCTAGCTAATCCGTAGCTAATCCCTAGCTAAATAACCCTAGCTAAGCCGTAGCTAATCCCTAGCTAAATTCCCTAGCTAAGCCGTAGCTAATCCCTAGCTAAATTCCCTAGCTAATCCGTAGCTAACTCACCCCCTCCAAAAATTGTCGCCGGCGACCTCCTCCACCGGCCTCCGGTGGCCCCTCCGACGACCCCCTCCGACGACGGCCGCCGGCGACCTCCTCCGGCAACCCCCTCCGACGACGGCCACCGGTGACCTCCTCCACCGCCGGCCGGCGGCCCCCTCCGGCGACCACTTTATATTTTTGAAAAATGGTCCTAGGAGGCCTCGAAGACGGGACATCATGGATGGTAACATTTAGACCAACCACTAGGCCATTTATCACTTTTCGATTTATTAATGTAAAACATTTTATATATACACATATAATAAATTAGCTAGGGATTAGCTAGGGATTTTTTTCCCGAGTTAATTAGCTAGGGATTAGCTTGGAAAAATCCTTAGCTAATCCCTAGCTAATTTTCCTAGCTAATTAGCTAGGGATTAGCTAGGGATTTTTTCCCTAGCTAATTAGCTAGGGATTAGCTATGGTTTTTTTCCCTAGCTAATTAGCTAGGGATTAGCTACGGTTTTTTTCCCTAGCTAAAGTCCCTAGCTAATCCGTAGCAAATCTCTAGCTAAATTTTCCCGCCTTTTCGCGCCAATTTTTTTTACCAAATTAGCTAGGGATTTTATCCCTAGCTAGGGATTACCTAAACCCTAATCCGTAGCTAATTAGCTAGGGATTAGCTAGGGATTTTTTTCCCTAGCTAATCCGTAGCTAATTAGCTAGGGAAATTTTCCCTAGCTAATTTCCGTAGCTAAATTTGTTTTTTCTTTTAGTGCACATGGCGGGCACGGCACGACGTCTCGAAGCATGGCCACTGACACACCCTGGACCAACTCTACAGGATGGTTTCTCTTTTACTAGGTTAGGCTCACGGTTCACCCGTAGGTTCCTCTCGTGTCTCCTTACCTTAGTCTCACATATTAATAGATTCTTTGTATCTTTCCCGAAGGATCAACAATTCTTCTCCTTATTAATATGTACAATTATCCTCAACAGGATATAACTCATATACCCGTCCAAATGTACTCTCTGAGCCTCAAGCTATCGTCATAGCAATATAAAACCTTTCTGGCCCTATTGCCAGGATAGGGCAATGACCGTCGTCATGGTGATTATAAAACTGAGGTCTCAAGTGCCATCTGACGTTGTTCTAGTCGATGTCTCACATCGCTAGCATAATCAAATCTGAAACCCACCAATAACTCCCTTTGCATGATTATAATTTAAGTCACCTTCGTGACGAGTTTTCAAAATAAAAGGTTAGTCTTTCCGTACAAGGACTCTTGCCACCGTCGTGGAAAAAGATTTAATAAAATACTCATCATGCCTCCGGAGTGTATGAGTTGGATTTGTAACACACAAATCATAGCAAACAATTGTACTCCACTCCTATATTTTCCTATCCAAGTTACTTTCCACAACCTATTGCTAGTTCTTTCATTCTTTTAGCCTTCTATACCTCTAGCTAGCACATACCAGAAAAGCAGAGAATGTACATACTCATGTAATTCACATAAGCATGCAACCATAGGAGCAGAGATGGAAGAACCCTCACCTTGGCCAACCTTCCATGCAATCCTCTCCTGTGACTTTAGTCTCCTCGGAGTTCCTGTTGCACTCTATTTCATGCCATTGTTCCTATAAGAACAACATTTACTTCATTAAGGTTATTACTTAGCTTAACTTGTTATTTATCTCTCCATTACTCTCACGTGTAGTCCATGGTTGCCACAGAGTCAAGCTCTTGGTCTTATTGGACTTCTCTATCCCGACTTATGTGTATCCTTCCTCGGACACTTTACTTACTCGCATATAACACTCTACTTGAGTGTTTCACATACTTGGATTTGAGTATTAGACCTCTATCTAACTTGTATTTGCATCCAAGGAAGCTTATCTAGCTTGGTTGGATAGAATCCTAATTTTAGGAAGGTCTAAGCATTTTGATTCAACTTGTGTTCCTACTTGGTTTCTAAGAAATCTAGTTTCTAAACCTCAATATACCTCCAATTTATCCCACTTAAGGTTGCCTATAGGTTGTGACAGTTTAAGGTTGAAATTCAAGAAGTTGGACTTAGTTTACTCCATAAGTTTTTATTCTTGAGGGACAAGAAGACATTTGGAAGGATTTTGATTCTTAAAAACATGGTTGGTGGTGTTCTAAGAAGTTTAGGATTGAAAGTAAGAGGTTCGGACGCCCCGGATCTGCAAAAAAAATGAATTTTGGTCATGCTGGGCAGAGGCCTGGCGCTATAGCGCCGATTCTGGCGCTATAGCGCTGAGCTGCTGCCCAGCAGCTCTTGGCACACCCGAGAGATGGCGCTATAGCGCTGGCTCGCAGCACAGCAATTCGTTTGTTGTGCTGTGGGCTGGTTTGGGCCCGTTCCGGCCCCCTTCCGCCCCCGGCTTCGACTCCACACCCCTCGGGTTTTGTTCACCTACATATATACTACACATAGGAAGTCCTACAACTCAAATCCAACTCTGATTCGTCGCCGAATCGTTGATTGTTCGAAATTGGGAAAAATGGGTTTTATAAACCCCAAACTCTTCCAACTTCGAATCTGGCCAAATCCAACGATCTAGCCTCGAATCCTAACCCCGATGAGTGTTCAAGAACACTTTAGAAACATTATTCTACCCTCAAATCCACCCAAACTCGGATTCTCAACTCAATTCCAAAAATGAAGAAAAATGAAGAAAATGGGGACTTGGAGAGAATCGGGTGTTATACCAACCTTAACTCGAGAGATTGAGACGAGGAAGATGACGAGGATGATCTCCGGCTCCTCCTCCAACTCCAGCTCGCCGGATTTGCTCCCACCTCCAAGCCCTAGCTCTCTCTCTCTCTCTCTCTTCTCCCTCTCTCTCCTTTCCTTTCTTTCTTTCTTCTTTTCTTCTTACCCATAGCTTTCCCCTCTCCCTTTTATTTTATTTTCTTTTATTTTCTTTTATCTACTAATTAACATATAATAATAATAATAAAATTTGAAAATAATAATAAATAATTAAATAAATAACTAACATGTATTTTTAACTTAATCCCTTTCCCTATTTAATTCAGGTTTGTAATTTCTTAGGTCCCGAATTAAATCCCAAAAATTATTTTCTACTTCTTTTCTTTCCCTTTTTATTTTATTTTAAACCTCGAAAAAAAATTTCGGGTATTACACTCCTCGAAAAAAAATTCCTTTCCGGTTTCTTTTAACTTTCATAATTTTCCTATATTCTTTTTAAGGTTTTAATTCCTAGCTCCGGAATAAATCCTTCTTTAATCCTCAAAATTTTTAAATAAATCATTCTTTAATCCTCGAAATTTTCCGGGGTATTACAATTTTCCCTATTCTTTTTTGTCATTTTAGCTTATTTTTTTGTTTGTGTCCATTTAACAATCAAGTATGATCATGTAGAGGCAAGGAAGCAGAGGATGTCCATACTATCTCAACGACGCATGCGTAATGCAAGTTTTGTAGCCCATGGTATTTAAAAGTTGTCACCATTATATGTAACTTATTAAAATTTAATTCATTTATAAAGTTTGTGTTTTATTTTATAAGACTTTACTTGGTAACATTGATAAATGCCATTATGTCACATATAGGTACTAATATGAAGTCGTCATCTACAAGAATAGCTATTCGGGAAGAGCAAAAATCGAAGGGAACATTTAGACCAACCCATAGTGTGAGTCAAAAACGTCCACTTGTGCACAATGTTACTGAAGGTATAATTGTGTCTCTTAATTTCGTATACATTATATATTTTTATATATAATTAAAAAGGTAGTAATTAAGCTTTTACTCGGCGAATAAGGGAGACGGTGGGATGAGTAAGCTAGAGCCTCTTTTGAACACATGAAGGGAAATTTAGACAAGTGGAAATCTCTAACCTAAGCAATTAGAGGTTCTAAATGGCTCGAAAGTGTGAAAGTAGAATATGGGGCATTCTGGACTTTCAGAAAGAGCAAATAAGACAACGTAACGAACTAAATAATTAATTCTTGGAAAATAGCTAAAGGGTGCATAAGCATTAGCATGACACGTGCATGGTAGATGCTTAGTTACGCGTTTTAAATTTCTTAAATATAATGTGTATAAGACACCACAGAATGATTGGAGCTTCAGGCACTCCGATTACTGATCAGGTGGGCCAACGAGGTGAGGGGCTCTCCCATCCCTGCCCCACAGGGTTGGATGACTACGTGGAAAATGTGGTTTGCTCTATTTTGTGCAAATTGATATATGGAATATATTTATACGACTAAATTTGTGTTACGCGTGTATGATTTGCAAGTAAGTAGTCAACGTGCAATAGTATATGTGCTTATATGATTAATCACAAGGTGTATATTTGCTATTGTGGCTCACCGAGCCTTATATGATACCGTGGGTAGGATTGAGTCGGAATTTCATATGTGAGTGTTTATTAATATTAGGAACCCACTTAAATTGATCATCGTGCAAAGGTTTTGAGCGTATGGTACATTGAGGAAAATGAACCTAGGTTGTTAAGTGTGAGTGAGAGTGATGCATAATTAAAATGGGGGGAAACTAGGCCTAACTAGTAATCACGTATAATATTCAACTAGTTCTCATAGGGCGTCTTTCAAAGTTAAATATGTTAGTTGAGTTTGTTTATGTTGTCCGGGTAGATCGAGTTAGTCGTCCTGATCGAACAGACAAGATTATGACGTCAGCAAGTATGCCACATAGTGGCCATTACCTTGGTTTAAACTGAGGTCAGACAAGTTGCCGGCTATTACTCTAAGCATGTCTTGGAGTTAGAAAGTTCCTGGTGTGATCAACTAGGTTTGTACATGAAATTGCCTTCAGGCCAGTATTTCTCTTAGCGTAATGCGGGAGACAGAAAGTGAGTGCCTACGTGCACAAATATATGTTAACTATGGAACCATATGTTATATGTTTATGATTGATTTACATGCGGATTAATAAATATGTTAGAAGCATGAAATAGGATTTTAAATTGTGAATATGATTTATTGATTTCCTGATCATGTTAAAGATCATAATACGAATCCGTTTCATGCGTATGTGGTTGCTCCCTTCCCCCAGCTGTAGTGGTGCCCGCTGCTACGCCAGGGATGGGGGAGCTTCTCACTGAGTCTGTTTGACTCACTCCCCTGTTTACATGTTTCAGATACAGGAGGTTCAGGAGTCGGGAACGCGTCCACTTCTTCTCAAGGAGGCGGACAACTCTGAAGACCGCATGCTTTGTTCGTGTCGGTAGTTATTTTGATTAAGTATATATGTTGTGATGTATATATATATATATGAATCCTTTTTGAGCGTGGCGTATGTACGTTTACATCTGCTGTGTATATATATATATATATATGTCACACTTGAATTCTAGCATTGTCGGCTTCATACAGATTAAAGTTAAGTCTGGGTATTGGGACTTTAAGTTATGTTATAGCGTATATCATGTATATGTATATATGACTTCCGCATGCGACTAGGATAGATGACACGCCTTGAGGTGTGTGATCAATATTTAAATTATATATATGTGTGGCTGAATACCTGATTGTATGAAAATATGGCTTCCACATGTGAATAGGATAGATCATACGCATTTAGGCGTGTGATCAATATGTATATTATATGTACGTGTGACTGATTATGTGCATATGTATAAACTGAAGCGGCGTTGAGCGAGCCGTGGATTGCACGCTACTTAGGTCGCCAGATATGGATGACCATAAATACTATATATTGTTTGTATTAGAAATGAGTAGTTATAAACATGTGAAAATGTCAATCATGGAATTAGAGGCTTACGGGATAGGAGAAATCCTACTTCCCGTGCCGGTCACGGGCGTCCGATAGGGGGTCGTGACAAACTTGGTATCAGATGCAGGTTATCTTTAAACTGTATGAAGCCATAGGTATGACCGGGTGTCGGTTTACGCCTCGTTGTGAACCCGGCCGCAACGTGGGAGTAAAAAGGCACTTGTGGAAGTACCCAGGAAATTGTGTCAGGCTTTCTTTCTACTCTCTTTGATATGAAATATCATTAATATACGTGTACTCATTAGGTGTGGTCCTTGTGCAGTATATGGATGTGATCGATCACGAGACAGACTAGGGGTGGAGGGAGAACTCCTGCTGAAATTGATTGAGAATCAGTTCAGGAGGAGGGAATGCCCACCCGAGGTCGAGGTAGAGGCCATACCCGAGGCCGAGGTAGAGTTTGTGCTCGTGGTCAAGGTAGAGCACAAGTGGGAGAAGAAGAGAGGAGACAGTCACCGGAACCTCAACCTCAAGTAGAGACAGGTGCACCTTCCGTGGCGGAAATGCTCATGGCAGGATTTAAGGAACTATGAGAGGAGATGACGGGACAAATACAGAGGGAAGTACGCCGGTTAGTTGTCGGCGAGGAAGAACAAGAGAGAGTTCCTAGCAATCAAGACATGGAGGTTGTTGAGGAAGAAGATAGAGAATGGCAACAACCGCAGATAGCGCCTCGTGAGCTGCGGGTAGCACCCAGAGAGTTGCCAATTTCAAAATTTCTGAAGCTTCATCCACCCACTTTCTGCGGAACTAGTGAGAAAGAGGATCCGTAGTATTTTATCAGAGATGTGGTTAGAATTGGGCACATGCTGAGGTGCTTAGGGCATGAGTTAGTGGAGTTGGCTTCATTTCAGCTGAGGGGAGCTGCGACAGTATGGATAGAGTCCGTACAGACGAGGTACTCAAGAAGGGTGGCACCGATGACCTGGGAAGATTTTCAGAGGGAATTCCTGGGTCGGTTTCTATCTGAAGGCACCAAAGATGCAAAGCGTCAGCAATTCGAGGAATTGTGGATGACGCCTAACATGACCGTGACGGAGTATGAGTTACTTTTTACGGAACTGGCTCAATTCTCACCTGAGTTGGTTCCTGATGAAGAGGCGAGGATTAAGAGATTCATACACCGACTCACGGAGCCGTTGTTTACTGCTTTGCTACCCTAGAGGAGACAGTTTGAGACTTTAGCTCAAGCAGCAGACTGTGCCAGAATGATTAAAACCAGGAAGAGGTACGGGACTTCTATTGATCCCAAAATCAAGTTAATTACAGGCAGTGATAACCATGGAGGTGGAAGTAAGAAGAGGAAGACCACAGGTAGAGGACCAGGATATTCAGGGTCTGCAGGAGGACAATCCTCAACTACCACCCAAGAAACAGGTACAAGAGGCAATTTTCGAGGGGGACAGAGAGTGCAAGGGGGTGGAAATGCCGGTAAAACAAGACCCCAGTGTGCGACTTGCGGCAGGTATCATTTTGGAATATGTCGGAGACTGACAGGTGGATGCTACAACTGCAGCCAGGTGGGCCATATGGCTATAGAGTGTCCAAAGAGAAAAGTGGGTACAAGTGTGAGAAGTAATCCGACACCAAGGAGTACACCTATTTCATCCCCACCAGTAAGAACCTTACCACCACAGACAGCAAGTACAGGCGCAGCTAGAGGTCGTGGTGTAGGATCTAGTGGCAGAGTGCCAGGGGCAGTAGGTGGACGACAAGCGCAGGTATTTGCACTTTCTCAGCAGGATGCTCATGCATTAAATGCAGTTCTGACAGGTACCCTTATTGTTTGCTCTCTTGAAGCACGAGTCTTATTTGATTCCGGCTCCACTCATTCCTATTTGTCGCATGCATTTGCCTCTAAATTGAACAAAAATTCGTCTAAAATGGAAGAAACAGTACTGGTCTCTACTCCAATGGGAGAATCGGTACAAGTAGAGTAAGTGCACAAGTCTTGCATTGTGGAGGTCGTTGGTCATGAGACTGTGGTAGACCTTCGGTTGTTGTGTATGGTTGATCTTGATGTAATCCTCGGAATGGATTGGTTGTCGTCTTGCCATGCGGTTGTGGACTGCAGGGCTAAATGTTTAAAGTTCAATATGCCAAACGAGGACCCTTTTGTGATACGGGGCGACGGGGCTGCACTGTATCCAAACTTGATCTCGGCTTTGAAGGCATCCAAGTTACTTGCAAAGGGATGTAAGGGGTATGTGGATTTGGTCAAGGATACTACGAAAGCAGTACTTTCACCGACTCAAGTACCGGTAGTGCGAGAGCTCTTGGATGTATTTCCAGAAGAATTGCCGGGGTTGCCGCCCGATCGTGAGATTGAATTTGAAACTGAGCTGCAACCTGGCACCCAGCCCATCTCCACACCACCTTATAGGATGGCTCCGAAAGAATTAAAGGAGCTACATACACAATTTCAAGAAATTGCTTGACAAGGGTTTTATAAGACCCAGTTTCTCTCCTTGGGGTGCACCGGTCATTTTTGTGAAGAAGAAGGACGGATCTTTGCGATTATGTATCGATTACCGAAAGTTAAACAAGGTGATGAACCGCAATCAATACCCACTGCCGAGGATGGATGATCTATTTGATCAGTTATAGGGTGCAAAGCGGTTTTCCAAGATTGACTTGCGATCTGGGTATCTTTAACTAAAGATTCGAGAATCAGATATACCTAAGACCGCATTCTGGACCAGATATGGACATTACGAGTTCTTGGTGATGTCTTTCGGATTAACTAATGCTCCTACAACGTTCATGGACATGATGAACATGGTCTTCAAACCATTTTTGGACCGATTTGTCATTGTCTTCATTGATGACATCTTGGTTTATTCTAAGAACTCTAAAGAAAATGCAGAACACTTGAGATTAGCATTGCAGAAGTTGAGAGAGGAGAAATTGTATGCCAAGTTCTCAAAGTGTGAATTCTGGCTAGACAGAGTTGCCTTTTTGGGTCACGTGGTATCATCAGATGGAATCCACGTTGATCCAAGTAAGGTAGAAGCAGTGAAGAATTGGTCCTAGCCTACCTCGGTTACTGAAATTTGCAGTTTCTTGGGCTTGGCTGGATATTACAGAAGATTTGTGCAGGACTTCTCTAAGGTTGCTGCACCTATGACTAAGTTGACTCAGAAGGGAGTGAAGTTCATATGGGATGATAAGTGTGAGTAGAGTTTTCAGAAGTTGAAAGATAGTCTCACTACCGCTCCGGTGCTGGCATTACCAGAAGGCACAGGAGGGTATGTGGTATACTCTGAAGCGTCGAGGATCGGGTTAGGGTGTGTCTTGATGCAGCACGGCAAGGTGATTGCGTATGCATCGCGGCAGCTGAGGAAACATGAGAAGAACTACCCGACTCACGACCTCGAAATGGCGGCTGTAGTATTCGCTTTGAAAATATGGAGACATTACTTATATGGTGAGACTTGTGAAATCTATACAGACCACAAAAGCCTCAAATACATTTTCGAGCAGAAAGACTTGAACTTGAGACAACGCCGATGGTTAGAGTTGTTGAAGGACTACGACTGCACGATCTTGTATCATCCTGGAAAGGCTAATGTGGTAGCCGATGCTCTGAGTAAAAAATCCATGGGCAGTCTTGCTCATATAAGTGAAGAAAGGAGACCGTTGATTAGAGAACTGCACGAGCTAGAACAAACAGGAAATCAGTTTGAGATTGGGAATTCTAACTCACTTTTAGCTCATTTACAAGCTAAGTCCTCTCTGGTAGAAGAGGTGAAGGCTAGACAGGATGAAGATACCGACCTCAAGCAAATCAAGGATACTGTAACTAAAGAAAGGGGGGACGACATCCGATTCTCTATTGATGATTTCGGAGTACTTCGGTTGGAGGGACGGTTGTGTGTTCCCATGGTTGATAACTTGAAAGAAAGAATTCTTGAAGAAGCACACCGGACTGCTTATACAATCCATCCGGGAGCTAATAAAATGTATCATGACCTGAAACAGTTGTATTGGTGGAATGGCATGAAGAAGGATGTTGCAAACTATGTAGCCAGGTGTTTAGTGTGTCAGCAAGTCAAGGCTGAACACCAGAAGCCCGCCGGAACATTACAACAAATAGAAATACCTGAGTGGAAATGGGAGAGGATAACGATGGATTTTGTGACAGGATTGCCAAGATCACAATGGGGAATCGATTCGGTTTGGGTGATAGTGGATCGCATGACTAAGTCCGCGCACTTTCTGCCAGTTAAGACCACTTACGGAGTGAGTCAATATGCACAGATTTATCTATCAGAAATCGTTAGATTGCACGGTGTGCCAGTGTCCCTAATATCTGATAGAGTTCCACAGTTCACTTCCAGGTTTTGGAAGTCATTGCAGGAAGTGTTAGGAACTAGAGTTGATTTGAGTACTGCGTTCCACCCACAGACCGACGGGCAATCAGAAAGAACCATTCAGATTCTTGAAGACATGCTTCGGGCGTGTATTATGGTTTTCGGCGGAAGTTGGGAAAGGTATTTACCTTTGGCTGAGTTTGCTTACAATAACAGTTATCAAGCAAGTATCCAAATGGCACCTTTCGAGGCTCTGTACGGTCGTAGGTGTAGATCCCCGATTGGATGGTTTGAGGTCGGAGAATCTAGCCTAATCGGCCCAGAATTATTACAAGATGCCTTGCAGAAGGTGAAGTATATAAGGGAGAGATTGCTGATGGCTCAGAGTAGGCAAAAGTCTTATGCAGACAATCGAAGGAGAGAACTCGAATTCGCCATTGGTGAATAGGTGTTTTTGAGGATATCACCGGTGAGAGGTGTGATGCGGTTCGATAAAAAGGGGAAGCTAAATCCTCGGTATATCGGACCGTTTGAAATCCGAGAACGAGTTGGAAATGTGGCGTACCGGTTGGAATTGCCTACGGAGTTGGAGGGGGTACATCCTGTCTTTCATGTATCAATACTTCGGAAATATCTTCCCGATCCCTCGCACGTGATTCAATCGCAAGACGTGCAACTAACCGAAAATCTGACATATGAAGAGGAGCCAGTGGAAATGTTAGATCGGCAGTTCAAGAAACTCAGAACGAAGGAGATTCCATTGGTTAAGGTCCTGTGGAGAAATCACTCGACTGAAGAAGCTGCATGGGAGGTCGAGAGTGAAATGCGCAGAACGTATCCTCATCTGTTTTAAGACTAAGGTTAGTAGTTTAATTGAAATTCAGGGACTGAATTTCTTAAGGGGGAAAGATTGTAATATCCGAGATATTTAGATTTAATTATTTTCATTTTTTATTAAATTTATTTTTCTTTCAGAAAGAAAAATAAATTAAATTAAAGAATTATATGGTTAAAAATAGAATAAAGAAGAAAGTAATAGGAGATATTTATAAATTTTCTAGGACCTAAAAGAAAAGAGGATTAAAAAGCATGGGGGAAAAAGAAGATATAACAAGTAAATAAGTTTTTCTCTAATATATATATATATATATATATATATATATATATTAAAATAATGGGGGGGCCAACCGTGACCCCCCTTCCATCACACTACATAACAAAAAAATAAGGTAAGTAAATATATATATTAAATGATTTGACCCCCCATACAATTCAATTAACACACACATACAAATAGAAAAAAAAGAAGAATAAGCAAAAGCAGACGCGTACAGAGCATAAGCGAACGGAGGGAGAGAGGTCCAAACCGAGAAGCTGAAGGAGAAGAAGGGAAGCCACGGGAACGGCGGGTTCTCACCGGAAAACGCGTCCCGCCGTCGGTGAGGGCCACCGGAGTCCATCTTGACCACCCATTAAGCTCCCCATCCGATTAAATCAAGGTATGAAAGCCCCAATCCTTCAAAACCCCAATTTCTCTAATTTTGGGTATTTTAGGAATGCTTTAATTTCTTCCAATCGGGGCATTCCGAGGTTAAATTTGAGCTTAGTGGGTGTTATTGAAAGCTTAGTGAGGTTCAGAATCGAAGTTAAACCGTAGGAATTTGACCGGGTATGGAAATTAGGAAAATTGGGTTAGGAAATTGCTATAAATTTGAAATTGATAGTTTGATGCATGTTTAGGCTTTGATTGGAGTAGTATAGGTGTTATAAATGCTGGAAATAGTCAAGGGAATAAAGCCCGAGTATTTACCGTCTCAACCAGAACCCAGTCCGGTGAAAAAGAGGCGATATACTAAGTCACCGTACAATAAGGAGCTGTGCGGTGGGTTGAACACCTTGGTCTAGTCCGTGGTGGACACCTAAGACCTGCTAAATTGGTTCCAAGGCTTTAATTATACCCAATTATATTTTTATATATAATTAAAAAGGTTGTAATTAAGCTTTTACTCGGCGAATAAGGGAGACGGTGGGATGAGTAAGCTAGAACCTCTTTTGAACTGTGAATTTAATTATTTTATTAGTTAAATACCCATATGAACACATGAAGGGAAATTTAGATAAGTGGAAATCTCTAACCTAAGCAATTAGAGGTTCTAAATGGCTCGAAAGTGTGAAAGTCCGAATATGGGGCATTTTGGACTTTTAGAAAGAGCAAATAAGACGACGTAACGAACTAAATAATTAATTCTTGGAAAATAGCTAAAGGGTGCATAAGCATTAGCATGACACGTGCATGGTAGATGCTTAGTTACGCGTTCTAAATTTCTTAAATATAATGTGCATAGGGCACCACAGAGTGATTGGAGCTTCAGGCACTCCGAGTACTGATCAGGAGGGCCAACGAGGTGAGGGGCTGTCCCATCCCTGCCCCATAGGGTTGGATGACTACGTGGAAAATGTGGTTTGCTCTATTTTGTGCAAATTGATATATGGAATATATTTATACGAATGGTACATTGAGGAAAATGAACCTAGGTTGTTAAGTGTGAGTGAGAGTGATGCATAATTAAAAAGGGGAAAACTAGGCCTAACTAGTAATCACGTATAATATTCAACTAGTTCTCATAGGGTGTCTTTCAAAGTTAAATATGTTAGTTGAGTTTCTTTATGTTCGGGTAGATCGAGTCAGTCGTCCTGATCGGACAGACAAGATTATGACGTCAGCAAGTATGCCACATAGTGGCCATTACCTTGGTTTAAACTAAGGTCAGACAAGTTACCGGCTATTACTCTAAGCATGTCTTGGAGTCAGAAAGTTCCTGGTGTGATCAACCAGGTTCGTACATGAAATTGCCTTCGGGCCAGTATTTCTCTTAGCGTAATGCGTGAGACAGAAAGTGAGTGCCTACGTGCACAAGTATATGTTAACTATGGAACCATATGTTATATGTTTATGATTGATTTACATGCGGATTAATAAATATGTTAGAAGCATGAAATAGGATTTTAAATTGTGAATATGATTTACTGATTGCCTGATCATGTTAAAGATCATAATACGAATCCGTTTCATGCGTACGTGGTTGTGGTTACTCCCTTCCCCCAGTTGTAGTGGTACCCGTTGCTACGCCAGGGATGGGGGAGCTTCTCACTGAGTCTGTTCGACTCACCCCCTGTTTACATGTTTTAGATACAGGAGGTTTAGGAGTCGAGAACGCGTCCACTTCTTCTCAAGGAGGCGGACAACTCTGAAGACTGCACGTTTTGTTCGCGTCGGTAGTTATTTTGATTAAGTATATATGTTGTGATGTATATATATATATGAATCCTTTTTGGGCGTGGCGTATGTACGTTTACATCTGCTATGTATATATATATATATATATATATATATATATATATGTCACACTTGAATTCTAGCATTGTCGGCTTCATACAGATTAAAGTTAGGTCTGGGTATTGGGACTTTAGGCTATGTTATAGAGTATATCATGTATATGTATATATGACTTCTGCATGCGACTAGGATAGATCACACGCCTTGAGGGGTGTGATTAATATGTAAATTATATATGTGTGTGGCTGAATACCTGATTGTATGAAAATATGGCTTCCGCATGTGAATAGGATAGATCACACTCATTGGGGCGTGTGATCAATATGTAAACTATATGCAAGTGTGTGATTGAATATATGTATGACTGTACACAGGATTTCTGCATGTGAATAGGATAGATCACCCGCCCTGAAGCGCGTGATCAATATGTATATTTTATGTACGTGTGACTTATTATGTGTATATGTATAGACTGAAGCGGCGTTGAGCGAGCCGTGGTTTGCATGCTACTTAGGTCACCAGATATGGATGGCCATAAATACTATATATTGTTTGTATTAGAAATGGGTAGTTATAAACATGTGAAAATGTCAATTAGGGAATTAGAGGCTTACGGGATAGGAGAAATCCTACTTCCCGTGCCGGTCACGGACGTCCTATAGGGGGTCGTGACAGTATGAAGAACGTGTAAACAAGACAAGGGTCTGTAGAAACCCTAAGTTTTCATTATGTTGTCTTCAGGGGAAAGTTCAGCTTCCGTTAATGAAAAAGCCGCTTGAAATGCTTGAAAAGTTACTTGTCATGAACGATGCTCGGAGTAGAGATTTTACAAAGAGGATCAGATGATAGAATAACATGTTTGCTTTCACATCAATGGGTGGAAAAATTAAGAATTCTGCTAATGATGGTAAAGGACCATATGTGTTTAGACTTCATGGTCAGAACATGCTCCTCATGGGTGGTTTACTTCCATTACCTGATGAAAAACCTAGGTTTTCCCAATTGTATATATATGACACTGACAATGAGCTTTCTAATCATATGCGAATTTCCAGGTGACATTTACATTGTCAATTTATTTCGTATTTTTTGTTATTTGATTTGAAATAGACGTTGACTCTATTCATTTCCTAACAATGCAGTTCATCAGGTCAAGATGAACCTTGGGATGCAACTATTATTCTTCAACTTTCTCAAATGTTGGATTCTTTAAATCCATTGGTTAAAGTTTTTAGGTCTGTGAAAGATCATCCTTCAGCATCCAATAGTGATAACCTTAGGCTTAAGTTAATAAAAAAGCGACATTCAGATGCTAGAGTTTACAACCTTCCTACTACTGATGAGATAGCTGCTCTCATTGTCGGGGATTTCGATATAGCTAATGGTGAAAGAGATATTATTGTACAGAAAAGATATGGTACCCTTCAACGTATAGATGAACTGCATCCTCTATATTTGCCCATGCAATATCCGTTGTTGTTTCCTTTTGGAGAGGATGGTTATCGGCAGGATACTTTATTCAGATATGCATCTCTCAATTCAAGAAATAAAGAGAAGGATCTTACTCTCAGGCAATACTTTGCATACATCTTGCAGGATAGACGATCACAGTTCAATATATTCCTCGGATCAGGAAAATTGTCTCAACAATTCATTGTTGATGGTTATACTATGATCGAGTCTCAACGATTATTCTTCATAAGGCTTCATCAACAAGACCTTCGTGCTGATAGTTACGTAACTTTAGCTCAAGCAATGTCCAGAGGTGAAACTACTTCTGCGGGTATTGGAAAGAGGATTATCCTTCCATCCTCATTCACTGGTGCAGAGAGATATTGTCGTGAGAATTTTTAAGATGCTATGACCATTTACACTAACTTTGGTTTTCCTGAGCTATTTATAACTTTCACATATAATCCCAAATGGCCAGAATTGACTAGGTTATTTGAGAGAATGAACTGTACAGCTCAGGACCGCCCTGACTTGCTATCACGTATATTCAAGATCAAACTTAATATGCTTATGCGTGATATTACAAAAGACTTATTTGGTTCTTGCAGAGCTGGTATGAATCTTTTATGTAGTGAATAATTTATTGTATTAACTTATTATAATTCACATCATATAAGTAACACTTTTTATCTTTCTCTTCCAGATATATACAAAATTGAATTCCAGAAACGTGGGCTTCCTCATGCTCATATCTTGATATGGTTCAATACAGAAGATAAATTGACGTCCGAAGCTCTAATTGATTCTATCATATGCGCTGAGATTCCTGATCCTGATTCTAATCCTGCATTGTACGAAGTTGTTAAAGCTTTTATGACTTGCGGTCCATATGGTGTTGACAGACGATCTTCTCCTTGCATGGTAAATTCTAAATGTTCTAAACATTTTCCCAAAAAATTCACTGATAAAACTACATTTGATGAGGACGGCTACTGTAAATATCATCGTCAAGATAATGGTTTTTTTGTGGAGAATAATGGCATTCGTCTAGACAATAGATTTGTTGTGCCATATAACCCTACTCTCTTGCTGCGTTACCAGGCTCATATAAATGTTGAATTCTGTAGCCAATCTCGATCTATTAAGTATCTTTTTAAATATGTCAGCAAAGGCCATGACAAGGTTACAGCTGCTATTTGCAACTCGACTTCTCCTAATAAAGAAGATAATATTGATGAAATCAAGATGTATTATGATTGTAGATACATCTCTCCATGTGAGGCTGTGTGGAGGATTTTTGGGTTCGATATAAATTTCAGGGAACCTTCTGTGGAGTGTCTTCCATTTCATCTTCCTGGTGAGCAAGGTGTTGTGTTTGCTGATCATGATTCAATTGACTTTGTTGTATTTAATGCCACTATCAAGCAGACTAAATTTTTGGCTTGGTTTGAAGCTAACAAGAGGTATCCCAAAGCTAGGTGTCTTACCTATGCCCAATTTCCATCTCAATTTGTGTTCAAAGCTGATGCCCGTGAATGGTGTGAAAGAAAGTCTGGTCGTTCAATTAGACGACTCTACTATGTTCCACCAGGTCTGGGTGAACTGCATTATCTTAGACTGTTGCTTACATTCAATAAAGGAGCAACATCATATGAAGATATCAGGACAATCAATGGTGTCGTTTATCCAACCTTCAAGGATGCATGTTATGTTATGGGATTATTGGATGACGATAAAGAATATATCGAGGACATCATTGAAGGTAGCAAATGGTCATCTGGGTATTACCTACGTAAACTTTTTGTAACACTATTGATACATAATACAATCTCTAGACCTGTTTACGTATGGGAAAAATACTTGGATGCATCTTTTCGATGACATATTACTCAAGGAACGACATCGTTTAGGCAATCCAGGTAAATTATTTTTAATATTGTGTTGTATTAATATTCTTCTTATTCATAAATGTTGTTAATCCAAATTAATGATAGTGTCTCTTAAATTTGCAGAGCTACAGTTGGATGATGCACGTGTTAAGGACATTTCTCTTGTTGAGATTGAAAATCTCTTGAGATTAAATGGGCAGAGCCTTGCAAACTTTTCTCCCATGCCAATTTCAAACCAGTCTCTATTGAGAAATCTTGGTAATCTTTTGATGAGTGAAGAGCTCAACTATGATAGGGAGTTGTTGAGAACTGAACTTGAGAGCTTAATATCTTCCTTAACATGCGAACAAAGAGAAATATATAACACTGTTATGAACGCTGTGCATGATTGTAATACCCCGGAAAAATTTCGAGGATTAAAGAATGATTTATTTAAAATTTCGAGGATTTAAGAATGATTTATTCCGGGGCTAGGAATTAAAATCTTAAAAAGAATATAGGAAAAATATGAAGGTTAAGGGAAACCGGAAAGGAACTGCGAAACTCTACGAAATTTCAAGCAAAATAAAAGATGAAAGAAAGGAGTAAAATAATTTTTTTTTTAAATTATTCAGGACCTACGAAATTAAAAACCCAAAATAAATAGGAGTGGGAACTAAATCAAAATATTATTAGTTATTATTTGTTTAATTATTAATTAGTTTATTTTATTATGATTATTTTAAATATTTAAAAGGGGGTTTTAAGAAAGTAGAAAGTGAAAGAAAAGAAGTAGAAGATAATTTTTGGATTTAATTCAGGACCTAAGAACTTGGAAACCTAAATTAAATAGGGAAAGGGATTAAATTAAAAATATAAACTTGTTATTATTTACTTAATTATTAATTTATTTATTTTAATAATATTTATTTATTTATTATTAATTATTTTATTTTAATTACATTTATTTATTTATTTAATATAATTATTTTAATTAATTGAAAAATGAAAAGGGGAGTGTCGTGAAAAGAAAGAAAGAGAAGGAAGAATAGAAAGAAAAAGAGAAAAAGAGAGAAAAAAAGAGAGAAAGTCAAGAGAGAAGAAGGAAAAGAAAGAAACGGAGAGAGAGGGGGTAGAGAGAGAGAGAGAGAGGGCGTGGAGAAGATGAAGGGAGAAGGGGAAGGAGGAAACTTGCCGGAAAACTCGTCGGAGAGAGCTGTCCGATGCCGGCCACGACCACCGGAGCTCGACTCCAATATCTTCCACACCTCCCACCAATCGAATCAGGGTTGGTAACCCCAATTTCATTCTAAACCCTCAATTTTTCCATTTTTAGGGATTCCTTCGATTGAGTTGTTTCGAGGGTAGATTGAGACCTAGAAAGTGTTCTTGAACACTTGGGATAGGAATCAAGATTATATTCTCGGATTTGCCCAAATTCGAATTTGGAAGGATTTGGGGTTGAAATTATAATTATTTCCAAATTGGGGAAAATTGTTGATAAGTAGGATTGAGCTTGGATTTGAGTAAATAGGCTTGAATTGGTATTATTAAAATTATATGGTTGAAATATTAGTTGAACAAGACCCGTGAAGAACTGACCCGAGGTTACTAAGGTTGAACCTCGGCGTTAACGTACTGGGTCCCTACTCGGGTTGCCCAAATACACTTTAAGGGTGATGTTGGGAGTTTTAAACCTCTTCTTTTCAATCTTAAACACCCTAGAATAATTCTAAATATGCTATCAAACATCAATAATTAATTTAGGTACTTTCTTATTTCCCAAGAGTGGAAGCTTGCGGAACAATGAAATCCAATTTCTAAAATTTCAACCTTCTCCCCTTATAAATATTTAGGAAACCTTAAATAGGATAAATTGGAGGTATATTGAGGTTTAGAAACTAGATTTTTAGAACCCAAGTAGAAAGACAAGTTGAATTAAAATGCTTAGACCTTCCTAGAATTAGGATTCCTTCCAGCCAAACTAGATAAGCTTCCTTAGATGCGAATACAAGCTAGATAGAGGTCTAGTACTCAAATCCAAGTATGTGAAACAATCAAGTAGAGTGTTATATGCGAGTAAGGTAGGTGTCCGAGGAAGGATACACATAAGTCGGGACAGAGAAGTCCAATAAGACCAAGAGCTTGACTCTGTGGCAACCATGGACTACACGTGAGAGCAATGGAGAGGTAAATAACAAGTTAAGCTAAGTAATAACCTTAATAAAGTAAATGTTGTTCTTATAGGAACAATTGTACGCAATAGAGTGCAACAGGAACTCCGAGGAGACTAAAGTTACATGAGAGGATTGCATGGAAGGTTGGCCAAGGTGAGGGTTCTTCTATCTCTGCTCCTAGGGTTGTATGCTTATGTGGATTACATGAGTATGTATATTCTCTGCTTGGCTGGTATGTGTTAGCTAGAGATATAGAATGCTAAAAGAATGAAAGAACTAGAAGATAGGTTGTGGAAAATAACTTGGATAGGAAGACATAGGAGTAGAGTATAATTGTTTGCTATGATTGGTGTGTTACAAATCCAACTCATACACTCCGGAGGCATGATGAGTATTTTATTAAATCTTTTCCACGACAGTGGCAAGAGTCCTTGTACGGAAGGGCTAAACTTTATTTTGAAAACTCATCACGACGGTGACTTAAATTAAAAATCATGCAAAGGGAGTTATTGGTGGGTTTCGGATTTGGTTATGCTAGCGATGTGAGACATCGACTAGAATAACGTCAGATGGCACTTGAGACCCCAGTTTTATAATCATCATGACGATGGTTATTGCCCTATCCTGGTAATAGGGTCAGAAAGGATTTATATTGCTATGACGATAGCTTGAGGCTCAGAGAGTGCATCTGGACGGGTATAGGAGTTTCATCTTGTTGAGGATACTTGTACATATTAATAAGGAGAAGAATTGTTGATCCTTCAAGAAAGATACAAAGAATCCTATTAATATGTGAGACTAAGGTAAGGAGACACGGGAGGAACCTACGGGTGAACCCTGAGCCCACCTAGCAAAAGAGAAATCATCCTGTGGAGTTGGTCCAGGGTGTGTCAGTGGCCATGCTTTGAGATGTCGTGCCGTGCCCACCATGTGGCCTGGTTGGATAAAGGACGAGTGGGCTCAAGCTATTGCCCCGCGGCAAGGGGTTAGGACGTGCCACGTGGTGGCTACGTATCAGTTGTTTGATAGATAGAAGTTGATTGTGTTTGATTAATAGAATTGTCACGAGGTGACCAGTACCCAAGTGAATGGGTTAAGTATTGTTTGATTAACAGAATTGTCATGAGGTGACCGGTACCCAAGTGAATGGGTTAAGTATGTTTTGCCACGTGGTGGCCAGTAGCCCGAGTGCACGGGTTCAAAGTAGAAAAGCCACGTAGTGGCTAATAGATACCCTAGAGTAGGGGAGATTAAGTAGATGTATCTTATAGTATCTGTGTGTATATTCAAATTGTCTGTGTTTGCATATAATTGCTGATTGTGCAGCATAGTAGTGACGTACAGGATTACGTCACCACAACGTCTTGTTTGATTCAAAGATGCTGACGTGAGAAGACTGGTAAGTAAAAGCCGGAACTATATGTTACGTGTTTAATTGCTGATTGATGACGTGGAGTAAACTGCTGCATGCTTGTATCTGTTAAATGCATGTGAGTGTTTGGGTGAAATTTTTGTTGTTGCGTGATCACCAAGAATGTATTCTAACTAACAGTAACTAGTTGTTTTTGCATGTGGTTGTGTATGACTCCCAAACCCAGCGCTAGGGTACCCACCTTGCGTCGGGGATGGGAGAGTCCTCACTGAGTCGCGTGGTTAAGACTCACACCTCATTTTTACTACACAGAGACAAGTTAAGTACAGGTGGAAGAAGTCTTGGTGGAACGAGGGTTGAGCAACACTTTTCCAAGACCCACAACTTGTTCATGTGGGTGAATAAAGTGTAATTGTAATTTAATTTACTTTATTATTGTATCATAAAGTAAAGGGTAGACGTACCCAATTATATTGTATCACTAAATCTAGAACTATCAGCTTCATACACCTTAAAGATCAGGATTCGTTAGATTACGATACAGGGAAAATTTGTTTTCAAAGTATATATATACATATATCTGTTGCATGTGAATAAGATAGGCATCATCTTCGGATGTGTAGCCAGTACACATGTTATATATTTTGTGTGTTTTCCTATATCTATATCTTGAAGCGGCACTGACCGTGGATTTGCTTGCCTAGGATAGGCCACCATTTCGGTGTAGCCATGGTATTATACTGCATGTGGATGTATTTTCAATAATAGATATTCTGTCAATTAGGTGATAAGGCTTACAGGCATAGGGATATTCCCTGTGTCTGTGCCGGTCACGGTCCTCTAAACGGGGGTCGTGACAATGATGACAAAGGTGGTATATTCTTTGTTAATGGGTTTGGTGGTTCTGGCAAGACATATATATGGAATACTCTGACATCTGCATTATGTTCAAAGGGTGACATTGTTCTTGCAGGTGATTTATATTTATTTTTAGTTCATTTATAGTTATTTAATCAATAAATCAAGTTAAATTGTAGTACTAATATCTTACACTTCTTTCATATCTATGTCAGTTGCATCAAGTGGCATTGCTTCACAACTTATTCCCGGTGGTAGGACCGCTCTTTCTAGGTTTGGTATCCCACTTGACATTAATGAGAATTCAACAGGTCATATTATGCAAGGAAGTGATTTAGCCAAACTTCTGGTACACACCAAGTTAATTATATGGGATGAGGCACCCATGGCGCATTGACATTGTTTTGAGGCATTGGATAGAACACTACAAGATATAATGCAAATGCACAATCCAAATTCATCTAAACAAGCATTTGGTGGTAAAGTTGTTGTATTCGGTGGAGACTTTCGACAGATTCTCCCTGTTATTCCGAGGGCTTGCCGCCAAGGCATTGTCCTAGCTTCTCTAAATGCTTCATATTTTTGGTCATCCTGCAAGGTGTTGAGCTTAACAAAAAACATGAGATTATTTGCAGGTAATAGCACTGATGAGAACAAGAGTATTGCTGATTGGATTTTGAAGATAGGTGATGGAACTATTGGGAACATTATAAATGATGAGGAGCATGAAATTCATATAGACGATGATATACTCATCAATAATGTGGTTGATCCTATTCAATCTATTGTTGACAACACATACCCCCAATTCATTAATAATCGTCATAATCACGAGTATTTCCGTGACAGGGCTATTCTTTCACCTAAATTAGATGACGTTGCTCATGTAAATGATTATATGTTAGGCTTATTACCAGGTGAAGAACTTATATATTAAAGCTCGGATAATATATGTAATCAAGAGCCTAACTCAGAGCTTGCCAAGGTATATACTACTGAATTCCTAAACACTATATCAGGTTCTGGTATACCTTATCACACTTTGAAGCTTAAGATTGGGGCACCTATTATGTTACTTCGTAACATTGACCGTTCTATGGGGTTATGTAATGGCACCAGGCTAATTTTAACTCGAATGTGTGATCATGTGATTGAAGCATGTATTATGTCTGGTAAGTTTGCTGGTGAGAAGGTTTTAATTGCCCATATGTTGATAAGTCCGTCTGATTCTAAATTACCATTCAAGTTTCAACGGCGTCAGTTCCCTGTTGTTCTATCCTTTGCAATGATTATAAACAAAAGTCAAGGTCAAACATTGTCCAATGTTGGGCTTTATCTTCCTCGGCTTGTTTTCAGCCATGGTCAGTTATATGTTGCTGTATCACGTGTTCGCAGGAGATCTGGATTGAAGATATTGTTGAGTGATACAGACAGTAGTTCTGCCAATAGTACCACAAATGTTGTGTACAAGGAAGTATTCCAAAATGTTAAATAGTGGTTACAGAGTATACATATGATTTATTACTTTTTTCAGTGGTACTTCAATATTATCATCTATCTATTTATTTTCAGTATTTCTCGACTATTTATATTCAGATTGTTAAGTCAATTTTAAGATTTTTTTAGGCATTTTTTATAAGCACAATTTGTTGTAACTGTTAATCACAAGTTTTATAAAGTATATGGGAACATAATTTATAATGTTCCAAGTATGTAAAGAAATACTATTCATAATCATTTATAGAGGCTACCCGTGCATCGCACGGGTTCGAACACTAGTATAATACTAAAGGAACATACATTATCTCTAATCCTGCCACATGTCCTATTTACATTTTCTGCGCTCCTACCACATTGCCTATTTTCTTCAATTAAAGCAATCCATATTCAATAGCCATTAATTCAAATATCACCACACATACAACACACCATATTATAATGCTAAACATACAATTCTATAACTCTCCTTTTTAATAGCCATTAATTCCGTCAATTTATTTATATACAATCATTTGGCCTTAAGTACATGCTTTGCAATGTTGCCATGTCAGCACCAAGATGCAATTCTAGCTATGCAATGCCAAATGTCTATTTTCACTAATTATTGTAATTTTCATTCTGCATTTTTAAGACTAATCTATATCTATATATATTACTAATGGAACATACATGGGGTAAAATCTTGCCATTTGGCCTTAAGTACATGCTTTGCAATGTTGCCATGTCAGCACGAAGATGCAATTCTAGCTATGCAATGCCAAATGTCTATTTTCACTAATTATTGTAATTTTCATTCTGCATTTTTAAGACTAATATAATATAGATTAATGGGCTTTTATTACCTGTAGCATTTATCTGTCATAAGTTTTGTGATGCCAATATTCAACATTTATTGTAATATTGCCATGTCAGCATAATGAAACAAAATTAGTGAAAGAAGCACCAGAATCATTTAGGTCTATATATAGAATTATATCTTAAGCAATTAATTTTATTCTCCAATTTTTTAAAACGCATTCATAACACCTGCATTATAAAAAACTACGCCATTCATCATGCCTTTGATTTGTGGCTGTATAATTTTCCATCTCATCTTGAATGGAGCACAATATTACAAACAAATTCAAATTGATTTCCTTCATTGCCATCTTTTACAATATTATGTTTTTAATGTTGATTTAATGCTATTGATGGGATTGTGATTTAGAATATTTTAATTCGAAATTAAAATGTATATTTTCATAAATTCTTTGAAAACTCTCTATCTTCTCCACCTTTCAATTCTCAAAGGCAGCTGCACACGCACAGACTCAAGAATCCAAGTATCTTCCATTGGAATTTCTCATCTTTTTTTCCAAATGACCTTTCTTTTTCGGATATGATGGAAGAACAAGAAGGTTGAAACTTGAGATATTGATGGAACAACTGCAAGGTATTCTTTATTATTATTTTTTGATCAAGAAGGCTTTCTTTTTTTTTTCTTCATTTCTATTGTGTTTTGTATTAATTTCTTTTTTTTTTCTGTTGTTGATTCTACAGTAAAACGAATCAGCTCAAGTTGACATAATGAAGCTTGATCTCTGCTCAGTCACCTCTGCTAGATCATTTGCTGATAATTTTCTCGCTCTCTTGATCTTTGTGTCAACATATTAATGTGATTAATTTCTCTCAAATTTTGTTTTATTTGTTATTTATTTGATTTTTTTTTCGAATTTTGAATGTAAAATCATTGGAATTGATTGGATTGGGCTTCAGAAACAATGCTGGTGTCATGTTCTGCCCCTTCCAGCTCACAGAGGATGGGATCGAGATGCAATTTGAAACAAATCATCTTGGTAATAATTAAATAATACTATGTTTTGATTGATGTTATATATATAGATGTGTGTGTGTGTGTGTTTTGCTATTTGTTTTTTTTTTTGTTTTTCAAGCCATTTCTTATTGACAAACCTTGTTCTTGACAAAATGAAGGAAATTGCAAAATCAAGTGGGAGATTCTGTTTCAGTTTTGGAGAATGCAATTGCTAATGGAAATGGATTATCACAAGAACTATGAAATCACAATTTTTTGATCGACGATCTGTTCAAATTCGCCTCCAGTAAACAAATGATGTTACTGGCTTATGCATTGATGGCTCGACTTAATTATGGCTCGACTTAATTATGGCTCATGCAGACGTTACTACTAATATTGGTGGACAATGCACTGATGAGTCAATGACAATTGAATCCCTTGATCACGCATAGCATTTACTTTCGTAATCATAAAATTAATTGATTCTTCTTAATACCACAAATGAGAGCCATCTTATTCCTGATGTAGTGGTTTGTAGAATGAA